>OZ014519.1:41263893-41898893 GCA_963966055.1 Lathyrus aphaca | reverse complement strand
ATTAAGCACATATGAGGGACTATCATCATTTTTCGAAAGGGACTCGATTCGTAAAGGCAACCATAAGGGACTTTGATGATTTTCTATTTAAGGGACTTGCTTTATACACCCCACTTGACCATTATTCGTAGGCAACTTGAGGGATAACCTTAGGAAGTGAGACGGCGATTAAATTCGACTTACGTGTGTGTGAGTGTTTATTTTAATTATCTTATTATTAAAATTATCTAAGTTTATTTTAAAATAACAAACATGTTTTTGCACTCCCTAATTACTAACCATAATAAAAATAATTAAATAATTACAAATTTTACATCCCAGAAACAATTACAAAATTATAATAATAAGCAAAATAATTAAATAGCAAAAATAAATAAAATAAAATAAATAAGCAATAAACAATAATAAAGAAAAATAGGGGGTTAGTGATAAATAATAATAATAATAAGCAAAATAAAATAAGAGAGGTTAGTGAATAATAAAAATTAATTGAAATAATAATAACATATAAAATTAATAAAGCAAAATAAATTATATGATTAGTGATAACAATAACAAATAAAATTAATCAAAATTATAAGAATAAGAAATTAATAAATTTTAATATGAACAATTATATTTTTCTTTTTAAAAAAAGAAATATGAACAAACAATCATTTTAATTTTTACAAGTTATTAAGTTATTTTTTAAATATATTATAACTACAAAACTTAATTCAATTATTTCTAAATAAACAAAAATTATAAAAGTATTCACATAGTGTTTAAAGAGAAAAATAAGTTATAAACATATTTACAAGATTTTAATTTCTAATAGCATGAAATATATTTATATTTTATACAAGAAAGATAATTTATAATTATATTTATAATATTTACATGAATCATACTAAATAAATAAATACATTATAATTATATTAATAATTAGAAAATAAAATTACTTAGAAAAAATAGAATTAAATTTTTATTTTTAGAAAATATTTTAGTGTTTGGAAAATTAGGGTTAAGCTATAATTAGGATTTATGGAATTAATCTAAACCTAAAAAATTTTTTACAAGCATATTCTCATAATATAAATATATATTTACAAAATAAAACAAACATTTTTTATATTTGAGAAAATAAATTATTTTTTATAGAACACAAGGAAAGTAGTAAAAGATTATTTGGAAATTAAGTTTGTTTTTTATATAATAAACAAAATATCATTTAATTAAGAAAACAGAAAAAATAAAGTGATAAAAAATTAGAACTTACCTTGGCTGGGTTTGAACCCAGGTTTCTATGCATGCTAGCATCAAAACAAACCACTAGACCAACCAGGCGTTGGTAATCATAAAATAACTGCAATTGCTTTTATGCCACATCTTGAAAAATCCAGAAAAAATAAAGAAGCAAAAGGCCTGGAGCAGGACTTGAACCCAGGACCTTAGGTATACAAACATGCGCGCGCTACCACCTGGCTGGGAGAGCCTATCTGTTGGCTGAATAGCAACTAATCATAATATATTAAGTCTTCTAAATATCCTGAAAAAAACAACAAAAACAATACACCAGCCAAGTATCGAACCGGTGTTCCTATAACATACACATGCAAAGCTTACCACCAGGACACACATGCGCGTGTGACAACAAAACAACAAAACAACATAAAATAAATTAATACAATTTGAATTCCAGAGCGCGCGGCAAAACTTCATCTTCTACATTCAAATTTCCTGCGAATTTTCTTTGGAATTTTCCTGCGATTCTTCCTGCAAGTTCATAAGCCTGAAACCCTAGGTTTTTGGATCATCATGTAAACAGCAAAATCAATACGAATTGATAGCCCAGATCAAACATACAGAGTTTATTCAACATAATCATGTTTTTAAAAGTCATTTATATTCACTAAATCACGAATTCCCAATTTGAGAACTCAAACCCTAACAATGGTGTCTCTCGGTTTAGGGCATGTTTCTTCAATGTTTTTGTCCAGAATCCATCTAAGCATCATGATAAACAAGATTCAATACACAAAAACGATTTACAATGGTTAAATAAATGAAATCGAAAAATCAAACAAGAGTGAGAAGATGCATTCGGGATATTCCATATGAAGAGCTTTGGATGCAAGTAGGTATTGGTTTTGACTCAATGATGTCCAAGGATCATTGTGGTGTCCTCAAATTACCTTCTAATGCTCTGATTCTCAAAATCCGAATGTCACTTTTCTTATGAATTTTTGAACTATGAACTCACCTTTGACTGCTGGAAAATTCGTGCCTGAGGGTTGCTTCATGTTGTATACTTATAGTAGACTCAATTAGGTCAAAAAGATGATGGATTTATGGGCTTTTGGGAAGACTTCATGGTGAAGGAATGTCATGATCTTAAAGTGTGAAAAAATCAAATATTTGCCTTCTAATTTGGTCTAGCACGAATTTGGACAAGATCAAATCATATTAAACATCATTGATTAATTTTTAAAAGAAGAATCATGTTCCAACTTTGATTTTTTATATTTTATTTTGATTTAATTTGATTTAAAATGAATAAAATTCAAATAAATATCAAATAAAAATATAAAAATCAGAATTTCTCACCATTGGGTCGTGCATGATGTTGTGACATGGATTGGGTCATAAATTGGGCAGCCCATTTGGAAAGAAATACTTCTAAGCCTCCATTTTCAACATAAACCATCACAAAATTGCCCAACTTTGCAAGGGCATATCTCCCTCAATTTTAAAGGTATGAGGGAGTTCTTGGACTTTTTGGAAAGCTTGAAGAGTCCTCTAAACAACCCCATTGGTTTCAGGTCCATATCATTTACCAATCTCATGTTATGCCCTTTTGAAGTTGTTGACTTTTTGTTGACTTTTGAAATGACCTATAATGTCTTAGATCATATCTTTCAAATGAAGCATTTTTGGGCTTAACTTTCAACATCAAAGTTGTAGAGAATTCAATTTCCTTCAAAATGAGCTTTGGATGGAGACTTGGTGATGAAGTATGTGAAAGTTATGCTTGGTCAAAGTTCAGTTGACTTTTACTGAGGAAACCCTAATTTAGAAACTCCTGATTATTGATGATCTGGAATCTCCTTGATGAATCATGATCAACCCTTGATCAAGTGATGAATTTTACTTCATATACTTGATGTTGGCAAAAAATCATGAAGTTTGACTTTGGTTTGACCACAGTTGACCTCAGTTTGACTTTTTAACTGCATTGACTGATTTTGACTTATCTGATCATCTGACTGAGCAAACTTTTGAGAAAAGTCTTGAAACTTGTCATGGGGGTTCTCATACACATATAAGATGTTATGAAACTCACTTGAGGTATTGGAAGTCCTTTTAGCCTAATTAAAGTCAAAACCCTAGATTTGGATGCACTGCTTAGGAGGTGCATTGCTTGAGGGCATTGTCAACTTCTTTGACCCATTGTGAACTTTGTGAACCTTGTGAATCTTCATAAGATGTCTTGTGATACTCATGGGAGGTATTGTGAAGCTTGTGAACCTTGTGAACCTCATGAAGTGGCTTTGTAGACCTCATGATCCTCAGGAGAGCTTTGTAACTATTGTGAACCTTGTGAACTTTCAAGAAGTGACTTGTAGACTTCATGAAAGGTCTTGAAGATGTTGAGAAGCTTGTGAACCTTGTGAACCTTCATAAAATAACTTGTAGACTTTATGAACCTCATGAAAGCTTTGTAATCATTGTGAATCTTGTGAACCTTGTGAACCTTCAAGAAGTAACTTGTGGACTTCATGAACCTCAAGAAAGGTCTTGTAAATGTAGAGAAACTTGTGAACCTTGTGAACCTCATGAAGTGGCTTTGTAGACCTCATGAACCTCATGAAAGGTATTGAAAGTATTGTGGAACTTGTGAACCTTGTGAACCTTCATAAAGTAACTTGTAGACTTCATGAACCTCATGAAAGGTCTTGTAAATGTTGAGAAGCTTGTGAACCTTGTGAACCTTCTTAGCACACAAAGTCTTGTATTGTGAGGGAAAATTTTGGGGTGCAACAGCTGCCCCTGTTCAATATTCTGAAACCTGAGGGGTTAGATTGGTATATTTGCCAGTCGTAACCTGGAAGGTTGAAGGGGATTGAACACAAAAGCCCAAAAATTTGCACTCACCAGTGCATGGAGTGACATTGATGGTGGGTTGAATATGATTGAGTGGGCTTAAAGATGCCACTAGTAGGAAGTTCTTCAGTAGTATAATGAGAGCTGTCAGGCGTCTGGAGTAATACTGATGTAGCAGCATGTCTTCATGAGGATAGAGCAATCAATAATGATAACCCTAAAGCAGTCTTGAAGTAGTAAATTTGACCTCAGGAGGATAGAGCAATCAATAGCTCTAAAGCAGTCTTGAAGTAGTAATATGACCTCAGGAGGATAGAGCAATCAATAGCTCTAAAGCAGTCTTGAAGTGATAATTTCAGGAGGATAGAGCCATTAATAATGATAACTCTAAAGCAGTCTTGAAATAATAATGTGATATGTCTTCAGGAGGATAGAGCAATCAATAGCTCTAAAGCAGTCTTGAAGTAATGATTTCAGGAGGATAGAGCAATGAATAGCTCTAAAGCAGTCTTGAAATAATAATGTGATATGTCTTCAGGAGGATAGAGCAATCAATAGCTCTAAAGCAGTCTTGAAGTAATGATTTCAGGAGGATAGAGCAATGAATAGCTCTAAAGCAGTCTTGAAATAATAAGATGGCTTCAGGAGGATAGAGCAATCAGTAGCTCTAAAGCAGTCTTGAAGTCATGAGATGTTATCAGGAGGATAAAGTAACCCTGGGGTTACAATAAAGCAGTCCCAAAGTAATAAGAAGCTCATCAGGAGAATAAAGTAACCCTGAGGTTACAATAAAGCAGTCCCAAAGATCATAAGCTTGCTTGTTGGATAATTAACCTGAAAACAAGGTAGCATTTTGTATAATAACATTAGTTTATGCTTGATGTATGCATGTATGATATGATGCACTTAGGTAATGTACTATATGCCTATGGATATGTATGTTATGGTATGATGTAAATGATGTATGTATGATATGATACTGCCGGAAGCGTCTGGATATCTTGTATAACAACTGCTGGCCAGGGAAAATAAATCCCGATTTGTTGTTGAAGAATATATAACCCTCTGTCTGCTGGGGATAACAGGGTATAGATAACCTCCCGTCTGCTGGAGGATAGTAAGGTGTATATAACCTCCCGTTGTTGGGGATGGTAAGGTATATATATAACCTCCCATTGATGGGGATGGTAAGGTATATATAACCTCCCATATGCTGGGGATAACGAGGTATATATAACCTTCGTCTTCGTTTGATAGTAGGATAAGTATTACATCCCGTCTTCGTTCGTCGTACCCTTATTGGAAAGTAATTTCCCGTATATCCGTATGAGGATAAAAGAGATGGATATAAATTCCAGGGGAAATTAGACTCTGTGAAGATGGATTAGTCCTACTGAGGGTTTGTAACTGTCTTGTAAAGGTGAACCGGCGAAGCTTCGTTGAAATCCTCCCCTCGTTCGTCCTTAGTAAATACTATTACTGCATTTTCATGCATTTCTGGTAAACATCAATCATATTAAGTATTCATGCATTTCTGGTAAACATCAATCATATTCAAAAGCATACATACATTCAAACACAACCAATGGACGTTTCGCTTATGTAAATAGGGTAAAAGTAAATCTGGATTCAAAAGATGGAATTTATTTATATCAAAAAGTGACCCATACACGGGTAAGTTCGTACACGGAGACATAAACCCTAGTAAGAGGATTTTGTCATAAAGTTTTTACAAAACAGAATCAGCTATGTGGGAAACAATCCTACTGAGTTTCGATTCTACTATTGCCATTCAAGTATCTCATCTTCTTGCTGTTGAGACGGAAATGATTGGATTGAGCTTTATCTGTTTGAGCTTGAGTCAGTAGTACAACTGGTTGCAGTTTCATGGGTGATCCAAACGAGACATAGTCATACGCTTTAATCCCTAACTTTTGCCTGGATTGCCCTTTCAGGTTTTCAATCCACCGGGATACCCTTTTTTGCCCAAGCCGCCTTTTCAGGTTTTCGACTTGCCGGGTGTACATCTTTTTATATATATCCCTAATTTTTGCCTAAACCCTTTTGGTTTGCCGGGATGCCCTTATTTTTGCCTAGGCCTGTCAACCTAGCGGGTCTCTTTTTATGCGTAGTATTTTTTAACTATGTCCGCGTTTACAGGCTGTGGGAAGTCCTCACCATCCATTGTAGTCAGTATCATGGCACCTCCTGAGAATACTGTCTTGACTACAAATGGTCCTTCATATGTTGGAGTCCATTTGCCCCTAGGATCACCCTATGGTAATATGATACGCTCGATTACCAAGTCACCAGCCTGATATACCTTTGGCTTAACCTTCTTATTAAAAGCTTTGATCATTCGCTTTTGGTACATCTGGCCATGACAAACTGCTGCTAACCTCTTCTCATCAATCAAATTTATCTGGTCCAGTCGAGTCTGAATCCATTCATCTTCATTCAGGCCTGCATCCTTCATAATTCTCAAGGAGGGGATCTGAACTTCAATGGGCAGCACTGCTTCCATACCATAGACTAAGGAGAATGGGGTTACCCCTGTCGAAGTACGTATTGTAGTACGATAACCATGAAGAGCAAATGGTAACATCTCGTGCCAATCCTTGTAAGTAACAGTCATCTTCTGTACAATCTTCTTAATGTTCTTATTAGCAGCTTCAACTGCCCCATTCATCTTTGGACGATACGGAGAAGAGTTGTGATGCTTAATCTTAAACTGCGTGCAGAGATCAGTAATCATAGTGTTGTTCAGATTAGAGCCATTGTCAGTGATAATCCTCTCAGGGATGCCATACCTACATATGAGATTATTCTTAATGAATCGAGCCACAACATTCTTAGTCACAGATGCAAATGAAGCTGCCTCTACCCACTTCGTGAAGTAATCAATAGCAACCAGAATGAAACGATGCCCATTAGAAGCAGTAGGCTTGATCTCACCAATCATATCAATGCCCCACATGGCAAAGGGCCAAGGAGCAGTCAACACATTCAGTGGTGATGGAGGTATATGAACTTTATCAGCATAGATTTGACATTTGTGACAAGTTCTGGAGTGTTGATAGCAGTCAGCTTCCATGGTAGACCAATAGTAACCTGCTCTCAATATCTTCTTTGCCATAGTATGACCACTAGAATGAGTGCCAAAGGTCCCATCATGCATCTCCTCCATAATCTCAGTTGCTTCTTTCTTATCCACACAACGAAGCATAGTTGAATCATGATTACGCTTGTACAGAATCCCATTACTCAAAAAGAACTTAGCAGCAAACCTCCTCAGGAACTTCCTATCTTTGACAGATGCCCCTTTAGGGAACTCCTGAGCTTCAAGATATCTTTTCACTTCATGGAACCAAGGCTTCTCCTCTGGCCCTTCAGTGTCAATCTCATTGCAGTATGCAGGCTTCTCAAATCTATTAATGGTAATCTTGGGAGCTTCATCATCCCAACTGATCTCAAACATAGATGCCATGGTGGCCAAAGCATCTGCCAACTGATTCTCTCTTCGTGGAATGTGCTCAAAGGTAATCTCTTTGAAATGTGGGATCAAAGACAAAACATGCTCTCTGTAAGGAATGAGATTGTCATGTTTGGTATCCCAATCTCCTTTAATCTGACTCACTACCAGGGCTGAATCTCCATACACATCAAGGAACTGAATCTTCATATCAATAGCAGCTTTAATACCTAGGATACATGCCTCATACTCAGCCATGTTATTGGTACAATAAAAACAAAGTCTGGCAGTAATCGGAGTATGACAACCTTCAGGGGAACTAATCACAACACCAACACCATTACCAAGTGCATTAGAGGCACCATCAAAAACCATAGTCCATCGGGATCCTTGTTCAGGTCCGTCATATTGTCCAGGTTCTTTGGTAATAATCATAATGTCTTCATCAGGAAACTCAAAATTCATTGACTGATAATCATCCACTGCTTGATGAGCCAAATGATCAGCAACAACACTTCCCTTAATGGCCTTTTGAGTAGTGTACTGTATATCATATTCTGTCAAGATCATTTGCCATCTTGCAATTCTTCCGGAGAGAGCAGGTTTCTCAAATATGTACTTGATTGGATCCATCTTAGAAATCAATAAGGTAGTATGGGTTAACATATACTGTCTTAGTCGGCGAGCAGCCCATGCCAAAGCGCAGCAAGTTTTCTCGAGCAGTGAGTATCTTGTTTCACAGTCAGTAAACTTTTTGCTAAGGTAGTATATTGCCTGCTCTTTTCGACCAGACTCGTCATGTTGCCCCAATACACACCCCATTGAGTTGTCTAACACTGTTAAGTACATAATCAAGGGTCTTCCATCAACTGGTGGCATCAAAATTGGAGGTTCTAGCAGATATCTCTTAATCTCATCAAAGGCAGTTTGGCACTCATCATTCCATTCCATCACCTGATCTTTCTTCAACAACTTGAAGATTGGCTCACAGATGGTAGTTAATTGGGAAATAAATCTTGCAATGTAATTCAATCGTCCCAAAAAACCTCTAACCTCCTTCTCAGTACGGGGAGCTGGTATCTCTCGTATAGCTTTCACTTTTGCAGGATCCACTTCAATACCTTTTCCACTGACAATGAAACCCAGGAGCTTTCCCGATCTAACTCCAAAAGTACACTTGTTTGGGTTCAATCTCAACTTGTATTTCTTCAACCTCTCAAACAACTTGTGCAGATGATCAAGATGTTGCTCTTCATTCTGAGACCTGGCTATCATATCATCCACATATACCTCTATCTCATGATGAATCATATCATGAAACAAAGCCACCATAGCACGCTGATATGTTGCCCCTGCATTCTTCAAACCAAATGGCATCACCTTATAACAAAAAGTACCCCACTGTGTCACAAATGTTGTCTTCTCCATATCTTCAGGTGCCATCTTGATTTGATTGTAACCAGAGAAACCATCCATAAAAGAGAATACCTTATGCTGAGCAGTGTTGTCTACCAGAATATCAATATGAGGAAGTGGGAAGTCATCTTTGGGGCTAGCCTTGTTCAAATCTCTGTAGTCCACACACATACGTACCTTACCATCTTTCTTAGGAACTGGTACCACATTTGCAACCCACTGAGGATAAGAAGTCACTGCTAAGAACCCTGCATTGAACTGTTTCATTACCTCTGCCTTGATCTTTTCTGACATTTCAGGACGCATACGACGAACCTTCTGCTTCTTTGGACGACAATCTTCTTTCACTGGCAAACGGTGAACCACAATGTCTGTATCCAACCCTGGCATATCTTCATAAGACCAAGCAAAGATCTCCACATAGTCACGTAACATCTGAATCAACCTGATCTTGACACTGTCCTCTAAATCAGCCCCTATCTTGACCTCTTTTCTGTTTTCTTCAGTTCCCAGATTCACAACTTCGACTGGCTCTTCATGTGGCTGTATAGCTTTCTCTTCTTGTTGTAACAACCTAGCAAGCTCTACAGGTATTTCACAATCGTCCTCATTTCCGTCTTCAGTTTGATAGATCGGATTCTCGAAATTATAATTGGCAATAGTAGAACTGTTATCAACAGGATCCAGAGTGGATGAGGATCTGCATTTAGTGATGTGGGTGTGTGTAAGAACACATAGCTGATAAAGCAAAAATAAAAGAAAAAGAAAGACAAGGAACACAATATTTACGAACACGAAACGTCCACTGATTTTATTGAATGAAGTATGCAAATGAAATGATAGCCCGTAACAAGCACACCATTGTGCCCCGGGTAAGGCACATGGCTTGAGAGTTTTAATTGTTCAAGAAATTACAAATTTAAAACATAACACAGTAATAGTATTTACTCCTGACTAAAGGAGATAGGGATAACATCTTCAGCTTTCCAATTATTGAGTCCAGCACCCACAGTAGGAAAAATCCATGCGTCCAAGTTATAGTCTTCATCATAGTCTCCCACAGCATTGATAACCCCTTGATTGGTGATACGAGCAGCACGAGCATGACGAACAGCCTTCTGGGACTCTGCAGTGAAACCCAAACCAAACTTGTCAGACTTGTATGGGATATCAGGAAGCTGACCCCAAATAGTATAACCACCTTCATCCACCACAGCTCTAGCATCTTTGAGGGAGGCCATTGCCATTGTTGGAGGGTTTCTGATGACCACAGGAACCTTCTTCACAGCAGGAGGAGCTACACAATCCTTAACAACCCAGGGAACCACTTCAAATGACTGACATGGAGTCTCAATGTATTCACCTTCCACTTCTAGATACTTGAAAGTGTTTACATGGCTGACAAAGTATTCTTCCTCTCCATAGACAGTAACAACCTTTCCATTTACCGGATATCTCAACTTTTGGTGCAATGTAGAGGTCACAGCACCTGCCCCATGGATCCAGGGACGACCAAGCAGACAAGAGTATGAAGGGCGAATATCCATCACATAAAATGTAGCAGTAAACACCTGAGAACCAACTTGAATTGGAAGATCAATTTCCCCATGCACTACTCTTCTAGAACCATCAAAAGCCTTTACCACAATATTACTGGGCTTCAGCACAGCATCTTCAGGACTCAGCTTGTTCAGGACTTCTTTAGGCAACACATTCAGAGAGGAACCATTGTCTATCAGCACATGAGACAGGGTAGTGCCCCTGCATTCAATTGAAATATGCAAGGCCCTGTTATGATCCCTCTTGGCAGGGGTCAAATCAGCATCAGAGAATCCTAACCCATTGTCATAGGTCAGGTGGGCAACACAGTTCTCAAATTGGTCAACAGAAATTGCACTGGGTACATGAGCCATCTTCAGAAACTTGATCAATGACTTGGCATGAGCCTCAGAACATAACAACAAGGACAGCATAGAAATCTTTGAGGGAGTATGCCCCAACTGATCAACAATGTCATAATCACTCTTGCGAATGATTTTCAATACTTCTTCCATCTGCTTAGAGAGGTCATCAGCAGCTGGAACATCAGTAGATACAGGCTCAATAACAGGACCCTTGCCCCGAGCATCAGTGGTGGAAGTAGCAGCAGGAGTAACTGCACTCTTAGAAGCAACTGGAGGAGAGAAGACTCTTCCACTACGAGTGATCTTGCTAGATCCAGCAATATTATCAATGTCAACAGGCACATCAGGTAAAGGTTCCTGCTTAACACCATGGATGTAAACGTCAGACCCATAGTGCCAAGGCACAGCTTTGTCAGATGTATAAGGAATAGGACCAGGAGTGGTAATGATCAGAGGAGCCACTCTGGTTTCAGCAACAACTTTCACAGGTCCTTCAGCAGTAATCTTGATTGGACCCTGATGAGAGATTTTGATGGGCTTCTTTGAAGTGATTCTTACCGGTACTTTGTCAACCATATCAACCTCTTCAATCTTCTTACCCCGAGTCAGATGATCTACCATACTTTCTACAGATGCTGGTCTTCTTTCAAACACTATGGTGTAATTATCCATGAGACGCTGAATTCCGTCCTTCAATCTGAAGCACTTTTCTGGATTATACTCACAATAAACACAATCTTCACGACATCCCGGAAAGAACCCAGCTTGCACTAACTTCTTTCTGATTACAGACAATGGTGTGCTCAACTCCATAACTGAATAGACATGCAAATCTTCATCAATGTCTTCATCAATGGCATTGACAGTCTTCTCGTGATTTGGCATTGGAGCTGTAATCACATTTGGAGTACCTGGTGGATCAAACTCAATTTCTCCAGCATCAATCATATCTTGAATTTTGTTCTTCAAGACCCAGCAGTTATTGGTATCATGTCCTGGACAGTTTGAATGATATGCACATCGTGCATTGGGATTGTACTTGGGAGAGGTAACATTGGGATTCTGAGGAGCCTCCCTCAGGGTAATAAGTTCAGCCTTCAACAAGTGTTGCAATGCCTGAGCCATTGACATGTTGATCTTCGTGAACTGTCTTCTAGCCCTCTGTTGGTTGCCTTGAGGCTGCTCTGTTGTTGCAGGAGTTGGATTTGAAATATGAACTGCACTAACAGACTGATGCCTTCTGTTACGATCAGGTTGACCATAAACAGCATTGGATTCTTTCTTCCCAGTGGGAGGCTTCTTTGCAGCACCTGATGAAGAAGCGCCCACTTGGATCTTTCCACTCTTGATACCATTCTCTACCCGCTCTCCTGTCATGATCAACTCAGTGAAGCCAGATGATGAGCTTCCAATGAGATGACTGTAAAACGGACCATTCAGCGTACACATGAACATATCAACCAGCTCCCTGTCAGTCAAAGGGGGTTGAACTCTTCCAGCTAAATCTCTCCACTTCTGAGCATACTCTTTAAAACTTTCTTTGGCACCCATAGACATGCTCTGAAGCTGCATGCGAGTGGGGGCTAAGTCAGCATTGTATTGATACTATTTGTAGAAAGCTTCAGCAAGATCATTCCAGTCTCTGATGTTGACACTCTCCAACTGATAATACCACTCCAACTGAGCTCCAGATAAGCTCTCTTGAAAAAAATGGATCCACAACTTCTTATCAGCAGTGTGAGGTTGAATTCTTCTGACATAAGACCTCAAATGTAGCTTGGGACAGGAGACCCCATCATAAATAACAAATGTTGGAACCTTGAAACCAATGGGTATCACAACCCCAGATATCAAACTCAAATCCTCAAAATCCAGCCCAGATGATTTCTGTAATTCCATAGCATCCATCCTATCCACCAGCATCTTGAATTTGTCTTCATTAGGCTCATGGTAGTAATTAGCCTCAGAATCAGAGTCCCCTATAGTGTTGTGGAGACTGCCTCTCTCTTTCTCAGATTCCTCAGATTCATAGTCTTCAACCTCTTCCTTGGTCTTGACAGGACCTTTGAACCTTCTTCCCATGTTGAGCAACCCAGCAGACCTTCTAGTCTTCTTAGTCTTCTTGGCCAGCAGTGCCTTCAATTCATCCTGCCCCTTTGATAGGTTCAGGATCAGCTCTTGGAACTGTGCATTCTGTGCCTGAAGATCCTTAACTGATTGTTCAAGTGCCATTGCTGAAATAAACAGCGAGAAGATGAGAAACCTGTGCACAATTATAAACCTGTGATGCAATGAAATGATATGGGAATGCATATGCAATGTTTTCAAGGACCGCAGGATTTAAATTTGCTTAAACAAACAAGAAAGTAACTTTTTATTAGTGATAACTTGTTTTGCCTTTTAGGCTTACAAAAAATGAAAGTGAAATAAGTACAAAATATGGGGTTTTAAGTCTCCCATGGACGTTTCCTCTTTGTATTGAGGTATGAGTTGAGGTTTCGTTCCTCGTGAAGTTGCTTTGTTAACTCTAGGATCCTTGCTTGGCTTGCTTTGTAATGAGCCTCGAAAGTATCCCTTTGTTCCTTCAGTTGGATCCATGATCTCTGCAAGTCTTCCATATTAGTAGGCATGTCTGGGTGAAGGATGGTATAAGCTGTGTCTCCTTCAGCAACAGGTTCCATGGTAACTGGTAGGATGGCAGGATATGGTATCATGAGTGTCTGAGCACGAGATCGTACCCATCTGAGATAAGCCTCCATAGGAATAGTGTACTTAGGCTCCAGTGTCTTGTTGTCAATCCTGTTTACCTTTCCCCAGGCTCGTATGAATCTCTGACGGTAACCCTGAAGATCGTTGTCGTAATCAAACACAATGCCCTGAATTAACATATCATGTGGACCATCACTTCGGGCGTAACCAAACTGTCGTAAAGCTAGAGAGGGGTTGTAGGTGATGCCTCCTCTTATGCCTAGAAGTGGCACATTAGGAAACTCCCCACAACGGTCAATGATGGTGACATTCTCCATAGATCTGGAGCACCAATGGATATCTGAGTGAGAAAGTGACATGATCCTTTTGGACCATCTGAACCCTTGCTCATTCTTCATTACTGAGCGAGGAAGGTGAGAAATAAACCACATGGATAGTAAAGGTATGCAGCACATCAAAGTTCCTCTTGCCCTTGTAGTACGGGTGTGAAGAGAATGCAGGATGTCTCCAAGCAATGTAGGCACTGGATTGTGACTCAGGAAAATGTTGATGGCATGAACATCTATGAACTGATCTGGATTGGGGAACAATACTAAGCCATATATCAGCAAGGCTAAGATCTCCTTAAAAGCATCATAGCTCATGGCCTTCAAGAACATTTGAGCCTTATCCATTAGCACCTTGGCAAGAATACCCTTGACTCCGCTTCTCGTCTCTAGAACAATGTCAGACTTCTTCAGATGTAGGGCTGCAGCAATAACCTCTGGTTTAAGCTCCTTTTCCAAGCCTGTGAAGGGTCTTTGATCAAGAACAGGTATACCCAGAAGCTTAGAGAACTCTTCCATGGTTGGAACCAGTTGGTAGTCAGGGAATGTAAAGCAATGGTGCTTAGGATCAAAGAATTGAAACAGCACACTCATCATGTCTTCACTGAACCCTGAAGTAACTAGACCCAATAAGTGACCATGTCTCTTGTTGAACTGGGAATGATCAGGCACTTGGGAAACCAACTCTTTGAGCTTAGGAGGTATCCCTACAAAGTTGATCCTGATGGTGTTTCTACGAGCAGAAACCATGACCTGCAACAAAGAACAAAAATAAATCCCTTGGTCCTTGAAATGGTTAGGGAAAATGATATGCTCATGATGCATGATGATGTCATGATGTTATGTTCAATCACAAACATGTGGCACACACAAACAAGTCACACCATAGCCCTAGGTTTAAAGGCTTGCATGAGGTTCAAAGGTAAATACCCTCCCCTGAAGTTAGATGGTTCATCCTGTCCTACAAAAGTAACCGGGTTCTAAGGGATCTCAATATCATTGATCCTTCACAAGGGTGGTTGTTCAGTAGGCAACTTACTTGCCAACCAAAACCCTCCAAGTTCAAGATCTCAATGAGCGTAGTATCGAGTGTCAACCAACTTCAGTCTGCACCAAAGCCGGTTACCTCACTACCTTCTAAAGGCTAAGATGAGTTAACTAGGGTTCTAAAAGTTAGTTAGTGCATTGACAACATATGGCAGCCTCATATTATCCTCAACTTGACTTAAGGAACATAAGCACCAACCAAGAAGTCGCACTAACTATGGCCACCAGATCAACCGTATCGATATACGTCGTACAGTTTCCTTGGTCTATTGCCATTTACCTAAGGTACACTTAGATCCGGGTTAGGACCTTTCACACATAAGAGCACCCCAACAAGTAATATAAATCAAACAAGGCAAGCAATTCAAAGTGATCTTAATTCCTAAGGGTACCCCTCTTAAAATACATCCCCAGCAGATTCGCCAGTTCTGTAACACGGTGGGAGAACTGACTTTAAGTTATGTTGCGGATAGCAAGAGTCACCACCGACTTTTATTTTATCCATAAGGAAAGGTTATAAAAGAACAGGAAAGACCTTAGAGATATTTTTGGGTCCGGGGGGTAGGTTATGTAAAGGGAAGGTGTTAGCACCCTTTACATCCATGGTTATCCATGGGCTCTTAGGTACTTAAGCTCACTTTAAATTGTTTTTGAAAATGTAGGGTGTGAATAGAAAAATTTTCAGAATAGTTTAATAATAATCCATGTACGGATGTGTAAAAAACTTGTTTGAAAATTTGTTTGAAATTGTTAAGTTTGAAAAATTTTGAAGTGAGCAAGTACATAAGAGGAACCTACCCTAATGTTTAAAGTCTTTCTTGTTCTTTTTTCCTTTCCTTGGTAAGACTATCCCTACTATTAAGGAGTAGGTAGTCATTACCTTGGATGTTAAGGGACATGTGAGGGACATTCTGATTTTTGATGGCCATTGTGGGGTGTATTAAGCACATATGAGGGACTATCATCATTTTTCGAAAGGGACTCGATTCGTAAAGGCAACCATAAGGGACTTTGATGATTTTCTATTTAAGGGACTTGCTTTATACACCCCACTTGACCATTATTCGTAGGCAACTTGAGGGATAACCTTAGGAAGTGAGACGGCGATTAAATTCGACTTACGTGTGTGTGAGTGTTTATTTTAATTATCTTATTATTAAAATTATCTAAGTTTATTTTAAAATAACAAACATGTTTTTGCACTCCCTAATTACTAACCATAATAAAAATAATTAAATAATTACAAATTTTACATCCCAGAAACAATTACAAAATTATAATAATAAGCAAAATAATTAAATAGCAAAAATAAATAAAATAAAATAAATAAGCAATAAACAATAATAAAGAAAAATAGGGGGTTAGTGATAAATAATAATAATAAGCAAAATAAAATAAGAGAGGTTAGTGAATAATAAAAATTAATTGAAATAATAATAACATATAAAATTAATAAAGCAAAATAAATTATATGATTAGTGATAACAATAACAAATAAAATTAATCAAAATTATAAGAATAAGAAATTAATAAATTTTAATATGAACAATTATATTTTTCTTTTTAAAAAAAGAAATATGAACAAACAATCATTTTAATTTTTACAAGTTATTAAGTTATTTTTTAAATATATTATAACTACAAAACTTAATTCAATTATTTCTAAATAAACAAAAATTATAAAAGTATTCACATAGTGTTTAAAGAGAAAAATAAGTTATAAACATATTTACAAGATTTTAATTTCTAATAGCATGAAATATATTTATATTTTATACAAGAAAGATAATTTATAATTATATTTATAATATTTACATGAATCATACTAAATAAATAAATACATTATAATTATATTAATAATTAGAAAATAAAATTACTTAGAAAAAATAGAATTAAATTTTTATTTTTAGAAAATATTTTAGGGTTTGGAAAATTAGGGTTAAGCTATAATTAGGGTTTATGGAATTAATCTAAACCTAAAAAATTTTTTACAAGCATATTCTCATAATATAAATATATATTTACAAAATAAAACAAACATTTTTTATATTTGAGAAAATAAATTATTTTTTATAGAACACAAGGAAAGTAGTAAAAGATTATTTGGAAATTAAGTTTGTTTTTTATATAATAAACAAAATATCATTTAATTAAGAAAACAGAAAAAATAAAGTGATAAAAAATTAGAACTTACCTTGGCTGGGTTTGAACCCAGGTTTCTATGCATGCTAGCATCAAAACAAACCACTAGACCAACCAGGCGTTGGTAATCATAAAATAACTGCAATTGCTTTTATGCCACATCTTGAAAAATCCAGAAAAAATAAAGAAGCAAAAGGCCTGGAGCAGGACTTGAACCCAGGACCTTAGGTATACAAACATGCGCGCGCTACCACCTGGCTGGGAGAGCCTATCTGTTGGCTGAATAGCAACTAATCATAATATATTAAGTCTTCTAAATATCCTGAAAAAAACAACAAAAACAATACACCAGCCAAGTATCGAACCGGTGTTCCTATAACATACACATGCAAAGCTTACCACCAGGACACACATGCACGTGTGACAACAAAACAACAAAACAACATAAAATAAATTAATACAATTTGAATTCCAGAGCGCGCGGCAAAACTTCATCTTCTACATTCAAATTTCCTGCGAATTTTCTTTGGAATTTTCCTGCGATTCTTCCTGCAAGTTCATAAGCCTGAAACCCTAGGTTTTTGGATCATCATGTAAACAGCAAAATCAATACGAATTGATAGCCCAGATCAAACATACAGAGTTTATTCAACATAATCATGTTTTTAAAAGTCATTTATATTCACTAAATCACGAATTCCCAATTTGAGAACTCAAACCCTAACAATGGTGTCTCTCGGTTTAGGGCATGTTTCTTCAATGTTTTTGTCCAGAATCCATCTAAGCATCATGATAAACAAGATTCAATACACAAAAACGATTTACAATGGTTAAATAAATGAAATCGAAAAATCAAACAAGAGTGAGAAGATGCATTCGGGATATGCCATATGAAGAGCTTTGGATGCAAGTAGGTATTGGTTTTGACTCAATGATGTCCAAGGATCATTGTGGTGTCCTCAAATTACCTTCTAATGCTCTGATTCTCAAAATCCGAATGTCACTTTTCTTATGAATTTTTGAACTATGAACTCACCTTTGACTGCTGGAAAATTCGTGCCTGAGGGTTGCTTCATGTTGTATACTTATAGTAGACTCAATTAGGTCAAAAAGATGATGGATTTATGGGCTTTTGGGAAGACTTCATGGTGAAGGAATGTCATGATCTTAAAGTGTGAAAAAATCAAATATTTGCCTTCTAATTTGGTCTAGCACGAATTTGGACAAGATCAAATCATATTAAACATCATTGATTAATTTTTAAAAGAAGAATCATGTTCCAACTTTGATTTTTTATATTTTATTTTGATTTAATTTGATTTAAAATGAATAAAATTCAAATAAATATCAAATAAAAATATAAAAATCAGAATTTCTCACCATTGGGTCGTGCATGATGTTGTGACATGGATTGGGTCATAAATTGGGCAGCCCATTTGGAAAGAAATACTTCTAAGCCTCCATTTTCAACATAAACCATCACAAAATTGCCCAACTTTGCAAGGGCATATCTCCCTCAATTTTAAAGGTATGAGGGAGTTCTTGGACTTTTTGGAAAGCTTGAAGAGTCCTCTAAACAACCCCATTGGTTTCAGGTCCATATCATTTACCAATCTCATGTTATGCCCTTTTGAAGTTGTTGACTTTTTGTTGACTTTTGAAATGACCTATAATGTCTTAGATCATATCTTTCAAATGAAGCATTTTTGGGCTTAACTTTCAACATCAAAGTTGTAGAGAATTCAATTTCCTTCAAAATGAGCTTTGGATGGAGACTTGGTGATGAAGTATGTGAAAGTTATGCTTGGTCAAAGTTCAGTTGACTTTTACTGAGGAAACCCTAATTTAGAAACTCCTGATTATTGATGATCTGGAATCTCCTTGATGAATCATGATCAACCCTTGATCAAGTGATGAATTTTACTTCATATACTTGATGTTGGCAAAAAATCATGAAGTTTGACTTTGGTTTGACCACAGTTGACCTCAGTTTGACTTTTTAACTGCATTGACTGATTTTGACTTATCTGATCATCTGACTGAGCAAACTTTTGAGAAAAGTCTTGAAACTTGTCATGGGGGTTCTCATACACATATAAGATGTTATGAAACTCACTTGAGGTATTGGAAGTCCTTTTAGCCTAATTAAAGTCAAAACCCTAGATTTGGATGCACTGCTTAGGAGGTGCATTGCTTGAGGGCATTGTCAACTTCTTTGACCCATTGTGAACTTTGTGAACCTTGTGAATCTTCATAAGATGTCTTGTGATACTCATGGGAGGTATTGTGAAGCTTGTGAACCTTGTGAACCTCATGAAGTGGCTTTGTATACCTCATGATCCTCAGGAGAGCTTTGTAACTATTGTGAACCTTGTGAACTTTCAAGAAGTGACTTGTAGACTTCATGAAAGGTCTTGAAGATGTTGAGAAGCTTGTGAACCTTGTGAACCTTCATAAAATAACTTGTAGACTTTATGAACCTCATGAAAGCTTTGTAATCATTGTGAATCTTGTGAACCTTGTGAACCTTCAAGAAGTAACTTGTGGACTTCATGAACCTCAAGAAAGGTATTGTAAATGTAGAGAAACTTGTGAACCTTGTGAACCTCATGAAGTGGCTTTGTAGACCTCATGAACCTCATGAAAGGTATTGAAAGTATTGTGGAACTTGTGAACCTTGTGAACCTTCATAAAGTAACTTGTAGACTTCATGAACCTCATGAAAGGTCTTGTAAATGTTGAGAAGCTTGTGAACCTTGTGAACCTTCTTAGCACACAAAGTCTTGTATTGTGAGGGCAAATTTTGGGGTGCAACAATAGGCACACAATGTTTATGGATTGCTCACACCCCATGCGGTCACACAATCCGATTGCTCACACCCCATATGGGCATACAATCATGTTAAAATCATCGCTCACACCTCACATAGGCACACGATGTTACAACGAATTCACATTAAAATCCCACAACACAAGAATGTACATCATTATGCTTCACATACAAAATGACTCAAACACTCTTGAAATGCATACATATTCACAATATAATCATGCATTCATCTCATACAATCACATACAATCTACATACATTCGCATCAATTACGCCAAACGGCAATGAATCTTTCACAATCAACACGCATTCACGTTTAGTTCGAAAAACGCATTTATGTTTCCAAAAGGCCACAACACACAATCAAATTCCACAATTCCTTAATTCACATAATTATGATTAATCGGAAAAGTCAGGTAAAAATCGGTTAAAAATAATATTTTTCGACATCATGCGAAAATACATAATTTTAGCTTCAAAACAATATGTGGAACGCTAACAACGGATAACCGGTTCAAAAGATACGAAATAAACATCAAACTTATTTTTAAGAAAACCATCATTCTGCATAAGCTAAAGGTCGCGGCGCGACCCCTTGTTCGTGAGGTGAACTTCACAGGCATGCTCAGTTCGCAGCGCGAACCATGTTTGTGGGGCGAACTTAGTAGAAGTTCCAAAACACAAGCTACGGGAAAACCATCACAAACCTCCAAATTCCGTCAAAACTTCACCAAATCGGTGGAAACAAAACACAAACATGATAGTTATTACATACTAACTATCATACTACATTTTAATCGAGTTTTAACCGTTTAAATCACGGATATTAGGATTTCTCACAAAAAACCCTAAACACTCATAACCTCTAAACTCAACCACAACAAGAACACATTCAAACAATCACATACATAATGATACACATTGATAAGATAATAAGATTTCACACCCTTACCCGATTGATTCGATTCCTATGAGCTATCTTGAAGATTTCTTAGCTTTTCCTCTTTTCCTCCTCTTCCTCTTTCTTTCTATCTCTTTTTTCTTTCTCTTTTCTACTATTATATATTTTCTTTCTATTTCTTTTCTTTCCACCCAAATATTCATTTTCTCACAATTTCTAATTCCACTTAAATTTCTAACTTATCATCAATTAGGAAATGTCTAAAATACCCTTCATTCTAATTTTCCCGAAAACTCTCAAAAACGGCAAAATAACATAACATGTCAACATATCATATTAACATACCAATTTCACAAATAAAATAATTATCACTCAATTTAAATAAAAGACTCAACAAAAAAGTGAAATAATCAGAATCAGGGTGTTACAACTCTCCCCTACTTTAGAAATTTCCGTCCTCGAAAATATTATCTGATTCAAACAACTCCGGATATGACTCTGGCATCCCACTCTCTAATTCACAAGTCATATTACCTTCCAAAACGCCTCCCCACGCTACTTTCACAAGCGCAATATCCTTGCCTCTTAGCTTCTTAACTTCACGGTCTAAAATCTTAATCGGTAAGACTTCAACCATAAGGTTATCTCTCACTTCAACCCTGTCCATAGGAATAACATGTGACGGATCCAGAACATACTTCCGAAGTTGCGAAATATGGAACACATCATGCAAATTCGAAATATTCAGAGGCAACGACACACGGTAGGCCACAACACTAACTCGTGCAGTAATCTGATACGGACCAATAAAATGAGAAGTCAATTTCTTCGACTTCAAAGCACGACTCACACCTGTAACTGGTGTAACCCTCAAAAACACATGGTCGCCTTCCTGAAACTCAAGATTTTTCCTTCTCTTGTCATGATAGCTCTTTTTTCTACTTTGAGAAGCTTTCATCTTCTCCCGAATAAACTTCACTTTCTCCGTCGTTTATTGTACCATCTCTAGTCCAACTACCGTCCTCTAACCGGTTTCATGCCAACACAAAGGTGTTCGACATCTCCGACCATACAAAGCCTCAAATGGTGCCATACCTATACTTGAATGAAAAATGTTATTTTAGGTGAACTCAATCAACACTAAATAACTATCCCAAACACCACCTTGCTCTTGTACACAAGCATGCAATAAATCCTCCAATGATTGAATTGTTCTCTCGGTTTGACCATTCGTTTTAGGATGATAAGCCGAACTCAATCTTAACTTAGAACCCAAAGCCTTTTTCAAACTCTCCCAAAACCTAGATGTAAATCTAGGATCTATATCTGATACAATACTCTTAGGAACTCCATGTAACTTCACAACCACAAGAACATAAATCTCATCTAACCTCTCCAAAGGATAACTAATATCAATTGGAATAAAGTGAGCAGATTTAGTAAGTCTATCAACGATTATCCAAATAGCATTATGACCTATTTGCGTATTCGGAAATCCCGTAACAAAATCCATCGATATACTATCCCATTTCCACTCTGGAATGTCCAACGGTTGCATCAATCCACTAGGCTTCTGATGTTCCACCTTAGACTTTTGACAAGTTAAGCATGCATACACAAATTATGCTACATCCCTCTTCAATCCGGACCACCAAAAGATCTTCTTCAAATCTTGATACATTTTATTCGCTCCCGGATGAATACTTAAGTTACTTCGGTGTCCTTCTTCCAATATCATCTTTTTCAACTTCGCATCATCGGGAGTACAAATACGACCAAGGAATCTCAAAACTCCAAAATTACCAACCTTGAAATCCTCATTCTCATTCATCATCAAATCAACGAACTTCAAATCCAACTTTTGCTTTTCACATACGGTTGCAAAAAAAATCATTTGTAACATGTAGCATACCAAGTCTCACAATTCTTGGTGTCATTTCACAAACTAAACTCAAGTCTCTAAAATTCTCCAAAAGTTCCCATTCTCTCATCATCAATGCGGACACATGTAACAACTTCCGACTTAAGGCATCGGCCACCATGTTTGCCTTACCCGAATGGTAATTCAAACCAAAATCATAATCCTTCAAAAGCTCTAACCACCTTATTTGTCTCATGTTCAACTCTTTTTGATCAAATAAATATTTCAAACTCTTGTGATCACTAAAAACTTCAAATCTTGCACCATAAAGATAGTGCCTCCAAATTTTCAAAAAAAACACCACGATTGCTAACTCTAAATCATGCGTAGGATAATTCTTTTCATGCACTCTCAATTGTCTTGAAGCATAAGCCACAAATTTTCCATCTTGCATCAAAACACCACCCAAACCAAACAATGAAGCATCACAATACACCACAAATGGTTATGTCGGATTTGGCAAAATCAAGATCGGAGCCGTTGTCAACATTATCTTTAGTTCAATGAAAATCTCTTCACAATGAATATCCCAAATGAAAGCTTTTCCTTTACAAGTCAATTGCGTTAACGGAAGTGCCAACTTCGAAAATCCCTCAATAAACCTCCGATAATAACCCACCAAGCCTAAAAAGATTCGAATCTCCATAACCGATCTAGGAGTCTTCCATTGCAACACTGCATCAATCTTGGATGGATCAACACTAATACCACCATCGGAAATAACATGTCCAAGAAAACTTACTTTTGACAACCAAAATTCACATTTTGACAACTTAGCATACAATTGTTTCTCTTTCAAAATTTGTAACACAATCCTTAAATGCTCTTCATGCTCCTCTTGAGACTTAGAATAAATCAAAATATCGTCGATGAACACAACCACAAAACGATCCAACTGTTCATGGAAAATACGATTCATATATTCCATAAACACACCCGACGCATTAGAAACCCCGAATGGCATCACAGAATACTCGTAATGACCATATCGTGTCCTAAAAGTCGTCTTTTGAATATCCTTTCTTTTCACACGAATCTGGTGATATCCTGATCTCAAATCAATCTTGCTAAAAACACGCGCACCAACCAATTGGTCCATCAAATCATTGATCCTTGGAAGCGGATACTTGTTCTTAATTATCACCTTGTTCAACTGTTGATAATAAATGCATAACCGCATACTCCCATCCTTCTTCTTTACCAAAAATACCGAAGCACCCCAAGGAGAAACACTTGGCCTTATAAATCTCTTGTCCAACAACTCATTCAATTGCTTCTTCAATTCTACCAACTCTGATACTGACATACGATACGGTGCCATCGAAATTGGTCTAGTACCCGGAACTAATATCCTTAATATCCTCCGAAAACACTCCTGAAAAATCACACACCACTGAGAACACACTGAGCTCAACTTCACTCTCCATCGACAATGATGCAAACAAACCGAACAATTGAGCTTCATCCGCTAAAAGTTTCTTCAACTCTTTAGTGGATAGGAAGCTCTCATCTTCATCATCATCTTCCAAATTAGGAAACCTCACTAACTTGTGATAGCAATCTATATGAACTTGATTACATTTCAACCAATTCATACCCAAGATTACGTCCAATCCCTCCAACAGCAAACAAACTAAATCCTAGATGAAGTCTTTACCATACATGGTCAAATGACAACTTACACACACCAAAGATGTAGTTACCGACCCTGAAGCAAAAGTCTCAATAACCATCTCACCACCCCAAGAAGTCATAAACAAATTCAAACGCTTAGCACACTCATGAGAAATGAACATATGAGTCGCTCCCGTATCAATAATAGCAACTAAAGGCGTACTATAAATAAAGCATGTACCTTTAATCAAACGGTCTGCACTAGTAGTGTCCGTCCTTGCTAATGCAAACAACTTTCCGCCTGCTAGAGCTTGTTTCGGCTTAGTACACTTAGTACTAATGTGACCCACTTCTCCATAATTATAACACTTCACTACATTCCTTCTACAATCGGTAGTAGCATGCCCAAGGCCTCCACAGTTAGAAAATTTCACTATGTTCTTCCTACACTCAAAAGACTTATGACCCATTTCACCACACTTGTAACACTTAACAGAACCAAAACCTCCTCCTCCAGATCTCTTATCAAAGTTTCCCCTATGTTTTCCCTTATCAATGGGTGTCACATAAGGTCCACTTCTAACTTGTTGATTTCCCTTCCTCTCATTCAAACTCTTGTAATGTGTAGAATAGGCCTTGCTATCTTCCTCGAAGATCCTACAACATTCCGTCAAATCTGAAAACCTTCTTATCCTTTGATATCCCATAACTTGCTTAATCTCGGGACACAACCATTCTCATACTTGATACATTTCGAGAACTCAGCAGTAGAAGCAGCATAATGAGGATGAAATTTAACCAACTCCACAAACTTAGCAGTATAGTCCACTACAGACATACTACCTTGTTTTAGTTCAAGAAACTCCATCTCCTTCTTCCATTTCACACTCACAGGGTAATACTTCCTCAAGAACTCAGTACAAATTAAATCCCAAGTTATCTCTTCATCTTCCACCTCAAGAGCTAGACGCCTAACGACCCACCAATCATCAGCTTCTTCCTTCAGCATGTGAGATCCAAGCCTCACCTTACTCTCCTCCGCACAATCCATGACTCTGAAGATCCTTTCAACCTCCTTCAACCAAATTTGAGCACCATCGGGATCAAATCTTCCTTTGAAGACAGGTGGTTGATTCTTCCTGAACTCATCATTAGCATTCACATTCGGAGCACCATACACCTCCCTATCCATTGCTTCCAAAACAGCAGTCATCACATTGTCGTTTCTACCAGCCATATTCAGATTATTCCCAAAGACAACAACAAGATTAAACAAAAGTTCAACCATCAAAAAAACAAGACAGACACAACTGACTCGACACTGGCTCTGATACCACTTAATGTAACACCCCCTTTCTATACCCCGAAATAATCAAATAATCATTTAGGCACATATTAAAATTCCATCAGAGTATAATTAGAAACATAGTATAAAAGAGGTATGTCACATTATACATGAAATTAAAACATCCAACACCTGCTAAATAATAGATACGCAATAGTGGATTAGCTAAATACTTGCACCCACATCTCAATATTTAGAATAAAAGAGGAAAATCTAAACATTAAATAACATCAAACATATATACATATATATATATATATATATATATATATATATATATATATATATATATATATATATATATATATATATGTATATATATATATATATATATATATATATATATATATATATATATATATATATATATATATATCATCAAGTTTGATTCACCGACATAATTCATGTTTATATAAACATCCATCACCAAGATACATATACAAATGCACCATAAAAGGCATCACAACCAAAATCCCTAGCTACCCGGTGCTACATATCAGAGACGACCGACAAAAGAATGAAGACACGCTTCACAAAAACACCTCCAACAGACCTACTCTGTAATGCCTCATAGAACATCATAAAACAGCAGAAGGATGAGAAATATTATCATAATAATAATGCATATAATTATATATCTTAGCATATAAATACACATTTAATACATTCTCACCACAATTCATCTCTAATCACACATATACATCATGATGTATAAATATATATATATATATATATATATATATATATATATATATATATATATATATATATATATATATATATATATATATATATATATATATATATATATATATATATATATATATATATATACATATATATATACATATATATATATATATACATATATATATATATATATACATATATATATATATATATATATATATATATATATATATATATATATATATACATATATATATATATATATATATATATATATATATATATATATATATATATCAAGCATATTCATCATGCATACTTCAACCATTTCCATCACTTCACATAAACATACATATTCATGTTTACTCATCAATGCACAAATACAAAGATGACAAAATGCAAATCATAGAGACCGACTCACGACTCTATACAAATGCAATGCGGTACCGACTCAATCATCTCAAGTTCACTCAGGAACCTATTAGAACCATCACACGTTACCAATGTATCTCCCCGTCGGGCCTACGATGTTCACCCATTGCTCACACCCCACATGGGCACACAATGTTTATGGATTACTCACACCCTACACAAGCATACAATCCGATTGCTCACACCCCACAAGGACACATAATCATTCGTGATCATTTCACCTATTGCTCACACCTCACATAGGCACATAATGTTTATGGATTGCTCACACCCCACATGGGCACACAATCTGATTGCTCACACCCCACATAGGCACACAATCATGTTGAAATCATCACTTACACCTCACATAGGCACACGATGTTACAACAGATTCATATTAGAATCCCACAACACAAGAATGTACATTATTATGCTTCACATATAAAATGACTCAAACACTCTTGAAATGCATACATATTCACAATATAATCATGCATTCATCTCATACAATCACATACAATCTACATACATTCGCATCAATTATGCCAAACGACAACAAATCTTTCACAATCAATATGCATTAACGTTTAGTTCAAACAACGCATTTATGTTGCCAAACGGCCACAACACACAATCAAATTCCACAATTGCTTAATTCACATAATTACGATTAATCGGAAAATTCAGGTAAAAATCGATTAAAAATAATATTTTTCGATATCACGAGAAAATACATAATTTTAGCTTCAAAACGATATGTGGAACGCTAACAAAGGATAACCGGTTCAAAAGTTACGAAATAAACATCAAACTTATTTTTAAGAAAACCACCATTCTGCATAAGCTACAGGTCACGGTGCGACCCCTTGTTCGCGAGGCGAGCTTCACAGGCATGCTCAGTTCGCGAGGCGAACTTTGTAGAAGTTCCAAAACACAAGCTACGGGAAAATCATCCAAAACCTCCAAATTCCGTCAAAACTTCACCAAATCAGTGGAAATAAAACACAAATATGATAGTTATCACATACTAACTATCATACTGCATTTTAATCGAGTTTTAACAGTTTAAATCACCGATTTTAGGATATCTTACAAAATACCCTAAAAACTCATAACCTCTAAACTCAATCACAACAAGAACACATTCAAACAATCACATACATAATGATACACATTGATAAGATAATAAGATTTCACACCCTTACCCGATTGAATCGATTTCTATGAGCTATCTTGAAGATTTCTTAGCTTTTCCTCTTTTCCTCCTCTTCCTCTTTCTTTTTATCTCTCTTTTCTTTCTCTTTTCTACTATTATATCTTTTCTTTCTATTTCTTTTATTTCCACCCAAATATTCATTTTCTCACAATTTCTAATCCCACTTAAATTTCTAACTTATCATCAATTAGGAAATGTCTAAAATACCCTCCATTCTAATTTTCCCGAAAACTCTCAAAAACGGCAAAATAACATAACATGTCAACATATCATATTAACATACCAATTTCACAAATAAAATAATTATCACTCAATTTAAATAAAAGACTCAACAAAAAAAGTGAAATAATCGGAATCGGGGTGTTACATTAATCGATTAACACTGAACTAGAGGCATAAAATTGACCAAAATTCAGCATGATCCTCTTTTAAAACAATTTTCAAACACCTTATGATCATGAAATGAATTAGCACAAATTTTAAAGTGAAAAATACAGTGGAATCCCTGCAATCAAACAATAATATATGATCCAAAGGATCAACAACAAAGAGCACCAAAGATGTACATCTTGAATGATGATGATGAAGGTGTAACAATGGAGGAAGATGAATTACCAAGAACAAACTCCAAATTACTCCACAAGCAAGCTTGATCTACTGAAGTTGATGAAGAAAAATGAAAAGGATGAATGTTTAGCTCAAAGTTAGTCAATAATTCAATGCAAATTCTTGATAACTTTCAAAATAAGAAAATGAGCTTTGGTGAAATTTGTGGTTTGAGAACATTTTTTGCAAGGGTTTTTTTGGCTCTCTAAAACTTGAGAAATGAATGAAATAATGCCTCTATTTAAAGAATTTAGGCTTGGGAATTTGGTGGAATGAAGCTTGCTTTGGAATATCAAAATTAGGCTTGGAAATCAAATTTGGAGGGAAATTCATAAACTGGTGGTGATTAATGAGAGTATATGGGTTGAAATGATCAAAGTGATGTAGGGAAATTAAAGTGAAGTGGTCTAGAATATTCCAAATGAGATCAAGGGCTGAGATGTTGCTGAATTCAAACAAAATATTCAAATTTCGCTCGGGTTAATCGATTAACACATTGGTTAATCGATTAACCAAGTCAAAATTTGAATTTTTGTTCTTTTTTATTGTATTGCTTGTTGTTTTGGATCAATTCTTTTGTACATCAAAGATGGCATGGAATTAAACACATTAACCTTGGAATTCCTTGAATAAAATAATTAAAACTCGGGAAATCCTTTATCAGATGAATTTGAATTGTTTGCAGATCAAATTTGACTTTTTATTAGAGAAGTCCCTTGGCCGAGGCATTTAGTTCCTTCGGCAAAGTGTGTAGATGAGTATGTTTAATGATACTCTTAGTTAAGTCCCTCAAGTGAGGCATTTAATTTATCTTGTATGATAATAATTTTAGTGAAGTCCCTCAAACGATGCACTTAGAGGAGTTTGTCTAATGATACTTTTAATTCCTTAGGCGAGATGTTTAGCTAACCGTCTTTGATGAGACTCTTAATCGCCTCAAGTGATGCATTTAGGTGAACTTATATGATGAGAATATTAGTTGAGTCCAATGGGTGAGGCATTTAGCTAAACCTGTATAATAATATTCTAAGGGAAGTCCTTCAGGAGAGGCGCTTAGTTGAGCCTCTATGATGAGACTCTTAGTTGCGTTCCTCAGGAGAGGCGTTTGAATGAGCACATCTAATGAAAATATTTGTGAATTTCCTTAGTTAAGGAACTCAGATGAGCCTATATGATGAGAATCTTAGTCCTTCAGACGATGCGCTAATATGAGCCTTTCAGATGAGGCTTTTAGTCCCTCTGGTGAGGCGTCTAGCTGAGCTTTTCAGATGAGACTCTTAGTCCAATCCCTCAAGTGAGGCGTCTAGTTGAGCTAGTATGATGAGATTCATAGTCGAGTTCCTCAAGCAAAGCATTTAGATAAGCTTGTATGATGATAATCATAGTCAATCCCTTATTCAAGGCGTTTAGCTTAGCCTGTCTGATAAGACTCCAAGTGAAAAATACTTCAGGCTATGTGCTCAAATGAGTCTATTTGATGAGACTCTTCGCCGAGTCCCATAAGTAAGGTGTTTAGCTGAGCCTATCTGATGATACTCGTAGTGAAGTCCCTTAAGTGAGATGCTTAGATGAGCCTGTCTAATGAGACTATTTTTCCTTTAGGTGAGGCTTCTAACCGAGTCTGTCTAACGATACTCTAAGTCGATTCCCTCAAATGAGGCACTTAGATGACCCTATATGATGATACTCTTAGTCCCTCAAGCGAGCCATTTAGATGAGCCAATTTAATGAGACTCTTAGTTCCTTAGGAAAAACATCTAGTTGATATTGTCTTATGAGACTCTTAATCAAATACCTCACTTAAGGTGTTTAACTGAGCCTATCTGATAATATTGTTAGTATAGTCCCTCAAGTAAGGAATTTAGATGAACTGTTCTAGTGAGACTCTGTTTGCACGTAGATTTCACACGAACAAGTCGTTGACCTCCTTCATGAAAGGTTTACTGGCGGGATCGGCCAAAGGAGTCCCAGGACTACTCTGTCCGATTAGTTATATGGTGTACTCTTGTAATGTAAGATGGTAAGGGGGTCTTTCGTAATGTTTTTTTTTGTTTTTTTGTTTAAGCAAACTCTCGCGGAATGCTTGAAATAAAGGAAAAATAAACGAAAGCATGGAAAAATAATATAAAAGCAAAGACAAGTATTTAAATTTGCTTAAAATAGCTTGAAAAAGATAAGTATTTGGACGCTATCATACATTAAGTGTGCCCCTTTTACAATGTAAAGAAATGCGACCTTGAATAATAAAAACGAAATCTACTGATATAGACATGAAAAATAAATTGTCGAACACTCTCCAACGAATCTGGCTTTGACACTTATCATCCTACTCTCTTGGTAACTACCCACTACTTTGTCCCACTCCCTTGAGCAGTCTCTTCACAACTTTCTAAATAGCTTCGTCGAAAGGTCTACGACATACTTCTCCTCCTGGACAGTGTCGAAACACTTCGACCTCTTCCTTTTTCAAATTGGGCTCTTCGTCCCTTTCTACTTCCCGTCGACCCATTGTCAAGTTTCCTTTTCCTCTGGCTAGGTCGAAATGCTCCTCTTAGGAATATTCATGGATTTGCTTCTAAACATACTTTCTTGACCTGTTCAAAATCTCCTTCCAACAAACTCTTAGTTAAGTCCCTTGGGATAAGTGTTTAAATGAGCTTCTCTAATGAAAGTATAGGTTAAGTCCTTTAGGCGGTGTTCTTGGATTAGCTTATCGAATGGGAGTCTTAGTCGAGTCCCTAAAGAGAGGCTTTTAGTTGAGCTTGTCTAATGAGACTCTTAATGAAGTCCCCTCTAGTAGAGGCACTTAGATGTTTAAATCTATATAAAGTCTTAGTACCTTAGTTGAGGCATCTAGCTAAGCATGTCTGACGAGAATCTTATACGAGCCCCTAAAGTGAGGCATTTAGGTGAGCATGCCTAATGAGACTCTTGGTTGAGTCTCTCAGACGAGGCATTTAACAGAGCTTGTTTGATAAGATTCTTCTTAGAAGGGGCATTTAGATAAGGTGATCCTCCCATATATATCATATTCTTATTTCCCATGAGAGTGGCAAGGATCTTCTTAGAAATCCTAGTATTCATGCATTTCCTTAAGAGGTGGTAAAGATCTTCCTGTGGATGTCCAACATTCATGTATTTCCTAAAGAGGCGACAAAGATTTTTCTACAGAAGTCCAACATTCATTTATTGTCTTAAGAGATGGCTAGGATCATCTCGTGGGATTCCATCATTCGCGTATTTCCATAAGAGGCGACAAGGATCTTTCTATGAAAGTACAACATGCACATATTTTCTTAAGTGGTAGCAAGGGTTTTCCTATGGAAATCCAACATTAACGTATTGCCTTAAAAGGTGGTAAGGATCTTCCCGTGGAAGTCCAACATACATAATGGTGAAACAAAATATTCTTCTTGCATATAAATGTTTAGAAATTTGTACATGGGAAGACAACATTCCATTTCTAATAACTTGCAAATAACCTAAATATAATATATTTTGAGTGGGTTGAGTCTAAGTCTTGGGGATAAGTCACCCATCCAATTTGTATAGCTTATACACTCCATATAGTAGCTTCTGGAATATATGATACTATTCTTCCTAGTTGAGCTATAATTTTCTCTACTAAGCAGGCACAACAACATGTCATAACACCAAGTCACCTTCCTGCATTTCCCTTCGCAATACCTTAGAGTTGTATCTTTTGAATGCCCTCATATTGGCAGTGAATTCCAGGATATGGATGAAATCTCGTATTTCATTGATTAGATTGGCATCACACCCTAGCCCTAATTCTTAACTTCTAGGTTAAACTGATAATGCCCCCATGATGGTATGTCAATCTCTACGGGTAACATCTCATCTACTTTATATACCATGGTGAAAGGATTCTCCTTAGTAGTCGAATGAAGGGTGATGTGATATAATCACAATATTTAATTGAGTAATTCAACCCGTATTTCTTTAGCATTGTCCAATTTTTTCTTGATCCCTTTTAATATCACCTTGTGTGCAAAATTTGCTTTTCCAATGTCTTATGGGTGGATGGCATAGATAAATTTCATTTTCACTCCTAAGTCGCGACAGAAGTCACTAATTATGGTGATGAAAAACTAGGTTCTACTTTCCTATATAATGACGCTTGGTAGCCCAAACCTACACATGATTTTTTCCAGTATAAGCGGAAAATTATTTATGTTTTAATTTTAGTGACAACCTCCACCTTTATCTACTTTGTGAATATTCGACTCCCACGATAAAAAAAAATAGTCGCTAGGTGCCAAGGGGAATGGGCCCATAATGTCCATGCCCCATTGGTAAAAAGGGCAACACAATGTCATAAAGGGAAGAAGTTCGACTCGAGCGAGGTATTGATCGGGGTGTTTCTAGAATTGGTCATATTTCTCGACGAACGTGACATTCTCTTTCATCAAGGTTAGCCAATAGTAGCCTGCTCTCAGTAGTTTATGAGCGAGAGTTTGGTCGCCAATGTTTCTACTGCATTCCCCTTGATGAACCTCAACGGGACTAAAGTGATTTTGTGTTCTTCTAGGCATCATAGCATAGAGGAGGCATTTTCCAACTTGTATAGATTTCATGCCAAATGGGTGTTTTTAGAAGCCTATTTCTAAACCTTTTTCACTTTTATCTCATCCTATGGCAGCTTGTACTCCTACAGGTAGTGCGGAATGAACGACATCAAACTTAAGCCTAATACAATTTCAAGGGAGCGAGTCGTGTTTGTCACGATACTAGGGCTAGCGATAGTATATCGTATCATTTTTTAGTTATACCCCTATTGTCTTTGTGTTGGCGAGTTTGGACATAAAACCTGCCTTTAGATTCAATTTTCTAGGTGAGTACCTCACTCCAAAGGACTTGAAGTGTGTTGATAATTCCAGTACTTTGTGGATATACTTATTGAGTTGAGGTTACTTTTCCTAATACCCCTCAATGATCTAATTGGGTACTGTCGCTCCCGAGATTTCCGTCCTAGTACAAACACGAAAGTGGCGCAGAAAAGGTAGAGTCGCCAGCCAGGCATTTTTATCCCGAATGAATGAGAAAGTTAATGCTTCACAAATTGAAGAGAAAAGGGAAAGGACTAGGTCCTGCGAACCAAAGAACTGGGTTCGGGAGTCGGTTACGAACTGGGAAGGTATTAGCATCCCAGATCGTTCTCCGTACCCGATGGGATCCACGTTTGTTAGTCTGTTTCAAAGGGTGAGAAATAAAACTACTGCTGAATAAAATCGCTAACTGGAAATAGAATGAGAGAGGGAATTGAAAAAAGAGAACAAAAAGATATGGGAAAATGTAGGGAAAGTAAAGAATATGCTTGAATGGGCCATACCCCACTGCATACGTATCTCATGGGAAATGAGAATTAGAGTCAACGCAGTTCGCCTAACTAAGGCGGGAACTTTGTTTGTGTTTTTATGATTGAACTGCTTATGCCTATGTTCAGGTGTTGCAGGATCGTATGGTACAAGTGCGTTTACCTTCTTGCAAAAAGACATGTCGAAGCAAGTTCTCTTTATGAGTGAATGAGATGAGAAGAGAATTTCCGCAGGAAAAGACGTATATTGTTTGTTTACTGTCTCTTAAAGAAGTGTTTTTGCTTTTGTTGTTTGTGAAACAGTCTCATACTAAGACTTATTCATCGTGGTAAATGCCTTACACCTCTCCCTGAAATGGGACGTGTATAAGTAACCCACGACAAAGTCTCATATCGTACGAGAAAGTTCAACCTTTATTAGGTGTTTTTTATTATTTTTCTTCTGAGATGAGAAAGAGAGACTCAAATCGGGAAAAGAAAAATACTAGGGGAACTAAGACCAACCCTAAGTTGTTTATTGAATGAAAAAGGAGATCTTAATGTTTTGTGGGTTTTTCTAATCCTAATGAAGAAAAGGAAAAGAAGAAAAGAGAATTAGAACTCATTTTACTTCCTAAGGAAGTTAAGTTGGTTCTAAAGAGAGGGAGAGCCTATACAAGCAAAGCACCAAGTGCTAAGGAAATTCACAATTGGAAATCATAAAGAAGATAAGGAAGAAATTGTATGAACAAACTTACCTCAAACTCCCTACAAAACAAAGGTTAGCTTTACAATGTATATTGAAAGCATAAACACAAGTAAAAGCACACCCTAGCTAAGGAAAGGCACTAAGGGCTCTCTAAAGCTAAATCCTAAAAGTAAAGGATCCTAAATGATAATAAACTTCTAAATTCAGTAGCTAAACCCTAATAAAGTCTTCTAATATTATAAGATCAAACATTAACAAACTATGCCCTAATGAAGCACTAAACCCTAAAGAAGTTCAAGGTGAAGTTAAATGAAGAAAGTTGAATGAAAGTGAAAGGAAAACATAATTTGAAAGTATAAAGAGATAAAGGAAGAAGTTGTATATGGCTTACCTTAACCCACCTACAAAAAAAAGGTTAGTACCAAAATAATTTGCATATTGGAAACAAAAACAAAGCATAAAGGCAATTAAACCTTACACACATCCTAGAATGGAACCATGGTTCAAAATAAGACCTAAGTCTAAAGGTGAATGTACATAAATGTTATATGACTTATAAAGTTAGTAGCTATATGCTATAGGTCCATAAGGATACTAGGATACCTCATTAGATCAAACTATGTCAAACTATGTACAAAAAGTTCACATGAATGCAAGTTAGGGTTCATGGATGAAGTATGAATGCATATGGCATACAAGCATGAGTTAATACATGAAATGAGTATCAAAGTCAGTAGTGAATACTATATATGGATGTCCCATAATGCTTATTAATGAACACACAAGTTATGTTAACATTTAGGAGAGAAGAGGACAAGTTTAGGTTAAACATATTCAAATAAGGATGCATTTTGAAACACCAAAACAAACCAAATGAAGATGGTTCAAAAAAGTGACCTATAATAGGAATTAAGGAACTAGAAATGACCTATAATTAACTCCTAAAGGTTACCACAAATTATCTCAATCAAATGGCATGAATGCCTTCCTAACATCTAGGATATGGAACAAATAAGCACATAATCGGACCTATAATCTTGGTGACATGAAAAATAGCAAAAAGGCTTGAAAATTTATGAAATTAAATCCCTAGTATGGTGAAGTCAGTAGTTTACATGGTCTAAAAGTATTTCATAAAATTATGCACCAAAGTGCCAAAACAAATCCCTCAATGAGTGAGATAACAAGGCATGAATGTCTTCCTAACATCTAGGATATGGAACAAATAAGCACATAATCAGACCTATAATCTAGGTGACATGAAAAATAGAAAAAAGGCTTGAAAATTTATAAAATTAAATCCCTAGTATGGTGGAGTCAGTAGATTACATGGTCTAAAAGGATTTCACAAAATTATGCACCAAAGTTCCAAAACAAATCCCTTAATGAGTGAGATAACAAGGCATGATCGCCGGAAAAAAACTCCACAAAGTGGATCCAAAATGGCACCAAAAATTATGAAAAAAATAAAAAAGTAGAATCAAAATATTGAAAATTCTAGAAGTTAATCACACACAAAAAATAAGTCTCACACCTATTGAAAAAAATGTTTTCGGTCCCTTATATCAAAATCATTCATTTTGGGGCGCTTGGAATGAAAAATCCAAATTAATTACTAAAACCATCTAAATCTGGAATAAAAAATATAAAAAATTAATTAAGAGGATAAGGATCACTCATGATTTTTTCCAGAATTTTATCACACCTGAAACTATTTTTAAGAATTGCGAAGAAACGGACAAAAAATGGCGATTAAGGGAAAGTGCGATGGAAGTGAATCCTATCATTCATAACCTAATCCCTAAGCTTCGATATCGTCACACATCATCATAAATCACAAATAAATCCAGTGCCTCAGGTAGGAGGGCTTAATATGCACCTTACGTTATATGATCCTAAGTCGCATACCACTAGAATGATGCTCTTGTGGATTATGTTCTAAGAAGTGGTTATGATCAGAAAGCCAACGAAGCTTATGATAAGTTAATCTTCTGAAGAAATAAGTTCTGAAGACTAAACGTCTGAAGTCCAAGTGCAGAAAGACTTTGAATACTTAAGGGTTCTAAAGATTAAGGTTCTGAAGAATCAAGTGCTAAAGACTCTGAAGACAATGTTCTATGTGATCAAGGTTCTAAAGATTCTAAAGACTTGAAGTTATGAAGACCATGGGTTTCAAGCCAAGTGTTGAAGTTCTAAAGAATGAAGTTCTGTGTGAAAAAGTTCTGAAGACTGAAGACTTAGGTTCTTTGAAGAACCAAGTATCATCGTCTCTAACTCATGCTTCATTCAATCATTTGTAATCAGAAGCCTCTGAAGTTCAGAAGACAATGTTACCGTTCGCAAGGATAGTACTTAATACGAAAATGCTTTATCCCACTACCTCTCCACTAACCTTAAATTGTGGAAAAGGACAATATGTGGTTGTACTATTTTCATCCTTGTGTAACGACATACCTCTGTAGCCAATTGTGATGTAACGATTCTTTTATGCTTGGCTATATAAGGAAAACATCACATATTGTGTGATGTTGTTGTTGAGACAATAACTTCTACTATGATCTACAACTGTTAGTTAATTGGTTGTTAACTAATTGATTAACCCGTTGGTTAGCTGGAATAAATATATGCTTTGTGCAGTCTATGTCACAACCACAATTATTAGTGTTATATTGCTGGAAATCTACAACCTGAAAGGTTGATTATGACACACTAAAAAGTTGTCAAGATGGTCTTTGAACCATGTTGTTGATGTTGTCATATAATCACATAAGGTTGATGATTAACAAAGATAACTATAGAAAAAACAATAAAGAGTTTGATTGAATATGCAACTCACAAGCTGATTACTCTTTGACAATAATATGCTTATGCAGAGAGATCTCTGATTCACACGTGTTTAACTTTGTATGCTGCAAGAAGCTGTAAAAGCTGCAGAAGACAAGAAGATGATCATAGAAGCTCCAATTACAAATACACAACAAGAATGTTGTGTATTTGAAGTGATCATTGGATTGAAGAAGAACAAGGGCTTCTATCCAGAATGTCCTTAAGTGAATAAGAACGAAGAAGTCTTTCTCGTGTTCAAACAGAGATCAACAAAGCTTGCAAAGCTTTTGAAGAAAAAGACTTCAACAATTCAAGTGCTCAAGGGACGTTGTCCATGAAGAAGAAACAAAATACCAAACAAATGAGCAAGAATTAAATGTAATATTCTTAGTGTATATTTAGGATCTTTTGATGTACTCAAACCGTTGTTTACCCATGCTTATGTAAGAAGCAAACAAATGTAAACATTACCGACTTCCCTAAAGGACCGATTGAAGGTCATAACTTTAGGAGGCTCAAAACTTAGTATTTAACACATTCTCAGAACTAGGTGTTCTGGTGAATTACTATGGGGATAAGGTCCTGGTGCTTCTCAGAACTATGTGTTCTGGAGCCTGAAGTCGTAACATGTTATTGTGCGGTTAGTCACGATGGTTGGCTGCACAAGGAAGTCATAACATGTTATTGTGTAGTTAGTCACGATGATTGGCTGCACAAGGAAGTCACAATGATTATTGTGCAGTTAGTCACGGTGGTTGGCCGCATAAGGAAGTCATGATAGGTTGTTGTGTAGTTAGTCACGACAGGTTGCTGCATGATTGTAATCATGGTTTGATTATAGTGGATTAAGTCCTTGATGGAGGAAAATCACCTTGTAGGGTGGACTGAACTAGCTTGTGAGTTGCTCAAGTGAACCAGGATATATCGTGTCTTCTTTACTCTTGCTTTATGCTTTACTTTATATTTATGCTTTCGTAACACAATCATAACATAACTTAACGCAATACTTTCCTTTATAAAAAGTAGTAAAGAGTGAAAACCTCAATTAAATCCCCTTTTCTTGTGTTTTTGTCACACCTTCAAGGGTTTGCTTTGATTCATCACTCAGTTAGGTAGAAGCCTAAGAAATTTTTGGAACTTACCCCGAAGGTGGATTTCTTTAGGTTGAGTCTAATGTTATATTTACAAACTCTCTTTGAACACCTGTAGGAGGTGTTGAGTGTAACACCCCAAAAATCTAGATTAATTATTTAATTGATTTAGCATGATTTTGTGAGTTTATGTGATGATCGTGATTATATATGATGTTGGATGGTCATGATGTCAGATGATATAGTGATGTGTTATGGGATAGTGTTGGAGTAAGAATAAATTATGAGGATTAATTCTAATTTATTATTTAATTGAGATTATTTAGATTTAATAGAGGATTAATCTAAATGATTAAATAAATAATAATATTAGAGATTTTGAGGGTAAAATGGTAAATTTGGATGGAATAAGTGAGGTTAAATAGGGAATAGCATAATAAGGGTCTAAGGGATAAAAGTGACAAAATATAAAACTGGAGTTTGGGAGAATCACTTTTATCGATCATATTTTGAGAAGAGTGCTCTGAGGAAGAAGGGAAAAAGGCTAGGGCTCAGAGAATTCTTGAAGAACTCAGAGAGGAGAATTAATACTTTTACGTCCAAGGCATGAGGAGTATAACCTTCATTATAATTGTTATAGAGTTAGGATGTATGTAGAATATTTTGGGGTTTTAGGGGTTTATGATGAGATATGTTGAATTAGGATGAAATGAAGAATTTGAATGTGTGAAAATTGATGATAAATGATATATGTGTTGTGTAATTTGATGTGTTGATGTTGTGCTATGATAATATGATGATCTATGTGTGTTTTGGGGTTGTACAATGATAAACTCTTACGGAAATTTGAGAGGTTTTGGTGCAGAATTCGTAAAACAACAGAAAACTACTTTTGTCACATGAATAACTGGTTACTCAATATGAGGTAACCGGTTACCCTTTGAAAAAATTGCGTATTTTGGTCTGGAAGAGAGGTAGTAACCGGTTACCTTGTTTTGAGTAACCGGTTACCACTGAAACAATCAATTTTTTGAAAATTGAAAATTCGTAACTTTTGATCTGTAAGTCTGATTTTGATGTCGTTCGAAGTGTTGGAAAGCTGAAATTATGAAATTTATTTTGGTGGAATAAAATGAGCAATATGAAGTATTTTTCTAGTGTCGAATTTAAGAAAATGTCAAATTATTTTTTGGGATAATTACGGGGCTGCTTATATGTTGATATTTTGATGTCATGATGACTGTTTCGGTGCAATTACATTGTATATATCGCTGTTACAATAGTATGGTGTTGTTATAATGAGTTTAGTCGATGTATATATATATATATATATATATATATATATATATATATATATATATATGTTATAAGATGATTAATATGGATTAATACATGAATGATGATGCAAGCTTGACGACTTATGTTGATAATTATGACGATATTGATGCATCATACATTTATGGCATATTATGTTGGGACTTCGGTCTGATGTTGGCTTCAATCTTATTGTGTGGATTGTAGTGGTTATGTTGTGCTCCCTAGTGGAGGGTTAATGGCTCAGTGTCCATTAATGTTGATTGGTACCACACACATGTTCCAATGATATTGCATTTCATACTAAGTGGAATTGCATATGAATGAATGAATTATTTGAAATTCTGGAAACTGATATACGATGTTAAATACGATGTTACGACACCAATATCTGACAAGTTTAAAAATAATGTAAATAAGCAAATACAAAAATAAAGAACACAGAAAATTGTTAACCCAGTTCGGTGCAAACATACGTACTCTGGGGGCTACCAAGGCAGGAAGGAACTTCACTATCAGAAGTATTAATTCAAAGACCCATACAAAACAACCCATTTTGCAATCTTCTTACTTAATCACTACCCAATGCAAGTCCTACCTAGGAACTCCTAGATATGATACCCCTCTTACTCCCCCTCAATCACAACAGTGATATCAAACAAACAATTCAGAAAAGCGAAGACACGCTTTAGGAAACAATCCTTGACCTTGCTTCACAGCTTCAGTCAAGTACAAACACTTTTTCTTATAAGCTTTGAGTGGACAACAATACAACTCGAAACACCTTGTCCAAGACAATTATCAACATGACAATTGTTTGGCCGACAAGAAAACTACACACGCACACAAAACGTTGAATGATACAATCCTTATTTTCCACCTCTTCAAAACTAGGGTAATGCGGCCTCTAAATTGAATCTTGAATGGGTATAGGCCTGCTGAACTTGCACAAAACAAATAATATATTTCCTTAAATAAAGGAGAAAAAATAGCAACATAAAATGTTCTGCTAAAATAACTCCAAGTTGAATCATTTTCCTTCTAATAAATCGCACTAATTAACCAATCACAAGTTTAATGACAACAAAATGCACGCCTCAAATAAGGATTCATCTAGGTCTTCAAGCCCAGTCAAAGATGTCATGACATCAGTCTTGACATCCTGATAAATCAGCTGCAAACAACAAAGCTTCACACCTGCATAATGCTTAAATCACATCTCATAACATTACCTATGACATCCAGAAACATAAATATGTTTTACTACAAAATATAGCCAATCTACAAACTCCCCCTTTGGCAATTTTTTGGCTAAAACAATTTAAGCATTATCATAACAACATTATTCAGCAAAAACCATCACAGAAACACACATGCATACAAAGAGCAGGGAGATAGACAGACTCCCCCTCAAACAAAACCTGTATCAGAGTACAACACAGCAGCAAAAACAACATAGCAACAGAAGTAGCAGAGATATTTCATCCCTCCCTCAACCTGTTAAGCCCTGTAGCAAACAGTCTGGCTATACTAAAATAAATAGTATAACTACTCCCCCATTTTAGCCATAAATTGAGCCAAACAAAAACAAAATCATAAAGCAAAAGAAACTATTAGAACCACAAGCTCACGAGGAGCAGAAATCCTGGGTATAACAAAAACCCAACAAATACAGTACCAATAATGAAAAAAATTACACAAGAGCCTTCAAGGGATAGGAACCACAAAAAAACTTCAACAACTAGATCCAACAGCCATCCACAATAAATTAATCAGAACCATATCCAACATCCTCTTCTCCTTCACAATCTGAGCTTCCTTCAGAATCACCATCATCTTCCTCTCCAACCTTCTCTCCATCAGTGTTTTCCTCTTTCTCCAACATCTCAATCATTTTCTTAAACTTTACCTTTCTTGCATATAACTCCTTACAAGCTTCTTTGAGATCAACAATGATTGAACTTTTGTCAAGAGGCTTGGTGTTTGTAGATTTTGCAGTGGATGTCACATCAATGTTAAGGACATGAGATCCCTGAAACAACTTATAATTGAAGGAGAGAGCACTTTACCTTTTGCAATTCGTGTCATAATCAATCAAGATAGCAGGGTACTGATTCAAAATAATCCCACAGATGAGGGAAGTAAAGGAAATATGTAACTTCACATTCAATGTTATAACATGTTTCATGGTTTGTTTAAATATATAAGTACCATAATCAAACTTTGTTTAAGTACCTATAACATAAATATATCTCACTAAACCAGTAGCAATGTTTGAGGTATGGTTTGTTGGAACCCAGTTGGCTGCCCCTATTCTATTCAGCATGACATACTTAACATTAAGCAGAAAGCTTTCCCTTTCTAGGCTAGTATTTAACTTGGTCAGCAGTGATAGTTTTACATATCTGATTATCAGTGACCTCTAACTTAGGAAAACAAGACGTGTATCTTCCTAGGTAGGTATTTATGACAGTAGGAGAAAAGTTGATACACTTACCTCTTACATACACCTTCCTGAAGTCCTTTGATTTTCCATCAGCACATCCCTTAGATAGATTTACAATGAAATCCTTAACTAAAGTCTCATAACACTGTGAAAACCTAACAACAGTTTTAAGCAGACCTGCATAGTAGACCAAGTCCATAAGTTCAAAGCATCCCAACACAGAATCAACAATCTCTCTCTCCAATTCTAACCTCCTTTGATACACGAATTTCCATTTGCTTACTCTACTGATGTAGTGAAAGGAAATGTAATCCAGAGGTGAATCAGACACCCTTGATGCAAGCTTGCTTGAAGCTGGTTTCTTTCTAGGTATGATGTCTGGGACATCACTCTCAACATCAATAGCAGATTCAGAAACAACTCTGGCCTTTCTGTTCTAAGTGATCACCTTGCTCCATCCTTTAGATGGACTAACAATTGCATTTTTAGGAGTTTCCTAGACACAGGCTTACTCTGTGGAGAACCTCGATCAAAATAATTCTTCCATTTTCTTGTAATCAACCTTTTAGCTACACTTGGATTTATGTTGGAAATGAGTTCATCGTCAGATATGTCATAAACATCAATCATTTCATCAAAAATAACATCTTTATTATTTTCAGCCTCAGGAAAATCACCAGCCTCTTCAACAACATCATCATCTTTATGAGTAACCCCAACATCAGAATGATTAGCTTGATTCCTAGGTGTTACAACATCCTCTTAAGAATCCTTGGTACCACCTTCAATAGCATACACAACTTGACCTTCATTACTTGGTCCAGTAGTTTGATTCTTTTGGCTGCCTTGAGAAGCAGGGGGCTAGCCAATGGAACAGAGACTCCAACAACGTCACAATTTTCAGCCAGGATTCTTGAGATGAGTTTTTAGTGGCTTCATCTGCAAAAATAATGCCTTTAGAACCAGATGGTGAACATGTAGAAGGATCCTTTGGTCTATGCACATTAGGTGTTCTAGGTTTGGAAACCCTAGCAGCATCAGGAACGACCATGTTCAATGGAGCGACATCTGGGACATCTTCAGATAGATGATTGTAACACGGTGGGAGAACTGACTTTTAGTCATGTTGCGGATAACAAGAGTCGCCACCGACTTTTATTTTATCCATAAGGACGGGACATAAAAGAACAGGAAATATCGTTTTGAAAAGACTTGGGTTCGGGGGGTAGGTTATATAAAGGGAAGGTGTTAGCACCCTTTATATCCATGGTTATCCATGTGCTCTTAGTTACTTAGCTCACTTAAATGTTTTTGAAAAGTGTAGTGTGTGATTAGAAATTTTCTAAATACTTTGTAATGATCCTCGTATGAATGTATACAAAGCCTTGTTTGAAAATATTTGAAAATATTTGAAAATATTGTGAGGTGTGAAAAGTATTTTTGAAGAGTGAGCAAGTAACTATGAGGTACCTACCCTAGACTAAGTCATTCATGTCCTTATATGTCCTTTCGAGGGTAAGACTATCCCTATTATTAAGGAATAGGTAGTCATTACCTTGGATTTTATTAAAGGACGGGCGTAGGGTCATCGTATGGTCAATGAAGGCAACATGTAAGGGTGTCTTTAACAATTCGTAGGGACTATCATCATTTATTCGAAGGGACAAGATCATTATTCCGTAGGCAACCTCGAAGGGACTTGATCTTTTAAAATCTTTAAAGGGACAATGATGATTTATTCTTAAAGGGACTTTGCTTAAGACACCCCTATATTCGAGGGACTTGACCATATTAAAAAGGCAACCAAGAGGAATACCCAAGGAAATGCAGATGACGATCAAAGATCGACTTACGTGTGTGAGTGTACATTTTTAAATATTTATCTTTTTAAAATTAATCTTCTAAATTAATTTAATCACAAGTAGGTTTTCACACCCTATTTACTAACCATGCAATAAATATTTACAAAGAAAATAAAGACGGAAAAATAAATCAACAAATTATTACAAGGCTTTGGCAGATACATAATAGTCGGATAAGAATAAATTATAAAGCGAGAATAATAGATATAATAAAATAATAAATAAGCAAAAATAATAAAGCAATAAAAATAAAGCAATAATAATAATAAAGTAATAATAAAAAGATTAGAATTTTAAAAGAAATTATTTTAGGTTAGACAAATTATAAATTTTTTAGAAGTTATTTAGGAAAAATATGAGTTTAACTAATAAAAGAATAAAATAATTACTTATTATATTATAATTAAGAAAATAATATTAATATACAAAATATAAAATAAAAGAGTTATATAAAGAAGTATTAAGTTAGTATTTAAAAAATAAATAAAGATAATAGAAAATAATAAATTATTAAGTTAATAGGTTTATTTATAAATTAATTATATACAAGATTTTAGAATTATTATTATTCAAATAGAAAAATAGCCAATTAGATTTTATTTACAAAATACATAAATAATAAAAATTATATATAAATTAAGAAAAAAAACAAATTATAAGTTAATTGATTAAAAAAAGACTAATGAATTAATTTGATTTTAGAAAACATAAAAAAAAATTATTTGGTTTTTATTTAGAAAAGTTTTGATTTTATTAAATTAATTAAATCCTATTAACTAAATAATTTATAATAATAATAATTTAGTATTTAACTAAATAATATAAAAATAAAAGCAAAAAAACATACCTGAGGGAGTCTGGGGTCGAACCCAGGTCTCCAACCTTCCAATACAAACCCTCAACCAACTGGGTTGGATGTGCGTGGTGTCATTTAACCAGCCTCCATAAAATATATATTAAGTTTACGAATAACAAATGAATTAAATTTTTTTTTGCCTCCACTAGGATTCGATCCCTCAACCTTATGCATACCCAACCAATCATCTTGCCATCAAGCCACAAGGGGCGCGTCTGCCATAATAACAACAAAACATTATAATATATAAAGTTTATTAAATGTCTGAAAAAATTAAAAAAAAAGATGGATCTCACCAAGGATCGAACTCAGGACCTAGCCAATACATGCGTGCACATGGAACCATTGGGCCAACCAATGCTTATTGAAATAAAATAGCATATAATTCTAAAAATATTAAACCCAAAATTTGAATTTTCAGGTGGCGCCAAGAGGTCTTCTTCAACCTCTTGATCTGCGGAATTTGCTGCGAAAATTCCTATGCTTTTTCCTGCGAATTTTCATGCGTACCAAAACCTATGATTTTTAAATATCACATAATACGTACAATCAAGCCAAATTAATAACACCAATGGACTCCTCATAACCTGTACAATTCATTTACACTATTAGAATCCATTTATAATAGCCAAATCATTAAACCCTAATTCGAAGCCATAAACCCTAGTTATGGTATTTTGCTTATTCGACCATGAAGCTTTAGGATTCTTGCCCAGAAACGATCCTCACACCATTACAAACAATAATATGAGATCAAAAATAAAAAACAACACATGAATTAAGAGAATCGAAAATCAAAAACTCAAGAACATTATTGATTCGGTTACGGCTTATGAGCATGCTTTTGATGCGTATGATGATTGAGTTATGTTCAACAAACATCAATAAAGTAATTGCAATGCATAAAAACCTTTGAATATGGTTAAATTGTCAAAACCGAAAATTGAGTTTTGATGAAAATTTTGAAATTGAATTTGTGTTCTTGGCTGCCAAAATTCGTGTCCTTGTGTATTGTGTTATGTCTTTAACTTATAGGAGAATGGATTTAGGTCAAAAATAAGATGGTTTTGTGGGCTTTTTGATAACTTGATTGTGAAGGAAACCATGACCATAATTGTGAGAAAAATCAAATGATATCTTTCTAAATTGGCCATGCACGAAATTGTAACCTTTCAATCAGTCTTAAATGATAGATTCATTCCAAAACCAATATTTGATCTAAATATCCACTTTTTTTATATTTTATTTTGATTTAAAATGAATTTTAAAGAATAAAATCCAAATAAATAATAAATAAATAATAAAAATCAAAGAATACTTGAATTGGATCGTACTACATGTTATCATGAAGATTGGGTTGCAAAATGATAGGCCCATTTGGAAAAAATTGGATTTAAGCCCTTATTTTCTTCATACACCCCTTAAAAATATCCCAACTTTGACAAGGAATAAATCCTTCAATTTTAAATCTATGAAGGTGTTCTTGGACATTTTGGAAAGCTTAAATATTCCTCTAACAAACCTATTTGGTCTCATGTCCATATCTTTTACCATTTACAAATTATGCCCTTTGGAAAAAGTTGACTTTTTGTTGACTTTTGAAATGACCTGTAATGTTTTAGCTCATACCTTCCAAATGAAGCATTTCTAGGCTTGGCTTGTGAGACACAAATTTGTAGAGAATTCAATTTACTTCAAAATGAGCTTTGGATGGGAAATTTTTGATGAAGCATGTGAAACTTATGGCTGGTCAAAGTTCAGTTGACTTTTCTTAAGAAAACCCTAATTTAGAAACTCTTGATTCTTGATGACCTGAAACTTTCTTGATGAATCATGATCAACCCTTGATAAAATGATGAATTTTAACATGTGGGATATTATGAAGCTCACTTGAAGCCTTGAAAGTCATTTTAACCTGAGGAAACTCAAAACCCTAGTTTTGAACATTTTGCTTAGGAGGAGGCACTGTCTGGGGAAACTTCCACACTTCTTGATCAATTGGGAGTATTGAAGACCTTATGATCATTTAGAAGTCTTGAGAGATATTGTCTTGATTGTGGGAGGGCAAATTTTTGGGTATAACTGTTGCCCCTGTTCAATTTTCTGAAATCTGAGGAGTTAGATTGGCATGTACGTCATTCGTGACTCGAAGGTTGAAGAGGATTGAACACAAAAGCCCAAACATTTGCACTCGCCGTGCACAAAATGATATTGTTGGTTGGTTGTGATGCTTGAATGGGCTTAAAGATGCCATTCGGAGAAAAAGTCTTCAGATATGTTTCTTTGAGAGGGTAGTAATCCCAAATATGAAGATCTAGCCTTTGGGCGGATAAACAACGGCCCAAGGTGATGATATGTCTTTTGAGAAGAATAAACGACGTATCAAAATAATGTGATAACCTTCGGGAAGAATAAACGACGACCCGAGGTAACAAGATAACCTTTGGGAAGAATAAACGACGACCCAAGGTATCAATATGGTTTTTAAGAAGAATAATCGACGTCTCAAAATAACTTTTTGGAAGAATACACGACGGCCCAAAATGAGATAACCTTTGGGAAGAATAAACGACGGCCCGAGGTAATAAGATAACCTTTGGGAAGAATAAACGACGGCCCAAGGTATCAATATGGCTTTTGAGAAGAACAATCGACGTCTCAAAATAACGTTTGGGAAGAATAAACGACGGCCCAAATCGAGATAACCTTTGGGAAGAATAAACGACGGCCCGAGGTAACAAGATTACCTTTGGGAAGAATAAACGATGTCCCAAGGTATCAATATGGCTTTTGAGAAGAATAATCGACGTCTCAAAATAACTTTTGGGAAGAATAAACGACGGCCCAAAATGAGATAACCTTCGGGAAGAATAAACGACGACCCGAGGTGACAAGATAACCTTTGGGAAGAATAAACGACGGCCCAAGGTATTAATATGGATTTTGAGAAGAATAATCGACGTCTCAAAATGAGATAACCTCTGGGAAGAATAAATGACGGCCCGAGGTAACAAGATAACCTTTGGAAAGAATAAACGACGGCCCAAGGTCTCAAAATATCTTTTGGGAAGAATAAACGACTGCCCAAAATGAGATAACCTTCGGGAAGAATAAACGACGACTCGAGGTGACAAGATAACCTTTGGGAAGAATAAACGACGACTCAAGGTAAGTTGTTGATGAAGTTTGCTTGCTGGAGAATTAACATAAAAAAACAAGGTTAGTTAGGTGCAAATATAATGATATATATAACATTCTGCAAGATAATATTTTATGAGAATGCATATGATATGATATGATATGATATGATATGATATGATATGATATGATATGATATGATATGATATGATATGATATGATATGATATGATATGATATGATATGATATGATATGATATGATGTATGTATTAATTATGTAGCTGAAGCGTATAAGTAGCTTCGTAGAAAAACTGCTGACCGGGGAAAATAAATCCCGATTTGTTGTTGAGGAGTATGAAGGCTTCATTCCCTTCTTGTTTAAGAAAATCGTACTTAGAACCTCCCGTTTTTCGTCCTTCGTACTTCTTATTGAAGGATTAAGTTCCTGAATATCCTGAGTGAGGATAAAAGAGATGGACATAGATCCAGGAGACCTATATATTTAAGTATCAATTCTTCGGAGGAAATGAAACTGCTTGGAGACTTCGTAGAGTTGGAAGTATAAGATATTACCTGAAGTATTCCGTAAGGATATCCGTAAAGATTACTCTGTAGGGATGAACCGGCGAAGCTTCATTGAATTCCTACCTCCGCTTGTTCTTAGTAAATGCTATTATTGTATTTTATGCATTTCTGGTAAACATCAATCATATTCAAAGGCATATATACATTCAAACATAACCAATAGACGTTTCTCGCTTTAAAAAGGGAAAAGTAAACCTGAATAAAGAGGGAAAAGTAAAGCTGGAATCGAAAACAGAATCGTTTTAACTTTGAGAGTGTATAACCAATTGGATTTAGAGTTTCTGAGGTTCTTAACTTTCCTGAATAATTTCCCAGAAATTCTCATTGTTGGATCCGAAGACATGATATTGACACGATCTGATACTACTGGCATATACAGTTAATTTCCACAACGGCCTCTGCTGAGAATCCAATATCAAGGTAATACAATGAGAGGAACGTGCCTTCAACTTGTGATGGACCATATACGCTCCGTGTATTAGATTTGGAAAGAGAGCGTTGCCCCTTGGTTGAGGATGAATTGTCTCATAATGGGAGTATCTGAAAGGAGATACCTCAAACAGAATGCCCTACAATAATAGGTCCCTGGCATCATGAACTCTGTAATGTTACCCTTGGTAATTCAGATAGATGAGGAGATATGCCCCTGGCTACTTAAGCATAGTTGAATCTTGACCTGATTGCCCCAAATGAATTAAGCAGTATCATGGCATGCCCTCTTGATTGGGAGATAGTAACTATGCCCCCTTGTATACATTGGCTTTGATCCAGGAAGCAACTTTGTCTACCAGAAGGACTTTGGTTTATTGAACATTCATCATGTAAGTTTCTCTGTTTGCCAAACACTCAGTTATATGCAAACAATGATATTAAAAAATGCAATGCTTATGTCTGTCTTGAAGTTTTGAAAAAGAGTTATTTTAGTAAAACAATGCTTGTAGAAACTGTGATATTAACTCAATATTTATAATAAGCCCTAAAGGAGTCAGGATATCTTTTTGTAGCAGTACGCTTTCGAACTAACCATGCTTCAGTTAGGACTTTTAAAGGGTTGTAACGTGGTTTGGTTCATGGTTTAAAAAACAAAGGATAAAAGGCTCAAATTTATTTGTACCCAACCCATTCTTCATGATGTTCTTCAGTCCTATGTTCGGTTAACTTATGCATTAAGGCTCCAAAGGAGTTTGGAATTGTAACACTTATATTTGTGATGGTTCATAAACTAAAAATTCATTTGAACATTCAGTCATCTTTCTTTGTTGAGGATTTATAATGACCTCATTTTTTCTCTTTTGACTTTATTATCCCTTCTTTTTGCATGAACTGTTTATTTCAAGGTTACAGTCAACAGAATGTCTTAATTTTTTGCTAAGTCTCCTTTCATAGGTTTTGACTTAGGAAGCTTTTTTTGTGCTAGGTATTGACTGTCAGGTTTAATGATTACAGAGAACCATCGTTGGTTGTGTACAATACAAATAATTGGCATAATTGAGTTAACCGAGTAACTACCCTGCCCCAGGTTATGAATAAGGGTTTTAATTTTCATGGGAATGACAACTCCTACTTCATAGGCTTAAAAGGGTTGCCTAGGGATTAACTTCCTTATATCTCCACTGTTTAGGAATTGAAACAATGCTTGTACATCGTCAGCATAGTCTGTTCAAAAGCATACTGCATAAGATAATGGTATTGTTTTCGTCATCCTCCCTCTACAGGCTTATAGCTTTATCAGGAGTTAAATATCACAAAATAGAAATATGAAGCATAGTTCAAAATATAGTGAAACAAATAGATTAATTCAAGACAAACATATGCAATGAATTAATGAAAACAAAATTTTAACATAATAGTAAGTGTTTAAACAAAATAAAAGAAATTACAAATGAAAATTCAAATGTTGTCCCATCCAGTTGGCTGAATGTCTTTAATTGCAATCTGTGAACTTTCAGGAGCAGTATATTTCACCATGAAATCAAATTTTCCACTTGGATGTCCCAAGGTGCTCCATATCTCAACAGGAATAGGTAGGCTTTCTTTCTTGCTACTTTGGGTAATTTGTCTTGCAGCTTCGATGTTTGATGGACGATAGTAGAATTCAATTTGGCCTTCTGGCGTAACCTCGAGGATTCCTTCGTCAATCAGGTCTTGAATAATTTTATTCAATTCCCAACAACTATTAGTATCATGTCCGGGATAGTTGGAGTGATACCCACATTTTGCCTTGGGATTATAGCGAGGAGAGGAAGTATTAGGATTTTGAGGAGGATTTTTCAAGGAAATTAGCTTCTTTTCCAACAAGCATTGCAGAACTTACGACATTGGAGTGCTGAATTTGATAAATTGTCTTCTACATTCCTTGTGTTGAGGTGGATTAACCTTACCAGGTCTTTTTTCTTCAACTGAAGAACAATCAGTGGTAACTTGTCTCTTACCTTCTTTTATCCTCATCTTCCTTTCAACCAAGTCAGCTTGTTTAATTGGAGGTTGACTATTACCTTGAAACTTGTTGACAAAGATTCTCAGCTCTTCTTGCCCCTGAGCTAAACTTTGGATAAGAGCCACCTGGCCATACATCTGGATCCTCATTTCTGCCATCTCAGCTTGCAATTGTTCCAACTGACCATTCTTGTTATCTTCATGATTTTCATAGTGGAGTGCTTTCAACTCTTCTTGCCCCTTGGACAAATCAGGATCACTTCTTGGAATTGAGCATTCTGAACCTGGAGATCCTTGACAGTTTGTTCGAGTGCCATCTCTGCTGAAATAAAAAACGAGAAGATTGAGAAACCGGCTATGGAAACCTATTATGAAATGATATGGTATGTAGATGCATATGCAATGTTTTCAAGGACCGCAGGATTTAAATTTGTTTAAAGAAAACAAAAACAGAATTTTATTAGTAAGTGTTTAATATAAATTTGCCACTTGGGCTTACACTGAAAGGAAATAACAATGAAGTATAAAATAAATATATGGGGTTTTAAGTCTCCCATGGACGCTTCCTCTTTGTGTGGAGGTATTTGTTGAGGTTTTGCTCCTCGTGAAGTTGCCTTGTCAGGTCCGAAATTCTTTCTTGACCAACTCTGAAATGAGTCTCAAAAGTATCCCTTTGCTCCTTCAACTGAATCCAGGACTTCGGCAATTCTTCCAAATCAGTGGGCATGTCCGGATGAAGGATGGTATAAGGAACATCTCCTTCAGCAACATGCTCCATAGTGATTGGTAGAACAACATGATATGACATCATAAGAGTTTGAGCACGAGATCACACCCATCTGAGATAAGGCTCCATAGGAATAGAATACTTTGGCTCCAAAGTGTTTCTATCAATCTTGTTCACCTTGTTCCAAGCTCGTATAAACCTTTGACGGTAACCCTGAGGATCGTTGTCGTAGTCGAACATAATACCCTGAATAATCATGGCATGAGGACTATTACTCCGAGCATAACCAAACTGACATAGTGCTAGAGAAGGGTTGTAGGTAATGCCCCCTCTTATGCCTAGAAGTGGCACATTAGGGAACTCCCCACAACGGTCAATGATAGTAATATTCTCCATAAATCGAGAACACCAATCAATGTCTGAATGAGAAAGTGAGATGATCCTCTTGGACCACCTGAACTCTTGTTCATTCTTCATCACTGATCGAGGAAGGTGAGAAATAAACCACCTAGACAATAAAGGTATGCAACACATCAGAGTTCCTCTCGCCTTCGTAGTATGAGTGTGAAGAGAATGTAAAATGTCTCCAAGTAATGTATGCACTGGATTGTGAGTCAGGAATATGTTGATAGCGTGTACGTCTATGAACTGGTCTGGATTAGGGAATAACACTAAGCCATATATTATACGGCTAGGATCTCCTCAAAAGCATCATAACTCATAGCCTTCAAGAACACTTGAGCTTTCTCCATCAATACCTTAGCAATAATACCCTTAACTCCACTTCTTGTTTCTAGGACAATGTCTGATTTCTTCAAATGTAGGGTTGCAACAATGACTTCAGGTTTAGGCTCCTTCTCTAAGCCTGTGAAGGGTCTCTGATCAAGGATATGTATACCCAGTAGTCTGGAGAACTCCTCTATTGTAGGAACCAACTGATAGTCGGGGAATATGAAGCAATGATGTTTAGGATCAAAGAACTAAAATAGGACACTCATCATATCTTCATTGAACCCTGAAGTGACTAGATCCAGTAGGTAACCATGCTTCTTGATGAATTAGGAGTTTTCAGAAACTTGAGAGACCAATTCCTTAAGCTTAGAAGGTATCCCTACAAAGTTGATCCGAATTGTATTCCTACGAGTAGAAGCCATGACCTACAACAAAGAACAAAGATAAATCCTTTGGTCCTTGAAATGGTTAGTGAAAATGCTATGCTTATGATGTCATGATGTCATGATGTTATGCTCAATCACAAACATGTGGCACACACAAACAAGTCACACAATAGCCCTAGGTTTGAAGGCTTGCATGAGGTTTAAAGGTAAGTACCCTCCCTTAAAGTTCAGATGGTTCATCCTGTCCTACAAAAGTAACCAGGTTCTAAGGGATCTTAATATCACTGATCCTTCCAAAGGGTGGTTGTTAAGTAGGCAACTTACTTTCCAACCAAAACCCCCCAAGTTTAGGATCTCAATGAGCATAGCATCGAGTATCAACCAATTTTAGACTTCTCCAAAGCCGATTATCTCACTACTTTCTAAAGGCCAAGATGGGATAACTAGGATTCTAAAAGTCAGTTAGTGTATTGACAACATATGGCAGCCCCATATTATCCTTAACTTACTTAAGGAACATAAGAACCAACCAAGAAGTCACACTAACTATGGCCACCATATCAACCATATCGGTATATTCCGTACAGTTTCCTTGGTCTATTTCCATTTACCTAGGGTACACTAGATCCAAGTTAGGATATTTCACACAAAAATCCCAATAAGTAATATAAAGCAAACAAAGCAAACAATTTAAGTGATCTAATTCCTAAGGGTACCCCTCTATTACTTAGTAAATCCCCAGCAGAGTCCCCAGTTCTGTAACACGGTGGGAGAACTGACTTTTAGTCATGTTGCGGATAACAAGAGTCGCCATCGACTTTTATTTTATCCATAAGGAAGAGACATAAAAGAACAGGAAAGACCGTTTTGAAAAGACTTGGGTTAGGGGGGTAGGTTATATAAAGGGAATGTGTTAGCACCCTTTATATCCATGGTTATCCATGTGCTCTTAGTTACTTAGCTCACTTAAATGTTTTTGAAAAGTGTAGTGTGTGATTAGAAATTTTCTAAGTACTTTGTAATGATCCTCGTATGGATGTATACAAAGCCTTGTTTGAAAATATTTGAAAATATTGTGAGGTGTGAAAAGTATTTTTGAAGAGTGAGCAAGTAACTATGAGGTACCTACCCTAGACTAAGTCATTCATGTCCTTATATGTCCTTTCGAGGGTAAGACTATCCCTATTATTAAGGAATAGGTAGTCATTACCTTGGATTTTATTAAGGGACATGCGTAGGGTCATCGTATGGTCAATGAAGGCAACATGTAAGGGTGTCTTTAACAATTCGTAGGGACTATCATCATTTATTCGAAGGGACAAGATCATTATTCTGTAGACAACCTCGAAAGGACTTGATCTTTTAAAATCTTTAAAGGGACAATGATGATTTATTCTTAAAGGGACTTTGCTTAAGACACCCCTATATTCGAGGGACTTTACCATATTAAAAAGGCAACCAAGAGGAATACCCTAGGAAATGCAGATGGCGATCAAAGATCGACTTACGTGTGTGAGTGTACATTTTTAAATATTTATCTTTTTAAAATTAATCTTCTAAATTAATTTAATCACAAGTAGGTTTTCACACCCTATTTACTAACCATGCAATAAATATTTACAAAGAAAATAAAGACGGAAAAATAAATCTACAAATTATTACAAGGCTTTGACAGATACATAATAGTCAGATAAGAATAAATTATAAAGCGAGAATAATAGATATAGTAAAATAATAAATGAGCAAAAATAATAAAGCAATAATAATAAAGAAATAATAATAATAATAATAATAAAGTAATAATAAAAAGATTAGAATTTTAAAAGAAATTATTTTAGGTTAGGCAAATTATAAATTTTTTAGAAGTTATTTAGGAAAAATATGAGTTTAACTAATAAAAGAATAAAATAATTACTTATTATATTATAATTAAGAAAATAATATTAATATACAAAATATAAAATAAAAGAGTTATATAAAGAAGTATTAAGTTAGTATTTACAAAATAAATAAAGATAATAGAAAATAATAAATTATTAAGTTAATAAGTTTATTTATAAATTAATTATATACAAGATTTTAGAATTATTATTATTCAATTAGAAAAATAGCCAATTAGATTTTATTTACAAAATACATAAATAATAAAAATTATATATAAATTAAGAAAAAAAATTATAAGTTAATTGATTAAAAAAAGACTAATGAATTAATTTGATTTTAGAAAACATAAAAAAAGAATTTATTTGGTTTTTATTTAGAAAAGTTTTGATTTTATTAAATTAATTAAATCCTATTAACTAAATAATTTATAATAATAATAATTTAGTATTTAACTAAATAATATGAAAATAAAAGCATAAAAACATATCTGAGGGAGCCTAGGGTCGAACTCAGGTTTCCAACTTTCCAATACAAACCCTCAACCAATTGGGTTGGATGTGCGTGGTGTCATTCAACCAGCCTCCATAAAATATATATTAAGTTTACGAATAACAGATGAATTAAAAAAAATTGCCTCCACTAGGATTCGATCCCTCAACCTTATCCATACCAAGCCAATCATCTTGCCATCAAGCCACATGGGGTGCATCTTCCATAATAATAACAAAACATTATAATATATAAATTTTATTAAATGTTTGAAAAAATTAAAAAAAGAAAGATGGATCTCACCAAGGATCGAACTCAGGACCTAGTCAATACATGCACACACATGGAACCACTGGGCCAACCAATGCTTACTGAAATAAAATAGCAAATAATTCTAAAAATATTAAACCCAAAATTTGAATTTCCAGGTGGTGCCAAGAGGTCTTCTTCAACCTCTTGACCTGCGGAATTTGCTGCGAAATTCCTATGCTTTTTCCTGCGAATTTTTATGCGTACCAAAACCTGCGATTTTTAAATATCACATAATACGTACAATCAAGCCAAATTAATAACACCAATGGACTCCTCATAAACTGTACAATTCATTTACACTATTAGAATCCATTTATAATAGCCAAATCATAAAACCCTAATTCGAAGCCATAAACCCTAGTTATGGTGTTTTGCTTATTCGACCATGAAGCTTTAGGATTCTTGCCCATAAACGATCCTCACACCATTACAAACAATAATATAAGATCAAAAATAAGAAACAACACATGAATTAAGAGAATCTAAAATCAAAAAATCAAGAACATTATTGATTCGGTTACGGCTTATGAGCATGCTTTTGATGCGTATGATGATTGAGTTATGTTCAACAAACATCAATAAAGTAATTGCAATGCATAAAAACCTTTGAATATGGTTAAATTGTCAAAACCAAAAATTGAATTTTGATGAAAATTTTGAAATTACTTTTGTGTTCTTGGCTGCCAAAATTCGTGTCCTTGTGTATTATGTTATGTCTTTAACTTATAGGAGAATGAATTTAGGTCAAAAAGTCAGATGGTTTTGTGGGCTTTTTGATAACTTGAGTGTGAAGAAAACCATGACCATAATTGTGAGAAAAATCAAATGATATCTTTCTAAATTGGCCTTGCACGAAATTGTAACCTTTCAATCAGTCTTAAATGATATTAGATTCATTCCAAAACCAATATTTGATCTAAATATCCACTTTTTATATTTTATTTTGATTTAAAATGAATTTTAAAGAATAAAATCCAAATAAATAATAAATAAATAATAAAAATCAGAGAATACTTGAATTGGGTCGTGCTTGATGTTATCATGAAAATTGGGTTGCAAAATGATAGGCCCATTTGGAAAAAAAATGGATTTAAGCCCTTATTTTCTTCATACACCCCTTAAAAATCTCCCAACTTTGACAAGGCATAAATACTTCAATTTTAAGGCTATGAAGGTTTTCTTGGACATTTTAGAAAGCTTAAAGAGTCCTATAACAAACCTCTTTGGTCTCATGTCCATATCTTTTACCATTTTCAAATTATGCACTTTGGAAAAAGTTGACTTTTTGTTGACTTTTGAAATGACCTGTAATCTTTTAGCTCATACCTTCCAAATGAAGCATTTCTAGGGTTGGCTTGTGAGACACAAAGTTGTAGAGAATTTAAATTCCTTCAAAATGAGCTTTGGATGGGAAATTGTTGATGAAGCATGTGAAAGTTCTGGCTGGTCAAAGTTCAGTTGACTTTTCTTAAGAAAACCCTAATTTAGAAACTCTTGATTCTTGATGACCTGAAACTTTCTTGATGAATCATGATCAACCCTTGATCAAATGATGAATTTTACTTTATAAACTTGATGTTGGCAAAAAATCCTGAATTTTGACTTTAATTTGACCACAGTTGACCTCAGTTTGACTTTTTAACTACTTTGATTGATTTTTGCATGTCTGATCATCTGATTGGTCAAACTTATTGGGAAAGCCTTGAAACTTGACATGGGGATTATTGAATACATGTGGGATATTATGAAGCTCACTTGAATCCTTTAAAGTCACTTTAACCTGAGGAAACTCGAAACCCTAGTTTTGGACATTTTGCTTAGGAAGAGGCATTGTCTGAGGAAACTTCCACAATTCTTGATCAATTTAGAGTCTTGAGGACCTTATGATAATTTAGAAGTATTGAGAGAGATTGTATTGATTGTGGGAGGGAAAATTTTGGGGTATAACAATGATGAACCCTATACTCAGCCTTGGATGATGGTGACGCAGATGATTGTTGATACATTTTGAAACTGATTAACACCTGTAGAGAGAGATAGAGATAGAGAGAGCGCAAACAAATTTTGAATAAACGATGGAAGAATAGATACATAGTATGATGTAGTGAAATATTTGATGATGAATGATGGGCCTTTGAATGAATTTTCTTTGAATAAATGAATTAATGAGAACATCAAATATTCTGTGCCTCCACTTAAAATGCATTTAAATTGATTTTTGAAAATACACAATGTCCTTAAGGATGTTCCCACATGCCACTAATTGCCACAAACCCTCATAAAGACACATTCTCAAGTTAACTGCACTAAAATTGTCATAGTATAATGTCATGACATCCTGCGTGACATTATATTTAGACATCATTCGGTTCATCCATACAAGATGAGAGCACTTGTTACCAGCTGATTTGTTCTCTTCCTCTGTAGTATATAAGGAGACACAATTCTTTTTCTTGAGATTGTTGTCTATAGAAACACACCATCCAGAAGTACTTTTCCCATATAAGATAGGATCACTCTCATGAGAGTACAACATGTCATAGTCACAAATTCCATCATCTTGAGTAATTAATCTTCTCTTTTGTTTCCTTTTTGGAGTAAACTAGATCTTGATTAACCCAGAGATAACATTTATCTCTAGACCTGACTCCTTTCATGATTACTATATTTTCTTCATTTGTGATAATACATTCTGATTTTGTGAAGTTAACACAAAACCTTGATCACATAGCTGCCTAATGCTAATGAGATTAGCAGTCAATCCTTCTACAAGTAATACACCATCAAGATTTGGAACACTTGGACATTCAAGTTTTCCAACCCCTTTGATTTCTCCTCTAGCTTCATCACCAAAAGTAACATAACTGGTAGAATGAGGTTTGATATCAATCAACAAATTTTTTATTCCAATCATGTGTTTAGAACATTCACTATCAAAATACCACTCCTCTTTAGCTGATACTTTAAAGGAAGTATGAGCTATCAAGGCAACATGCTTAGGGACCCATTACTGTTTCTTGATGACCATGTTTTGTTCAGGTTTGGGCTGTGGATTATGATCAGGATATCCTTGAAGTCTGAAACAAAAAGGTTTTGTGACCAAACCTCCCACAGTAGTGACACCTCCATCTTTGATATCTTCTCCGTTGATGAGTTAATCTTCATGTTTCATGATGTTGAGACACTGGTTTTGACATCAGGTTTGAAACATCATTCTTGAGCTCAAGTTTGCTGCTACTTGATAAAATGTTTTTAGATCCATTAAATCCTATCCTAGATAGGTCTCTTGAACTTCTTATTGTCTGAAGAATCTCTTTAAGTTTTTCAGATCCACTGCTCAACACTCAGATGGATTTGGTCATTTGATCAAGCTTAGAATTCAACATGGTGACTTCATCATTTAGATTAAGTTTTGTTGATAAATGCTTTTCCTTTTCATCCTCTAGTGTTGCTATGATCTTCTTATGATTTTCTCCTTCTTGAATCGCCTGAGCACATTTAATACATAACTTCTAATAAGTATCAGCTAGTTCCTCAAAGGTTAGCACATCTTCACTTGAATCATCATCAGACACATATTTCCTTGTCAAAATAGTGATATGTTTAGCTGATTCCTCTTCAAAGTCACTTTCAAAATCTCCATCAGACCATGTCACAAATAATCCTTTCTTCTGTCCCTTCAAATAAGTAGGACATTCAACTCCAATATGGCCAAAACCATCACACCCATGGCATTGAACTCTTCTGCTTTGGCTTGGCTTCTCTTCAGGCTTTGTCCTTGACTCATTTGATTTGATGATGTCAGATGAAGTGTCCCTGACATTTGGACTTGAGTTCATATTCATCCTTTTCATAACCTTGTTGAATTGTCTTCCCAACATAGTAACAACTTCTTTCAGGCTTTCTTCATTGTCCACCTCACCTGCTTCTTCCTCAGAATTTGGCACAAGGGTTATGCTTTTATTCTTATTTTCATGAACATCACTGAATCCCATTTCAAATTTCTGAAGGGATCCAATAAGGTCTTCAACCTTCATATTGCAGATGTCACGTGCCTCTTTTATAGCAGCCACCTTCATAGCAAATATCTTGGGAAAAGATCTGAGAATTTTCCTCACAAGATTTTCACCAGACATTTTTTCTCCTAAAGCTCCTGAAGCATTAGCAATATAAATAATATTCATGTGAAAGTCATGAACAGTCTCCTCTTCTTTCATTCTCAGATTTTCAAATTTGGTAGTAAACATTTGAAGTCTTGACATCTTGACTTTGGAAGTTCCTTCATGAGTGGTTCTGATAATATCCCAAAGAATTCAAGGCTTTAGAGTTTCATAGTGCCAAATCATCCTCATCTTTGCTCCAATCCTCCTCAGGGTTTAAGGTCATATTTCCATCTTTATCAGTAATGACAAGATGTTCACATCCTTTATCTGCAACTTTTCATGCCTTCTTGTCCAACGATTTTAAGAAACCAACCACGCGAGGTTTCCAATAATCATAGTTAGACCCATCCAGAATAAATGGTCTATTCCCAAATCCTCCATCCTTGTCCATAATACCAGAATAATGCCCCTAGGTCTCACCCAGAAAAACAAGCAAGGTGCCTGCTCTGATGCCAATTGAAATTCTGGCAACTGATATACGATGTCGAATACGATGTTACGACACCAATATTTGACAGGTTTAAAAATAATGTAAATAAGAAAATACAGAAATAATGAACACATGGAATTGTTAATTCAGTTCGGTGCAAACACACCTACTCTGGGGGCTACCAAGCCAAGAAGGAACTCCACAATCAGTAGTATTAATTCAAAGACCCACAACAAACAACCCAGTTTGCAATCTTCTCACTTAATCACTACCCAATGCAAGTTTTACCTAGGAACTCCTATATATGAGACCCCTCTCACTCCCCCTCAATCATAGTAGTGATATCAAACAATTCAGAAAAGCGAAGACACACTTTTGGAAACAATCCTTGACCTTGCTTCACAACTTCAGTAAAGTACAAACACCATTGCTTAAAATATTTGAGTGGAAAACAATACAACTCGAAACACCTAGTCTAAGACAATCATCAACATGACAATTGTTTGGCTCACAAGAAAAATACACACACACAAAAACGCTGAATGATACAATCCTTATTTTCCACCTCTTCAAAACTAGGGTAATGCAGCTTCTAAATAGAGTCTTGAATGGGCATGAGCCTGCTAAACTTACACAAAACAAATAATATATTTCCTTAAATAAAGGAACAAAAATAGCAACATAAAATGTTCAGCTAAAATAACTCCAAGTTGAATCCTTTTCCTTCTAATAAACCACGCTAATTAAACATAACCAATCACAAGTTTAAGGACAACAAAACGCGCGCCTCAAATAAGGCTTCATCTAGGTCTTCAGGCCCAGTCAGAGATATCATGACATTAGTCTTGACATCCTAATAAATCAGATGCAAACAACAAAGCTTCACACCTACATAATGCTTAAATCACATATCATAACATTACCTATGACATCCAGAAACAAAAATATGTTTTACTACAAAATATAGCCAATTTAAAACATCTACATTATTGAGGGTGTCTTGCTCTGATTATGTAACATCGGGTCGGGAATGTTGTGAACCTTCGAGTTCTATTTCTTTTATTGAATTGATAATGTTATGATTTATTTGAGGTGTTTTGGAGTTTTGATTTTTTTGAAATAAAGTTTTTCCGCTGCTATTGTTTTGAATAAAAATTCATTTAAAGAAACCCGTGTTACAGAGCAGGATTATAAATATTATGTTTTATGAAGAAATATGACTCCTTTCTATGTCGCACTCAGATATATTTACTATTTTATCACGTATTTTATATGGGATTAGAAGGGTGTTACACTGAGTGCGAAACTCCTCCCAAATAGATTTCACAACCATGTCAACCATATAGACCTCTAACATTTCTCCTATTTCTTCTTAAGGGATATTGTTCATCATCCTCTAATATGTTGGGCCAAGGGAAACCCGAACCCTATCTTTACCAACTAAGGAGAGTCATCGCCAACCTGGATAGACTCAAACTTTCCTTCTGGAGTGGGCCTAGCTTCTTCCTCACGTGTGTCCAGGTCGAACGTATTGGTATCCCCCAAATCATCTTCTTCTCCTAACATTGATGTGTGGATGTCCTTTTGGACAAGCTATTTGATTCGCTTTACCTCTTCTAAGTCGGCGCTAACAATATTTGATCTTCCTTTTTTTTAATCATGGTAGGCTATTTTCTGGTGAATCAGAGATACCATGTCGTCTAGCTTTTCTAAGAAGGATCTTTGTTGGATACCTCAGAAGACACTCCTACACGAGATTACATTGAAGTCGAGGACTACCTTTGTTTTGCTCACCCCTTCTCCAATCGCCAATGTCAGATTTGCCATTCCCTAAGGATAATTTATCGAATCATTGAAAGACATCGCAAGAACTTTCGTCATCCATAAGGAATCCTGTCAAGTTACGATCAACAATGGTGACTGCTAGAATAATAGGAAAATCGAAGTTTGAAATTCAATTGATCTTTTTGTGATATATACATTATAACTATGATCGATCTCTACTTTGCCAAACGTGGAATTTTATAGGAATTAGAAGTCGTTTCCTACAGACGGGGCCACTATTCCGTGTTGCAACTAGAAATAGTTGAATTAGGTGATGTAGAATCCTTAACCAATGGTGTTGAGCTCTGATACAACAGTACAAGGTGAACTTGCATGGTCAACACTGAAATACCAAAGTCATTTCATATTCAAGATGAATTTAGTGAAAAATGGATATTAGAAAAATGTATGTTGCTTTTCGTGTGAAATGCCTTTTATATCTTGGGTCAAATGGAATATATTTGAGTTGAAGTAGGCCTCAACTATTTCGGCTTTTGGTTGACCCTGAACAATTTTATTTCTAATATTTATATCGAAACAAATCACCTTCTCCCAAAAGCCCCTTTTCTCCCTTCCTAACTCATAACATCGCTTAATCCTATTTCCCACTTCGGTTGAACTCAGAGACTTAATCTGTGGTTTGAGAAAGATGCTTATCTTAAGTTTACGCTTCTTGGTTGAAATGAATTCTCTTATTGTCATTAAAATTATCATATCTTAGAGGCTTCATAATCTTTATTTTCTTATTGAAAATTTGTATTTCATAGATCAAACAAATTGAAATGTGAGATCAAACACATTTTTCGAAAACTTAATATATAATAATTTTCTGTGAATTTCTTTCTCTTATGTTTATTAGAAAAATTCCAAATCCTACATTGATTCGAGATAGAGCTTAAAAATGTCTATACAAAACAATATTCATCACTTTAAAAGTCGATTTTAATATGGTATCCAAACCTATACCATTGACTACCCACCATCTATATTCATACACCAAATCCAAAATTCAAAAGTGTCGTGTGAAAATTCCGTATTGGTTAGAGATAGAGTTTGAAAATAACTTATATAAAACTAAATCTCTCACCATAAAAATAGTTTTTATTTTATTTTAGGGATCAAGTAATATCATACACCAAGCCCAATAGTATTACTGTACATGAGATATCCTGAGGGGATGTATTAGAAATTCCCAAAATCACACATTCTAGAAAGTGTAAATAGTTTATATAGAGTAATATAAGGTTTGATTAAATCCAACTGTTTTTAATAAAAAAATTATTGATAAAAATATTTTAATAACTTTTAAAAATGTTAGAGATGAGTAAATTGAGTGTTAATTTTATAGATTATATTTAAAAAATTATATATATGGATTGATTCAAAACAAAAAATCAAATCCATATCTTCTTATAAAGAAAATAACGTGGATTCCTGTACATTTATCGCCGGCTCAAAATTAGAGGTGTAATGATAGATTATTCTTTGTAGACAATTTGAAAAGAGAAATAAACACAACTGGATGCGTAACTCATGATTGTACTTCCTTTTTCTCCTCCTTCACGCGCTCTTAATAATAATAATAATTTCTTACTTTAATATTTTAATCGTTGCATAGTTGCAACCGTAAACAACAAAAGAAATAAAGGAATGTACTTGATGCGTACGTGGCATCGACTCAGTGATATAAAATTAACTAAAACGGAAAACAGATTAAAATATTTTACTCAACAATAAACAAATAAAAAAAAGTTAATAGTAGTATATACTCTCCCCCTTATAAAAGCATCTTTATCATTCTCTCTCTTAATTTGAAACAAAACACTCTCTCTCTTTCTCTCTCTCATAGAAAACATCAAATAAATTGAAACCACATTCTCCTTCATCCTCCATCCACCACTCCCAATTACCCAACCAAAACATCGTAACCTTATACCTTAATCAAAACAAATACACCTCCATTTTCGTTTTTCATCATTCTGAGATTCGATTCATTTCGATTCATCTTTTTCTTCACCAACCATGGCTGACGTGCTTTCTCAAAAACTCAAAACCACCCCAAACACCAACAAGAAGGATCCCTCTAATCTGTTATTGGGTCGATTCGAAATCGGGAAGCTCCTCGGCCATGGAACATTCGCCAAGGTTTACTACGCGAAGAATCTCAAAACCGGTGAAGGTGTAGCTATAAAAGTGATCGACAAGGAGAAAATTCTGAAAGGCGGTTTGGTCGCACACATAAAACGTGAGATCTCGATTCTTCGACGCGTTCGTCATCCTAACATCGTCCAGCTGTTTGAGGTAATGGCTACGAAAACAAAGATTTATTTTGTGATGGAATATGTTCGCGGAGGTGAGCTTTTTAATAAGGTTGCAAAGGGGAGGTTGAAAGAAGAGGTTGCTAGAAAGTATTTTCAGCAGTTGATTTCCGCGGTTGGGTTTTGTCATGCCAGAGGTGTTTATCATCGGGATCTTAAGCCGGAGAATTTGTTGCTTGATGAGAATGGTAATTTGAAAGTGTCTGATTTTGGTTTGAGTGCTGTTTCTGATCAGATTAGACAGGATGGTTTGTTTCATACTTTTTGTGGTACTCCTGCTTATGTTGCGCCTGAAGTTTTGGCTAGGAAGGGATATGATGGTGCTAAGGTTGATCTTTGGTCTTGTGGGGTTGTTTTGTTTGTTTTGATGGCTGGTTATTTGCCGTTTCATGATCAGAATGTTATGGCAATGTATAAGAAGATTTACAAGGGGGAGTTTAGGTGTCCCAGGTGGTTTTCGCCGGATTTATCGAAGCTCCTTGTTCGTCTTCTTGATACGAAGCCTGAAACAAGGATTGCTATTCCTGATATTATGGAGAATAGGTGGTTCAAAAAGGGGTTCAAACAGATTAAGTTTTATGTTGAAGATGATAGGCTTTGTAGTATTGATGATAATTTCGCTGACATTGAGGATGATACAGCTTCTGTAACTTCTAATGCGTCTGTTGCATCCTTTTCTGATTACTCAATAGAATCTGATTCCGAGGTTGAGACTAGAAGGAGAAATGCGCATTTGCCAAGACCTGCTAGTTTGAATGCTTTTGACATTATTTCATTCTCCGCTGGGTTTGATCTTTCTGGATTGTTCGAGGAAATAGGAGATGAGAACAGGATTGTGACTTCTGCACCGGTTTCAAAGATCATATCGAAATTGGAAGAGATTGCTCAATTGGTTAGGTTTTCTGTAAGGAAGAAGGATTGCAGGGTTAGCTTGGAGGGTACAAGAGAAGGTGTGAAGGGACCATTGACCATTGCTGTTGAGATATTTGAACTAACATCTTCTTTGGTTGTTGTTGAGGTGAAGAAAAAAGGAGGCGACAGAGCCGAATACGAGAGATTCTGTAACGAAGAGCTGAAACCCGGATTACAGAATCTGATGGCCTCCGAATCAGCAACTTCCTCAGCAGTGTCATTACCACCTGTCCAGCCTACATTACTGCGTGTGCTTTCTGAACCAGTTCATAACCTGCTTTCGGAGATTGACTCGCCGCGCTCTCTACATGACGAGTGAAATAGAGAAAAAGAACAAGGTTCTTTCTGTTTGTTTTTTTCTCTTTTAGATTGTGTATGATAAATTGATGATTGATCATTTTTCCCACCTGGATGGCCACCCTTTTAGATTTGCTCCTTGAATTGAGCATTAGATTCAACTGGATTTTCTGTGTCCAATTGCTATATATATAAAAGAATGCTAATTTAAATTTAGCTAATGGAGGGTATTTTTCTATGTTTTTTTCTTCTTTGGTGCATTGTTCTGTACTTGTATATTGCTTTTGCTTTTTAAAGCAAGTAGTGAAAAAATAACACACAGTTTAGTGCTATTCCATGATGCACTTCAATGCAAATTTGATTTGATTTTGTTTATTGAATTCGGTTAGTTTAAAAGGTGTGAAATTGTGGATTATGGATCTCAAAATGAAGTTTGCTTAAGAATTTAGCAACAGTGATGCTATAAGCATAAGAACAAACAAAGACTTTGTAACTATTGAAGCAACATAACACCGCGTGAAGTGTATGTAAATGAAAGGGGAATCTTACCTTATAATGCTTCTCCATGTTAAAAATGTTACTTGCAAGTTGCAAGTCCAAAAGTTATCACAACTTACTTAGCACAATGATTGGGTATGAAATGCTTGCAATCAATCATTGTTGTTAAACTCTTGAGTTAATACCAGTTTACGGTTTTTAATTATGAAAATCAATCAATATCGGTTTTAATTTTTGTTTTATAATTATATATATTAAAAATTACATTTTTACCATTCGGTTTGATCAAAAGGCTGCTAATATTCTAAATATATGAATGCATGATTCATTGACTTGTAGGAAAACTAGGTCCCTCTTTGGCTCAATTATTTGTGTGTTGCAATATCTATTTTGAAAATAAGGTAAAATTTTGGTAAGTGGTAAAATTTTACAAAATCTATTTATAAGGTGATGAGTGTTCCTATTCATACATCTCCTCACGTTTGGACATTTTGAGCGTGAATAGTTTGGACATTTTGAGCGTGAATATAAACGATGAGTGATTTAATAGTGAAAATCTTTGGTAGGTGGTAAACAAATCAATCTTAAACGAGACTGAAACCATGTTAATAAAGGTAGTTATCATAACTCAACCTTATAATTATCCTAACTTAACTTTATAAAATCAGCTTGTTAGGTGAGAATAATCCTCATTTATAAACACATGTTCATGTCATATATTGTTGGGTATGGTGAGAATAACCTGAATAACCTCCACTTATAAACACATTTTCATGTCATATATTGTCGGGTGTGTTAAAGTGTGATCGATGTGGGAAACCCATAAAACGATCTAAGATAGGTTTTGGTACCATCTTAGAATTTTGGTTGAATTTAACTCATCTCTAAAATATCAGTTTATAAGGTGAAAATTTTTCCCACTTATAAATACATTTTCAGGTCATATATTATCTGATGTGGAACTTTTACCACACTCTCTCACGTCCAAGACTGGACATCTAAAACGTGGACATAAATGATGAGTGATTTGATAACAAAAATATGATAGTAGGTGGTCCAACAGATCTTAAAGAATATCGTTAGTGTAACTCAACCATACAAAACTAACATGTAGAGTAAGAATTATCCCAACTTATAACTTCCAAATACATGTTCAATCTATATATTATTTGATGTATGACTTTTAAGCGTCATTCAATATTTCAGTAAATTATTTATATTCGAATGTATATTAGCTTTTAGAAAGTGAAATTAAGTTAATAGTGATAGACGATGGACAACTATTATGCATTCATTCGAGGTTGTTGTTCTACTATATTATTGTATTTCACCATTTATTTTTTTTTTATCATAAATATTTATCTATTTTAAATTATTTATGCTCTATTTTAGATATAAAACATTGAAGGATTATTATGTATTTATAGGTTATTTGTTTATGTAAGTTAACGAGTTTTTTAATTTTCTTGTATTTATTTATTTTTATTAAATATTAAAATTCTTCTTGGTATTCGACTATTCGTTTTTTACGTCAAATTTCTGTTAAAAAAGGTTATGTGGCAAATGTTTCTGGTCTAACACACCAGTGACGTGACATGAGAGGATGAATTCTTTTTTACAAATCCATCTTCTTCTTCCTCAATTTATCTCCAACCTCCAATTTTTCTTCTTCTCATTTTCAACCTCCAACCTCTATCTCAATACCTTCATTTTTTCATATTCAACTTCTATTTTTTCCTCATCTTCAACCTCTAACCTTCATTTTTTTCATCTCCAACCTCCATTTTTCATCTCCAGCCTCTATTTTTTCTGGATCTTTAGCCTCCAACCTCCATTCTTTCATCTCCAGTCTCCAACATCCATTTTTTCTCATCTCCAATCTCCATCTTCAACCTCCATTTTCTCTCATCTCCATCATCCATCCTATTTGGATATATGAGCTTAATTACATTATATTTCAATTGCATTCTATTTGAAGTTCTTTGTCTTTGATATTGTGTATCATTACAAATTTGTAGAATTATATCCAATATAATCTAAAGTTACAAAGTTCAAATTAAGAAGAAAATTAATCAATTTTGCTAAAGCACCCTGTTCTAGGCCTACCAAAGACCCAAATGACTAAGACCCAATTCAATTTAAATGTATTTCCCTTGGCCCAATGTATAAAATCAATTCACACCCAAAAATTATGGTACTTTTTATCTCGACTTTTCACTACACTCATCTTGGATATTGAACTGACTTGAACGTTAGACTGCTAACCATGCAGTTCCACTATACGTTGTCTCAAAGGAGATCAACAACTCCGTTCAAAATCATCAGTTCCCTAACTAAATCAATTTCTGGGTTCCAAACGGAACATTGGTACCGTCGGTGAGAATTGACTTCTGATTCCTACCATTTTCAATATTTTAGATATAATCTGCAATTTACCAGTTCGTAACCTCCTCAGATCATCAAATATATAATATTTAAATGTGAACATGAGATCTGTCGAAGTCGATTATATCAATCACTACTTTAAATGCGTTTTGTCAAAATTCCAAATCTTTGATTCCCTTGGGAACTCCGCGAAAAAGAAGAAATGATCCTAGATCCATATCCAGATTCACGTTGGAAGTACGAAAAAATGGTGACAGAATCCTCAAAGATAACGCTGAAGATTTATGGTCCATCTTTTGATTTAACATCCACGTTGTCTCCCGTCATTGATATAATACTTACTGCGACGAAGTTGAAGATACAACAAGTTCATAATTAATGTCGTCGGGATACGACAAGCTCATAGTTAGACCAACATGGGTTTGGTACGAAAACACCTTCTATAGGTACCAAATGATCTTCGATGTGTGGACGAACCTTCCTTAAATTGGATCAAATGTTTCCCTTATTGCTCGGTCTGGTCCTTTCCAGGAGAGCCGACCCAGAGGCATCACATAAAGAACAGAGGCATCCAGACGCATATACAGTCTTCCCGGTAAGTGCACTAGTTCCACCAGGGCCGAGGTTTGGACGAGGTTGCTTGTAAACATCATTCCCCGAGCGACATTGTCCAACTTGGATGAGGTGGAGATCACATCCCTGTAGGTGGGCTTGCAAAGGCGAATATAATTCACTGGTTATAAGCTTGAACAAAAGGCACATCAGATCATGACAACTACCTCCGATTACCGCTTGACTTCGTCGTTCCAAAGAAAAGGTTGTACATGAAGAAATATTTGAGCCCCAACCAGAAGTCAAGGAAACATGTCTCTCTAGAAATTCCGGCCACGTTCGACCGTCCACTTAGGTCCAAGAGGAGCCGACTATAAGACCAGATCGCATATAAGCAAATGGTTAGCCACCATAAGATCACTTGAGGTAGATAACCACTTCAGAGTAAGGTGGGAGTTGGGACATCCTATCTCCGTAATTAGGAAGAGCCCTACCGGAGCATATGACAAAAACAATTCCATAGACCCAAAGTTTCAATAGTCATTCTCAAGCTACATCCCTCGTGGAACTAGCCTCTTGAGGATATGTCGACAAACAAAAATAATAAAGGGTGCTCTGACGTCTCGTCTGATCTAAGGAGATACCATAAAAGAGAAAACACACTTTCTAGAACCCCCGAAGAAGAACAAACACTGGGAATTCGGGACACCGTCTACCATAATAAAATTAGTATTGAAGGTCAATCTATCTAGTCATTATATTGTCTCCTTTTAACAAACTCAATTTATTATTAGTTAGAAGTAATTACTAGTTTGTTAGTACCTATAAATAAACTAAGAGCAGTAAAATGCAATATTTATCATTTATAATATTTTACTCTGATCAATACACAAGAGTTTAAGCATTTTTTTTATGTCTTCTTCCATGAATATCATGTTTCATAACACAAACTACATGCTTCAAGAAACTCAAAATAAATTAATCTACCAAAACTTAATTAAAAAAAAAAACTTAGCTACTCATGATAAACAAAGACATTGTGAATTTGATATAATAATACATGATGATTTTTTTGTACAAATTTTAATAATATTTGTGTTGATTTTCTAAAAAAATAAGTAGCTTATAACTTTTAATTTTTTTCTTTCTTTTAGATGATCACAACTGTTAATTTACAAAATAAAATTAATTAAATATATTATTTTGTTATTCCATATTCATAAATTTGTTTAACCATTAATTTTAATATAAACTACAAATTTATTTACTAGTTTATTCTCTATCAGATATTAGATGGTAACTTATAAGCCATGTGTGATAATTTAATTTCTTAGTTATATGTTATTCTTGTCAAACAAAACCTAAATTAGTTTTTATTTATTCTTGTTTATATTTCAATTAAAGTCATTTTAGATAAGACTATAAATTAGTTTTCAAGCTCACATTAATTAAAAAAAATATTTGTTAGTTGTATTTTATCACGAACTTATAAAATTTTTAAATACCATTTTAAATGGCGTTTAACTTATAATTTTTAACTTATTGTATTTTTTTCATTCTTACTTTTATTATTTAAATTATAACTCAATTTTACCTTTTTATAATTTTAAAATTTAAATATTTTAATAAATAAGTAAGAAAGATGTTTTGGCACAAAATAGGGTGCAAAGGAGATATCTACTCCAACACCCTATTCATATATGGAAAGAAAATTTATATAAAGAGAAAGACAAATGGGAAAATTTTATCAAATTATTCCACTTTTTCAACTTTAATCCCTAATTATTCTTTTTTTAAAATTAATTCTCAAGATAAATTAAAAAAATAAAAAGACAGACAAAAAGAAATAAAAAACATACAGATAGATATATTTTCCTATCAAAAGTAAGGAGAAAAGCGTTTAGAAGAATCAACTTTAAAACTTATAGTATATTTCCTATTGCTAAATTGTCTGTTTTTTTTTTGTTTTTTTTTTAAATTAGCAATTAAAATTGTTGGTCTTGAACAAGTTAGTCAAAGATTTTCTCAGAAATTCCATATCTTAAGAGACCTCAACATAAAAAATTGGAAAAACAACCGATAATAGCTAATTTTCCTCTATAGAATACTTTGATTTTAGAATTTAGAGTATTTTAATTGTTATGATTCAAATGTGAGTGGTTAAATCTCATAGAAAAATTGTAAGTGTTGGATTAATAAGAGAAATGCCTCATAAATATATTGTCTTAAAGTTTGTAAATAGATATATAGTGTCAAGGTCCACTGAAACTATCAACTCTCAAACAAATAGAATTAGAATCAAATAAGATTCGGTGGGGGAGCGGAAGTGAAACCTAATATGAATTAATGCTAATTGGTGGTTAAATCCTATATCGACTAAAAATTAAAGAAATATTTAGTTTATAAGATAAAACATCCGTATCCCTAATGATTTAAGATTTTGAAAGAATATATTGTATCAAAATTTCATATAAGATAAGACATTCATATCTCTAAGGACTTAAATTATGTGTGAATATAAGATATATTTAGTTTAGAGTGATCATTATATATATATATATATATATATATATATATATATATATATATATATATATATATATATATATATATATATATATATATATATATATATATATATATATATATATATATATATATATATATATATATATATATATATATATATATATATATATATATATGAACAATTCCCCGTCAAATTTCAGTTATAAATTAATATCTACACTTCATGGTATCTTGAAAATAAAAATAAATTGATACGTTTAATAATATTAAATCTGTTTGATTCTTTCTAGTCATTTGTAAAGTTTGAATTCATTCTTCAATTGATTAACATTGACATAATTATAAATATATACAAATAATATGTACAAACTTTTAACCACAAGAGAAATGTTTAAAAGATGAACATTAAAATATATTAAAAGATGAACATTAAAATAGATATGTTTGTATCTACCCGTGAATCCAGATGAGTTAACAAAATTCAGTTGAATCCAGATTAATTAATTTTAAAACTACAAATTTGAATAAAATCATTTTTTCAATTCAAATAACATTATTTTTTTAATATTAGTCAATTTTTCTACACCTAAAATTTATAACAGTTTTCCGTCAAATATCAACTTTAAATCCTTCTTTTTATATCATATTTAATATTTTTACAAACCTACAATATATATGACAGCTCCTCCGTCAAATATTAGTTATAAATGAATATCTACATTCCATGGTATCTAGAAATTTCAGTTCTAAATGAATATTTTATCTATCTTTTTGTCTAGGAGAATTTCATAATAGAAGTTAACTCTACAAAATTTATAGAATATTGTAAATTTTAAAAATTTTAAATTATTTGATATTCCATTGAGTAGTTTTAAATAAAAATCTAATAATTTTTTTTAAAAAAAATATAACTAATAATGATAATTTTAAATTTATATAAAATTTAGTATGCTTGATAATAATATATAATGATAATAATAAAAAATTAAAATAATTGTTTATAATAACTTCTTAAAGATAAAAAAATATTTGTATTTTTGTGTTTTTTTTGTATTTTTTTTTTGTGTTGTGTTTTTTTTATCAAAAATAAATATTTGTATTTTTTTTATAACTGATAACATTTTATCATAAAATAATACTAATGTTTTTTTTGTAAATTAAAATTGTGATATCATTTATTATTGTCATCCAATTTTTTATTGTCATTCATTTAATATTTTCATATTGTCCTACAATTATTTTCTTTTTTAGAAAATAATATAAACAAAAATAAATTAATTATGGAAGAATATATTACACATTAATAAAATATACATATAATACACAAAACTTTTAATATGTAATTTTTTATTTTATTTAATTAATTGAATCATATAATATTTATTAAATAAATATTTTATTTATTACCTTTTTATTATAAATATTTTATTATTTGATAGTATATTATTGGAAATTTACAATAAAATGAAATAATCAAAAATTAATTTTACAATTAATAATAATTGATGCAAAATACAATTTAACATTATTTACAAAATATACAAAAAGAACTAAAAATAAATTATAAAAAAAATGAAAAAGTGTTTAATGAGAGACTTCATGTAATAAAGGATTTAAAAAAATCATTCTATGCATTGCACTGTTGAATGTTTAATTAAAATCAGAAAAATAGAAAACTGAAAAATAACTCTATAATATCATAACCGACTACATAATCAATAGGAAAATTCTAAATCAATATATCATTTAATTCATATACAAAAGAAAAAACATCTCATTAAACTACAAAACTAATCAATTATGTCTAGCAAAAAAAAATAATGGCAGCAGAATTTTAAACCAACTGTCCGGAGGTTTATTGGCTTCTTGTAACAGAATACATCTGTATGTAGTTCCTCTTGTGTGCCTATATCTCGTTGATAACAACATCAAACAATACACACCAAGATATTAGAAGTTATGCATATAATTAAAAAATCTTCAGAATAATCGATATCACAAGTTTGTATTTGATAATAGTACATAAATGCTAAAGTAGAATTCACTATGCCAAACAAGATCTTAGACAGCGTTTTTTTTAGCCTTAGACAGCGCTTTAAAGCGTTGTCTAAACCTCCGCTGCTAAAGGTTTAGACAACGTTTTTTTAAATCTTAAAAGCGATGTCTAAGAGCTGTCTAAGGTACCCTTAGACAACGCTTTTAGGAATACCGTAGACAGCGCTTTTGATAAAAGCGCTTTCTAAGCCCCTATACCTTAGACAACGCTTTTGGTGAAAGCGCTGTCTAATCCCTTCCTATTTTAATTTTTTTAGGTATACTTTAGACAACGCTTTTCAAAAGCGCTGTCTAAGCCCCCCTAGACAGCGCTTTTGCCAAAAGCGCTTTCTAAGCCCCCCTTAGACAGCGCTTTTGTGTAAAACGTTGTCTAAAGTATACGAAAATTTTTGCAGCTTTTGTTTTAAACCACATTTTTCCAGGTTTATAAACCAGAATTTCTACCTGTTTTCAACCAAATTTTGGCAGACAAATATCACATTTTATATATATGCCATTTCAAACCATTTTGGTCTTTTTTCTACCAATTTTTGGCTAACAAATATATATATACCAATTCAAACCAATTTTGCCTTAAATGTATCAAAATATATACAAATTTATGTACAAATTTACAAGTCATTACATATACTACAAATGTACAATATAATTACACAAATTTATGTACAAATTTACAAGTCATGTACAATATACTACAAATTTACAAGTCATTACATAAAACATTGAGCTCTATAATGAATTGACATCATTCCTCTGTGATTTCGTCCACTTGATCTTTTGTATAATATGCACACTTGAATTCATCAAAGTACTACATAATAATATAACATAGTTTGATTTAATTTCAACTATTTAATTATATGAGATATGTGTAAATATAAAAATAACTCATAAGTTAGAAATACATACATCGGTGGAAATCTCTAATCGGCCCAAAACAAGAGTATCTCGCATAAACCTCAACATGAAATACCCGTAATCTATTTGATTACGTTGCTGAGGACACTACATATGAAAAAAAAAATATGGATAAATCCTAAGTTTTATCAAGTGTCATCACTAATATAATAAAAAAAATGTGATAATTAAAAATATACCGCCACTCGAATCCATGTAATGGAGTTGGCGCCCCTCTTTGATGTTTGGATATCTCGTTGGGCTCGAAAAGCTTGTAGGATGCTAATAAAATAAAAATGAAGTAATTAGAACAATTCACATAAACTAAGAAATACACACAAGAAAATTTTGAACATTCTCACTTACGTGTCAATTATGACCTTCATATCCGGGTATGTTGTCCAATCATTTCCTAACGAGTCAAGATAATAAATGATTTCTCTGATAGGATTGATTGCGAGCAACAACCAATGTCCACTGTAATGATTAAGCAAATGTTAGATGTCAACTTGGAAAAAAATTATAATAGATGAATTTAGAATGAAATTCTAACCCGATATTAAACGGTATAAAGAACAACTTCTCCGCATCTTTGTTGGCCATGAGGATCCTAAGAACGTACTCCGTCACGGTATCCGGTCTACTTAAGATTGAACTTAAGTTGACGGTCGCGGGTGCTAAGAATCCAAATGACACGTCCAAACCATTGGGGCGCATCAATTTGTCATACAAAAACCTTATATAAAAACATCATTAACATTAGACACCTCTTTTGAAACATAAAGTGAATAAGTTGTTCAATTAATATAACAAATTAGATCGGATTTACCTGATATATGTATTGACAACAGTGACGCCGATTTCTTCACGACCAAAAACTTGCATGAAGTCTTCATTACCAATCATTTGGTCGTAATCAAAGCCGAAAATACCTACCTCTATATGCACAAGCCGAACACCTCCGGTCGGTATATCGGTCATCTCTAGAAATGTCTTGAGGCACGACCTATACTTGGTGGTAGGTTTTTTCCTAGCTACGGTCTTCTTAGCACCAACACTTTTTACCTGTGCGGAGGCGTTGCTAACCTCATTTTTTTGTTGTGCGGAGGCGTTGCTAACCTCCTTTTCTTGAAGCTACATATCATATAAATAGTTAGATCAAATTAAGAATGTAACAACTTCCATGAATATATGCCATATAATTGTATTGTACCTGTTTTCTTGAAACCACGAACTCGGTATGCCGCGGAATAACATTATCTTTTGATTTGGATTTTGTGGGAGTCTATTTAACATAACCAAGGAAAATATGTACGTAAAATGCGCGTAAAAACTTTGAATATACACATTAAAGTTAACATAGGTTTTAGGCATACCTCATATCCTACGCATATGAGGTTTGTCGGCCATGCAACAAACGAACCTACTGCTTCGTCCACCGTTGTTGCATTCGAATCATCGTTAGGATATAGTAATGATGCATTCGGCTCAACTGCAATATCAACCGATACTTTCAAACATCCAGCAGGGAGCTCTCTAGTGTGGAGTAATACTCCGCTAACGTTATGCACTTTTCCCTTGCCAACCATCCGATAGTATGGTGACGACAAATATAGCTGACAATGGGAAATGCCCTAAAACCAATAATAACAAGAAATTGTTAATGTGTATATATGTCAAATACATAATTTAAGCAAATAGTTCAATTTAAGACAATTATATGTAATTACCTCTGGAATGTTCGGCTGAAAGGTACAGTTGATACTGTCTTTGTCTGAACCATCTTTGAAACATGCTGAGGCGCTAGCCTCTCTTTCTCTCCTGAATGCATCAAGCTCAGCTTGCATGGCTTCCAATTTTGCATGAAGCTCCCGATTACTAGGAGCCTTTCCTTTTTTAACACTCAGGGAGGTCGGAGTGACTCCAAATCCCTTACCCCTCACCCTACCAGAATACTCAGGGACATCTAATGCCCGACTAAGTATGCTCCTAGTATCATCGGGAGATAAAGACTGAGATAGCGCCTCCTGAAAAATCAGATGAATACCGTATACTTGTCAAATATTTGTGTATAAAAATGTTATTCAATTAATGAAAAAATGTTATACTTACACATTTCTGGTATACGTGTAAAACGTCTTCTTGAGGAACTCCTGATTTGCCCACACGGGCTTCCTTCCACAAAACATGTGCAGGAAGAGATGTTTCTGAACTTTTCTCCTTCTGCAGCTACACATTAAGTCATACAATTTGATCAGATAAAACTAATATATGATGAACAAATTTGTTATCGCAATTTATAAATACTTACAATGGATTGTTCTAAGCGTCCATATCAGACACGTCCTTTTCGGTACGGATATGCAGGACTTGATGCTCTTTCCCGATTTGTGGCACTTATTCTTTTAAAAACTGGGTCTTGTCGTTTGGATTTGAAAGTTTCCCATTCTTCAGCTGATATCAAACTTTCATATTTTTTAGGAAGCTCCACATCCACATAATTACCATCCGCATCCCTAAGGAACTTGGATGATAAAAATGTTCGAAACCCTCTTAAAAGCTTTCTGGCCAATTTCATACAGAAACCTCTTCTTTCTTTTTCGATGTTAAAACATCGCTAAGAAAAACATACAGATTGATAATTAGTACCGGTAATTGAAAAAACATAATTGATACTGTATAATTAAGGGCCAAATGATTGTACCTTTATCTCACTCCAAATTTTTTCTTTGGAGTCATTTAGCTCTTTGTTTCTCCAATCATCACAGGTAATGGGAATTTCATTCCTTACTAGTGCACCGATAAAACTAGTTAAGGTATGCCCATTAGGTTCTACAAGCTGTCCCTGGTGGCTCCAATGCACATCTAGAATGATGCCTCGAGATCTTCCTTGGACCACCCTTCTCATTACTGTTATGCCTCTTCGAATCTCTTCTTCCGTAGATACTTTTTTACTAACTTCCTCATGTTGGTTATCAGCCATGTCTAACCTGTAATAAACCAAGGAAACCATCAAATATCAAATATAACTTATAATCAAAGCAATTAAAAACAAAAAATAAAGAAATCATGCATTATCAGATATAACTTATAATCAAAGCAATTGAAAACAAAAATATAACGAAATCATGCATTATCAGATATAACTTATAACCAAAGCAATTGAAAACAAAAAAATAAAGAAATCATGCATTATCAGATATAACTTATAATCAAAGCAATTGAAAACAAAAATATAACGAAATCATGCATTATCAGATATAACTTATAATCAAATCAATTGAAAACAAAAAATAAAGAAACCATGCATTATCAAATATAACTTATAATCAAAGCAATTGAAAACAAAAATATAACGAAATCATGCATTATCAGATATAACTTATAATCAAAGCAATTGAAAACAAAAAAAATAAAGAAACCATGCATAATTTACCTCAGTCACTAACATCTCTTTCTTTTCTTTGTTGGAATATTAATCACTTGTTTCTTAGCAACGCGTACGGATGAATTGATCCAAATTCCCTCATTATGATTGTTTCTTATATATGACTCATCCGGTATAAGATCCTCAACTTCATCATTTCTATTCAACTCATTCCGTCTAATGCATGACTAATTCTCAACATCAATATCACATTGATCGACACCGCTATCATCAGTCACTTTGTTAGAGAAAAGCACTATAGACCATTTTGTACTCTTCGGGTCATTCACATAGAACACTTGTTTAGCTTGAGATGCTAGAATAAAAGGTTCATCTTTGTACCCCACCCTAGTAAGATCAACTTGCAAAAATCCAGACTTATCCATTCGTATGCCACTACTATTCACCCACTTGCAACCAAAGATGGGAATCTGAAACTTCTCGTAATCAAACACCCAAATGTGCTCAATAACTCCAAAATATGACAAATTTGCATATTTGGGGTTTAAGTCCTTCATACTTGATATATGCATTGCTTCAGCTAGCACGGTGATACCACTATTTTGCATAGTACTCTTATCATCTTGTTCTTTGGTATAAAATGTGTATCCATTAATTGAGTATGCACTATGAGAAAACACATGCAAACTTGGACCATATGCCAAATATCTCAACCTTTTTGTTACCGAAGAAGGATCTGAAGAGCGCTTCGAATAAATATGATCCTTCAACCATTGTATGAAACTTTGATTGTGCTCTATAACTATCCAATTTTCATTTCTGTTCGGATTTAACCTTCGGAGTACATCCTTGTACATTTCAACATATGGATCAACCTCATTATTATTGTGCAGAACATACAAATGAACTTGATCCCGTTCATCCCTTGATATTGTCACAATTTTATTCCCAATTAATTTTTTACCTTCCATTTTTTCGAAAATCTGAGCTCTAGGGAGTCCAATCGATTGAACGTTAGACAAATATTCAGTACAAAACTCAACAGCTTCTTCAACAATGTATCATTCAACAATACAACCCTCTGGTCGACTTCGGGATTTCACGTACCCTTTTAATATTTTCATATATCGTTCAGCAGGGTACATCCATCTCATATAAGCTGGTCCACACAACTGTGTCTCTTTCACAAGATGAACAACTAGATGAACCATTATGTCAAAAAAAGACGGAGGAAAATACATTTCAAGCTCACACAAGGTAATTACAATCTCTTTTTGTAGTGTTGGTAAGATCTCGGGATCAATCACCTTACTACAGATTGACCTAAAGAAAAAACACAATTTAGTTATGGCACTTCTTACTTTTTCTGGAAAAATAGAACGTATACCTATCGGTAGAAAATGTTCCATTATAACATGGCAATCATGTGTCTTCAAATTCTTCAACTTGAGGTCTTTCATAGAAACAAGTCTTCTGATATCTGATGAGTATCCTTCTGGAACCTTAACTTCACTCAAAGACTTACACAAATTTTTTTTCTCCTTTCTAGATAAAGTAAAAGCAGCAGGTAGTAGATATGTTCGTCTTCCTTTCTTCACGGGTGCTAATTCAGTTCTCATTCCCATTTTTAACATGTCCTCCCTTGCTTTAAGGCCATCCTTAGACTTGCCTTTTATATTGAGTAATGTACCGATAACACTTTCAAATACGTTTTTTTCAATATGCATAACATCGAGAAAATGTCTCACGTACAAAGATTTCCAATATTACAATTCAAAAAATATCGACCTTTTCTTCCACCCACCTTTCACAACCTTATGTGCAAAAGGCTTGCCAAACTCAGTACGCACATCTTTCACCTTTTCAAAAACTTGTTCACCTGACAATGCGGGTGGAGCTCTACGATGTTCGGTGTCTCCATTGAATGCTTTTCTCCACCCACGGTAGTGATGTTTAGAATGTAAGAATCTACGATGACCGAGAAACAAATTCTTCTGGCAAAGTTCCAATCGAATCGTATCGGTTCCGTCTTCACAAACAGGACACGCACGTTGACCTTTAATGCTATACCCAGATAGATTCCCGTATGCTGGAAAATAATTAATTGTGCCAAATAACATCGCCCTCAAATTGAAACTTTCTTTCCTATATCCATCATAAACCTCCACACTGTTCTCCCACAAAATCTTTAAATCTTCGATCAAAGGTGTCAAGTATACGTCTATGTTATTCCCTGGCTGTTTAGGCCAAGAGATTAACATAGATAACATCATGTACTTACGCTTCATACATAGCCACGAAGGTAGGTTATAAATCATAAGAATCACAGGCCATGTGGTATGTGAGATACTTTGAAGACCATGTGGGTTCATTCCATCAGTAGATAATGCCAATTGAAGGTTTCTTGCTTCTGATCCAAACTCAGGATAATCATTATCAATCTTCGACCACTGTGGTGAATCAGCCGGATGCCGATACTTTCCATCAATAATTCTTTCATCTGCATGCTAAGTAAGATGTCTTGCATCGGTTTCACTACGAAACATGCGCCTAAATCTCGGAATTATCGGAAAATACCATAAGACTTTTGCGGGAGACAATCTTTTCTTATATCGAGACAAACCGCATTTAGGGCACTCAGTTAACGTTGCATATTCGTTACGAAACAAAATGCAATCGTTAGGACAAGCATGTATCTTATCATAGCTCATGCCAATAGAGCACAACATTTTTTTTGCCTCATAGGTTCGATTAGGAAGAACATTATCATCCGGTAGCATTTCTCTCATAAGGGCCAACAACTCTGTGAAACTTTTATCCGACCATCCATTTCCCGCCCTTAAGTTGTACAACTTTAATACTGCAGACAGTCTTGAGAATTTAGTGCAACCTTTGTACAACGGTTTCTCTGCATCGCTTACCATCCTCTCAAACATTTCAGGACAATCATGAAGATCTTCTTCTAGTGCTTCTACAATCTCTTCAACTCGATCACAATCGTATGTTTCCGTGTCTTTGTCGTATGAAGCATATGTCGTATTACTTTTTCCACTCGATTCAACATTCTCGTTAATTTTCTCACCATGAAATATCCAACACTGATAACTTTGATCAATTCCATGCCTCAGCAAATGCAATTTCAATCCATGTGCGTCAACCATGCCAATATAACAACAACGCAAGCAAGGACAATGCATCCGTCTGGGGTTTTCAGCGTGTTGAACATCATAATTAACGAATTCCGCAACCCCACTCTCGTACTCTTTGGTCATTCGATCGGCACAGATCCATGTTTTATCCATGGTTTTCCTACTTATTAAGGTAAACAATCAATCCAGACGAAAATACATAACTAAGGTAGTATCTTTGAATATTCTACCAATTTTAAAGTTCAATTCATTTTAAACTTCAATAACGTATACATAACCAATGTTAATATAAACTTCAATAACGTATCTGATACGTCGATATACCAACTTTAATTACCTCATCACTTTCATTTTTTCTATTACAAGAATCAAACTTTTTCTATTACAATATACCTATAACTATATCTATAGCACGTTAATTTTTCTATAACTAACTTTAATTTTCTATTAGAATATACCTATAACTATACCTATAATTTTCTACAACTTTAAATTTTCTATAACTAACGTTAATTACTTATCAAACATTTTTCTATTATCAAACATTTTTCTATTACAACATTTTTCTATTACCAAACATTTTTATATTACAACATTTTTCAAGGAAGAACATTTTTCTATTACAACATTATTATTTATCAAACATAACAACTTTAATTACCTCATCACTTTCATTTTTTCTATTACAAGAATCAAACTTTTTCTTCCATTACTTTTCTCTTAACTTTAATAATTTTTCTATCAACATTTTTCTATTATCAACATTATTCTATTATCAACATTTTTCTATTATCAACATTATTACTTATCAAACATAACAACAACAATGTACCTTATGAGTCAAAACTCAGTTTCTACAATAAGGGTTCTAAACTCAACTTCTAAACTCAGTTTTTACAAAAATAGCTAGAATGAATCAAAACAACTTCAACAAGAATAATACACTAAACTCAGTCAACAAGATTATGCACATTCTCAACAGTAGTAAACTACTTCTAAACTCAGTTTCTGAATTTTATCAAAGATTAATAACAACTTATAAAAACCATAAGAAATGAAGAACATACCGCAAGAAATGAAGAACAGTAGAAACGAAAAACGAAGTCAACACCCAAATGTCGAGACACGTACGATTCTTCAAACACGTTCAATGATTGAAACCGAAAAATAGAAGTGTATTCGTGTTCGCTGTTAGGGTTTATGGTTTTCGCTGTTAGGGTTTCAACGTTCGCGGGAGGGAAAACAAAAGAACAGAGAACGAAAATAGAAATTGAGTCTGAAATTTTATTTTAATTAGACCTTAGACAGCGCTTTTGTGGAAAGCGCTTTCTAAGGTATGCCCTAGACAGCGCTTTCCAAAAGCGCTTTTTAAAACCCCCTTAGACAGCGCTTTTGGTTTTATTTATTTTTTTAATTTAAAGACTTTAGACAACGATTTTTCAAAAGCGCTGTCTAAGGTCTATATTTAAAAGCGCTTTCTAAAAGCGCTGTCTAAGGGGGGGTCTTAGACAGCGCTTTTGAAAAAGCGTTGTCTAAGACCCCCCCTTAGACAACACTTTCATTATTTTCTTGGAACATTTTCCGTGTTTGCTTTTAATTTTAACCTTAGACAGCGCTTTCTTTATAAAGCGTTGTCTAAGGTGCGCTGTTAAATGTCAATTTTGGCATAGTGATTCAATCACAATTTTGAATAAAAATATCTAACCACCCACTGTTGTAGGACAGACAAAACATTCTCCAGATACTAGTTAGATGTTGCATGAAACCTGATAATGATCAATAATTCAACAAACCAAAATGTAACATTAAAAACTGTAAATTAAATAATATCAATAAAAATATCCTTAAAGTAGAATTTTTGAACAAAGTGGATTTTGAATTTTCAATAATTTCACAAATGGTGCAGAGAATACACTAAAAAATATAAGAAAAATTGTGTATCTTAGTGTACACAATGAACCTTAACATACCTCAGAACGTCTTAAGAGAGTAGCCAGAACAACTATTGTTGCGGTGAGAATCGGATACCAAGCTATTAAGTGAGCTTGAATCACAAAACATTTATGTTCACCACCGACTTTAATTTAATCCAAAGGGAAAAGGGAAAAAGATCGTAAAAACCCTAAATAAAGAGAAACTAGGTTCGGGGGTTGATTATACCTAGGGAAGGTGTTAGCATCCTAAGCATCCGCAGTATCCTACGGGAACCTCTTGTTAATATTTGCATTATTGTTGTTTATTGCTTGCTAAAACTAAGGGAACCTAAGGTTTTATTTCTAATGGTGCTCGCACAACATCGCATCGATGCCTACGTATCGGGTATAGAATCAGAGCACTCGTAGTTCTCCTAAGGATTAACGAACACTTGGTTACGCTCAAGGTTCGCGGGGGAAGGTAAGTGTTATGGAAAACACTCACGTGACTTTAAGAAAGTCACAAAAAGTTGTAAAATAAAAGCTAAGGGCCTAATGGCTAAGGACCTAAGGAGGAGGGATGGCTAAACTTCCTATGACATTGAGTCAACTGCAGGAGTTCTTTCCCTTTTGGATTGAAATGCAACAACAAAAAATAAATAAAAGAGGGTGCAAGCTCCTAAGTCTAGGCAAAGGTTGCTACTTGCAAAAATAAATGGATAAAATAAATGGAAAATGCAAAGTAAAGGGTTTAGTAACCGGGCTATGGCTCGATATATGGATCGAGAATGCAGGGGTGGAAAACAAACGCGGTGTGTCAATTTGTTTAAGTTGGAAACTGTGCAAGGTAATGAACTGTGCAGATGGCGATCGTAAACGACCGACTTACGTGTGTGAGTGTATGTGAAGTGAACTTGGCGTTGGACCAAGGAATTATTATTTTGAAAATTAAATGGTGTAAACTTGCGAGAAATAAAAAGTAAAGTGAAATAAATTGAAAATAGAAATGAAATAAATTAAATAAATTAAATGGAAAAAATAATGAAATAAATGGAAAGAAAATAAATATATGAAATAGAAATAAAATGCAATGGCCTCATATGGGTCACGATTAATCGGAAACGATTTATCGTGACCTTCGTCATATCATCGGCCCTGGTGAATAAAAGTCAAAATTAATAACACACATTTTTTTTTAAACATTTTTTTTAAACAAAGAAACCAATGTCAAATAAATAAATAAAATAAAAAAATGACTATGAGAATTAAATAGGAATAAGATGAGAAAAATTAAAACAGAATGAAGAGGAAAGGGGGTGCGTGTGATGATATGCAGGCGTGAGAAACAAAGTCAATGGGCCTGGCCCATAATCTAAAATACAAAATAAGAAAAACATTAGAGAGGGAGTATGCGTGTAGTAGTGCTGATGTGATGAGTAAAAAACGTGGGCCGAAGAGCTACTCCGGGCCCAAACATAAACAAAGGGATTTTATCAAAATTTAATAAATAAATAAATAAGTAAAAACAAATTGAATTTTACAAAAAAAACAAAAAAACGCAAGGCAGAAAGAAAAGATGGAAAGGTCAGATTCCCTCTTCTTCTCCCAGTACGCAACAACGTGAAACCCTTCTTCAAGGTATCTCACAACGACGGCCGGCGGCGGTTCGCGGTGGGTAAAGCTCTCGCGGCCCTCTCTCTCATCTCTGTCTCTCAATCGCTCAATCCGTCTCTCAATCGGTCTCTCTCTCTCTCAGGCTCGCGTCTCTCTCAAACGGCACCGGTAACTTCGCCTCTCCCTCAAACTCTCAGCTTTCGCGAATCATTCATGGCGACGGGTTGGGGTTTCAAACGGCGGTGATGCGATTGGAGGATTCTGGCCGGTGTGAGTTCACGAAGAGGAAAAGGGTTTCGGCTGGTTTTTGTGAAGAGGAAAAGGTTGAATGTCTCTGTGATGGTGGGGGTTAAGCGGGTTACGGCTTCGTTCGCAGTGAGAGTAAGTTCATTTTTTTCCGCTCAAATCTTCTTCATCTTCCTCTGTTTTTTTCAGAACGGCTTTTTTTATTCGGTGTTGGTTGTCAAAGGTTCATGAGGATGGTGATGAGACGTTTTGGTTTGTGATTGGGTTTCGGTAAGTTGGTTTCACAGTTGATTCCTGCGGCTGAGTTTTCTTGCGGTTTTGTTTCAGGTTTGTATTGGCTCATGGTGAGGCGCGGTTTTTTATGGTGGTCGGCATTAGTGTTGGATTTGAGGAAAGGGATAGAGGCGGATTTGCTGAAGGTTTTATATCTTGACACAATTTTGATTCAGCCTTTGTTTTCGGTTTTCCAGACACCGGATTTGGTGACTGAAAGGTTTTGAAGTGTGATACTGCTCCTGGTTTCAAATTTTGTGATTTAGGCGTTTTTGTTGTACGTTGAAAGGGGTTTTTGGGGTTGTTTTGGGATTTTGTGTGTTATGGATGGTTGATTTTGTTGACCTGAGTTCTGGTTCTGTTTTTTGTTTCAGGTCTGAGTTTGATTTAAGAACTGTAGGTGAGGATTTGAAAGCGCGGTTTGCGGGTGCTCGATGCTTGATGGACTTGGTTTGTTTGTGATTTAGTGTTTCATGGCTAGGTGGATGGCCGGCTTCGGTGTTTGAAGGTTGTTTACTGGTTTACGGTTTGATTTGAAAAAAGAAAAAGATGCAGGTGGGTTAATGGGGTTTTTGAAGTGGTATGGTTCTGTTTTTTTGGTTTTTCGTTTTGAATGGTTTCAAGGTTTTTGTGATTTACGGTGAGTTTGAAGAAAATATGGGTTTGTAAGAAAATGAGAGCTGAGTTTGAGTTTGAATTGAAGTAGGATATTGAAGACTCTATTTTGATATTTGCAGGTGAGTTTTGTGAGTTCGCTGTGAGTTTTTAGACTTTTTCTTATGAATGGTGGTGAAAAAAAGTGGTTTAAAGATGTGATGAAGGAGTAAGGATTTGAAGGTTGTTGTTGAATGTTGAGGCCTGTTAGTGATGGTTTGCAGAGGATGGTGGCTATGAGTTTGAAGATGAGGCAGGATGGAGGTGATTTCGTGGAGGGTGGTTCACTTCGTTTCTGTTTTTGTTATATTGTTTGAAGGTGAATGACGGCGGCCGGTTTCTTTGTTTGTGTTGATGCAGGTGAGTGTTCGAGTGGTGGCTTGGTTGATTTGCAGTTAGCTCAAGGTCTACTTAGATTTTTTCAGATTTGTTTTCGAACCTCAATCATCTCTATTCTCTTCCTGGTTTTTTGTAACTGTTTGTGTATGAAATAATGGAGAACTATGGTTTTGTGAAGGTTTGGTTGTATTTGGAGGTTCTCTGTGAAATGGCCGGTGATGTTAACGGCTGATTGATTTTTTTTTGAGAGTTTGGCTTGGTTTTATGCCCTGGTCCAGAACAGAATGGTATTGAGGGGATGGGGGTTGTAGTGATGGGTTAAAGTTTCTGTCTGTTTTGGTTTAGCAGTGAAAGGGCTTCTGTGTTTGGATGTGTGGGGGGTATTGAAAAGGTTTGAAGGAGTTATTTGAGTTTGTTTATGGTTCTGTTTGCTGGAAATGGTTAATGTTGTAAACAAAATGGTTTTTAAGTATTTTTTTTGAGTTTTATCATGAAGTTTATACTTTTGTATGCAGATTTGAATGAAATTAACAAGAAAGAAAATTATCTATGGATAAAAGCTGTAAAGAGATGAAAGGAAAAAAACGATACCGACCCGAATGTTATCGGGGTGACGGATCCGCCAATGGTAAACTCCCCTTGCACTTCCTCCTTCTGTGCAGCTTCTTTTTTTTTTGTTTAAGCTGGCTGAATTGTTTATGTAGTGGACTGTTTTTGTGAGTTGTTTGGGACTGTTTTTGATGGTTGTTTTTCTTGTAAAAATATGGCTGTTTGGGTGTGTTTGTGGTGATTTTGAGCTGTTTTCTGTGTTGGTTGAGGGCTGTTTTCAGTGATGAAACTATGGCTGTTTGTTGGTGTATTTTTGTGGACTATTTTGTAGAGTTTTAGTGCTGTTTTATGGTTGCTTGAGGCTGAGTTTTTTTTGTGTGTTGCCTCTAATGTAACAGTGGCTTATATGGCTTGGAGGTGAAGGGTTTCAAGAGGGACAAGGTCTGAACTTGTAGCAGTGGAGTGGAGCAGGAAAATGCAGCTGTTGGTGGCTGCATGCTTGTCTTGTGGGCTATTTTGGAGCTGTTGCATTTTGTATTTTTGTGGCTGCTATGTTGTATTGATGTGCTGAATTTTTGTACACTTTCCTTTGCAATTGTAATGTAAACAACATAATATTATGGAATAAAAAAAGTTGATTATTTACATTTGGGGTTAATTTGAAATTGAAACTTGAAAAGTGAAACTCTAAATTAGAATCTAAATAAAAACTTAAATTAGAAATGAATTAAAAAGAAATAAACTTAAAATTGAAAATAACTCATGAACTTAAATAAATAACTTGGAATTCAATTTAATTTAGAACTTGAGAAATAAATTGGAATTTAGAAAATAAAAAAAATGTGGATATGAATTAAAATGGACTAAATGGTTAAAAATTAAAATTGAATTAGAAGTGAAAAAAAAGAAATAAACTTAAAATTGAAATAACTTAGAAACTTAAATAATTGAAATTAAAAAAAAAATTAACTTTAGAATTTGAGAAATAAGTTTGGAATTTAGAAAATAAAAATGAATTGAAATTGACATTAGATTTAGAAATAACAACTTGAAAACGGATTAAAATTAAAAATTGAAGAATAGAAAATAAATTCAAAAATAAAACTTAAAAATGAAATAAAAATTAATTTAAAAAATGCGAGCTAGAAAATGAAAAGAAATAACAAATAAATTTAGAAAAATTGAAAATTGAGCTAAAGGTTAGAAGTAGAAAATAAAAATAAAATCTTAACAAAGGAACTTACAAATAGAAACGAAAATGAAAATTAAAAATAAAAAAAAATACGAAAATGAATTAAAAAGTCATAAATAAATTAAATTAAAATGGAAGCTAGAAAATGAGAAGAAAACAACAGAAAATGAAATCGGGAAAAATCCCTGCTAAATGCGATAAAAGTATGACTATGATATGAGCGATTAGGGGTAAAATTTGGGGTGTGACAGTTGCCCCTATTTAAATAACTTTACCAGATTGAATGAGTGATGTTTAATCCTCATAAAATCGGAGTGAAAGGTATTTAAATATAGAAATAACCAAAAATTTTGCCCCTAAATGCAATGTTATGCTGGACTACAAACTACCTAGCTTTGCAACTCTTATGCAATGAAATGATGATTATGGTATAACTGACCAGAATGAGAATGTCGACGACCACAAGCCAAGACTCACTGGGGATGACAAACACTGGGGATACAGAGACGAAACCGGGAATTATTCAAAGTGATAAATCAACAGGTTCAAGTTTAACTGTTGACACTAAGAATAACAAAAGACAGGAACAAAAGGGCAATCCAAATCGTTGGATCGACAAACACAGACAAAACAAAATAAAATTCAAAGTGACTGCACAGTGGCTCAATGCGACCAACTGACACCAAGAATACAAGTAAGACAAAGAAATAAGTTGAAGTGGTTGACCAATGGCTCTATGCGACCAAATTGACTGAGAAATAAAAGCAGCAACATATTCAAAGTGAATGCGCAGTGGCTCGATGCAACCAACTGACACTAAGAATACAACAAAACAAACATTCAAGAAAATGTGCAGTGGCTCTATGCGACCAACTGTCACTAAGAATGATGAAGACAAAGGAATCGAAATGAATGCGCAGTGGCACAAGGCGACCAACTGTCACTGAAACTGATAAACATAATATTCAAAGTGAATGCGCAGCGGCTCGATGCGACCAACTGACACTAAGAATAATCAACAAAAATATCCAAATAGAATGTGCAGTGGCTCAATGCGACCAACTGACACTAATAATAGAAATGACAAACTTATTCAAGATGAATGCACAGCGGCTCGATGCGACCAACTGTCATTGGAAATGAAAAACATAATATTCAAAGTGAATGTGCAGCGGCTCGATGCGACCAACTGACACTAAGAATAGAAATGACCCAAAATTCAAAGCGAATGCGCAGTGGCTCGATGCAACCAACTGACACTAAGAATAAACAATAAAAATAAACATTCAAAGTGAATGCACAGCGGCTCGATGCGACCAAACTGTCACTGAGAATGACAACAAGCTTATTCAAGGTGAATGCGCAGCGGCTCGACGCGACCAACTGACACCATGAATAACAACAAACTAAAACAACCAAAGTGAATGTGCAGTGGCTCGATGCGACCAACTGTCACTAAGAATAAACAATAAAAATAAACATTCAAAGTGAATGCACAGCGGCTCGATGCGACCAAACTGTCATTGAGAATGACAACAAGCTTATTCAAGGTGAATGCGCAGCGGCTCGATGCGACCAACTGACACCATGAATAACAACAAAAAATGCCCGAAATGGAAGCACAATAGGTTCGAAACCTATTGACACTACAAAAGAAAGCCAAAATACACTCAAAGCGAATGCGCAACAAGTTAAAAAACCGGTTGACACTAAGAATGATAAAGGCAAAGTAGTCAAAGTATTAAAATGGTAAATTAGCAGGTTCAAATGTAACTGCTGACACCGAGGATAAGGAAGGAAATCACAGTGATTTAGTAGCGGCTCTATGCGACCAGCTAGCATTGGGGATAGAATGCAGATCACCCAAAGATAGATCAACGGCTCTAAGCGACCGGCTAACGCAAAGAAGTAACAACAAAATATGTTGGAGTTTACAAGTAAGATAAGACATCCAACCTCTGGAAATTCCTTCAGGAACCATCAGGAGAAAGGGTATAAGTATGTACAAAATCAAATGGACTTGGATTTTAAGTAAACAGGTTTCAGGACTTGCTTAGAAGATTTGTGCCAATGACAATTGGACTTCAAGGAGACATTGGTGGTCATAAAGACAAAAGCCAAACACAAATAGAAGTCCACTGGGGACACCCGCAATTACTGGGGACAAAAAACATTGGTAAACCACACAGGGTACCAACAACAGTGAATTTTCAAATTGAACACTAATGATATCTGGACCTGGAGTTATACAGATGACAACTGGGGAAAGACAAATGCTAATGTCAAATGCGCATGATTGAGCATGATGCGAATGATCGTGATATGCAAATGTTGACTCTAAAGAGACAAAGAGTTTTGACAAGACTCAAAGAGGAAGTAGGCTCTCAACACTAATACTCAGATGAGCAACATGAAAAACACTGGGGAGATGTCTTCGAACTTGGAAATCATGCTTGGTCCAAGGATCCATCCAAGAGTGTTATTAGTTTTGAACTTCTATGGAGATTTCTGTAATAATAGTATAAAAGTGTTGTTGCAAACCAGGACTTCTTGGGGAAACAGAAGGTTCTTTTTCCGATTTTTCCAAAGTCAAAGAAACTTAAAAGTTTTTCAGTGTGTTTTCAAAAAAACGTTTCCTAAAAAAAACTTGTCATTTTCAGAGTTAAATTGTAATCAAGTGATGGCATTTTGCATAACAAAAGAAAATAAGAAGCTGAGCAACAAAATTCATAGGCAAAGTTTGTATTTTATTCAAGAATGGTAGCTTGCTAATGGCAAAAACTCCATGGAAAATTACAATTTGAAAATGGCAATGGGGAAAGGTCTATATTGAATCCAACGACCACTACAATCCCTAATAACTAAGGCTGCCCGACACCTTGCTTCTGACAAGAGCAAATGGATCGATCTTTCATTATGATTCTTCAGTAATGGTAAACACCATCTGACACAGTCAAATGCCTTTGTCCCTAATTTTTGCCTGGACCGCCCTTTCGGGTTTTCAATCCACCGGGATGCTCTTTTTTGCCTAAGCCGCCCTTTCGGGTTTTCAACTTAGCGAGCACTTATTTTTTATTTTTATCCCTAACTTTTGCCTGGATCTCCTTCATAGGTTTTGATCCACCGGGATACCCATTTTTGCATAGGTCGCCATTTCTGGTTTTCGACCTATCGGGTTTTATTTAGGCATAATATTTTTTGACTGCGTCAGAATTCACCGGGTGCTTCAGCTGTTCACCATCCATAGTTGTAAGGATTAAGGAACCTCCGGAGAATGCCATCTTCACAACATATGGGCCTTCATAGTTAGGACTCCATTTTCCACGCATGTCTTTGTGGACTGGCAAGATTTTCTTGAGTACAAGATCTCCCTCTTTGAATTCTCGGATACGGACTTTCTTGTCAAATGCTCTCTTGATGCGCTTCTGGTACATCTGGCCATGGCACATGGCGGTCATTCTCTTCTCATCAATGAGGTTTAGTTGGTCAAACCTGCTCTGGACCCACTCAGCTTCCTCCAGTTTGGTTTCCATCAAGATTCTCAAAGATGGTATCTCTACTTCAATAGGGAGAACTGCATCCATCCCATACACCAGAGAGAAAGGGGTTGCCCCTGTTGAAGTGCGCACTGATGTTCTGTATCCGTGTAAAGCATATGGTAACATATCGTGCCAATCTTTGTAAGTTTTTACCATCTTCTGCAGAATCTTTTTGATGTTCTTGTTTGCAGCTTCAACAGCTCCATTCATCTTCGGACGATACGGAGAAGAGTTATGATGTTCAATCTTGAATGTCTCACACAGCTCTTTCATCGTTTTGTTGTTCAAATTGGTCCCATTATCTGTGATGATTCGGCTTGGGATCCCATAGCGGCAGATAATTTGGTTCTTGATGAAACGGGCAACCACTTGCTTTGTTACATTGGCGTAGGAAGCTGCTTCTACCCATTTGGTGAAATAATCAATTGCGACCAAAATAAACCGGTGACCATTGGAAGCTTTAGGCTCAATTGCCCCTATCATGTCAATGCCCCACATTGAGAAGGGCCAAGGCGATGACAGAACATTCAAAAGTGTTGGAGGTACGTGCACCTTGTCGGCATAGATCTGACATTTATGACACTTCCTGGCATACTTGAAACAATCTGATTCCATGGTCAACCAGAAGTAACCAGCTCTCAAGATCTTCCTGGACATGGCATGTCCATTGGCATGTGTTCCAAATGATCCTTCATGGATTTCCCTGATCAATAAGTCTGCTTCGCGCTTGTCCACACATCTGAGCAGAACCATATCATGATTTCTCTTGTAAAGCACATTGTTACTGAGGAAAAATTTGGACGCCAATCTTCTTAAAGTCTTCTTGTCTAAATTTGTTGCATCAGCTGGGTACTCCTGATTTTGCAAGTAGTTCTTGATGTCATAGAACCACGGTTTCTCATCAGTTTCTTCTTCGACCAGTAGACAGTAGGCTGGTGCAGTTCTTCGCTCGATTGTAATGAGTGGAGCTTCATTAAGAAATCTGACTTGAAACATAGAGGCCAGCATTGCCAAGGCATCTGCAATTTGATTCTCTGCCCTTGGAACATGATGGAAAGTGACTTCATCAAAGTATTTGATCAATTCCACAATGTGGGCACGGTATGGGATCAGCTTCTCATCACGAGTCTCCCATTCACCTTTGACTTGATATATTACCAAAGCTGAGTCTCCATATACATCAAGGATCTTGATTCTAGTATCGATTGCAGCTTCGATACCCAAAATACATGCTTCATACTCTGCGATGTTGTTTGTACATTCAAAGCACAATCTAGCCGTGAAGGGAGTATAACCACCATCGGGATTCATCAAGACAACTCCTACGCCATGCCCCATGTAGTTAGAGGAACCATCAAACATCATTTTCCAACGAGAACCTGGATCGGGACCTTCATCTGGACCTGGAACTTCATAGTCCTTTATCAACATAATGTCCTCGTCCGGGAAATCGAATTTCAAAGGTTCATAGTCTTCGACAGGATGATCAGCAAGGTATTCAGATAAAACACTGCCTTTAATGGACTTCTGGGTTACATATTGGATGTCGTATTCGGATAACAACATGTGCCAACGGGCGAGCCTTCCAGTTAAGGCAGGCTTCTCAAAAATGTACTTTATTGGATCCATTTTCGAGATCAACAAAGTAGTGTGACAAATCATGTACTGCCTGAGACGTCTGGCCGCCCATGCCAAGGCACAGCAAGTCTTCTCTAAAAGTGAGTATCTGCTCTCACAGTCTGTGAACTTCTTGCTTAAGTAATAAATGGCGTGCTCCTTACGACCAGTCTCGTCTTGTTGGCCTAATACGCAACCCATAGATCCCTCGAGCACAGTAAGATACATGAAAAGAGGCTTCCCAGGAGTAGGTGGGACCAAGATAGGAGGTTCTTGCAGATAAACCTTAATCTTCTCAAAAGCCAGCTGACAATCAGGACTCCACTCAATTGCTTGATTCTTCCGGAGTAACTTGAATAGAGGCTCACAAGTAGCAGTCATGTTGGAAATGAATCTGGAAATGTAGTTCAATCTTCCGAGGAAGCCTCTGACTTGCTTTTCTGTCTTGGGGGCTGGCATCTCTTGAATTGCTCTGACCTTGTCCGGATCTACTTCAATACCTTGCTGACTAACAATAAAACCAAGTAACTTTCCTGATCGGACACCAAAAGTACACTTAGCTGGATTCAGACGCAGTTGGAACTTTCTGAGACGCTCAAATAACTTCAAGAGATGATTCAAATGATCCTCCTCACTCTGTGATTTGGCAATCATATCATCCACATAAACTTCTATCTCCTTATGCATCATATCATGGAAAAGGGTGACCATTGCCCTCTGATAGGTGGCTCCTGCATTTCTGAGACCGAACGGCATAACCTTGTAACAATAAGTGCCCCATGGTGTGATGAATGTAGTTTTTTCCATATCGTCAGGATCCATCTTGATCTGGTTGTATCCCGAAAACCCATCCATGAAGGAGAAAACAACAAATTTAGCAGTGTTGTCAACCAAGGTATCAATATGCGGAAGAGGGAAATCGTCCTTCGGACTGGCCTTGTTCAAATCCCTATAGTCCACACACATTCTGACCTTGCCATCCTTTTTAGGGACTGGCACAATATTAGCTACCCACTCAGGGTACTTTGCAACTGCGAGGAATCCAGCATCAAACTGTCTTTTGACCTCTTCTCGAATCTTCAGAGCCATGTCTGGTCTTGTTCTTCGAAGCTTTTGCTTTACAGGAGGACAATCTGGTCGAAGAGGTAGCTTGTGGACCACTATGTCTGTGTCTAAGCCGGGCATATCCTGATATGACCATGCAAACACATCTACATATTCTCTGAGAAGCTTGACCAATCTTTCTCTGATGTCTGCCCCAAGTGTTGTACCAATTTTGACTTCTTTTGTATCTTCCTCGGTGCCAAGGTTGATAGTCTCTACCTGCTCCTTATGTGGCTGAAGATCTGTGTGCTCATTCTCAACTAATCTTGCCAGTTCTTCGGGAATGTCGCAATCTTCCTCACTTTCATCTTCCGCTTGGTAGATTGGCGAATCAAAGTTAGGAGAGAATGTGGAGTCATTGGATTCAACAGGGTTTTCGTTTATTCTGCATATGATAATGATTTGCTTTTATTAAAAGTGGAAAATAGAGAAATGCAAGAGAAAAAGCTTTTTTATTGGTTTTGAAAGATTGCCATCTTCTTTTAAAAGTGAAAAGAGAGAAAAACAGTAAATGATCAAAATAAGAGTTTAACAAAATGCCTTCATTGATAATAACTTTAAAAATGAGAAGGGGCCCTACAAAATACTCCCATAGCCTTGGGCAGAGCTAGGGAACTTTGAAAACATTGAAAAAACAACAAATTACTTTGACAATGGAAAAATTTCTGGGATCTCGTCTGCCTCCCAATTGTCCAAGGCTTCTTCACACTGATACACCAAGTGATTCACATCTTCATCTTCAGAAACTCCATCAATTGCATTGACCTGATAACCAGCACTGGAAAACACCTCTTGAATGGTCTTCAGACGTCCTTTAACGGAGGTTGACACTCCTTCCTTCACATGAGTTGGTTTGTAACCCAACCCGCAGCGATCTAGCTTCTGTTTGACCTCGATGACATCACCCCAACCTTCATAGCTTCTTTCTTCAATGGTGGAAATGGTACTCTTCAGCGATGCAAAAGATGGGATACCCTTCCCTTTCGGTTCCTCTACTTCCAAAAGGACAGCATTGGCTATCTCAAGAGCTTGGAAAGAAGTTTCCAAAGCATCTTCATCAGCCTCAATATAACTGAAGGATGAAAGGTTGCTAACCATGAGATCTTCTTCCCCCGACACGGTCACCAGCTTGTTATTGACTACAAACTTCATCTTTTGATGTAGGGTAGAAGTGACTGCCCCAGCAGCATGGATCCAAGGTCTCCCCAGCAAGCAACTGTAATTAGGATTGATGTCCATAACCTGGAAAGTGATTTTGAAGACCTGCGGCCCAATCAAGATTGGTAAGTCTACTTCTCCAATAACAGTCCTTCTTGACCCATCAAAGGCTTTTACAATCAGTGCACTGGGCCTCATCTCTGCCCCTTGATAAGATAACTTAGCCAGTGTTCTCTTCGGCAAAACATTCAAAGAAGATCCTGTATCCACAAGAACTCTTGCTAAAGTATCCTCTTGACATTTCACTGATATGTGGAGAGCAAGGTTGTGGTCCAAGCCCTCCTTCGGAAGATCCTCCGTACTGAAACTGAGGTTGTTACACGCAGTGATATTGGCAATGACTCCATCAAACTGATTCACTGTTATATCATGCGTAACATGAGCTTGGGCTAGCAACTTCTGAAGCGCACTTCGATGAGCCGGAGAATGCATAAGAAGTGATAGGATAGATATTTTGGAAGGCGTTTGATGTAGCTGATCAATTACCTTATAATCACTCTTCTTTATGATTCTGAGGAACTCTGCATCCTCTTCTCCCAAGACTACCTCTTTATCTTTATTGACAACAGCTGGAATGACTTCTTTAGGCGGAGCCGTATTGGCTTGCTGGGTATAAACACGACCACTGCGAGTCAAACGACCTGCACCCGCTATATCAGTACTTGCAACTTTTGAACTTTCCTTCTGACTAGCTTTATCAATCTTCTGATGAACTTTCCCTGTATCATACCTCCAAGGAACTGCTTTAGTGTCCTGATAAAGGAAAGGGTTACTCCTTTGTTCAAATCTTGGCTCAGGGATATTGAAAATTGGCACCACAGATTCTGGAGTATTGAAGATAGGTTGAACTCCTGAAGATTCAGGCAAGTTGAACACTGGCACCCAGGTAGAATTAGATTCAGGCAAGTTGAAGATTGGTTCAATCACTGCCACTTCATTCCTCCTCGTATGACCACTCACTTGTAAGACACCTTCATCAATCAAATCTTGAACATCTTTTAAGACCGATTCACATCCCTTTGGACTATCAACACAACCTTCACAATTCTCATGACAGCTTTTCAGTATACCCGCCTCTACTAACTTCGCATGGAAGTCTCTGAGCGGGGTCTTGATCTCGGTGGCATTGAAAATCAAACCTTCTTCGGACTTATCAACAATAGCATTTATAGACCCATGCTTGGGTAAAGGATTATCTTTGACATTCGGACCAGTATTCCCAAATGACAGAATGTTCTTCTCCATCAAATCTTTCACTATGTACTTCAAAGCATAACAACCCTCCAAATCGTGCCCCGGGGCACCTTCATGGAATAAACAGTGAGCATTTGGGTTGTAATTTGGCGGGAGCGGACTTGGTGGAGGACCCAAAGGCCTTGGAGTAACCAAACCCTTCTTCAGCAGTGAAGGATATAACTCAGTATAAGTTATAGGGATTCGAGGATTTGGAGGCCTTCCACCTGGTCTTCTATTCTGAAAATTGGGATTTGGATGAGGAGCTGGAGTCCTCTGCTGGTAGGCTGAAGCATTGGGTGCTTGTTGATAGCCTGGATTGTTGATCATTGGTTGATAAGGTTGAATCATTGGAGCCGCCTGTTGGTACATCGGTACTGCTTGAGTTGGCCGATACATGGGGACTTGTGGATTAAATGATGGTTGAATCGCCGCTACATAAGGATGTTGGGCATACTGTTGTTGATGAGCATACTGCCGTTGATGAGGTGGAGGTCTCTGCCACAGCGGATTTCTTCTTTGACCTGTCATTATGGCATTTGTCTCACCCTCTTTCTTCTTGTGAAAGTTGCTGGTAAATTTCTTGCCAATATTTCCACTACTAGTGCTAGAACTGCCAGATGCACCACTCATCTTTCCACTTTTCAAACCGAGTTCTACCTTGATTCCCACAGCCACTAAATCAGAGAAACTAGCAGTTATACTCCCCACCATTCTCTCATAGAATTCTGGTCGCACAGTGTCAACAAACCAGTCAGCTAATTCTTTTTCAGTCAATGGGGGCTCTACTTGAGAAGCGGTCCCTCTCCACCTCTGAGCATACTCTTTAAAGGATTCAGACTCTTTCTGGGACATGCTTAGCAATTGCCTCCTATCGGGAGAGAGGTCCATGTTGTATTTATATTGCTGGATGAAAGCATCTGCCAAGTCTTGGAAGCTGCGGATCTTCGACTGGTCAAGCGTCAGATACCATTTAGAGGAGATTCCCTTCAGACTATCCTGGAAGCAGTGGATCATTAACTTATCATTGTCCACTTGTGCAGCCATTCTTCGATAGTACATCAAAATATGGTTCTTGGGACAAGTTGCACCCTCATACATATCAAAGGTGGGTATCTTGAACTTTGGGGGTATTACCAATCCAGACACCAGACACATCTCTCTGGCAGCAGCCCCAAAGATCTGGTCACCTTCAATCGCTCTTAACCTTTTTTCAAGAGTATCAAAATTCTCCTGCATCTTCACATGTTTCTCATCTCCGTTTTCAGACATATCTGGCGCTTCATACCCCTGATGGTCATTGAAGTACGGTTGAGCACGGGTGTGCACAATGTCTTGTGTGAAATTAGCAACTGCATGATTTTCTTCATTAGTCACATGAACATTTTGTTGAGCAGCAAATACATGAGGAGGAGGCACAAAGCCTTGAGCAGCAAATCCTTGGGATGAAGGAATAAAACCCTGAGCAGCAAATCCTTGGGAGGAAGGAATAAAACCCTGTGCAGCAAATCCTTGGGAAGAAGGAGTAAAACCCTGAGCAGCAAATACATGAGGAGGAGGCACAAAGCCTTGAGCAGCAAATCCTTGGGAGGAAGGAATAAAACCCTGAGCAGCAAATCCTTGGGAAGAAGGAATAATACTCTGAGAAGCAAAACCTTGAGAAGGAGGGAAGAAACCCTGAGCAGCAAATCCTGAAGAAGAGGGAATAACACTCTGAGAAGCAAAACCTTGAGAAGGAGGGAAAAATCCAGGAGGAAACCCAAAAGGAGACCAGGTCACAGGGGTAGTGACTGATGATGTAGGCTCGGTCGTTGCAGTGACAACTTCAGTCGTTGCAGTAACAATTTCTGACACCACAGTCTGTTGGGTATCCAACTTCGCTCGAATGACTTGCAACATTTCCATCATCTGACCCATATCTCCACGAATATCAGAAAGCTCTTCGTTAACTCTGTCCATCTCTACGTCTCTTTCAGCCATCCTCTTTCTGGCTTGAGCTCGAGTGTAGTATTTGCGTGAGAGCCTCAGTGTGAAAGCTGAATTGAGAGCAGATGACGGGAATGAGTTTCATGAAAAAAAATGCAAATGCAATGCAAATGAAATGCCAAATGTATGAGTGCAATGCAAAAATGAAATTATCCAAGGAACTTAAGAAACAATTTGCAAATACCAAGGAACACATAATAATCAAAAGGATATGATTTCATTAAATTCAAAAAGTGATACAAATCTTGAGTACACTTTCAAAAATCCCAAACAAAGCTTAATAAAGACAAAGACAAAGTCCTAAGGAGATTCTCCTAAAAGCCTCAAGTTGAGCTTCTCGATGTGTGCCTTCATCTGAGCCCTTTCAAGCATAAGTTGATCCACGATCGACTTCCAGGAATTGTCCCCTTGAGCGCTGGAGGAAAATAAATCCTCTTGCGCTTTCCTTTTCTTGTTGGAGAGCTCTTCTTCTTCCTTCATCTTCAGTTGTCTTCTAAGTTCTTCATTCTCACTGCTGATGATCTGATGTCGATTCTTCCATGCATTCTTCTCTCGAAGCTCTTTCTCCAAATCAATCTTCATCTTCTCTGCATCGTCCATAAAGATTAGAATGGGTTTCTTGAAGGTCATAGGATCCTGGCGAGGGTAAGGCATCTTCAGACTGATTGCCCTATCTCGTACCCATTGGAGATAGGGTTCCATAGAAACACAATTCGGCTTTCCCAGGCTACTCCTCCCCTTCCTATGGATACACTTCCAAGCTTGCACAATCTGTTTCTTGAGCTCTGGTTCTTCGTCATCCTTAAAGAAAATTCCTTCCACTTCAACACTCTTAGGCTTGTCCTTCAACGGATATCCGAGTTGGCGGCGAGCCAAAACTGGATTATAGCTGATTCCTCCCTTAGTGCCAAGAAGAGGCACATTAGCAAAATCACCACAGCTATCAATAATCAATGCTCCATCATAAACACGATTGTACCAACTAATGTCAGAGTGGGTAAGAGACATGATCCTTTGTGACCACCACAAACCGTCCTTAAGATTCCAAAATGAAGATGACTTAGGCAAGTGCGAAATAAACCACTCGTACGACAATGATGCACAACAAGTAATCATCCCTCCCTTATGGAGATTCCTCAGATGGATGGAATGGTAGGTGTCTCCGAGCAAAGTAGGGACCGGGTTTCTCTTCAGAAAGATCTTGATGGCATTCAGGTCGACAAAGTCTTCAAAGCTTGGGAAAAGCAGCACTCCATATATCAGCAGAATAAAAGTCGCCTCAAAAGCTTTCATATCCTTCACATCAACAAAATTCTTGGCCTTTTCTATCAGAAACTTTGTAGGGAATCCAAAAATCTTTCCTTTATAGGTCATATTTGCCTTGACCTCGGGAACACTCAAATATGTCGCCTTTGCAATCTCTGCTTCTTCAGGGTCCTTCTCTAGAACAGGGAATGGAAACTCATCCTTAACACGTGATCCCACCAAAACTGAATACTCTTCCAAAGTAGGCGCCAATTGGTAATCAGGGAACGTAAAACAATGGTAGAGAGGATCATAAAACTGGAGCATCACAGAGAGCAACCTTCCATCCCAATCAGTCTTAAGCAAAGCTAAAAGTCTCCTATGCTTCTCCATGAAGGCTTCTTGATCTAGAACCAAATCTCTTAATTTCCTTAGGTTTTCAAGTTTGGGAGTTTTGAATGTGTACTTGACAGTCTTTCTTCTTCCAAAATCCATGATGATACCTATGATATTTGCAAAGATAGAGTTTCTGAGTTCCTTGAATAAATGGTAAAATGATGCTTCATGATGCGTGAATGCAACAAACACAAACACAAACAAGGCTTAGGTTCAAAGCTTGCATGAGGTCAAAGGTTCAACCCTCCCAAAAGGTATGTACTATGGGTTTATTTGTACCTGTACAACGGGTTCTAAAGGTTCCCAGAATCACTGTCCCATCTTTCGGATATTACCGACTTCCCAACTCGACTTGGTAATCAGTAATATTCTCAAGAGAGTCTCATCCGAGTGCAGTATCGCGTATCAACTATTTTGGATTTGCATCCTCATAGTCATCGCACTACATCCCTAAAAAGGCCAAGTGGGGGTAAATGTTCTACGGTCCTCAGCATTAATGGCTCTCAGGTCGAATATAGTAATGTTTTCACGACTGAACTCGATCAACAAAACTACATCCGAGGAGGCCTCCGCTGAGTGGTGGTGTCTCAAGTCAACTTGGTCGGGACTCAACTCCCTACAAGCCTTCTTGAATATACCACCGTCCTAACTTATTTGCACTCAAGTCCGGGTTAGGGCTTATCTCACCACACATGGAACACCCAACAAAAATCCAAAATAATAACAAGCAATACAACAACAAATATACAAATATACAAGGTGGGCTTAACCCTCAAAAATAGAATCCCCAGTGAAGTCGCCATTTTCTGTTGCGGTGAGAATCGGATACCAAGCTATTAAGTGAGCTTGAATCACAAAACATTTATGTTCACCACCGACTTTAATTTAATCCAAAGGGAAAAGGGAAAAAGATCGTAAAAACCCTAAATAAAGAGAAACTAGGTTCGGGGGTTGATTATACCTAGGGAAGGTGTTAGCATCCTAAGCATCCGCAGTATCCTACGGGAACCTCTTGTTAATATTTGCATTATTGTTGTTTATTGCTTGCTAAAACTAAGGGAACCTAAGGTTTTATTTCTAATGGTGCTCGCACAACATCGCATCGATGCCTACGTATCGGGTATAGAATCAGAGCACTCGTAGTTCTCCTAAGGATTAACGAACACTTGGTTACGCTCAAGGTTCGCGGGGGAAGGTAAGTGTTATGGAAAACACTCACGTGACTTTAAGAAAGTCACAAAAAGTTGTAAAATAAAAGCTAAGGGCCTAATGGCTAAGGACCTAAGGAGGAGGGATGGCTAAACTTCCTATGACATTGAGTCAACTGCAGGAGTTCTTTCCCTTTTGGATTGAAATGCAACAACAAAAAATAAATAAAAGAGGGTGCAAGCTCCTAAGTCTAGGCAAAGGTTGCTACTTGCAAAAATAAATGGATAAAATAAATGGAAAATGCAAAGTAAAGGGTTTAGTAACCGGGCTATGGCTCGATATATGGATCGAGAATGCAGGGGTGGAAAACAAACGCGGTGTGTCAATTTGTTTAAGTTGGAAACTGTGCAAGGTAATGAACTGTGCAGATGGCGATCGTAAACGACCGACTTACGTGTGTGAGTGTATGTGAAGTGAACTTGGCGTTGGACCAAGGAATTATTATTTTGAAAATTAAATGGTGTAAACTTGCGAGAAATAAAAAGTAAAGTGAAATAAATTGAAAATAGAAATGAAATAAATTAAATAAATTAAATGGAAAAAATAATGAAATAAATGGAAAGAAAATAAATATATGAAATAGAAATAAAATGCAATGGCCTCATATGGGTCACGATTAATCGGAAACGATTTATCGTGACCTTCGTCATATCATCGGCCCTGGTGAATAAAAGTCAAAATTAATAACACACATTTTTTTTTAAACATTTTTTTTAAACAAAGAAACCAATGTCAAATAAATAAATAAAATAAAAAAATGACTATGAGAATTAAATAGGAATAAGATGAGAAAAATTAAAACAGAATGAAGAGGAAAGGGGGTGCGTGTGATGATATGCAGGCGTGAGAAACAAAGTCAATGGGCCTGGCCCATAATCTAAAATACAAAATAAGAAAAACATTAGAGAGGGAGTATGCGTGTAGTAGTGCTGATGTGATGAGTAAAAAACGTGGGCCGAAGAGCTACTCCGGGCCCAAACATAAACAAAGGGATTTTATCAAAATTTAATAAATAAATAAATAAGTAAAAACAAATTGAATTTTACAAAAAAAACAAAAAAACGCAAGGCAGAAAGAAAAGATGGAAAGGTCAGATTCCCTCTTCTTCTCCCAGTACGCAACAACGTGAAACCCTTCTTCAAGGTATCTCACAACGACGGCCGGCGGCGGTTCGCGGTGGGTAAAGCTCTCGCGGCCCTCTCTCTCATCTTTGTCTCTCAATCGCTCAATCCGTCTCTCAATCGGTCTCTCTCTCTCAGGCTCGCGTCTCTCTCAAACGGCACCGGTAACTTCGCCTCTCCCTCAAACTCTCAGCTTTCGCGAATCATTCATGGCGACGGGTTGGGGTTTCAAACGGCGGTGATGCGATTGGAGGATGCTGGCCGGTGTGAGTTCACGAAGAGGAAAAGGGTTTCGGCTGGTTTTTGTGAAGAGGAAAAGGTTGAATGTCTCTGTGATGGTGGGGGTTAAGCGGGTTACGGCTTCGTTCGCAGTGAGAGTAAGTTCATTTTTTTTCACTCAAATCTTCTTCATCTTCCTCTGTTTTTTTCAGAACGGCTTTTTTTATTCGGTGTTGGTTGTCAAAGGTTCATGAGGATGGTGATGAGACGTTTTGGTTTGTGATTGGGTTTCGGTAAGTTGGTTTCACAGTTGATTCCTGCGGCTGAGTTTTCTTGCGGTTTTGTTTCAGGTTTGTATTGGCTCATGGTGAGGCGCGGTTTTTTATGGTGGTCGGCATTAGTGTTGGATTTGAGGAAAGGGATAGAGGCGGATTTGCTGAAGGTTTTATATCTTGACACAATTTTGATTCAGCCTTTGTTTTCGGTTTTCCAGACACCGGATTTGGTGACTGAAAGGTTTTGAAGTGTGATACTGCTCCTGGTTTCAAATTTTGTGATTTAGGCGTTTTTGTTGTACGTTGAAAGGGGTTTTTGGGGTTGTTTTGGGATTTTGTGTGTTATGGATGGTTGATTTTGTTGACCTGAGTTCTGGTTCTGTTTTTTGTTTCAGGTCTGAGTTTGATTTAAGAACTGTAGGTGAGGATTTGAAAGCGCGGTTTGCGGGTGCTCGATGCTTGATGGACTTGGTTTGTTTGTGATTTAGTGTTTCATGGCTAGGTGGATGGCCGGCTTCGGTGTTTGAAGGTTGTTTACTGGTTTACGGTTTGATTTGAAAAAAGAAAAAGATGCAGGTGGGTTAATGGGGTTTTTGAAGTGGTATGGTTCTGTTTTTTTGGTTTTTCGTTTTGAATGGTTTCAAGGTTTTTGTGATTTACGGTGAGTTTGAAGAAAATCTGGGTTTGTAAGAAAATGAGAGCTGAGTTTGAGTTTGAATTGAAGTAGGATATTGAAGACTCTATTTTGATATTTGCAGGTGAGTTTTGTGAGTTTGCTGTGAGTTTTTAGACTTTTTCTTATGAATGGTGGTGAAAAAAAGTGGTTTAAAGATGTGATGAAGGAGTAAGGATTTGAAGGTTGTTGTTGAATGTTGAGGCCTGTTAGTGATGGTTTGCAGAGGATGGTGGCTATGAGTTTGAAGATGAGGCAGGATGGAGGTGATTTCGTGGAGGGTGGTTCACTTTGTTTCTGTTTTTGTTATATTGTTTGAAGGTGAATGACGGCGGCCGGTTTCTTTGTTTGTGTTGATGCAGGTGAGTGTTCGAGTGGTGGCTTGGTTGATTTGCAGTTAGCTCAAGGTCTACTTAGATTTTTTCAGATTTGTTTTCGAACCTCAATCATCTCTATTCTCTTCCTGGTTTTTTGTAACTGTTTGTGTATGAAATAATGGAGAACTATGGTTTTGTGAAGGTTTGGTTGTATTTGGAGGTTCTCTGTGAAATGGCCGGTGATGTTAACGACTGATTGATTTTTTTTTGAGAGTTTGGCTTGGTTTTATGCCCTGGTCCAGAACAGAATGGTATTGAGGGGATGGGGGTTGTAGTGATGGGTTAAAGTTTCTGTCTGTTTTGGTTTAGCAGTGAAAGGGCTTCTGTGTTTGGATGTGTGGGGGGTATTGAAAAGGTTTGAAGGAGTTATTTGAGTTTGTTTATGGTTCTGTTTGCTGGAAATGGTTAATGTTGTAAACAAAATGGTTTTTAAGTATTTTTTTTGAGTTTTATCATGAAGTTTATACTTTTGTATGCAGATTTGAATGAAATTAACAAGAAAGAAAATTATCTATGGATAAAAGCTGTAAAGAGATGAAAGGAAAAAAACGATACCGACCCGAATGTTATCGGGGTGACGGATCCGCCAATGGTAAACTCCCCTTGCACTTCCTCCTTCTGTGCAGCTTCTTTTTTTTTTGTTTAAGCTGGCTGAATTGTTTATGTAGTGGATTGTTTTTGTGAGTTGTTTGGGACTGTTTTTGATGGTTGTTTTTCTTGTAAAAATATGGCTGTTTGGGTGTGTTTGTGGTGATTTTGAGCTGTTTTCTGTGTTGGTTGAGGGCTGTTTTCAGTGATGAAACTATGGCTGTTTGTTGGTGTATTTTTGTGGACTATTTTGTAGAGTTTTAGTGCTGTTTTATGGTTGCTTGAGGCTGAGTTTTTTTTGTGTGTTGCCTCTAATGTAACAGTGGCTTATATGGCTTGGAGGTGAAGGGTTTCAAGAGGGACAAGGTCTGAACTTGTAGCAGTGGAGTGGAGCAGGAAAATGCAGCTGTTGGTGGCTGCATGCTTGTCTTGTGGGCTATTTTGGAGCTGTTGCATTTTGTATTTTTGTGGCTGCTATGTTGTATTGATGTGCTGAATTTTTGTACACTTTCCTTTGCAATTGTAATGTAAACAACATAATATTATGGAATAAAAAAAGTTGATTATTTACATTTGGGGTTAATTTGAAATTGAAACTTGAAAAGTGAAACTCTAAATTAGAATCTAAATAAAAACTTAAATTAGAAATGAATTAAAAAGAAATAAACTTAAAATTGAAAATAACTCATGAACTTAAATAAATAACTTGGAATTCAATTTAATTTAGAACTTGAGAAATAAATTGGAATTTAGAAAATAAAAAAAATGTGGATATGAATTAAAATGGACTAAATGGTTAAAAATTAAAATTGAATTAGAAGTGAAAAAAAAGAAATAAACTTAAAATTGAAATAACTTAGAAACTTAAATAATTGAAATTAAAAAAAATTAACTTTAGAATTTGAGAAATAAGTTTGGAATTTAGAAAATAAAAATGAATTGAAATTGACATTAGATTTAGAAATAACAACTTGAAAACGGATTAAAATTAAAAATTGAAGAATAGAAAATAAATTCAAAAATAAAACTTAAAAATGAAATAAAAATTAATTTAAAAAATGCGAGCTAGAAAATGAAAAGAAATAACAAATAAATTTAGAAAAATTGAAAATTGAGCTAAAGGTTAGAAGTAGAAAATAAAAATAAAATCTTAACAAAGGAACTTACAAATAGAAACGAAAATGAAAATTAAAAATAAAAAAAAATACGAAAATGAATTAAAAAGTCATAAATAAATTAAATTAAAATGGAAGCTAGAAAATGAGAAGAAAACAACAGAAAATGAAATCGGGAAAAATCCCTGCTAAATGCGATAAAAGTATGACTATGATATGAGCGATTAGGGGTAAAATTTGGGGTGTGACAACTATCAATTCCTTAAATTTGACAGAGCACATATGAGCCAGAAGAAAGTCATATAGAACATGTAAAAACACACCAAAACAATTTTATCATTTCATGTAAAACACACACACACACACACACACACACACACACACACACACACACACACACACATATATATATATATATATATATATATATATATATATATATATATATATATATATATATATATATATATATATATATATATATATATATATATATATATATATATATATATATATATATATATATATATATATATATATATATATATATATATATATATATATATATATATATATATATATATATATATATATATATATATATATATATATATATATATATATATATATATATATATATATATATATATATATATATATATATATATATATATATACATACACACTAAAACTTAAACATGCAAGTTATATGAAATAGTTACCAAGAACTATTAATTAATCTTAAACATATTCATTAACAACTTGCAAAAACACATTTGTTAATTGTTTCAACGAAAACACTCAACAAAATCAATAAAACAAATTTCCAAACAGAAACATATATCCAATTGCAGTTGCAGTCTTTGTTGATGATGTTGTTGATCGATGAAGGATAAACTTGTACGTCCAGTTGTTAATGGGTGGTTTGAAACTAAAAAAACTTTTATAAAATAACACAGAAACAAATAATCATCAATTTTCTTTTATCACATGTGCACTAAATCAAAACTAATGATAAATGGTGTAACCAAACCAACCTCAAATCAGCCGAATACTGAGTTGATTCGAAAAAACCATTCGAATCCTGTGAAATCTCATTCCCCTATAGAAAAAACCATTCGAATCCCGTGAATCAGAAGCTCGTTCCCCTATAAGAAAACCATTCGAATCCAAGGTCAGTATAGGATTAAAATCAAGCATAGCCAAAACCGGGTTTGAAATCGGATTCGAAATTCTTAGAACAAAATCAAAACAACCAAATCGAAGTTGAATCCGAACTCAAAACAAATTGAAAAACTCAAAATTAAAGGGACCACGGTTCCCGTAAAAAAAAAACGGGACCACAATTAACAAATCACAACCGAGTCAAAAACCACAAGACAAATCCGAAATTGAATCGAAAACCTAAATAAACAAAATTGAATCGAAAACCAAAAACAGAATCGAAACTCACCTTTGAGACACCGCAACTCGCAACCGCGCTTCCAGTCCCTTCCTTCCAACGTCGCTATCAGGTTCAATGTTGTTGGAGGAAGAAGGGTTTAGAAGAAGGATTTCGTTTCTCCTTCATATTTATGGTTTTTTTTCTCTAGCAATGAATATATGAAAGGTTGTGTATTGGGATGAAGCATTTGGTTTCTCCTTCATATTTATGGTGTTGTTTTCTCTAGTAATAAATCTATCTAATATATTCTAAAGTAGCTAGAATTTGCGCTTCAAGTTCTCTAATTAAATATTAGGACTAGACTTAATTTGAGGGTTAAAATTGACCATCTAAAAATCAGAGGAATTATGTTGATTTCGCATTTAATATGTCCGACGTGGCAACACCAGAATTTTAGTTGGTATTTCCATTTTTTTTCTTATTATATTGGCCTTCCAATTTCTAATACCTATGTTTTTATGATTTACACTCAATATTCAATGTAATTAATTTTGATCTTCCAAAACCTAATGCGTTCTTGGAACAACGAAAAAACAACTTGTATCAATATACTGCAACTCCCAAGACACAACCTTTCATCTCTCCATACACAATCTTTCATCTATCAATTACTAGAGATAGGTTTTGTAATGAGAGAGGAAATGTTGTGTCTTGGGAGTTGCAGTATATTGATACAAATTGTTTTTTCGTTGTTCCAAGAACGCATTAGGTTTTGGAAGACCAAAATTAATTTCTCTGATTTTTAGATGATCAATTTTAACCCTCAAATTAAATCTAGTCCTAACATTTAATTAGAGGACTTGAAACGTAAATTACATATACTTTAGAATATATATATATATATATATATATATATATATATATATATATATATATATATATATATATATATATATATATATATATATATATATATATATATATATATATATATATATTAGGACTACCTGCTAGTGGTCCAAAATCATCTCTGGACTACAAGCAAAACCTTATGCACATCAAACTAATCCTAGAAGCAAAGTAGGAGAAATATATGTCCCTCATATGATTCCTTATCTTAAACAAACATAATTGGAGGAACCACAAGCTAAGACATAATCCATCAATTCAATACTTATCAAACAGCTTCATTTTCAAAAAGATTAAAATGATAAATTTTTCATAAATACTGTACAAGCTTTGGCAAGATATGTTTTCATGGAAAGATACATGTTGAGGTCACATCATTCATATGACTTGAGTTAATTGTTGGAATATTAAAAGCAAAGCAGGTGTTGTTAGGTAAGCAACCTTGAATTATAATATGTGGATGATAAGATAAGTGGTTATTATTATGATAAGAAAACGAATCAAAGTAGAACTTTATAAGAAGATAAGCTAATCAAACTTAAGTCATTTTCCAAAACAAAAACAAACAACTCTTTAAAAAGTCATCAATGAAAATGTCCTACTCACACTTATCACAATCACTTCACGGTTAACTATGTTTGCCCTCACAAGATTGGACTAATTGGGTATTTAATTGTAATTATAATATATAATAATTGGTTATATAATCGTTAAGTGACACGAGTTTGGAAATTTGAAGTTAATCAAAGTAAATATTATAAGGGAAATTCGCATCCCACTATGGACAGAAGAAAGTGTATGAAGAAAAGGTGGATACTTGACGTATGAGAAAATATTGGTAAACAGTAAACACACTTAAATAAAATATTATATCTCATAAACTTTGAAAATCATATCTCCTAATAATATATATTTTATAAACTTACAAAATCATATCTTCTAATATAATACTATCTTACAATCTTTGAAAATAAATATATTCAACATGTTGTAACCCCAATAGCAGTCACTAAGGTAATCGAGTCTGGTAGTGGATATGAGCCTTCGGGAGAGGTGGTATTAAGATCGATGAAGTCGACAGACATGCATAATTTGTTTGTTTTTTTCCATGTTGGCCAAGCAAGTAGAGTATTTTGTTTCGATAATAAACTTGGCGTTGAGTAGTTTTTCTAACTACCTCTTCTTCAATGGCAATTATTTTCTCCTAGCCAACTTTCCGCTTTCTCTGAGCCCCTGACTTGGTAGAAGGTTCGTGATGATGCGGTGACTCACTACTCTTCTATCTATCCAGAGAAAATCAGAGGGTACCCAGGCGAACAAGTCGACATTTCTAATGAGTTTGTCGACTAGTTCGTGTTCTTCTTCTTTGGTAAATGAGGTACCTTTCTTCAGCACCTATTGTAGCGGTGGAACTATTATGACCTCTTTTAGGTCCTCCGAGTCTTTGATTGTTCGCACCCACTATGGAGTCCCAAAAATCAACGTCGACATGTGGGGGCCTTAGGGAGGGGGGCTCTCTCACAAGGGCGAACTATTTCCTTTCTATCACCAGACTATTCTAATAACATTCTTGAGCTATCAGGTGATCGCCTCGTATCATCCCGACTCGCCAATCAGCGGGTATTTTAGTACTAGGTACAAAGTGGAGTTCCATAATGTATTGATGGTGAAACGACCTAAAATGATGTTGTGAGGCGATACAACGTCCACGATATGGTAGTAAACTTCAACCGCCTTGGAATCCAAACCTTCGCCGCATACTGTCAATAATGTCACGCGACCCTTTACTTGTACATGTTTGCCCAATAACCATATTAATGAGCCTCTGAATACTTTGATCTTGCTAGGGTTGAACGAGAGTTTCTGAAACGCATTCTAAAACAAGACATCGAAAGAGTTCACCGAGATCTATCAAGACTTGCTTGATATTCTAGTTGGCATGTTGTACAATAATGACTATGGGGTCATTATCACGAGGGTTGGTCCAACGACATCATTGCCGGAGAATGTAACGTCAACCTTTGTTTCCCCTTGTTCTCCTTTAGGGAATCCAAGAGGCAAGAGATATCACATTTGCAGCAAGCACCTGCCTTATGTTTGTATTAGAGAATGGAGTTTTATCGACCATATTTGGAAGGAATATGCAAGAAGTGAGAATAAAAGAGGTGTTCCAAGTTAGTTTTACCCGGGGCCGCAGTGGGCGTCACTCTACTGGTAAAAAAATCATGTGTGCGTGTTACCCCTACAAGGGCAGGGGTATTCAGAGGTCTTAGTAGGTATATTATGATATATGGTTTGGTTATATGTTGGGTTATTTGAAGTTATAGGAACGATATTCTTTTTAACAATATCATTTTATTGAAGTTAGATGGAGTGAGGTTAGTTAAAAAGCTCTCGTGTGGGAGTGGTATCTTGTGTTTTTTAGAGTAGGGACTAATGTTTCTTGGTCGGATTGGTGTAAGGACCCAATAGTTTGTTTTATATAATTTATGGGTAGGTGTGTTGATTGTTTTGTGTTGGAGGTTTGTCCCTTTTTTTTTCTTTGTTTGTACCTTAGAGTTAAATACCCTTAGTGTTTTTTTTAATCCAATTTTGCTTATAAAAAAATGGCGGTTAGAGCTTGCCCACGACCACGAAAAACCCTGTATGGTGGTGCTTATGATGGTTTAGAGGACATGCTCACGTGAGGCAATGCACTCTGTGTATATGCTTGATGCTTAAGTATAAGCGTATGAGTTAGACTCTTCCTTCTTTTGTTACGGAAAAAGTATTTATAGACGTTTTTTAGGCTTAGGGTTTCTTGGGAAAGATCGCCACTTACCAAATCAATGGTGGACCGTTGAATCCCTATTTTCTATGGGGCGAGAGACATCCTTTCCCAAGTTTTCCCATAACTAGGTGAATGGAGGATACTAGCGGCGATGCAATACCTCCTAGAGGGTGACATATGGATCTCACATCTTCTAGGGGCGACCAAGCTCCTCCTGCCCTTGTTAAAGCTTTTACAAATATAACACTACATTGTTAACTCATTTGTGCATCTATTCAATTGCGTAATTGTTTTTTTAAAAACTCCAATAAACTTCCGCTCCCGCGAATTTTAAATTTTGATTCTAGAAAATATTTTAAGAACCATTTAAAAAAAATGTCTATTCAACCCTCTTCTCTAAACCATTCCAAGTTAATATTCATGACCATCCAAGTTAATATTCAACACATAAATATTATGAGATCGTAAAAATAAGTCATATTGTATTTCAACATATTTCATAAAGCTCATTAATATAGATTATTGTTATTCAATTATAGAACATAGAAAAATAAAATTTGTTTATTTTTTATATATTATTGTTATTAAAGTATAGAACATAAATTATTTCACATAATTGTTGTTATTAATGATGTGTTAGATTAATGAGAGTCTTTCTTTTTCTTATGTTATATGATTTTGTTGACATCAATATAAACTATATATTATGATTATCCGTAGAGATAAGTTCATGAGCTATTATTTTTATAATCAGTTATACATTATTTGTGCAAGATTTTAGTTGAACCAGTTGAAAATAAACATAATTTAGAAATCACATTGCTTAAGATTTGTATTTTGCTAATCCATATTGATCGATGTGGTAATGAACTTGGACTAGTAGCTTCTACATCAACAATTCCAATTCCTCCAACAGATATATGAAGCTTTTGATTCTTTTGGCAATGACCATTCACTCCACTTGTTACCATTGTTCATATACAACATTGGATCTTTAATGTTGCAGCTCTTGTAAGATTCTTGTGTCACTGTGGAATGAGTGAGTATTGACTTTTTGTTTCAATGTGTGGGAAACAAACAAAATGTTATTTTTAAGACCAGATAACTTCCTCATCATACTGTTAACTGTCATCCGCACACAAAACTCTCCAGCATAATCCACAAGGAGTTAGCTGCTTCAATATTAGTAAAAGTAATATGTATAAAACCAGATAACCTCTTAGTCATAGAATTAAATATATTCTCCAGCTTACAAACCTTATCCATAAACACATGTGATTGTGAACCCACACAGTGACTAGGAACAAGACTGTAATTATTATTAGTATTAAATTCAATAATTGAAAAAAAACTTCATTTAATACCAAATCTAATATAGAACTATGTGTTCTTCAAGCAACCGACCTTAGCTCAGTTGGTAGAGCGGAGGACTGTAGTTGGACAATCAAACTGAAATCCTTAGGTCGCTGGTTCGAATCCGGCAGGTCGGATCTTTTGTTTTGATGATTAATTCACTGTAAAAAACTATTTTGAATATTTCAAGTTTTTTGAAGGAAATGGCGAGAAAGAAAGGCTGTAAGAGATTTGAGAAGCGGAGCATAAACATCCTCCTCGTTCTGAGATGTAAAATCCCTAATAAGAGGAAAGCTTTCTTTTTAGAGTGAATGTGAGGGGTGATTAAAGCTTTCTTTTTAGAGTGAATGTGAGGGGTGATTAAAGCTTTCTCTCTTTCTTTTCACCCCAAACCTTCAATCCTTTTCTTTTCTTTCGGTAATTTTTTTTCCTCCTTGGGTACTTGAGTATTAGAGAAAAATAAATAGTTTACTACATTTTTAGATTCATTTTGTATTTAGCTTAGTTGGTTAAACTTGTAACTGTATTCTCTTATGGACTGTGGTATATAAGCACAACTCCTAATTTTTCCTAAGTTAAAATAGTATTTTTTATTGTTTTCTATCTTCTTCATTTCTTTGTAAACAAAGATTACTCAGAGTGCTAATCCCTTGAAGATGCACTGAGTTCATATTCCAATATATAGTATCATCCGTGAAATCGATCCTCCGACACTTCCTCTTTCATTCGTCTCTATTCTCATGCGTCAAGCTTACTCTTGATTTAACAATGGATGACTCTAAAAATCAAGAATCAGTGCACAAAACGACTTCCCAAGAAATATCTACGGTGTTTACCACTACCAAGGTCGCGAACTCGTTTTGACCAAAGCTCTCCATCAAACTTCAGGAAAACAATTATCTGTAATGGAATCAATAGGTAGAAGGAGTAATTTTGTCTCAGAAGATGCACAAATTGGTTGTCAATCCTCAGATTCCATTGAAGTACAAAACCGTGCAAGATCGACTCGAAGGTATTGTTTCTGATGACTATGAGACGTGAATTGTGCAAGATCAGACTGTTTTCATTTGGTTGTTATCCACCATTTCTGAATATGTTCTACCTAAGGTTCTTGCTTGTAAGCATGGTTTTGAAGTTTGAGATAAAATTCATCAATTCTTCAATGCTTAGATGAAAGCTAGGGTTCGTCAACTCTGTGTAGAGTCAAATCCACCAAGAAAGGGAACAAGTCGATTATTGAGTTTGTGTTGCGCATCAAAGCCATTGCGAATTCGTTATTAGCTGTTGGTGATTCTATTACCGAGCAAGATCAGGTTGAATTCATTCTTGATGGCTTGCTAGAGGAATATAATCCTTTCGTAATACATATGTATGCATTTTCTATGCCTCCCTGTTATCCCTAAATTTCGACGCTAGCAATTAATGAGGTTATTTGGCTTAATAAATGAATTATCTCATTATGAGCTAAAAGTGAGGTTTTTGACCTTATTCATTAGAGGATGAAGGTCGAAGGGACATACCTACTATTTTCATACTTGGTGAAATTCTAAGTTTGGAATATTTTCTAAGTGTTGGGAGGATTCGACCAAGGGTTCATTTGACAAAGATGGCAGTTACCAGGATCTGCACACGTTCTAACTTGGAGGGAAAATGGGTAATCTTCAATTCAAATATAGAGACAAGTGGCGTAAGATGAAGCTTCTACAACTAGTAGTGGGACAAGTGTCACCATCTTAGGATAGTTTTAGGAAGAAACCGTCGAAAGCGGTTACTTTATAATGTATATAAATAGCTACGTTTAGTATGTGAATAAATGTGTGGAAATCATATGTACTAGTAACTCCGTAGACTCAAAGTATCCGCGTGTAGAGAAACGAGTGCAGTGAGAATGTACGTGATTGAAACACCACCATCATTTTATCTTCAATGTCAATTTTATCTTTGATGTCAATTTTATCTTTAATGTCAAATTTACCTTCAAAGTCATTTACTTCCTGCAAACTTTTACTTTAAAGTCATTTACATTTCAAAGCCATTTACATTTCCAGGCAATTTATCTTTCATGCACTTTTATTGCGTTTTCTTTACAATTCACACACTTTACTTTTCTAGCATCTTTACATTTTGTGTCTTGTATTTAAAATTCCTTTAAATTTCAAGTCTTGTCTTTACTTTCATTTACAATTTCAAGTCTTGTCTTTTACTTTCCTTTACTTTTAAAGTCTTTGCCTTGTTTACTTCATTGTTTCTTTTTCAAAACAATCTTTGAATCTTGTTTAAAGGATTCATAGACATTTTTTCCCAAAAATATTGCCAATAACGCAAGCAACCATTTTTCAGCACATGTCTTAGGATCAATCTAGTCGATCTTGCGAGTAACCAAGGGTATTATAGGTATCTTTGGAGGACCAGCACTTGTTTACCAATTTTTGGGGTAAACAAATTGGCACGCCCAATGGGACAGTGCTGAATAACTTTTTTTAAAAGTTTTATATTATAAACTTCCCTCTTGTAACCTCCTTGTGTTGTAATCTCCTCTGCGTGGGCATACCAGTCGAAAGGATGGTTACTTTCGTGCATGCATTTGAGAAGTGAGAAAGTAGCCAAAACAGACGACTATATACCAAGAAGGAGAAACATAAGAAGGATGACATCTAGCCAGGGAAATTCAAGAGATTCAATACCCGCAACAAGTGGGTCGAATCCTCAAGTGAGCAGTTCCAACACTCGCAGTACAAATGAACGAGAAATGCCAAGAAGTGAGGTCATACCAGTCTCTAACCCTTCGACAGGGGTTTCGAAAACACCGACTGTGGTGTCAGAACCAACCTTTTCGATGGGTCCAGGGGAAACAGTTAATAGGCCTTATTCTCAACTAGTGTTGGAGTATATTGGGCCAAGTGCACAAACTCCACCACCCAATTCGATTGCATTTAGGCCTTTTGGACCTACTCTTGCTCAACAATACCCTAGACTCTTTGGGACATCAACTACCACAATGGCAGGAGTGAGGAATGCACCTCTTGTTTTTTCTGATTATGTTGTCCCTTCACCATTACAAGAATCTGGATCACCAATAAACATGAGAGGGAATAACCAAGTTGGTGCGTTGGGACATTCAACGCAGAGTCATGATCTAACAAATGAGTCTGTAGCCTATCTGAGGCAGCAGATGAATGAAAGCAACATGCAAATGGTTCACAATCTGTCCCAGACAATGAGAGAGGTTTTCCAACATTTGATTCGGAATATGACTCAAGTGATTCAACAGATGGTAACCCAAATGACACGCATAGCAGAATTCATGGGAGTCCCAACATTGCCTCGACGCGCAAATCAAGGAATGAACGTGGGAGACATTGTGCAGCCACCCGATCACGTGGATCCACCTGTGTTCGAACCGTTTGAAGATCCACCTGTCAGGAATCAAAGGCAAAACCCATAAGAGGACGAACCAAGAGTAAGGGTAGTGCACATGCATTAAGACGCAGATCAAATGGTTCACCATGTTCGACAGAACATTTTGGCAGCAGAAAATAATTTAGCAGCCATGGTCGAACGAATAATGGCTAGAAGTGGAATAAACATGGGCTTCGCTAGGCCAAATTTTACTTTGCCAATAGCGGAGTACTTACTCCAATCAGAACTGTTGCACCCTAATTTTTTCCCTAAGTTTTCTTCGCATTTCATCTGCATCTTGCATACAAACAAGATCGCACTGGTTGCTCGGTTCTTCTCAGGTTAGGTTTATGCCTCGCAGGGGATCACCGTTGTCTTTAATTACTTTATTTGTTTATGTTTACTAACCATTAATCAAAATCCAAAAAAATATTTTGTTTCCTTTTACTAACCTTTTTTCAGGAAGAGGAACCATTGAAAATGCCAAAAATAGCAGCCCTGCAGCTCGAGTAAAATTTCACAGAACAAAAGTAGAAGTTGATCCGCAAATAATTTAAAATTATCTGATCAAGGATTATACAAGTTAATTGATTCATTCAAGGAATTCTGAGGTTCATGTGTTTATTTCCATTCCTTCTTCGACGTATAAAAAAAATCGGGCCACAACAACCAAGCAACCACATTTGAACAAAATATTCAGATTTTGGGTTGGTTAACCGGTTAACCATATGGTTAATCGGTTAACCAATGTGAAATTTGAATATTTTATTCAAATTCAACACCCTTAGATCATTGATTTAATTGGAGTATTCTAGATCCATTGGTTTCTGATTTCTCTACATCACTTTGATCATTTCCTACCATAAACCCTCACTAATCACAACTATTTTCCATTTCCCACCAAAATTGCAATTACCAAGCCTAATTTTAATTAGAAAAGCAAGCTCCATTCCACCAAATTTCCATACCTAAATTCTTTAAATAGGACCATAATTTCATTCATTCACCAAGCTTTTGATAACCAAAAAACCCCTTGCAAAACATTCTCCCAAAACCAAAAATTCACTAAAGCTCATTTTCTTTCTTTTGAAGTTATCAAGAATTCACATTGAATTCTTGACTAACTTGAGCTAAACCTTCATCCTTTCTTTCTCTTGTTCATCAATTTCAGCAAGATCTAGCTTGATTTGGTCCAATTTGAAAAAATGCTTTTGGTAATTCATCTCATCCATAAACCCATATTCACCATCAACATTCAAGATGTAGATCTTTGGTGCCTTTGTTTCTAGATCGTTTGGATCTTTATTTGTTGTTTGATTGCAGGGATTCCACTGTATTTTGGTTTTAAAATTCGTGCAAATTCAGATCATGATCATCAAATGTTTGAGGAAAGGTTTCAAAATGGATCATGCTGAATTTTCTGCATTTTTCTGCTTCTGGTACAGCGTTAACCGGTTAACCATCTTCAAAACTGTGCAGGTTTTTCCTGCGTTAACCGGTTAACCAATTGGTTAACCGGTTAACGCAAGTCAGAATGATGTTTTTCGCTTGTTTCAAGCCCCTTTTTGGTTCCTCTTTCTTCTCCTTCTTCCTCCTTATTATTTTTACCTTGGGAAGCACTTTTGGGAGTGATTTCTCCTTAATTTCAATGAACTTTGGGTGTATATTAGAGTAGTTAATGTTCATTAATTCAAAACTACCTTTAAGTGGATTATTCAATTTATTTAAGGTACTTTGCATTATTGATACATTTTCATGCTTGAATCTGCCGAGATGAGTGATTGAACTTAAGGATGGAAGAATACCATGAGTGCGGCTCAATTTGGTATTCACCTTTAGTTTTGTGCGATATTGCGTCCGGATAACGATATTTGTGGGTGTACCACGGTGTGACTCTCCCATCCACAACAAAGACATTGTTAAAATAATAGAGAAGTGAAGAAATTATATTGTGAAATGTTGCAAGTGAGTATGTGATGGTAAAAAAAAATGATCAGAATTTATAGAGGTGGTGGTGTAAAATTGATCATAAAAAAAGTGAGTATTTGACAAGATGATACACTAAAAGGCTAAGATGGAGTGTTTTCATGCAAGCTAGACCTGCTGCTACATAGAATGCATGCAATGCATGCAGTAATAGACATGGACGCTACATGGGAGACCGAGCATTAAAGAGACGGAGCACAAACATTGCGGTTTCACGTTGGATAGACAACATCCCAAAGGAGAAATAGGCAAGAGCATATGATGGTGGGCAACGTTGGGGACACATGACTACCAACTTGGCAGAAGCAATGAACGCGCTACTCAAGGAAACCAAAAATCTTCCAATCACTGCATTGGTCCACTCTACGTACTATTGATTGGGATCGCTCTTTGGTAAAAGAGGACACATGTGGACAAAAAAGTTGCCTTCTGGTCAGATTTTCACTGATGGTTGCAATAAGGGCATGGCTGAAAAAGTGGCTAAAGCTAACACCCACAATGTCATGCAATTTGATCGTGAAAATTTCTATTTCATGGTCAATGAAAAAATTAATCTGAATGACAGTAGGCCTAGTGCTAGTTTCCACGTTGATCAACAGAAGCAGTGGTGTGATTGTGGGAAATTTCAGGCATTTCACTTGTCTTGCTCCCACGTCATTGCAGCATGTTCAAGTATACGCCAAGACTACACCATTCACATTCCAGACGTCTTCAAAATTTATAACGTATTCAACGTCTACAAGGAAGGCTTCCTAGGACTACCCCACGAGGAAAACTGGCCACATTATGAAGGATTTACTCTTTGTCACGACGAATCAATGAGAAGAAAGAAGAAGGGACGATCAAATAGTACACAGATTAGAACTGAATGACATTGAAAAAGAAAAGAGAAGATGTGGGCTTTGTCGAGAAATTGGCCATATGCGTCGAAAATGTCCAAACGTCGTTGGTCCGTCTAACAGACACATGTAGTTTAGTTTGTTTGTTTCTTTTCAATCTTTTAGTAATGAATTTACCTTTCATACGCCTCCTTTTAATTCAACATTCAACTAACAATATTAAACATACAACAACAAAACAACAAGACGATAAATAAAATAACGATTAAACATCTAAATATGCCTAGGAGAAAACAACCATCAACATAATATCTTGTTCATACATCATCAACTTAACAAACTAATCAACAACAACCAACGTAAGTGGGTCGTCGACTCCTCTGTTGACTTCACCATTGTGTGTTGAAAACATACATTGGACATCTTCATCATTTTCGACACGATCCGTGTAATACATGTATGTACCATCAGGGTTAGTATCAGTCAACGTTATGTATGGACAACGATACTCAACTTTTCTCACCTTCAAGCGACAACCTCCTACCTGTCGAAGACCCGTGTTGATGGCTGCAATCAGTGTTCTAAAATTCCATTGCGGATCTAGATAAACACTGATTCTTTTGTCTTGCCCGTAGAATGCAACAACCCAAACAGGCATTTCTAAAAAAACTAATTGATACTGGTGATGATTTTTAGTGAAACGTATCTGACTATTTATAATCAAATTTTACATGATAACTCGGTTATTCAATGACCGAGCAACTTTTACTATTCGGGTATTCAATGGCCGAGCAACTTTTAATGTTCGAGTATTCAATGGCCGAGCAACTTTTACTGCTCGCCGAGTATTTCTTTTTAAAAATAAATAGTTTAGTTATAAAATAAATAAATATTTCTTTTACAAAAAAAATTAATTATAATATATATTTAACTATAAATAATTATTATAATTAAAATTATAAAAAAATAATTAAAACCAAAAAAATAAAAAAAATAATAGGTGTTTGGACACTTGGTGGGCGATGGACGAGCACGTGAAGCAGAAAAATCTCTTCAGGTGCTTGGACACTTGGTGGCCGAGCATGTAGAGCATTTTGAATTTTTTTTTGTAAAGTAGGATATTATGATATATTATTTTCATTAGTAGGACATTGCAATAAAAAATCCTGACTATCCTTGAAATTTAACGCAAGATCATCACATTAATACTCAAATCAACCACTATCATACTAGAATTCCCATTAATTGTACCAAAATTAACCCGTATCAATATCAACAACAATCATAAAAAGAATACTACCAATCACATCACCAAAGACAACAACAAATATGTCAGAATTCATCTAATTAACTATAATAAATTTTTACTAAAATTTTTCTTAGGAAAAATTCATTTTTCATAAAAATCGAATTTGAAATATTGAACAAATCATGCATCGATTAAACTACTCTATGTGCTTCTTCGTGTTCTAAGTATTCTATGTGTTTTTCTATGTTTATCTATTTTCTGTTTTTAATAACGTTAAAATGGAAGAAGTATTTGTTTCACGGTGATCATACTTGTTATATCTGTTACATAGAGTTAAAACTCCAAACTATATCCTATTCTTACTGTCTCTTTTAAGCCACTTTTCCAAAAGATACATAGTCATGATGAGAAACATATCTTTGAATTTAATGCATGATTGTAATTCTAGAATATTTTCCAAAACCAGCTATTTAAAAGTTCAATATGCAAGCGTCAATGTTGAGTACAATTTTGAAGATACAATAACCATAATAAGCATTTCAATAAATCTCTGAGAAAAAGAAACCACATTTATATACATAATATCTTTTTCAATATTACATATTAAGGAAAAACAGTATAAAAGATAGAGCATTGACAACAAGGTTGCAACTTGTGTAAGACAATTGGATACAAGAACACTTTCTATCCAAGAAAAGAAAAAAGAAGCCTACCAATATTTGCAAAGCTACAATTGACATGATTTCAAACCAATATACTGCAGGAAAATACGGCCAATACAGTCAAAATTCTACTTGTATTGTGATTGTCGCCGCAGAGACCTCAAAATCATTTATATTGCGATTGCGGATGCAGACTTAAATTTAAAACGATGACTATATATATTGCTCATATCCTTGCCAAACCCAAGCAATTTCATCTAGAGTGGGCTTTAAGAACTGGTTCCAGAATCTCCTAAATTCCAATGTATCTCCAGCAATTTTGTTTACCTCAACTATATACAATGAAGAAGTAACTTCAAAAATTTCTGTATCTATGCTGAGTTGTTCATTTAACCCTTCCTCAGTTCCTTCCAGCCTAACAATTCCATTCTGTTTCATAACCTTAAATCTACCATCTAATAGTGCTACCTCTTCGAGTTTCGCCACAACTATATAAGGTGGTCGTTTTGTAGAAAATCTTGCCTGTGTTCTTTCATTTGTATCTTTCTCGAATAAACCAGAAAGATCGAATCCCGAAGAGAGTGATATGATATCAAATGCATTGAAACAATATGGTTTCATAGGATATTCTTCGTAATCTTGAATAGACATTGCTCTTGGAGTTCCGTTAGAGCTTAATGGGGAGGATATATCGTCAAACGCAATATTAACATCTGAGATATCGCCTCGCGTAGGCGATAATGGCGGTAACTGTTCTCCTTCAATATGGATATAACCTTTTCTGAACCAACTATTTTGCATTATTTTGTTAATGGTAATTCTTGTTCTTGGATTAGGATCAAGGATTCGGGTAAGAAGTCTTTTCACGTCAGGACGAAAGCATGGGGGAAACTTGTAATCTGCTTTTGAAATCTTCTTATACATGTCCATTAGGTTTTTATCATTGAATGGAAGATAACCAGCTAATAGAACATAGAGGATAACACCACAAGACCAAATATCTGCCATGGCTCCGTCATAGCCTTTTTTCTTGATAACCTCGGGTGCTACGTAAGCCGGAGTTCCACATGTTGTATGAAGAAGACCATCAATATTTTTTGATTCCGACAACGCGCTAAGGCCGAAATCCAAAACCTTGAGATTACCATTCTCGTCGAGGAGGAGATTTTCCGGTTTAAGATCACGGTGATAAACCCCTCTTCTGTGACAATGATCAACAGCTTCAATAAGCTGTTGGAAATATTTCCTAGCAACCTCTTCCCTCAGCTTCCCTCGGGACACTTTGTTGAAAAGCTCACCGCCTTTCATGATTTCCATCGCGAAATATATCTTTGTTTTGCTTGCCATGACCTCATAAAAATCGACTATGTTTGGATGTCTAACGCGACGCATCACCGAGATTTCACGTTTGATTTGTTCCCTCAAACCAACCCTCATGATCATGTCTTTGTTAAACATCTTAATTGCAACACTTTGTCCCGTCTTTATGTTCCTTGCATGATAAACTTTGGCAAAATTTCCTTGCCCCAGCATGCGTCCTACCTCATATTTTTTCATTAGAATTGTTGATTTCTTATTCATTTCTAATACAAAATATTGTGAATTAGCACCTATATAAGAAATATTAGATGAGGTTTCAGCATGGGAGAAACAAAGAAAACTTGCATGTTTTTATGCTATTCATATTGTTAATAAAGATTTGGAACTTCAAGATAAGAACATGAAAACTATGAAGGCTTAGGAAGCTGGAGGGTGATGGAACCACATTGCCCTCTGGAAGGGTTGCGGCCAAAAGGGTATACTTCTTCGTGAAGCATAATAAATTGGTTTATTTGTTGAGAGATATTTAAGGTAAGAGAAAACTAAATCAAGATACAAATTAGTTGTAATGTATAAAAATAGTGATAAAGGAATGTTTTTGCTATTTTTGTGCTTATGTTTGGTTTTTTTTATGCTTCTCCAGCTCAAGACAAGAGAATACAGAATACATCAATAGAATTTCTATTTTTAAGAAAAAGACAGGATATTTTGAAATCAAATTTGATAATAAATTATATAATTAAAGTAATACAAAAATGTGGTCAACACAATGAATATAAAAAATTTGTATTCAACACAATTGACCATAATAAAAGATAGGCTAAATACCTAAATTGGTCCCTTAACTCCATCACTGGGTCCAATATGGTCCATTATCTCTAAAAAGTGACAAAAAAAGTCCTTTAATTTGTTAAATTGTACCACGTTTGTCCTTCCGTCACCAACCGTTAGTCAAAGTCAAGTTATCATACACATGTGGAGCTTAGCTTGGATGACTCATCTGCCATGTAGGATGTGTTTGCCTAAAGTGTATACCAAGTAGTTTCATAACGAGTTGTACGAAACTTGGTGAAAATAGAAAGGAGGAACCCTAGCGCAACACCATTGAAGCTTGAAGCATCATAACCAGCTACCATTGAAGCTTGAAGCATCATATCCATTTCTGAAGCATAATCCACCAGATATTCGATTTTACAATTTGAAATGTTATTCGATTGCAGTTACTTTAATGATTTAGGGTTTGTATGTTTTAGGGTTTTTCGAAAAAGTTACTGATTTAGGGTTATTTGATTTCGATTAGGGATTTGTGTCAGTAGAGATGAGTGAGTACCTGAATCTTACAATTCACCACAGTGGTGCATTTGTGGATGACGAGCTGAGTGTATACGAAGGGGGATAGATTGCAGAATTGAAAATAGATGTTGATAGATGGAGCTATTTTGAACTGCTAGGTTGTTTTAAGGATTTAGGTTACACCTGTATTGGGAAAATTTACTATAAGGATACACAATTTGGGATGATCACCTTAGTTGATGACAAAGGAGCCCTAGAGATTGCTGATTTGTTTAGGGTTCACCTTAGGGTTGACATATACATCACACACATATTGTCACAACCTGATTTCTATGATGGTCCAATTGATAAAGTGGAAGCAGATGTGATGGAAGAGGATGACACTGAAAAAGTTCTTGCTGCAATGCTTGAGGAAGTTAATGCTGAGGTGAATAATATTGATCCCTTGAATGATACAACTCCAAGGATGGAAAAGGAAGTTTTGAATCAAAATGAAGGGAATAATATTGATCCTGTGAGTAATTCTGAGCCTGTGAATATGAATGTTGAGGTGAATAATTCTGATCCTGTGAATCCGAATGCTGAGAATGAAGGGGATAATACTGATGTTAGTGAGGATGATAATGATGATGAAAACTTCAATTATGACAGTGCAATGGAAGTTGGTTTTGATGATGAATCAGATGAGTTTGATGAGGAGGAGGGTGATGTGATGGAATCTATGAATGATCAAGAGGGGAAGATGAATAAGGGTAAAGAAAAGTGTGAAGATAAAGTTAGTGATAATGAAAGTGATGATTTACAAAGTGAGTGTGAAAGTGATGATACTTGTGATGTTGTTAGGAAAAAGTACCCTATTTTTAAATTACAGAAAGACATGTCGAAATTCAAATGGGAGGTTGGGATGTATTTCACAACCAAGGCTGATTTCAAAGAAGCTATAGCATCATATGTTGTGCAATCTGGCAGGGGTCTTAGGTACATTAAGAATGACAAGGTAAGGTGAGGGTTAGATGCAAGGAAGGATGGGATTGGGAAGCCTACTGTGCAAAGTTACCTAATGAGGATTCTTGGCAACTAAGGAAGATCATAGACAACCATAGTTGTAGTAAAGAGTACAATGTAAAACTGATGAGTACAAAATGGTTAAGTAAGAGGCTACATAATTCACTGAAATCCAATCCAAGATTGAAGCTTAGGGACATAAAGGAAAAGGCACAAAAAAATGGAATGTAGGTGTTAGCAAGCAAAAGGCCATAAGAGCAAGATTTGCTGATAGAGACATGGTAGATGGTTCTTTTCTTGGGGACTATACAAGGATCTATGACTATTGCCATGACCTTTTGAGATCTAACCCAGATTCTACTGTGAAAGTCAATGTGCATCCTGTACTAGAGGGTTCTGCAGATCAGAGACCATATTTTAAGAGGCTGTACATTTGCTTGGCTGCTTGTAAGGAGAGTTTTAAATTATGTAGACATTTCATTGGGCTAGATGGTTGTTTTTTGAAAGGGTTATGTGGAGGGCAAATCTTGGCAGCAATTGGTAGAGATCCAAATGATCAAATGCAACCAATAGCATTTGCTGTGGTTGAAAGTGAAAATAAAGATAGTTGGACTTGGTTCTTGGAGCTTCTTATTGATGATCTAGGTGGGAGAGAAAAGTGTCTCACATACACCTATATATCTGATCAACAAAAGGTAAATATGGTCTAAGTTATAATTTCTAAGTTATGTTCACTTATAGGTACTTATGTTATTTGTACTAACTTATGTTATTTTTGTTGCACTAAGGGTTTATTACCTGCCATGGATGAATTGCTACCTGGAGTTGAGCAAAGATTTTGTGTCAGACATCTTTATAATAATTTCAGAAAAAGATATCCAGGAAAGAAACTCAAGGAAATTATCTGGAAAGCTGCAAAGTCCACATATTACCAAGCTTGGGAAAGAGAGATAAAAGGGATGAAGGATATCAATGTGGAAGCATACAAGCACATGATTATCACTCCACCAAGATATTGGAGCATATCATATTTCAAGACTCATAACAAATGTGATGCAGTCCTCAACAATATGTCTGAGGCATTCAATAGTGTTATTCTGGATTCAAGAGCTAAACCACTAATTACTATGGTGGAAGAAATAAGGATATATATGATGGAGAGATGGGCAGCAAATAGGATGAGGTATCAGAATCTGGCTGATGGGAAAGTCCTACCAAACATAAGAAAGAAAGTTGAAAAGACAAGCTCTTACACCAACCTTGGATTGTCAGGTATATGAATTGTTTTGTGCTTATAGTAGATTAATGAAGGAATTCAATTTTGTTTTGTTGCTTATAGTAGATTATTAGTAATTGGTATATGAATTCAATTCTGTTTTGTGCTTATAGTGGATTATTTGTGAATTCAATTTTGTTTTGTGCTTATAGGATGGCTTCTGAACATATTTTTGAGGTGAGGCATCTAGAAAACCAAGCAGATAAATTTACTATAGACCTTAAGGAGCAAAGTTGTTCATGTAGAAGATGGGAGCTTACAGGGCTACCTTGTGTGCATGCCTTGTCAGCTATGAAGAGTAGAAACTACAACATTGCTGACTACATTCCAGAATATTATAGAAAGGAGAGATACATGGAGGTCTATGAATTTGTGATTTTTCCAGTTAATGGTTCTAATTTGTGGGCCAGAACTGAATATCCAGATGTGCAGCCTCCTAAGTATAGGAAGATGCCTGAAAGGCCAAAGAAAAGAAGAAATTTAGAGCAAGGTGAGATTGATGGTTCAGACAAAAAGATGAGAAAGACTGGGTTTAATGTTAGGTATAGCAGGTGCAAAAAAGCAGGTCATAATAAACTGACCTGCAAGGACCACACCAGTCAGCAGGTATCACAAGGCCAGCCATCTGAAGCATCTGTTCAGCAACCATCACATGTGCAATCTCAGCAGGCTGCACAATCTCAACATGCTTCACAATCTCAGCATGCTTCACAATCTCAACAGACTTCACAAACTCAGCATGCTTCACAACCTCAGCATGCTGCACAATCTCAGCAGCCATCACAATCTCAGCAGCCATCACAGTCTCAGCAGCCATTACAAGTTCAACCTCATCATAATTCAAGGAAAACCAAGCAAGATCAAGGAAGGCCAAACAAGCTATCTTTCAGAAGGCCAACTAAGCCTTTCATGGCCCCAGGCCCAACCACCAGGATGAGTGCAGCCAAGACTGCTGTAGGCCCAACAACAAGGAGAAATACACCAACAAAGAGATCAACCAAGACTTGGAAACTTTAGGAAGATGCATTTTGTTTGGACTGATGTATTTTGTTTAGTTGTATTAGACTATGTCAATGTTAAGACAATTCTGTCAATGTTATGTGTTTTGTTGTATTAGACTATGTTATGTGTTAAGACATATGGTACTGCTAACATTATGGTTTTGTCAATGTAAGAATTCTGTTTTGTCAATTATGATAAGCAATTATGTCAATTATGTTTGGTTCTGTCAATGTAACAATTTTGTTTTGTCAAATCTGATAAGCAATTATTTCAATTATGTTTAGCAATTATGTCAATTATGTTTAGCTGATAACAAATGCTAACATTATGGTACTATCAACATAACAATAGCAACTACCATTGATCACAAATAATCCATTACAAATGTCTAATTGGTACTGTCAACTACATTGACAACAAATTGATTCAACAACAACATCCTAAAGCATTCTAAAAACAGTGAGAACAAATTGATTCAACAACATCCTAAAGCATTCTAAAAACAACTACAACAAGGCCTATGAACAAAATTAATTTCCAGAATTTTATCAACTTCATGAGCTTCTTCATGTCATTTTCCATTTTGCTTATTTGTTTCCCATATTCTTCAATAGTCACTTGAGCCTTTGCCACTGACTTTGAGAGCTTCTCAATTCTGTCCATCAAATATTGCTCCTACTCATCTCCAACCTCTTCAAAATACCATCCAAAGTACCCACAACCAGCATTGCTTGATCCCTGCAAAATACCATCTTCAACATCAACCATTTTAAAACACAAATACAGCTACAGATTTTAAACAAACATACATATGACATACCTTAAAATTAGGACATCTCCAAAAATGTTTCCCATAGTTCTTGAATGTTGTGGCCATACGAAGAACAACTAAATCCCCACAGTGACATATAGGTTTCCAAGTTGTGCTTGTGTTGACATCGATCTTTCCTTCGAAGAACACCCACCATAACCGTGTTTTGCTTTCATCACTGGTGTTGGCGTCGACCCACTGGATTTCATCTTCGTGACTCTATGATTTTACTATTTCTTGAATCAATTTGGGGATGGATGAAGAGAAATTTTCGCAGAACCCTAGAAAATCATGAAACTATTTGGGGATGAAGAATCTCAGTTTAAAGGAGGAAGATGAAGCCATGTCAGCTACCACGTATAGAAAAGTTAACGTCTGTTTGGGGGTGGTGGACGAAAAGGATCTATTTGGTACAATTTAACAAATTAAAGGACCTTTTTGTCACTTTTTAGAGATAAAAGACCATATTGGACCCAGGGATGGAGTTAAAGGACTATTTTGAGTATTTTGCCTAAAAGATATGATCAATGATTTATTTTTTAATTTGATTTTATATATTTTTTATACTTGTATCTATCTCAAATATTTAATTTTAGGGATGAATACACGTCACTCCTGCCAATGTTTTGTATTTATTCCCTGAAGTATTTTTTTTACCATCCCCTCACAAAACTAAGATTCCTCTATAAAACACTCTTGAGTTCAATTTTTACTTATTGTATCAAGGAATTATCCCATGTGTCATTATTTGTCTTGCTGACTGTATTATTAAATGCTGACTGTTTTCCAAGTAGTATTTAAATAAAAAAGAAGATTAAATAAAAAAAAGAATATTTAATTTTTTTTATTTTAAGTTTTATTTTTAATCTTATTTTTTATTTTTATTTTTAATTTTGTTTTGTATTATTTTTATCTTTAATTTAATTATATTTTTTTAATTGTTATTTTAAAAAATTATTTTAAGTGGACCACAAATTTACACACAAGTCCATTATCATCTCTAGTCTTTCTAGCCCGTGTATATTACTTGTATATTCCAATTGATAAGTATCTTATATAAACACTAATTTTAGTTATTTTTCAAACGATGTGTAACTCTATTTCATAATCTTCTTCCCAACTCCATCATCATCTACATCATGCATCAAACAATTGATGCAACAACAACAACTCCAACCTTTACAGTCCTTGGGCTTGGTCTCTTTTGTTAGTTTTGTTTTCTTATTAGAATCTTTGATCTTTTAGCATCCTTAATCTCTGCTTGTACGTTTGGAAACTTATTATATTTGAAATGAAATTACATTAGTATAACATTCAAATATATCTTGAGGATGAGAATAACAATAGAAAACATGCTATATATATATATATATATATATATATATATATATATATATATATATATATATATATATATATATATATATATATATATATATATATATATATATATATATATATATATATATATATATATATATATATATATATATATATATATATATATATATATATATATATATATATATATATATATATATATATATATATATATTCATAATTACCATGCAACAATGGTAAGAACTAACAAAACAAAGACTACCTTTTCAATCATTCATACTTATTATTTAGTGATATTTTATCTCATACATACTATTAGAGATATGTAAATACTTATGGTTAAGGATTAGTTAGGTGGTTAGAAAAAGTTGTTAGAATGTAACAAACTCCACTAACTAACTCGTGTGGTATTAGTTTTGTATAAGTAGTCTTAAATTTATGGTATTAAGATAAGATGAAAAATATTAAGAAAAGAGAAGAATATCAAAAATATGAAATACACTTTGTCTTTTAGTATAGTATCATATATGGTTCAGATCTGAATCACGTATCTTTTCCGCTGCATTCTCTTCTTCCCTTCCGTCATCTTTATCGTCTTCAATTGAGCAAGAAAAGTGCGCTCATCCATCCATGGCGGATTCAGAAAACAACTTTCTACGATCGAACACATCCAGCTTCTTCACCTCCAGCTCTAACAATGTGTATGGACCGAAACTCTCGATTCAACTCAAAGACAACAACTACCTTCTGTGGAATCAACAAGTAGAAGGTGTGATTCTCACTCAAAAGATGCGCAGGTTCGTCGTTAATCCTCAGATTACGGTGAAATTCAAAACGGAACAAGATCGGTTGCTCAACAATCTTTTTGAGGAGTATGAAACGTGTGTTGTTCAAGATCAAGCTCTCTTCATATGGTTGCTTTCAACAATTTCAGAGTCAGTACTTCGTCGGGTACTCTCTTGCAAGCATTCCTATGAAGTTTGGGACAAGATTCACAAATTTTACAATGCACAAATGCGAGCTAGGGTTCGTCGGCTCAGAGTGGAGTTAAAATACACCAAGAAAGGTAATCAATCAATCACTGAATTCGTGCTCAAAATCAAGGCCATTGCAAGCTCTCTTCTTGCAGTTGGTGATGTGATTTCTGAGCAGGATCAAAATGAATTTATCCTCAATGGTTTACTAGAGGAATACAATCTGTTCGTGATGCAAATGTATGGACAAACTGATCCCTTATCACTGTGTGATGTTGAAGCTCTCTTGTATGTACAAGAAGCTCAACTGGACAAATTCAGACAAGAACTCATGGTGTCTCAGGTCACTGCAAACATGGTTCACAAAGGCAATGGAGGTACACACTCTCACGAACATTCCACCTATAATAGAGACAGGGGTCGTGGTTATAGAGGAATAACTTGTGGTAGAGGATGTTACACTCAAGGAAGACCAATCTGTCAACTGTGTGGCAAACTTGGCCATGTAGTCATTAATTGTTGGCATAGGTATGATGAGTCTTTCACCCCACAATCCAAGTCCAATGAAGCTGCAAATGGAACTGATGCAAAAGAAGCTGATGCAACCTCAGATTCTCATGATATATGGATGACAGCCACAACATCTAAACCAGTTGCATTTACTAAAGAGTATTCTCTTCCAACTGATCTTGAGTCACAAGCATAGTTTGCTGATTCAGGTGCCTCACACCATATCACTCCCTATGAATTTTGTTTGCATACTAGAAAGTCTTATAGAGGTAATAGTAAAGTTTATGTAGGCAATGGTCAAAGTTTGCATATCAAAAACATAGGGTCCTCATATATTTCTAATAGACTTGTACTTGGTGATATTCTTCATGTTCCAGCCATCACCGAGAACTTACTGTCAGTTTCAAAATTCTCTAATGACAATCAAGTTGTGTTTGAATTTTAATCTAACAAGTGCTATGTGAAATGCCAGGGTTCTAAGGAAGTTCTCCTTGAAGGATTTCTTGAGTCTAATGGTCTATATTGCTTCCCTAGTCTACTACTCAATTCAGCCAGGTCTGTGAATAAAGATGCTGAACACAAAGAATTTTCTGTTGTTTCAAATTCTAGTATTGTAGTTAATTCTGATGTACTATGGCATAGTCGACTCTGACATGCTAATTTTACTTCTGCCAAAAGAGTTCTAAATTTGTGTGAAATACCTATAATGAATAAAGCTTCATTTGAATTGTGCAAAGCTTGTTGTCTAGGGAAATCTCATAGAATCCATGCTCATCCATCTGCTACCACTTATGAGCACCCTTTTGAACTGATTTTTACTGATCTATGGGGTCCCTCCCCTAATGCTTCTAGTTCTGGCTTCTTTTATTACATTGCTTTTGTTGATGCTAAAACTAGATATACTTGGATTTACTTGCTCAAACAAAAATCTAAAGCTCTATGGGCCTTCAAGTTGTTTCATGCATATGTCCAAACACAGTTTCACACAACTATCAAGTTTGTACAGTCAGACTATGGGGGGAATACAAGCCTTTTATAAGATTGCTGCTTGAGCTTGGCATTACACATAGGTTAACTTGTCCCCACACATCATGTCAGAATGGCTCAGTGGAAAGAAAACATAGATCCATAGTGGAAGTAGGCATCACACTTCTCACTCATGCTAGCCTCCCAATGACATATTGGGATCACAGTTTCCTCACATCCACTTACTTGATCAACTAGTTACCAACCTCAGCTTTACCTGATTCAAATTCACCATATCATGCTCTTCATCAGAAAGATCCCGACTACAAGGTCTTGAAGGTATTTGGTTGCTCATGCTTTCCATTGTTGAGGCCTTACAATAAACACAAGCTGGAGCCTAAAAGTACAGAGTGTATTTACCTAGGTCCCTCTCCTCAACATAAAGGCCACAAATGTCTTAGCTCCACAGGAAGACTTTTCATATCTAAAGATGTACTTATCAATGAAAAAAGGTTTCCTTATGTCAACCTGTTTGCTATCAGTACTAATCCAGTTGTGTTTGTAGTATTTATACCATGTCCATCTGCTTTCTATAATGACAGACCTAGTACACCAGTGGGGCCAGCTTCTGAAGAGTCGCATCAGGAGAAATTTAATCCTCTAGCCTCTGCTGGTAATTCTCAACATGACATGCCTCACAATGAAGAGTTACATCAAGAGCAATTTAATCCTCATCCAGACCAGGACTTGTCATCTCAACATGACATGCCTCACAATGAAGATCTTATACACTCACCAGACAATACCATATCTATAAGAAATGAAGAAAACCAAAGTTCTTTAGCCATTGGGAATTCTGACTCAACCTAACAAAATACTTCAGGCAACTTGAGAGAAACATTAAAAGTACCATCCTCTTCTCATTCTATGCCTCAACAAAGTGATTCCTTCAATCTAAATCAACCTGGTTTGCATTCATCTGATAGCTTAATCTCACCATTGATTCAAAGTCCACCACCCATTCCACCTCCTCCACAAAATGATCACCCCATGTTGACAAACGCCAAAACTGGTAATTCAAAGCCTAAAGCTCTTATAGCTCATTTTGAACCCCTCAATGTGAAACAAGCTCTACTTCAACCAGAATGGGCTAAGGCTATGAAAGTGGAGTATGATGCTTTAATGGCTAAGAACACATGGACTTTGACAACATTACCATCTCACAGACAGGTTATTGGGTGTAAATGGGTGTTCAAAGTCAAAGAAAATCCTGATGGGTCTGTAAACAAACTCAAAGCCGGATTGGTTGCAAAGGGGTTTCATCAACAACATGGGTTTGACTTCAATGAAACTTTTTCCCTAGTTGTGAAACCAACAACCATCAGAGAGGTTCTCAGCCTTGCTATTAGTTACAAGTGGGACCTTCAACAAGTAGACATCAATAATGCGTTTTTGAATGGCACACTACAAGAGGAAGTCTACATGGTTCAACCACCAGGGTTTGTACAGAAAAACAAGGACTTGGTATGTAAACTGAACAAAGCATTATATGGTCTTAAATAGGTACCTAGGGCCTGGTACGAAAAGCTCAATCAAGCTCTCCTCAAATTTGGCTTCATTCACTCAAAGTGTGATCATTCCCTTTTCATCTATTCTAAACAAGGTATCACTATATATGCTATAGTTTATGTTGATGACATTCTACTCATAGGCTCTTCTTATCCTCTTATTCTTTATCTCATAAATAAGTTGGATACTGAATTTGCACTGAAAAGATTGGGTAGGCCTGAATATTTTCTAGGTATAGAATTTTTGTTTCAGCCAAATGGTTTTCTTCTACTCACTCAGGCAAAATACATTAGGGATTTACTGATTCGAGCAAATATGGATGGTGCGAATGGTGTGCCTACACCTATGCTAAGCACTTGTAAGCTCAGCAAAACAAGATCTCCATTGTTGACAGATCCTCGACAGTATATATCTATTGTATGAGCTCTGCAATACGTCACGTTAACACGTCCAGACATTGCGTACAATGTGAACAAAACCTGTCAATTCATGTCGTCTCCCTTGGAATCACATTGGGCAGCTGTGCGAAGGATATAAAGATACCTAAGTGGAACAATATTCTTAGGACTCATGTTCTCCTTGTCATGCTTCACATAAAATTTTTCTCTCCACGCCTATAGTGACTCAGACTGGACGACTGACCCGGATGATCGTCGGTCCACATTAGGTTCATGTATATTCTTTGGTCCCAACATTGTGTCATGGAGCTCTAAGAAACAATCACTCGTGGCAAGATCAAGTACAGAAGATGAATATTGTGCGTTGGCTCACACCATATCTGAATTTCTTTGGCTTGAATCGCTCTTAACTGAACTACATATATTCAGTTTCATCCTCTTACTCTTCTTTGTGATAATCTGAGTGTTGTCCATATGTCACACAACCCGGTATTACATGCCCGAACGAAGCATATTGAGTTGGATATTCGTTTTCTACGGGAAAGAGTAGTGTCACAACAGTTAGTCATCCAACATGTTCCAGGATTCGCTCAAATAGCCAACATCTTAACAAAACCACTAGGCATGGTGGCGTTTCAAGACTTACGTCGCAAGCTCAAAGTTGTTTCATGTAAACCACCATGATCTTGAGGGGTGTATTAGAGATATGTAAATACTTATGGTTAAGGGTTAGTTTGGTGGTTAGAAAAAGTTATTAGAATGTAACAAACTCCACTAACTAACTCATGTGGTATTAGTTTTGTATAAGTAGTCTTAAACCTATGGTATTAAGATAAGATGAAAAATATTAAGAAAAGAGAAGAATATCAAAAGTATGAAATACACTTTGTCTTTTAGTACATACCAGTTTGAGTCATCGAAGGTTTTTAGTAATCAATAGTTTCATCGATGACTAATATTTTATACTTTCCTTTTGCTTCGGGAGTTAAGTTGATTTTTTTTAATGATTCATTGATTGTAACCTTTCATAATTGAATATCAACAACCGCTGAATTATCCTTTTCGGTTTTCCTAGTAAAATACATTTGGCCACCAAAATACTTTGATTCTGCATCGCTGACACACTTATGTGGTTCATGTAGTTTTACTGAACTAGTCTGTGGGTTGTGGTAATCGTGTGTACATACCATCAATTAAGATGCATTTTGGTTGGCCAATCAAAGTTAGCAAAATCTTTATTTGTGTCTTGGGATGGTTCTTGTAACAAACAAGTGCTTTCATTAGTCACACTACTACAAAAAAGCTATTCAAGTCCTTTCATATAAGGTTTGGATTTCACGATGATGATGAAACGATAAAACTTTCGTATGAGGGTTATAGGTTTCGTCCAAGTTAAGAAGAAACGATTCACTGCAAAATAATATATTAGTTTGGTTTATAGAAAACATATTTTTAGCTAAAAATATAAGTTTTTTTAATTTGATTAAAAAATATTTTTATATAAATCTAATACTTAGGAAAACACTTTTTTTCACTTTCTTAATGTTTTTTTTATAATCTAATATTTAGATAAAACTATAAGTTTATTTTTAATTATATATTTAAACTTATATTCTACTAATTATACATGGTAGGATGGTATACATATCAATGTTAGTATTGACTTCAATAGAAACAAGTTATGATTTCTTAGCTTTATAATTTTCTAGATTCGAGATTTTGTCTTATTCCCCTTCACTTTCGTATATATTTTTCTATTTTATCATGGGCTCAAGCCCACTTTTGATTAAAAAAGTATAAATGATAAAGCATTGCTAATGAATTTTCTAATTGGTAAAGTGAATTATAATAATCACTAAAAACTAATACACATAACAATGAATTTTCATTTTAAATATGAGTTATGATGTTCAACCTAACATGATATCGACTTTTGATAGTTGAGTTAAGATTTACAAACTAACTTAAACATATCCTGGATTAAGTGGGAAAATGTATGTAAATCTAAGAACAAACGTGGATTAAGAGTAAGAGATATCTCTAAGTGGTTAATCATGCCCTTTTGAAAAAATGGAGATTGAGATTGCTTTAGAGAATCTCATTCATTGGAGGAATATACTTGTAGCTATATATGAAACTAAAATTGTTTCCTCCCTTTGTGGGGGGAATGGGGGAGCGAGAGCTCCCACTCTTCTTCTTTCTGGTGGAAAGAGGATTTCTCTCCTTGGGTCTAAAGAGAATGATAAATCAAATTGATTTATTGACGATGTCATTAGAAATGCAAGATCGGGATTTCATATTTATTTTTGGAAGGACCCTTAGTTAGAGACCATTCATCTTAAAACTAAGTTTCCTTGTTTGTTCTTCAACTCTCTTCAGTCCGATGGATTGATGGGAGAGATATTGTTAGTGGTTAATTGGGGTCTTAACTTGGGATCTTAGGTGACAAAGACCCTTATTTCTTTGGGAACTATATATCCATTTTTGATGAGCTTATAACCCTATTTCGATATGTCACTTTGTAGTGATAAGAGGATTTGGATGTATGTTAGATAGAATATATTTTTTTCTGTAGCCTCTACTTAACATGTCCAAAGGGTTGGGATGATAGATGATTATCCCTAATGACCGTAGGGTGCTTTTTGAGTTGTTTCCTTCTTTGGGAGGCAAGAATAAGATTAAAGGAGGTTATCTTTTGATTTGGCACGTTGTAGTCTGATCCGTTTGAAAAGTCTGCAATGATATTATCTTTCAAAGAGTCGAAAAATCAATAAAGGATTCGGAGGAAAATAGTAATTTTTTTGTCTAAAATTGACTACTAGATAAATTAGGTGTGAACTCATGCACATTCTCGTAATGGCTTCAGAAACCTATCTTTTACTTGCACCTATAGTGAATTGAATGTTTGCTCTAACTCATGGTAGACTTTTGTTTTTGTTTTATTTGTACTCTTTTGATGTTATTTGTTTTTGGCTTAAATGAACTTTTGGTCCCCATTGATGTTTTTTTTTTTAATTTTAGTCCCTCCATTTTAAAATCCAGTTTTTCTGTCCCTGAACTTTACTATCCTTGTGATTTACATGGTCCCCGATTTACATGGTCTCCCTCCAATTTTTCCTACGTGGCATTGATGATTAAGATTAAAAATTATTTTTTATACCGTGACATGGATGAATAGGATAATTTATTATTATTTTTAATAAATTAATTAATACTTTATATTTTTTAACTATTAAGTTCTTAAAATATTAATTAATAAAATTGTTAAAATTAAATGTTGGGCCTTAACCCAACTAATCACATGTCAGCCCAACAATTCAAAAGCATGTTTATGTTAATATAACATATATAAACATTTTTGCAAATATGAATCAAACAATGTGGGACTCAAGCTTTAACACTCCAATGATAGTATACCTTCTTCCACCTCACATGTTTGACTGAAATGATTTTTATTACCATTTTTACTTCTAAGCATCCACATGTTCGAATGGAATTGTTTGTGAATATAGTTAAACATTTTTCATACATATGATCAAGCGTATTTTTTTTATAAAGGTTTACCCTATTGTAGCTACACTAATTCTTTTCATTGAAGGTGGATCATATTAAATGATGAAATACACTCACATCGTCCATGTTTCATGTAGAAAGCAAAACCTCTTTCTTTTTTTAATTGTTTGCTTACACCATTAGTAGATTGAAATTGTAAGGCCTCCAATTTATACGTAAGAATATTTTAGTCATAGTGGTGGGTTGTTCATGAATCAAACAATGAAATGTGTTGATGATATTAGATAAAGGAAAAATAAAGATCCTGTCTCATTTTAAAAAATGTAGTGCAAGACACCTATGTAAAAGTATCAGGATTATTTTTCCTTAATGACAAGTTACCAATATATATTCCTATCATGTAGCCATAAAAACCAAATATGATACTTCCATTTTCTAACAGTTATGCGTAGCACATTAAGTAGATGCATATCTCATGACATTATTCAATATACACATGATGCTGCAGCATTTGAGGGTAAAAAAGTTAGATGATGATTCAATTCCATTCTTAGTAAATTGCCTTACAAATATTTGTCTCACACAATTTAAAGAAGAAAAAAAAAGTGTATTAGGAAAAGCTCTATTCTACCTCAAAGAGGTGGATATTGCCCAGCATATTCTTGCAATGACACACTCCCTCTGCCTAATCAGACTCCACGTGGACTCCCAACAACCTCACACAAAGACACGTACCTCTCTCCCCAACACCACACAAAACCAAACATTCAGGTGACTAAGAAACAAAAAATGTTAAATTAGTAATTTACTTTTCCACCCTCATCACCATGCCCTTTCAATAGAGTCAAAGGCTGATACTATAAAGCTGCATGATACGCTCACATATTCATATTCATATATATGTCTCTCTCTCATCTTGCAATGCGTCAATCCCACTTGTTCCCATTTTGCTGCGCGTAATCCATGCAAATCCATTCCTCACTCACTACTCTCTTTATCTTATCTTCCGTGTCTTTCTCTTATCTTTCCATCTGTTCTTTTTCCTTCACCTCCTTCTTCTTTCACCTCACCATAAATCCTCACACAATCCCATACACAACAACAACATCAAAGAAATGAAGAAGAGTTTCTCTGAATTTTACCAGAAATGGATTTTGAAGTTAGAGGAAATTCACTACCAGCTTCTGAAAGTATCAAAAAGAGAGATACTGATGAATGAACAAGAGCTTCAAGGACTTGTTTCAAAAGTCACGACTCATTTGAAAGAATACTACACTGTGAAATGGAGTGCAGCACACGAAGATGTTGCGGTTTTCTTTTCACCAACATGGGTTACTCCATTGGAAAACTCTTACCTCTGGATAACCGGGTGGAAACCGTCTACAATATTTCGCATACTCGAGAACTTCGACATGACAGACGAGCAGAAGAAGAAGATAGATGGACTGAGAATGAAGACAAAGATGGAGGAAGAGAAAGTGGAAGGGGAGATGGAGAGACAACAAGTGGCTATGGCAGATTTGAAGATGGTGAAGCTGGCGAAAATCTCATGCAGAGGTAGGAAAGATGATGCAAGAGTTGATGGGTTGGTTGATGTGGCTTTGAAAGGAGTTTTTGGTGGTTTGGAGAAAGTAATGAAAAGTGCTGATTGTGTTAGGCTTAAGACACTTAAAGGAGTTTTGGATGTTCTTAGTCCAATTCAGTGTGTTCATTTTTTGGCTGCACATATTGGTATGCAGTTAAGGTTGAGGCAATTTGGGATGAACAAGATCATTCAGCAGAATCCATAATTTTAGTTTTGATGACTACATGTTTAATTTAGCAGGCTTAAGTAGCTTATTAGTTAAGTTGTTTAGTATACTCCTTCATTAAGTACACCAAAAAATGAAGAAAAAAAAAATTGTTTAGTTTATGAAGTTGTAATATTATTCTTGTTCTCTTGGCTTTAAATTTTGAAAAAGAAAGAAAAAATGAAATGTACTATGCCTAGATATGGACCAGATACATTAGAAGTATAAAGACACGAGTAGTGTTGGTTGTGTCGGTGAATTGCATCATCAGTTTCTTGTCAAGAGACAATAGAGTGTGTCAAGATGGTAGTAACATGTTACTATATTGAAGGGACAAGTACACGGTGCACATGCAAACATAAATAGTGAGAAAACGTGACACAAGGGAAGGGACTATAGCTTCTCACACGCAAGATTTTTAGTATGAGACAAAAATACATTTAAAAAGCAGAAGTGTGTTAGTAAGATTTAAGTGTAAGAATTCTTTCATACCAAACTTGATCAACTAAAATACAATTTACATCAATGATCTTAAAAAACATCTTGCTAAACAACAACATAACACACCATTTCTTTTGGACATAAGTAGCTAATTAAGGTATCAATGATGAACAATTTGTTACAAAAGAACAATAATAAGAAAAAGTTTTTGCTAACAATAAGCAATTATCAACCAATATACTACTCTGGTAATAAGATTGAAACTGACTTCAAGTAGCCTCCACTGATAGTATCTCAAGTTCAGCCCACCATAGTGGAGAAAGCCTAGGAGAAGCTTGCTCAGGTGTTACATTAACCACTTCTCTTAATCTAGAAGTTATGTCTTTCATTGTTGGCCTTAACTTTGGTTCGGGTTGAATACACCCTTGAATGACCTCGCAGATCACGTCGAGTTCGTTATCTTTGAATGATTTCAGACTAGGATCAATCATATAACTTATGCTTCTTCTGTCATTTAAGTACTCAGAAGCCCAGTTGACAAGATTTCCTTGTTGTTCTTCGGAATGAGGCAATTTCCCGGAAATGATTTCCAGCAACAATATACCGAAATCGTAGACATTGGTGTAGAAAGGCGCGCGTTGAATATCAGATCTCTTTGAAGAATCACCTCTACTTGAACTAGGTACTTCTACAATAGTTCTAAAAGTGATCTCTGCAAGCTGAAAGATTGATAAAATGAAGATAATTTTTACTTAGTTTATTTGGTTGCTAGCATATAATATAAAGAAAGGAAACAATAAGATAGAAGAGAAATATGTGTTATCTTATGTGTATCTACCTTTGCAGCATAATCATCTGACAACATGATCAAATTCGAAGCAACTTTGGTATGAGATATTGGTGGACTTAAACCGTGCATGTATGTAAGACAATAGGCCGTTCCCATTATAATTCTTATCCTTTCACTCCATTCAAGACGTTCGACGTCTTTAACTGATAAAACAAACAAACAAAATATGAATAACGTAATCGCGATCACGATTTAAAACCATGCATTTAACAACGTAACAACGAAAACAAAAGCATTACCATGTAGGTACTCAAATAGGCTTCCATTTGGAGCATATTCAAATACAAACATCCTTGCAAATGGTTCTTCTTCCTCACAATATCCAATAAGATTAATAAAGTTCTTATGGTTAATGCGGGACAACGTCGCAATCTGAAACATTCAAGAAACTTAATTAGCTAGCATAATAGAAATTTTGGATTGTTTCTATTGAATTTAGGAGACATAAACCTTTTTTCTATAGTTCAATTCCATGTTCTTAGTCCATTGTTTTCGAGATTTAATGACAGTAGAAACAACAGCAATTTCAACTCCACTAGACAATGTTCCTTTGAATATAGTGCATGCTTCAAAACCAATAACAATATTGCTGAAATCTTCACATGCTGTCTCTAATTCTACTTTATTCAACTTAGGAACACCTACATTTCATGACATAAAAAAAAATACATTGTTATCAACACAATAATAAGAACAATATTTCATTCACTAAGGTCTAGTTTGTATTATTCTTCAATCATATTAACATAATGAACTAGTACCTGTTATAAAAGCTCTTTGCAACTGTCCACTAATGCCTGTGTTCCAAGGCTTAATTATTTTAGCTGCTGGTTTTGTCCAAATGCAAAGAAGAACTATGATCAGAACGACAATCACGACAATACCTATGACAATAAGTATATACTTCCACACATGTTCATCTTTTTCTAGTTTTGGTAGACTTGTTTGGTTTGCATCATTTGGAAGAGAATCAACAGGAGGAGGAGGCACTGGTTTATGTGATTGTGCCTGATTTTGGATCTTTTTTGGTTGTGGAACAGCTGGAAAAGATCCACTACTAGTGCTAATTGGAGTTTTACTAAAATCTTTTGGAGGTTCACCTTTGTAAGGTGCGGCTGCAAGGTTACTCGAATGTTCAAGTAACCTACGACGCCCAAAACTGATAAAATTTGGCGCATTCATCACAATTTCTGGCTCAAAATATTTCTCTTCATGGCCTTGCTTGAACCTGGAGAGCAAAACAGAAAATTTAGTACAAGACAAGCATTGCGTAGAGAAAATGTATGCATATATTTGTGCACTGAGATTATCAATAGGAAAAAAGTTCATTATTCACACACAGTGGCAGCGAAAAGGTGTCGAGGCATTTCAGAAATGCTACTTTAATCGGAATAATCAATGAATCTGGTCTTCTCCATTGCTTGACGTTGCTATGCCACACACTGCACATTCCATTCATCCCAAAAGACCATAAATTACAAACTATTATTCATATATGCATACTTCGTTAATACGGAAAGCATTCGAAAGATAATAGATACGAAAAATGCAAACAGAAAACACAGAGGCTTCGATCACAAAGAACTTTATAAGGTTACTTGCTGAGGAAGGATGAAAAAAATGAATATTTTCTTACCAGTGACCAAACTTTCTATTGATGCAGGAAAATAATGTCGCGAGAGGCAATGGACAATCATCAAGTAGTGATTTAGAAAATAATCTAAAATTTCCTTGGTCTTGAGAATCACTTTCTTCTATGTTGTTATCACACAGCAACCTAGGATAAGAAATACCCTTCAAGAATTAATACATATAAATCTTATATATAACAAGACATATGTAAATATATAGAAATAACTTACAAGTGTTTTAGGGATAACATGTTACTAAGTTCTGCTGGAATGCAACCTGATAAGTTATTCTCCCTTAAATCTAATACCTCTAACTCAGCTAAATCTCCAAGCTCTTTAGGAATTTCACCAGAAAAGTTATTATTGCTTAACACACTGTCATAAAAAAATAGTAAAATAAGTAAACAAACTCAGTTTATTTATTGATATTAATGGTAGTAAATATAACTAGATCCATGCCTAAAAAAGAAACTTAAGAGATTTACAAGAATTAACATTAGATTCCTTACAGTGATTTTAAGTGACTAAGTTTCCCAAGCTCAGGAGCCAATGTGCCTTCTAAGGACAGACCATTTAGGTCCCTACAAGAACACAAGTCTTAAAATTCAAAAACTAAATCTTACATCACATTTGCAATTTTTTGAACTATAGTTCTAAATTGCGATCTGCATTTGCTACCGCATTAAGAGATAATAACTCTCTGCAACAGACACTAAGGCAATTGCAATACAGCCACATTCATCTGCATTTCACTATAATATCAAGCTTTGCAGTCTAAACATGCAACCATGGTTTTAAATCGTGGTTGCAGTCACAATTTTTGACTGCAACCACGATTTAGTAATAAAAATTGAAAAGAGTCACCACAGGAACTTACAAAGTCTGCACTTTACTATCTACACAATGAACCCCGAACCAGTTGCAAGGGTCAAAATCATTTGGATTCCAATTCTCGAAAGCAACACAAGTATCGCAAGTTATTCTTCGACGAAACTCCAACAAAGCCAATCCTACATAAAACAAAAACAAAGCACAATACAAGTTACACAAATATAGGATGAAAAAAATACTTAATCACATAAACATGTAATGAAAAAAGTTACCTTCATCATTAAGCGACCAACACTCACTAATTCCCCAAACAGAAATAAAGCAAACATAAATTCTAAACCAAAATCCAAATGTGTTACATCTCATTCCCATTTCTTGGTGTAGCCAATGCCAGCTTGATTAAGACAATGCAAAAATCCTTCAGGTATAAGAAAAATCACTAACTAGGAAAAACTTTATAGAAATCAAAGGTGTTGTCGAGGTTCAATTCAAAGATCATATATCAGGATCCCTCATTTTTACAATGTTATCTCTTTGTTACAATATATTCAACAAAGACATAACCTTGTATAAACTCTCAAATATCCTCAACAAGAGATGTATTTACCTGAAGAAAAATTAACAAAATGCATGAGTTATATATAGATCAATATCAATAAGAATAAAACCAAAAAAAGTGATGTTAGAATTAATTAATTAATTCATTCATTAATTACCGTGTAGAAAGGGAAAAAGGGTGCAAAAGTGAAGAATGTTTATGACAACATTGAGACAAAGACAAAAAAAGGCAGCAAAAAAGTTGAATGATTAAATCTATGTTTATTTTATATATTGAATCTTTTTCTTATGAATGTTTGTTTGATTCTCTAATATTGCTGCCTTTTTAAGGATGATCCTAGAGGATCTTCTCTACGACCATCTTCAACGTTTGCCGATGTTGTCTTTTTTCTGTATGGTTTTTTTTCTGTGCCTATGTTGTTAGTTTCTCTCTCTTTCCAAATTTCCCAGTTGTTTGATTCACTATTTTTGCTTTCTTTTCTGTGTCTTGTTTCTCTCTTTCTCTCTCTCTCTCTCTCATCACCCACACCAGCCACCTAAAATTTCTCGTTTGATTTGTTTTTTTTATAATGATATTTATTATTATTATTGTTAAGTTTTTTGTTTGATTTGTTCTTTTTTAATTATGATTATTATAATTAAAAAACATGTTTTTCTATTAAAAACTTATATTAAAAGAGTTGTGTGTTCTGTTGGCCCCCACGTCCGACAACCTAGGACGTGTTTTTATTTTGTTACTAGGTTAGGTAAGTCTCATACGGTTTGTTGCTCAAATTTATTTTGTTTAAATTTATGTAGATTTTTGTTAGACTCAACTTATATGTTTTGGCTATTAAAAGTTTGTTCAAAAAAAATATTTAACAAGTGTCTTTAAAGTATTATTTAAAAGATTTATCATCTTATTAATTTTTTGTCAAAAATTTATTAAAATAATAATTATATTATTTTTATAAAATTTCTTTTTAATTCTTAAAGTAATGTGATAAGGACTTTTGTTAACATCATCTTGTATAAAATTGAACTTTTTTTTATCTTTTTCATTTTTCTTGTTACTTAGATTTTCTATGGCATTCTAAAAAAATGATCTAAATATATAATCATTCAGTTACACCGTATTTATTAATAGTTGTTATTCCGTATTTATTAATAGTTGTTATTCGTAGGTTGTTAGTAACGTATTAGTGTCTTAACTAACCAATTAATATAATTGGTTAGTTTGTTTAGTCAGTTAAGTTGGTTGATTAACCAATAAGCTATTATAAGTAATTTTGGTTTGAAAGTAATTGAAATTTACAGAAGTTAAAGCATACATTATATTGTTCATTGTTCATTATTGTGTGTGAATGTTTGATTGCTTGCATTAATTGGTATCGAGAGTATGTTTCAATATTAGGAAAATGGCTTTGATATCAGAATATTGATTTGATGCCAAAGAGAGATTTGGTTTTAATACTAGAAAAATTTAGAGCTCTTTCTAAACAATCTTGAATACAAATGATAGTTTTCCATCTAACATCTTAGTTCTTGATGGAATCAGTTGGGAACTCAAGAAGTATTTGAAATGGTGTTGAATGACTATGAACAAATGGGAGAAGAGCCTACAAATGCACAAAGGGCCATGGTCAAAGATTTAGAGAAGAAGAAATATTAATATGTTTTGTTCTACATTCAACAAAATTTAGATTCCCATCATTTTAAAAATATCATAAAAGTAACAAGATGAAAAGAGGTATAGAATATCCTAAAGAAGTATCATGATGGTGGATAAAATGTGAAGCAAATGAAACTTCAATCTTTAAGGGGAAAGTATGAGTTGGTGCATATGGAAGAAGACTAAGAGATAAGTGATTACTTCTATAAGTTGATTATTATTGAAGTTGCTGCATTCATGAATAATCTACATCAATGGAGTTTGATGTGAGAAGAAGAAGAAGAAGTTGTTGTAACTGATTTCTGTTACAACAGTTAGAAGAAGTAGTTAAGAAGAAGAATGCAGTGATTGCAATGTGATGAAGAATGAAATCTTATCTTATTATGGTGATAAGAGATTACATGCTATATATACATTAAGGAATCCACCAATAATGACCTATACATTTGTCACTTAAAATACAAAAATACAATACTCTATACATTGTATAATACAGTATGCTGATATCCCCCCTCAAGTTGGACTGTGGATGCTACAAAGTCCCAACTTGTCCAAGATGCCAGCAAGAGTAGGAAGATGCAGAGGATTTGTAAACATGTCAGCTAACTGATTAGTGGTGGAAATAGGTTGTAAGTGCAGGAGCTTAGACTGAATTTTCTCTCTAATTACATATGACAGTCCAACTCGATATGTTTGCTTCTTTCATGGAAAGCTGGATTATGAGCTAAGTAAATGGCTGATTTGTTACCACAAAATACAGCAGCAGGCTAAGGGAGATGAATTTGAAAATCTTGTAAGATGTACTTCAACCATTGCAATTCACAAGAAAGTGAAGCTAGTGCTATGTACTCAGCTTCAGTAGAAGATCTGGATACAGTTTTCTGCTTTTTAGATTTCCAGCAAATGAGGGAAGAGCCAAGCAAGACACAAAAGCCTGTAACAGATTTTCGAGTGTCTGGGCATCTTGCCCAGTCAGAATCAGCAAAGGCAGAGAGTTTGAGCTGGTTGGAGGCAGGATAAAGCAATCCTTTAGCAGACACTGATTTGAGATATCTAAGGACTTTTATTGCAGCTTGATAGTGAGGGGTGAGGGGCTTTGAAACATATTGGCTGAGGTGTTGAACAACGTAGGCAATGTCTGGTCTTGAATTAGTGAGGTAGATGAGTCTCCCAATAAGTCTTCTATAGATATAAGGGTCTTATAGGGGTTGACCTTCATGAATAGATAGTTTGATAGTTGGATCAAATGGAACCGAGGTTGGTTTTGAGGCTAACATACCACTGTCCTCAAGAAGCTCTAAGGTGTATTTTCTTTGATTAAGAAAAATACCAGTTGTACTTCTAGCAATCTCAAAGCCAAGAAAAAATCTCAATTGACCAAGATCTTTGATCTTAAAAGAATAATGAAGCAGCTTTTTGACTTATGAGATCTCATTCATAGATGTTCCTGCTAGAATTATATCATCAACATATACCAATAGTGCAGTGTAGTTGTTACTGATAGACTTAACATAGAGAGAATGATCTGCTTGAGATTGTTGGTAACCAATAGAGAGAAGAAATGAAGACAGCTTGGAATACCATTGTCTGCTTGCCTGCTTCAAACCATACAAGGACTTATGTAGCTTACAAACCTTAGAAGAGTTAGAAGCTTGAAGACCAGGAGGAAGAATCATGTACACTTCTTCATGGAGATCACCATGCAAAAATGCATTATTGACATCCAATTGCTCCAAATGCCACCCTTTTATAGCTGCTATAGACAAAAGTACCCTCACAGTAGTGAGTTTTGCCACTGGTGAGAAGGTATCAAAGTAGTTTATTCCTTCTAATTGGGTATAGCCTTTGGCAACTAGCCTAGCCTTGTGTCTCTCAATAGAACCATTTGCTTTGTACTTGACCTTGTAGACCCATCTACATCCAATAGGATGTTTTCCTGCAGGAAGATCAACTACCTCCCATGTATTATTAGTTGCAAGAGCTTGTAGCTCAACATCCATGGCATGTTTCCAACAATCAAACTTCATGGCTTGGTTATAAGTCTTAGGTTCAATGTAAGAAGATATGGAGCAGCAAAAATGTTTATATGCTGGAGAACAATTATGATAAGAGATGACAAATGATAAAGGATGTGCAGTATTAGAATGAGTATTATGAGATGTAACAAAGTTATGAGATGCAAGATAGCAGTGATAATCTGTCAAATAGCTAGGTGGATGAGATATTCTAGTGGATTGGCTAACAGGGATATGACTGGTGGTAGAATCTGAAGAAGTATCAGATAGATGGGAATAGTCATTATTTGTTGAGGGGGAAGATGTACTAGTAGGTAGGGGAGGGGAATAATTGTTGGTTAAAGGTGATGTGGGGGCCTCATGGGTGATAGGATTGTGAGATAAAGGCTGAGCATTATCAGGAGAGATGTTCTCATATGAGGACTGAATAGGTATAACTGATGGGATTGGTGTAATTTCAGATCTGCTAGAATCAAGGGATATGGAAATGTCTGTGGTACTGGTAGAGACTGGCAGTATAGGTAGGTCTGCATAAAATCTATCAGTAGGGTTATGACACACAGTCCTATCAATAGATGAGGGGAGGGTTTTGAAGGGAAAATTATTTTCATAGAAGATAACATTTCTTGAAACAAAGACTTGATGACTCTGCAAATCATAAAGAATATACCATTTGGTTCCATCTTTGAATCCAAGGAAAACAGATTTTCTAGCTCTAGGTGAAAATTTTGTTCTATGTGCTTGTAAGGTAGTGGCATAGCTGAGACAACCAAAAACTTTGAGATGAATTAAAGAGGGTGGTTGTGAATATAACATTTCATAAAGGGATTTTGAATGTAAAAGAGGTGATGGTATTCTATTTATAACATGAACAACGTGGTGAATAGAGAAATTCCACATGGTGATAGGAATATTAGAATGAAAATACATGGATCTTGCCACATTCAAGATGTGTTGATGTTTTCTCTCAACCACCCCATTTTGTTGGGGTGTTTCAACATAAGTGGTTTGATGCAGTATACCTTTGGAAAGCAAGAAAGAAGTTAGAGCTAGAAATTCAGTGCCATTGTCAGATCTAAGACATTTAAGAGTGGTTTTGAATTGATTTTCAATGTAGGCAATAAACTGAATTAGACTATTTTTTGTTTGATCTTTTTTTCGTAAAAAATATCACCCAAGTGTATCTACTATAATCATCTACAAGAGTAAGAAAGTATATGTGACCTAACATTGATATTGTGGAATATGGACCCCAAACATCAGTATGTAGAATAGAAAAAGGAGAAGGAGAAGTAGATACACTATTTGGAAAAGGCAGTTTCCTTTGCTTGCCAAAATGGCATGAACCACAAGGAATATTATTTTCTTTACATTGTATGAATGGAAAAGACTGAGATAAAAATTTCATGGCAGTATTAGAAATGTGTCCTAGCCTTAAATGCCATAAATTGAAAGAATCAATAGAGCTAGAACTAAAGACTAAGGATTAATTGACAGCATGCAGGACATACAAGCCTCTTTGGAGCTTAGTTGTACCAATCATTGCCTGAGAATGGTTCTGCATAATGTTGCATACATCAGCTCCAAAATGAACATAACAATCATTATTATGTGTAAGTTTGGCTATTGAAATGAGGTTAACATGAAAGCTAGGAATATAGAGAACATTATACATGGTTAAGGAGGGTGAAAGTATCACATTACCAGACATAGAGGCAATGATGGATGAACTATCAGGTATGTTAACAGTAATAGGAACAATGTTTTTGATATTAACAAATGCATGAATGTCATGTGAAATGTGATCTGTTGCTCCAGTATCTAAAATCCATAGAGTGGGAGGCTTACCATTGGTAATAGATGTATGTGATGTCATAGCTAGAGGAGATGTGGAGACAGAATTGGCTTGGGATTGAAGGGTTGATTGTTGAAGCAATTCCAGGATATTGTTGTACTGCTCTTGAGTAAAAACACATGGTGAGGCTGTTGAATCTGACTGAGGATAATCACGCACAACATTGATTGTTGCAGCTGATTGATTATTGTTGTGAGGTGATTGACCTTTGCTTTTTTGCTTGAAACCTGGTGGATATCCATGTTTGAGAAAACATGTTTCCATTGTGTGATTAGTTCTACCACAATGTGTACAAACACGATTGTGCCCTCTAGTAGAACCTTGATATTTGCCTTTGAAAGAATTGTATCGAGGTTTCTGTTGAGAGCTGCCATAACTAGCCTGAACTTGACACAAAAAATTCAACTCTTCAGGATTGGATGAGGCCTAAGCCATAGCAGAAGCTGAACTATTGAGCTCGCGTTCTTGTTGAATGATGAAAGAAAAAGCTTTATCCAGATCAGGCAATGGAGTCATCATCATTATTTGTGACTTAGAATAGGCAAACTTTTCATTCAAACCCTTAATAAATCAAATAACCTGATCTTGAGTGTGATGTTGCTTAGTAGAAGCAACAACTCAACAAGAGCAAGGGATAACACAAGAACACTCAATGATCGATCTATAATTGTCAAGTTCATCCCATAACACCTTCAATTGTGTAAAGTAATTAGAAACATCACTGTTACCTTGGCGTAACTTGTAAATTTCTTCTTGAAGATCAGAGATGTGGAATATGTCGCTATGCGAAAAACGAGTTTCAAGATTCTTCCAAACACCTGCGTCACTGTCTATCCAAAGGAACAATTTGGCAATGGAATCAGATATAGAACGATGAATCTAATCTAGTACCATCGTGTTGCATCGGATCCATGGCGAATACAGAGGATCAGAGACCGGTGGCTTGGTGAGAGATCCATCGATGAACTTTTCCTTGTTTTTCGAAATCAAGGCAATGTGCATAGATCGTGACCAGCTATGATAGTTCTTGTCATAAGGAGAGGGGAAACAAGCACTATTGTAGGATTTTCGTTTGGGTGGAGGTAAAACGGATTTGTCGAATTCGTTGAAAATCAAGAAATTGCTGGTAGGCCATTGTTGAAGACAATGCAGAGCTTGAAGAAAAAAGAAAAGCTTACACAGAAAAACAAAAGGAGAGGAATCAACAATGGCTACCAGAGCTGTATTAGCTCGGATACCATATTGAAGCTACTACATTCATAAATAATCTCCATCAATGGAGTTTGATGTGAGAAGAAGAAGAAGAAGTTGTTGTAACTGATTTTTGTTATAACAGTTAGAAGAAGTAGTTAAGAAGAAGAATGCAGTGCTTGCAATGTGATGAAGAATGAAATCTTATCTTATTATGGTGATAAGAGATTACATGCTATATATACATTAAGGAATCCACCAATAATGACCTATACACTTGTCACTTAAAATACAAAAATACAATACTCTATACATTGTATAATACAATATGCTGATAATTATAGTAGTGAAACAAATAAATACTTACGGTTAGGATTTTTTATCAGTAAATGGTTGAAATGTGATGAAATATCTGACTTCCTAGTAGTGACAATTTAAGAATACAGAGATGTGAAAGCCATTAAAATTGAGGAAATGCAAGGTTCTTTGGAGGCTCATGAGCTCATGGTGATTGATAGAGGAATTGGGAAGTCAGCTCAATAAGATTTACAAGCTCAAGTGGTGAAGAACAATGGAAATGAAAGGAAGATTCAAAAGAAAGACAAATGAGGTTTCAAAGGTGGAAGTTCAAATAATAATGGAATATCAAAATTTTATCACAAAATTGAATCCTCCAATAGAGGGGGGCCTTGGCCCCCATCAATCAAAGAAAAATGAGTTTGTTTAAATAAAAATGTGCTATAATTGTGAAAGGTATGTAAATTTTTCTAATGAGTCTTGGCATGAGAAAGAAGGACGGAAAAACCAAAACACCGATGAAAAGACAAACATAGCTCATGATGATGACTATGATTCATGTGAAAGAAACCTATGTGTAATTTATGGTACCTTGACTCAGGGTGTTCTATTAACAAGACTGTACACAAATAATGACTCATAACCTTTTATAGAAGCAAAAGAACTAATTCATGATTAGCAAATAGAAGTTAACTCTCCACAAAAGGTATATGTGACATTGTCATCAAGAGAAATGATTATCATAATACACTCATAGAAAATGTACTTCATTGCAAAACTGGTTAAAAAGGAATTCTTAGTTTCCATGAAAGGTACTAAAGTTTATGTTGTTAAAAAATGTGACATTCAATCCGAACATTCAAACTACAAAGGAAGTTTGTTTTCAAGCACTACTTATGAGTATCCAAGGATTTGGCATGCAAGGTATGATTACTTGAATTTTATAAGCTCTAAAAATTTTGTGTTTGGACTACCTAAATTAAATACAAGCAAGATATCATGTGAATCATGTATGAGAGGCAAACAAAGTGTTATCAAAGTAAATTAATTTTAAGATTAATTTTAAGAAAATAAGTACAAGAATAGGATATAGAGAAGTAAATATTAAATGAAAAACAAAGAGATGTGATATTAGAAAAGAACATAATAAATTTTATCATGGTTTGAACCAAAACCATGAGGCATGTATACATTTCCCAAGGGTAAACTCTTGATATATCCAAAATCACATAGATCTTACAACATGATAAATCCACAACCTTCTTACACCAAACTGTTATATCATTTTTAGCTTGTAACCCTTATATCACTATATTTGAGTACAAAAGAACAACATTCACTTATTTTACAATTACAAATTAGCAGTGGTGACAACTCTACTTAATTTTTTATTTTCTCGTTGTTATAATATATTTAAATGAATGTGAAAATTCTATTAGTAAAACAATGAGTAGAAGAGAGGTTATTTTCAAAAAAAAAAATTACGTGTTTTCAAATTATCATAAGTTCTCCATTTATAATAAAACATTTAGCCAAGAAAGGAAGGTTCTTATGGCCAAATTCGCACTATAATCAATTATGATATGGAAAATAGGATAATGTTTACTCTATCTCTGGTCCATAATTGATTAGAAGGCTTAATAAATCAATTATTGAGCAACCCCCCCTCCTAATCAATTACACAATCGTCATACTCGATGAAAGATTGGATTTTGATGTATAATTAATTAACTAAACATTATGATCGATTAAGCTCTCGTTTTCAAAAGATTTTCCCATACCATGATGTTTTTCAGAGGTTTTTGAAAACATATGAAGTATGAAAATAAATTATAGTGTTTGTGTGTGTGTGTGTGTGTGAGTGTGTATGATAAGACCTTATTAATTTGAAAGTACTCACTTAATTTAACATTTTTAATACTTCCAAAAAATGAACAACAAAACATATGATTACATGTGAGCTTTTAGCAGTTGACATCATTTATTGTGTTAAAACATGTTCTACTTATGTGTAAAATTGTATGCCTGCAAAACCAACATTTTAAGTTGATGAACCTGAAGTTTAATATCCAGACAAATCATATTTATTGTGTTATTTCATACGTAAAAGGGCCACTCAGGAATTCAATCTCTAGAAAAACACTTACTTGTACCTAATTGAATACAAATTTCAATTCTCATAATGACATCTGAGACAAAATAGCTTTTTTATGGTACTTATTTACTTAAAACTCGTATAATATGCCTCATATGCAAATTCAACTATCAAAAACACCTCGAAATGTCTCAAAATTGGTGTCTCGTTTTGTTTACTTCAACGACGTGACTTCTCCTCTTAAAGAGGACATCACTCTTGTAGTTATGAAATCTAAACTAAATAATCTCTTGGGGTACCCCAAACAATTGAATGGTGGTTAATATCGAGTACCATTCATCCTTGAATGATAACGAAAGAAAGGTGAATTTTGACAACTTCAAGTTAAAGACAGATGAAGATTTAGGAGATATGTGGAGTACATTTCACATTTATGCAACCAAGGGCCCGATCAAGGTGGATGTGATAGTGGTGATATCAACCAACTATATTCTTAAGATTTTAAACATCCTCAACCATCTCTTGATTTTAAAATTTCATCTTAGATTTATGTTAATAAAGATTTATGTAATGTTACTATTTTGGCCCACCCAAAGCTCAATTTATCTCAAATCCACTCCACTCGACCCAAAGTATAAAATAAGTCCGCCCAAGAAACAAGGTACACTTTATGATCTCCATTTTCACTATAATCATCTTGAATCTTAAACTGACTTTAGTGTTGGAGTGTTGACCATGCAAGTCCACCCTGCACCTCCGTAACAGAGATCAACACCACTGATTCAAGAGGTTCAGTTCACCAACTACATCCATTTCTGTTTCTTGGACAAAATAGTGGCCCCGTATGTGGGAATTAACTTCCAATAACAATTTCCACAATTTCAAATTTAATCCCAAATTTACCAGTTTGCAACCTTCTTAGGTCACCAAATCAAGATGCATTAATAATCGAACATGGAAATTTGTCACCTTTGATCTAGTCAATTATAGCTTCAATCATGATTCATTGGATCTTCATATCTTTGATTCCCTCGGGAAATCTACGAAGTAAAAGAAGAAAGGATCCTAGATCCAAATCTAGATTTACACTAAAAACACTAGAAATTGGAGGCAATTTCCTTTTAGATCATGTCGAGTATCCATGATCCAACTTCTAATCTAACATCACCTCTATCTCTAGCCTCTGTTGTGATGATTAATGTGGTGGCATCGGAGATAGAATGAGTTCATACTTAATGTTAATGTAGATCTGGTACCGAAACACCTTTTATAGGTGCCAAAAGATCTCAAACCGATGAGCGGAGATCCCCTTAGACCAGATCTAGTCAGATGTGATTGAGCATGTTGGCTCTGCTACATCTTTTCCTTATTGTTTTGGTCAATTATAACTGGAGGAATAGTCGATTCCAGTGGCAGCCCTTTGGTAGACTACCTCTTCCAAATGACCTCCGAGCATTGCATCAAGAAATAAAGATGTTTGGGGATAAGTACAGTCAAAGAACAAAAATGTTGAACAAACTACAACCTCGGGCCGCCTAGTAAGTGCAAAATTTTCCACCAGGGTCAGAGTTTGGATGATATAGATCATAAGAAACATTCTCTAACCACCATCTCCCTTCCCAAAATAGCCCGCTACCTACAGAGAAACAACCCCTAGACTACGGTAGTAACTCCAATGGAACCTTTGGCTGACAATTATCTATAGTCTTTTGCCTGACATCGTCGATCCTTAAAAGGATTGTCATATGAAGAGATCAGGTCAAGACTATTTTGTAAAGGTTGGGGGACGAGCCTAACAAGTAACTTCACCCCGCCCAATTATAATCTTGAACCTAAAAGACCCGACCGTAATCCTAAGGATAAGCTAAAGCGATGTTATTGTTGAAGGTTTATGTAGATGTTTAAGAATTGGCAGAATTTTTGACCAACAAGAAATGTTGAATTCAGTTCAGAATGTCCTATCAGATGTTGGGACATTATCAAACAGAGTATGTGAACTTAATTCAGGATGTCTCATCAGATGTTGGGACATTGTGTAAATAACTTCAGTTCAGTTTTTCAGGATGTCCCAACAGATGTTGAGACATCTCAGACCTGCTACCAGAATTAATTAATGATTAACTGATCAGAGATATTTAAGGAGAGTTATCTGGAATTAATTAATGATGGTTAAAAACAGAACAAGGCGCATCTGTAGGGAGTTTTATTTTGAAGATTCAGATTAAAACAGAAGACCTAAATCACCTAGAATCTAGGAGGTAACAAACCCTAAATTCAAGGTGGAAGCTGCATGCGCATTAGGGCTGGATCCTCTGCAGAAAGCCCAAATTACAGATACCTATTTAAGCAACAGAAACTCATAGAATTGAGTGCGAATTTTAGAAGACCAAATAGGGTGTCTAGTGTTTTAATAGCCGGTTGTTTAATTGTACCACTTTATAAGCTTTTAAGCAAAAGTGCATTTGTGACTTGATTGAAACTGTGAAGTAAGATCAAGCTGTATTGTTTGAAGGATGTCTTCAATTTCAGTAAACTTGTAAACTTGATCACTGTGTGATTGAGGGGGAGTGAGTAGGGTACTCTTATCTAAGGTGTGTCTTAGGTAGAAATTGCATTGGGTAGTTATTAAGTGATAGATTAAACAGGGTGGTTTAAGTCTAGAATTAATATTACTAATAGTGGATTTCCTCCTGGCTTGGTAGCCTCCAGATGTAGGTGTGGTTATACACTGAACTGGGTTAACAAACTTCTGTGTTGTTTACTTTTCTTGCTATTTAAGTTTTGGTTAAATCTGTCAAGTGTCCTATCAAGTGTTGGGACATCTCTTAGGACATCTCATACCTAATCACAGAATTTCAATTGGCATCAGAGCAGGCACCCTGCCTGTTTATACTGGGTGAGATCTAGGGAAAACAAATTCTGTAACATGGACAGAGATATAGGGTCAGTAAATAGACCACCTATACTGGATGGATCTAATTATGACTACTGGAAGCCAAGAATGATTGCATTCTTAAAATCACTTGACAACAGGGCATGGAGAGCAGTCAATGTTGGATGGGATCATCCTGTCCAAGACACCAAAGATGGATCAAAAGTGCTGAAACCTGAAGAAGAATGGAGTAAGGAGGAAGAAGACTCAGCACTAGGCAACTCAAAAGCCTTAAATGCTTTATTCAATGGCATTGATAGGAACATTTTCAGACTTGTGCATCATTGTGAGCTGGCCAAAGATGTTTGGGATACTCTCAAAACAACTCATGAAGGAACATCAAAAGTAAAAATGTCAAGACTTCAACTTCTCACCACCAAGTTTGAAAACTTGAGAATGAAGGAAGATGAATCAATTCATGAGTTCTATATGAACATCTTGGATATAGCCAATACTTCTGGAGCTTTGGGAGAAAAGATGACTGATGAAAAGCTTGTAAGAAAGATTCTCAGATCTTTGCCAAAAAGATTTGACATGAAAGTCACTGCAATAGAAGAAGCTCAAGACATATGCTCCATGAAAGTTGAAGAACTCATTGGTTCCCTTCAAACTTTTGAGATGGGAATGAATGACACAAATGTCAAAAAGAACAAAAGCATAGCCTTGGTGTCAAATACAGATGAAGAAGAAGATGATGAATCAGCAAATGATAAAAGCTTATCAGAAAACCTTGCCTTGCTTGGAAGACAATTCAAACAGATTCTCAGAGGAATGGAAGGCAATTCCAAACCTAGTGGAAGAAACACAAACTCTGAGAACAGAAGACCTTATGATGCTAACAAAAGATTAAAGTATGCTGAAAAGACTAGTCAAGATAAAGGAGTCAAATGCCATGAATGTGAAGGATATGGACACATCAAGATTGAATGTCCTACCTACTTAAAGAGGCAAAAGAAAGGACTCTCTGTGACCTGGTCTGATGAAGACTCAGGAGGTTCAGAAGAAGAATCAGCTAAGCATATTACTGCTTTAGCTGGACTGTGTGAATATGATAGTGATTCCAGTTGTGGAGAACTTACTTATGAAGAACTTGAGCAAGCATTCAAAGATCTATACAAAAGAAGCTCTGAAATATGCAGTGAAGTTATAAAGCTAAAGAAGCAGAATGAGGCATTAGAAGATGACAAAGCAAATGATCAGGAGATCATTGACACCTTAAAAAGTGAAGTAAGCCTTCTCAACTCTAAGTTGGAACATATGTCCAAATCTGTTAGAATGTTGAACAGCAGCTCAAACACACTGGATGTTATTCTCAGCAATAATAAACATTCAGGGGACAAAAGTGGACTGGGATATAACAGAGATGAATCCAGCTCTAGCAAAACTACTTCAAAAACTACACAGTCAAACAAGATGTCCCAATAGATGCTCCAACATCAGAACACAAAGACAAACATAATGTTCCAACAGATGTCTCAACATTCTGGAAAGAACAAAATGAAGAAGAAGTATCAAAGATGGAGATGCCATCACTGTGGAAGATTTGGGCATATCAAACCCCACTGTTATAAGCTACATGGATATCCAAATCAGATGTATCAGCAACCTTCCAAGCAGAAAGTAGAAGGTACCAAGAAAGTGCTGCATAGACATCAAAGAAATCAGCAACCTCCTAAGCAGAAGACAGAGGTCATCAAGAAGGTTTGGAGACCAAAAGCTGACATTAAGACTGATCATAGCCACATACCCAAGAACCAGATCAACAATCAAGCTTGGAGATCAGCTGAACAACACACAGGGCAGAGGCATCAAAAGAAATCTCAACTTATCTGGTCAAAGAAAAGTACTGCATACATAGCACATACATCTCTGAGAGTATCAGCTAAAGAAGACTGGTACTTTGACAGTGGATGCTCAAGACACATGACTGGATTGAAGAATTTGCTAGTAAACTTAAAATCACATTCATCCAGGTATGTTACCTTTGGAGATGGAGCTAAAGGAGAAATCAAGGGAGTTGGAACCTTGGATTGTCAAGATGTTCCAAGACTAGATGATGTGCTGCTAGTTAAAGGTTTAACTGCTAATCTGATCAGCATAAGTCAACTATGTGATCAAGGATACAGTGTAAACTTTACCAAATCTGAATGTATAGTGACTAACAAAGAACAAGAGGTTGTCATGAAAGGAGCCAGATCTAAAGACAACTGTTACATGTGGGAATCCCAAAATCTCAGTCTCACTTCAACCTGCTCTCTAGCTAAAGAAGAAGAAGTGAAACTGTGGCATCAAAGACTAGGTCATCTTCATTTCAGAGGCATAAAGAAGATCATATCTATGGATGCTGTAAGAGGTATTCCTAAACTGAAGATTGATGATGGCAAAATATGTGGTGAATGTCAAATAGGCAAGCAAACCAAGATGTCCCATCCAAAGCTCCAACATCTGACAACTTCCAAAGTTTTGGAACTTCTACATATGGATCTTATGGGACCTATGCAGGTTGAAAGTCTTGGTGGTAAGAGGTATGCCTATGTTGTGGTTGATGATTTTTCAAGATATACATGGATAAACTTCATCAAAGAAAAGTCAGATGTATTTGATGTATTCAAAGAATTATGTCAAAGATTGCAAAGGGAAAAATCCAGCTGTGTGATCAGAATAAGAAGTGATCATGGAAAAGAATTTGAGAATCAAAAGTTCTTAGATTTCTGCTCTTCAGAAGGAATCAATCATGAGTATTCTTCACCTATCACTCCTCAACAGAATGGGATTGTTGAAAGGAAGAATAGAACCATTCAAGAATCAGCAAGAGCTATGATCCATGCTAAAAAGTTACCTCTATACTTTTGGGCTGAAGCTATGAACACTGCCTGTTACATCCATAACAGAGTTACTTTAAGGAAAGGAACTGTGTCCACAATATATGAAGTCTGGAAGGGCAGAAAACCCACAGTTAAGTACTTCCATGTTTTTGGAAGTATCTGTTATATTCTGGCAGATAGGGAGCAAAGAAGAAAAATGGATCCTAAAAGTGATGAAGGGATTTTCCTTGGATACTCCATAAACAGCAGAGCATATAGAGTATTTAATTCTAGAACCAAGGTTATCATGGAATCCATAAATGTGATAATTGATGATGCTCCTACAGATGTCCCAGAAGATGTTGGAACATCTGTTGATATCAAGATTGAAGCTGAAGAAAAGAATGATCAATATAACTTCACTCAAACTGATACAAGGACAGAAGAATCAAGCAAACCTCCTTCCATCAGAATACAAAAGGATCATCCCAAAGATTTGATAATTGGTGATCCCAACAGAGGTGTGAGCACTAGATCAAGAGAAGTGATTTCAGGTTCTTGTTTTGTTTCCAAAATAGAACCTAAAAATATCAAGGAAGCTCTCACTGATGAATACTGGATTTGTGCTATGCAAGAGGAATTAGGTCAATTCACAAGGAATGAAGTGTGGAATCTTGTTCCTAGACCTGATGACATAAATGTGATTGGTACAAAATGGGTGTATAAGAACAAGTCAAATGAACAAGGAGTTGTTACAAAGAACAAAGCTAGACTTGTGGCTCAAGGATACACTCAAATTGAAGGGGTAGACTTTGATGAAACCTTTGCACCAGTAGCAAGGCTTGAATCAATAAGACTACTGTTGGGAATTGCTTGTATCTTGAAGTTCAAGCTATTTCAAATGGATGTGAAAAGTGCCTTTTTAAATGGCTATCTTAATGAAGAAGTATATGTAGAACAACCTAAAGGATTTGTTGATCCAAACTGTCCAAATCATGTATACAAACTAAAGAAGGCACTTTATGGTTTGAAGCAAGCTCCAAGGGCATGGTATGAAAGACTGACCACATTTCTTATCAAGCAAGGATACAGAAAAGGTGGAATTGATAAAACCCTGTTTGTTAAAGATGAAGAAGGAAATGTCATGATTGCACAAATATATGTTGATGACATTGTCTTTGGTGGGATGTCTGACAGGATGGTCAAACATTTTGTCAAGCAGATGGAATCTGAATTTGAAATGAGCCTAGTAGGAGAATTAACCTACTTTCTTGGTCTGCAAATAAAGCAAATGGAATACTCAATGTTCATCTCACAAAGCAAGTATTCCAAGAACATAGTCAAGAAATTTGGAATGGAAAATGCTGCTCACAAGAGAACTCCTGCCCCCACACATTTAAAGCTGACTAAAGATGAAAAGGGTGAGAATGTAGATCAAAGCTTATACAGAAGCATGATTGGAAGCTTGCTATACTTGACTGCTAGCAGACCAGACATTGCTTTTGCAGTAGGAGTTTGTGCAAGATATCAAGCTGATCCAAAAGTCAGTCATCTCAATCAAGTCAAGAGAATCCTTAAATATGTTAATGGTACTTGTGACTATGGCATAATGTACTTCCATGGTTGCAAACCAATTCTCACTGGCTTCTGTGATGCTGATTGGGCAGGAAGTGCTGATGACAGAAAAAGCACTTCAGGAGGATGCTTCTTTCTAGGAAACAATCTGATTTCTTGGTTCAGTAAGAAACAGAATTGTGTATCCTTATCTACAGCTGAAGCTGAGTATATAGCAGCAGGTAGCAGTTGTTCTCAGTTGGTTTGGATGAAGCAGATGCTCACTGAGTACAATGTCCCACAGGATGTCATGACATTGTACTGTGACAACTTAAGTGCAATCAACATATCAAAGAATCCTATCCAACATAGCAGGACAAAGCATATTGATATCAGACATCATTTCATCAGAGATCTTGTAGAAGAAAAGGTGATTTCATTGGAGCATGTAGCTACAAATCTGCAGTTAGCTGATATCTTTACCAAAGCATTGGATTCTACACAATTTGAGAACTTAAGGGGCAAACTTGGAATCTGTTTATGTGATATCTAGCAGTTAATGAGATGTGCCAACATGTCATATGACATTGTTTGGCATAAGGTCCAGATGGCAAAACTAATCTGGACAAGATCCTTGGGAATTCCAGCTCTAATCATTTGCACTGTAACGGCTACTTATTTAGTAACTGCTTATAATCAGCTATCAAGATTCCCATCATACTATCACAAGCGAATCACATTAACCAACTATTCTCCAGAAATTAAAAACCCTAAAGCTTTCTATCCATCTTCCTCAACAATGTCTCAAAATCCTAACTCAACTGAATAAGTTCTCAATCAAGAAGACGTAGTTCATGCCACTCCCATTTCTGTAGTACCAATGAAATCAACCCCATTGGACGAACTCAGGGGAAGCGTTTCTCACACTAAAAAGGCAAGAACTCCAAAGAGAGGTAAAGATCAAGTCAGAAGCAAAGCTAAAGGCACTCCCTCTCCAGCTAACATGCCCCCTAAATCTTCACAATATGTGGATGATTCAATCAAGGAGATTGTCACTCAAATTCTGTTTGAACAAAGAAAAGTGAGTGGAATCTCTGTTCCTCTGAACACAATACCTGCACCTCAAGAAGAACCAGCTCAAACTGCAAAGAAAACTTCTGCAGAACAAGATGTCCCAATAGATGTTGGAACATCTGCAGATGAGAAAGAAAATTCATCTGATGCTGATACTGAACAGACTGAGGACCAGAAAAAGGCCTCAAGTGAAAGTGATAAAGAAAACTCTGAGGATCAGATCAAAGCCTCAAATGAAGATCAAATCCCTGCTGATCAAACAGCTGAAGAGGAGACTGCTCAATCTCCTCCAGTGGTCAACATAGAGCAGGACTCTGATGCAGAAATCATAGCATCTGTTAAACCCAGCATAGCCAAAAGGCTAAGGTCCAGGAAAGGCAAGATGCAAGCTGAAGCAGCAATCCCTGAAAAGAAGAAGGCTAGTCCAAAGAAAGGCAAGGCTAAAGCTACCTTTGGTCCAACAAAACCATGGAGCAAAGTCCAAACCCAGAAGAGAAAAGCTGCCACACCATCAGATTCAGATGTTGGATCAGATGTCCCAACATCTCCTCCAAAGAAGAGACCAGCATCATCCAGAGCTTCAACTACTGTTCCAGAAGCTCCCTTGGACAACATATCGTTCCATCATGTCTCCAGTGTCAACAGATGGAAATATGTGTACCAAAGAAGGGTTGCTCTAGAAAGAGAACTGAGCAGCAATGCACTTGAGTGCACAGAACTGATTGACCTCATCTCTGCTGCAGGACTATTCAAGACAGTCTCAGAGTTCTCTCCCTGCTATGAACTTCTTGTCAAAGAGTTCATTGTGAATCTTCAGGAGGATTGCTCAAATGGTAAGTCATCTGAGTTCAGAAAAGTGTTTGTGAGAGGTAAGTGTGTTGAGTTCTCTCCTCAAATCATAAATCAATATCTAGGAAGAGAAACAGATGGACCAAATGAGCTAGGCAAAACAGATAATCAAATCTGTAAGGTGATCACTGCAAATCAGGTCAAGGCTTGGCCTGTGAAGGGAAAGCTCTCTGTGATCATGCTTACCAGAAAGTATGCCATGCTGAACAGGATTGGAACTGCTAACTGGGTGCCTACCAACCACACTTCTTCAATCTCAACTGGTCTGGCCAGATTCATCTATGCTGTGGGAACTCAAACCAAGATGGATTATGGAGCTTATATTTTTGATCAGACTATGAAGCATGCCATCTCTTCTGCAACAAAGCTGCCAATAGCTTTTCCATCTTTGCTGTGTGGTATTGTGCTCAATCAATACCCTGGAATTATCACTGACAAGGATACAGCCTGCAAAAGAGAAAGCCCCTTGGCTTTTCACTACAAGTTATTCCTCAGTCATCATGCAGCAGATGTTGAAGCACCTTCTGGGACATCTGCAGGCCCTTCAACTACTAGGAATCCAATCTCCAAGAAGGCTTTAATTGCTGAACTCAAAAGCACCTGCAAAGAGCTTGAAGCTAGAAAGCAGAAGCTTGAGGAAATCATTAAAAAGTTGGAAAGTGAAGAAGATCAGAATGCTGCATCTGATGAAGACAGTGAAGCTGATGAAGAAAGTGAAGCTGATAAAGAAACTGAAGTGGAGGAAGAAACTGAGAGTGATGAATCTGAGTGATCAATGTATGTGAGGCAAATGTAATGACAGCAATGTATTTGGAATAGTGTCTTTGGCCCCTAATTTTGTGTCTACCAAGGGGGAGAACAACATCAAATTATTGTAATTGCTGTTTAAGTATGAATGAAAAAATCTGTTTGTTTGCTTCTGAACTGAATAAGTGTTTTTTCTGTTGCAACAAGATTGGATACATATATGTTTGAGGGGGAGTAATCTCAAATAAGAATCAACATAAAAGTAATGCTATACTCTGATAAAAAGAACTTCTGCTGCACTCTGAAAACCAGAAAAGATGTTAGCCAAAAATTAGCCAAAGGGGGAGTTTGTAGATGTTTAAGAATTGGCAGAATTTTTGACCAACAAGAAATGTTGAATTCAGTTTAGAATGTCCTATCAGATGTTGGGACATTATCAAACAGAGTATGTGAACTTAATTCAGGATGTCTCATCAGATGTTGGGACATTGTGTAAATAACTTCAGTTTAGTTTTTCAGGATGTCCCAACAGATGTTGAGACATCTCAGACCTGCTACCAGAATTAATTAATGATTAACTGATCAGAGATATTTAAGGAGAGTTATCTGGAATTAATTAATGATGGTTAAAAACAGAACAAGGCGCATCTGTAGGGAGTTTTATTTTGAAGATTCAGATTAAAACAGAAGACCTAAATCACCTAGAATCTAGGAGGTAACAAACCCTAAATTCAAGGTGGAAGCTGCATGCGCATTAGGGCTGGATCCTCTGCAGAAAGCCCAAATTACAGATACCTATTTAAGCAACAGAAACTCATAGAATTGAGTGCGAATTTTAGAAGACCAAATAGGGTGTCTAGTGTTTTAATAGCAGGTTGTTTAATTGTACCACTTTATAAGCTTTTAAGCAAAAGTGCATTTGTGACTTGATTGAAACTGTGAAGTAAGATCAAGCTGTATTGTTTGAAGGATGTCTTCAATTTCAGTAAACTTGTAAACTTGATCACTGTGTGATTGAGGGGGAGTGAGTAGGGTACTCTTATCTAAGGTGTGTCTTAGGTAGAAATTGAATTGGGTAGTTATTAAGTGATAGATTAAACAGGGTGGTTTAAGTCTAGAATTAATATTACTAATAGTGGATTTCCTCCTGGCTTGGTAGCCTCCAGATGTAGGTGTGGTTATACACTGAACTGGGTTAACAAACTTCTGTGTTGTTTACTTTTCTTGCTATTTAAGTTTTGGTTAAATCTGTCAAGTGTCCTATCAAGTGTTGGGACATCTCTTAGGACATCTCATACCTAATCACAGAATTTCAGTTTATTTATCTAGTAATTATGTTGTCTCACTATAATGAATTTACTTTATTATGAATGAAAATACTTGTCTGTTATTTTTCTCCTATTGCACTATTTTCTATCTATCTCTTTTTAGGACCCTAAAGGCAAGGAGATAAAGATTACACAAATTTCTATGTTGACAAAGAATATACATACTTATGCATACATGATAAAGATTACAAACTATATGCATATCTGATACGACTTAAACACATTTTTCAAATGACTGCATACCTGATATGAATTACATACATTTATGCATATATCATATGGCTTAAACAAATTTCTCACATGACTGCATACCCAATACATATTACACATACTTTTGTACATCTGATATGGCTTAAACACGTTTCTACATAGATGGAACATCCCCTTTAAGATCTAGCCAATCAATGGGTGTTAGGTGGTGGACCCTAGAGACATCCACCTTGATCTGAGATAATCCTCGGGGACGGGAACAAGGATCATGCCATTGGCCGAGGAATGGTCCTATGTGACACAAAGTACCCAACTGATGGAAAAAGTGTATCATTGGTCCCGCTGATGATGAACCCAATTAGGGGAAACACAAGCAACACACTCAATACAACACACAATTTAATGCACTACTACTTCGAATACTAAATACAATAGACAAATATGACAACCAAATAATATTATTTAACTACCTTCGATGTGTTAAGTCGCAAATCTCGAAGACCATTGTTAAGAAAGTGTGAATAGCGCAACAAGTATCGTGTCACAACGAAGCACCACTTTCCCTCCTAAAGGCGGACAATTAGGGTCCGCACACCCATAAGCAGACAACCCTAAGCAGATGCCAAGGCGTAGACTCGCAAATCACGAATTAACATCGACAATACCTGGAGGTCTGTAAATATTTCTTTGCAATGATACCAAGCAAACCTTGTGTCGCACCTTGGAAAATACAACCTCATGAGAAAAACTTGTGGATTGACTAACAGAAGAGTTTCCACCGAACTTTATTTATTCCTAAATAGGCAAAGGGAAAATATCGATAAAACCCACAGAGTGGAAAGGATAGGACAATGTCATCGCAATCATTGTCAGGGTTTGGAAGTCGGTTATGTGAGGGGAAGGTATTAGCTCCCACTCACATCCATCGTACTCGATGGGAACCATCTAAGTTGTCTAAGTGTGAATGGTTGTTCTAGTCTAAAAGGTTTATTGATAAAATGAAATAGGGTTGGTTTTTTATTTGGGTGCTCGCCAAGGATTGGGGCCCTTGTGCCTACGTATTCCCTCGTGCAATGGGAAAGTTAGAATATTTGTAGTTCGTAAGACTACGAGTCATTAAGAAAAAGGTATCGATCGCACGGGGGAGAGATAAAAGGTTGGTTAGTTGTTAGTGTTTATTGATCAAATGATCACTTTGTCAAATAGAGACCAATTTAGTATTATATTAAGCAATCATAGCACAATCTATGAGGAAAATCATACTATAGGAAGCCAATCAATAGCAATGTTTGTGTTAACACATGCTAGAGAAATGATATATGAATCATTCTCCTAAAGTGATGTCCCACGAAAAGAAAAAGGGAACGGTTTCATTTTAATCAAGACTTTTGAAATGATCAACTAAGAGCAAGCAATCAATGCCTCAAAGTATCAAGAATGATCCAATGATCATTCATTAATAGGTTTGAAGCATTGAAGATTTAATCCGCCTAATAATCAAATCATCATGAAATCAAGATTTCATCAACCAAAATAAAAAGAAAATCAAAAGGAAATATAAGGTAAGGTAAATGAAAATCCACATCAAATTGTTAGAGGATACTAAAAGAAAACCTAAAATATTAAGGAAAAAAACTAGAAGAAAAAGAGAAAGAAAAAGATTAGAAAAATAAAAAGAACCATTTAATAAAATTGGAGGTGTATGGGCTTGAAGGATGTGTGTGCTTGGAGAAAATAAACAATGGGTTTAGAAGAGCCCAAGAACTCACAAGTGAAATTAGGAAAAAACAAAAACTAGGGAAACACAAGACAAAACCAATCAGCGTATTTCATTATTCTCTTTTCCCATGGTGCAACGCCATCTCCCTCACCCTATTGCCATCAAGTAGGAAGTGCAAGAATGCTCTTTAGCGTCGGATTTAGCCACGGGCAACGACGAATTTCAACCCATTATCCACCTCTTATTCATATTTTGCAATGTTTCCTCAACAATTTTCTTTCAAATTTCATTCCAAGAATAACAATCGAAACGAAACTAGACTCGACATGAAGCGAAAAGGTATGATGAAACTATGAATATCTTAACTTTTCATACCTCTTTTTTGTGGTTTATTGTTGAGTTGTTTGTTGTTGAATGATGTTTGCAATTTGTTTGAGTGTAGGGGTTGAAGAAGAAAAATATGTAGTGAATTTTAAATCATTGTAGTTGTTGAAGGTTGGATGAATTGAATGTGAATGTGAATGTGAAATGTTGTTGATTGGGGTTGGGTGTGTTTGAATTTTTGGCATAGTTTTCGTGGTGTGAAGAAATGAATAGCAAAATGAAAAATGTGGAGTGAGTGTAGCGGTAAAAATCGTGATTGTAAGCTATTAATTAACTTAACTCAAGGAACAAGAGTCGCTACCATGCTTTTATTTGTTTCCAAATGGAAAAAGGAAAAAGAGAGAACAAAACCTAATAAAGTCTAAAAGCAAAAAAGCTAATAAAACCAGACGGAGACAAAGGTAAGGGGATTGGTTACGAAGAAGAAAGGTGTTAGCACCCAAAACGTCTGTGGTACTCCACGGGAACCTCTTTGATTTATTGAAAACTTTTGGTTTGAAAAAGGGTTTGTTAAATGAGATTGAGGGGATGAGAAGAGAATTGATTTTAATATTTTATGTTTGACGAGATTTTCGTCTCATGCCTACATACCCACAAAGTGCAATATAGGATCAAGACCCCGTAGTTCGTGGTACAAAGAATGAAATTTTTATGTGTTGAATTGATTTTAAAATGTAAAGAATCAAAACCCCGTAGTTTTTTTATTTTATGTTTGAATTGATTTTTATGTGTTGTCATTCTTTAGCGAATAATTCAACTAGAAATGATGAATCATGACTAAACATATGAAAAGGATTAAAAGGAAAAGTGCACGAGGACACAAAAGAGATTGTACAAGTTTTTTCATTTGTTAAAGTCTTTTGAAAATGGTTTCAATATGCTTATGTAGTTTAGCATTTATTAAGAAATGAAAGAAAAGGGTAAAATCGCTTAACCAAAGTCAAGGTTTGAATTATGAAAGTGGTTAAAGTTTCAAAACAAAGAAGTTTTGAAAAGAGGGAGAAATTTTGAAAATTAAAGAAGTGGGAAGAGATGAAGAGGCTATCCTAAGACTTAAAGTAAAAGCTAAAGTAATATGGATCTAACCACATGGTGAGAACTCTTCGAAGCATAAGAAAAATAGAATTTCATCCTTATAAGAAAGTGATCCAAATAAAGTCTAGAATACCATATCCATAATAACTCAAGCAATAGGAATGATCCTAGTACTAAGTTCATAAGTCCACAATCAAGCCAAGAAGTCTAAATGTAGAGATCATCTAATACAAGGGATAGTAACCATAATCCAAGGTTTGGGGCACTAGTTTTTAGAGGTTTAAGCCTTTATTAATGTTTTTGGTCCAAGTTGACAAAAGAAAAAGCACAATTATAAAATAACAAGGTTCAAATGGACAAAAGAAAAACAACGAAAGCATAAACATGATAATTGATAATGAATATAAAGCATAATAAAGATAAAAGAGATAAGGAGCAAGAAAGAAAATAAAGAGAGATAGGGAGAGAGAAAGAATCATAAAGATATAGTAATATATATATATATATATATATATATATATATATATATATATATATATGTATATATATATATATATATATATATATATATATATATATATATATATATATATAATGTGGTGAACTTAATCATCCACAAGAATAATAATGCCATAAGCCTAAAAACGCAACATTGATTCGAATATTATGTCATGCATCAGGAACTATAACAATTAACCAATACACTTAAGTCAAAGTTAATGAAGACTTGTTAGAAGATTGATAGAATCAAATCCTCTACACAATAAGCTTCAAAGGTGTTGAAATTAATTCAAAAAATAAACCATCATTGGGCTTGACAAGTGTCACCTTGGGCCACAAAAAGTTTAGGTTCCGATTCGGAAAGGGACATGCCCCTGTTCAATTTTCTGAAACCTGAGGGGTTAGATTGGTACATTTGCCAGTCATGACCTGGAAGGTTGAAGGGGATTGAACACAAAAGCCCAAAAATTTGCACTCACCAGTGCATGGCTAGTTGAATATGATTGAGTGGGCTTAAAGATGCCACTTAGAAGAACTGGAGATGGGCTTAGAGATGCCATCTAAAGAACTGGATGTGATGATAGCTTTGTGTTGATACTGGATCTCAGTACTAGGTCTTTGTATAGGCCGTCTCTAAATCATTTATGCAACATGATTTGAATTGTTGGATGGACCAGTAGAAATAAATCTTGTGATGATTATCTCTTCTGGAAATATTTTGGACTAAGGAATGGATCTTTGTACAGACCATTTGCCTATTCTCCAAGGGCCAAAAGAACGTCAGGATTTGTTCTTAAGGATCAAAAGAACGTCAGGATTTGTTCTTCTGAGTAAAATGTCTTGAACAAGTAGCCAAAAGAGCGTCAGGATTTGCTCTTGAGGATCAAAAGAACGCCAGGATTAGTTCTTCTGAAAAATGTCTTGGACAATGGGTTAAAAGAGCGTCAGGATTTGCTCTTAATGATCAAAAGAACGTCAGGATTTGTTCTTCTGAAATACGTCTTGGAGGATGAAGCAGTCCAGAAGTAATGATATGCTTTTAGGAGGATGAAGCAATCCTGATGTAATAAGAGCTGTCAGGAGACTGGAGTAATCCTGAGGTAATAATATGATATGCTTTCAGGAGACTGGAGTAATCCTGATGTAATAATATGATATGCTTTCAGGAGACTGGAGTAATCCTGATGTAACAGCATGCTTTCAGGAGGATTGAGCAGTCCTGATGAGATTATAAGCTTTCAGGAGGATAGAGCAATCCTGATGATCATAAGTTTGTTTGTTGGATAATTACCCTGAAAACAAGGTAACATTATGTATAATAATATTAGTTTATGCATTATGTATGCATGTATAATATGATGCCCTTAAGTAATGTATTATGCACTCATGTGTATGTATGTTATGGTATGATGTAAATGGTGTATGTATGATATGATACTGCCGGAAGCGTCTGGGTGTCTTCGTATAACAACTGCTGGCCAGGGAAAATAAATCCCGATTCGTTGTTGAAGAATGTATTATACATAACCCTCCGTCTGCTGGGGATAATAAGGTATAGATAACCTCCCGTATGCTGGGGCTAGTAGGGTATATATCACCTCCCGTATGCTGGGGATAGTAGGGTATATATCACCTCCCGTATGCTGGGGATGATAAGGTATATATCACTTCCCGGATGCTGGGGATAGTAAGGTATACATAACCTTCGTCTTCGTTTGATAGTAGGGTAGATATAACTTCCCGTCTTCGTTTGTCGTACCCTTATTGGAAAGTAAATTCCCGTATATCCGTATGAGGATAAAAGAGATGGATATACGTTCCAGGGGAGATGAGACCTTATGAAGATGGATTCTTCCTACTGAGGGTTTGTAACTGTCTTGTAAAGGTGAACCGGCGAAGCTTCGTTGAAATCCTTTCCTCATTCGTCCTTAGTAAATACTATTACTGCATTTTCATGCATTTCTGGTAAACATCAATCATATTAAGCATTCATGCATTTTTGGTAAACATTAATCATATTCAAAAGCATATATACATTCAAACACAATCAATGGACGTTTCGCTTATGTAAATAGGGTAAAAGTAAATCTGGATTCAAAAGATGGAATTTATTTATAAAAAGTGACCCATACACGGGTAAGTTTGTACAAGGAGACATAAACCCTAGTAAGAGGATTTTGTCATAAAGTTTTTACAAAACAAAGAGAGTCAGCTATGTGGGAAACAATCCTATTGAGTTTCAATTCTACTATTGTCATTATCTTCAAGTATCTCATCTTCTGTTGTTGAGACGAAAACGATTGGATTGAGCTTTATCTGTTCGAGCTTGAATAAGTAGTACAACTGGTTGCAGTTTCATGGGTGATCTAAACGAGACATAGTCATACGCTTTAATCCCTAACTTTTGCCTGGATTGCCCTTTCAGGTTTTCAATCCACCGGGATACCCTTTTTTGCCCAAGCCGCCTTTTCAGGTTTTCGACTTGCCGGGTGTACATCTTTTTATATATATCCCTAATTTTTGCCCAAACCCTTTTGGTTTGCCGGGATGCCCTTATTTTTGCCTAGGCCTGTCAACCTAGCGGGTCTCTTTTTATGCGTAGTATTTTTTAACTATGTCTGCGTTTACAGGCTGTGGGAAGTCTTCACCATCCATTGTAGTCAGTATCATGGCACCTCCTGAGAACACCGTCTTGACTACAAATGGTCCTTCATATGTTGGAGTCCACTTGCCCCTAGGATCACCCTGTGGTAATATGATACGCTTGATTACCAAGTCACCGGCCTGATATACCTTTGGCTTAACCTTCTTGTTAAAAGCTTTGATCATTCGTTTTTGGTACATCTGGCCATGACAAACTGCTGCTAACCTCTTCTCATCAATCAAATTTAACTGGTCCAGTCGAGTCTGAATCCACTCATCTTCATCCAAGCCTGCATCCTTCATAATTCTTAAGGAGGGAATCTGAACTTCAATGGGTAGAACTCCATACACATCAAGGAACTGAATCTTCATATCAATAGCAGCTTTAATACCCAGGATACATGCCTCATACTCAGCCATGTTATTGGTACAATGGAAACAAAGTCTGGCAGTAATCGGGGTATGACAACCTTCGGGGGAACTAATCACAACACCAACACCATTACCAAGTGCATTAGAGGCACCATCAAAAACCATAGTCCATCGGGATCCTTGTTCAGGTCCGTCATATTGTCCAGGTTCTTTGGTAATAATCATAATGTCTTCATCAGGAAACTCAAAACTCATTGACTGATAATCATCCACTGCTTGATGAGCCAAATGATCAGCAACAACACTTCCTTTAATGGCCTTCTGAGTAGTATATTGTATGTCATATTCCGTCAAGATCATTTGCCATCTTGCAATTCTTCCGGAGAGAGCAGGTTTCTCAAATATGTACTTGATTGGATCCATCTTTGAAATCAATAAGGTAGTATGGGTCAACATATACTGTCTTAGTCGGCGAGCAGCCCATGCCAAAGTGCAGCAAGTTTTCTCGAGCAGTGAGTATCTTATTTCACAGTCGGTAAACTTTTTGCTAAGGTAGTATATTGCCTGCTCTTTTCGACCAGACTCGTCATGTTTCCCCAACACACACCCTATTGAGTTGTCTAACACTGTTAAGTACATAATCAAGGGTCTTCCATCAACTGGTGGCATCAAAATTGGTGGTTCTAGCAGGTATTTCTTGATTTCATCAAAGGCAGTCTGGCACTCATCATTCCATTCCATCACCTGATCTTTCTTCAACAACTTGAAAATTGGCTCACAGATGGTAGTTAATTGGGAAATAAACCTTGCGATGTAATTCAATCGTCCCAAGAAACCTCTAACCTCCTTCTCAGTACGGGGAGCTGGCATTTCTCGTATAGCTTTTACTTTTGCAGGATCCACTTCAATACCTTTTCCACTGACAATGAAACCCAGGAGCTTTCCAGATCTAACTCCAAAAGTACACTTGTTTGGATTCAATCTCAACTTGTATTTCTTCAACCTCTCAAACAATTTATGTAAATGATCAAGATGTTGCTCTTCATTCTGAGATCTGGCTATCATATCATCCACATATACCTCTATCTCATGATGAATCATATCATGAAACAAAGCCACCATAGCACGCTGATATGTTGCCCCTGCATTCTTCAAACCAAATGGCATTACCTTATAGCAAAAGGTGCCCCACTGTGTCACAAATGTTGTCTTCTCCATATCTTCAGGTGCCATCTTGATTTGATTGTAACCAGAGAAACCATCCATAAAAGAGAATACCTTGTGCTGAGCAGTGTTGTCTACCAGAATATCAATGTGAGGGAGTGGAAAGTCATCTTTGGGGCTAGCCTTGTTCAAATCTCTGTAGTCCACACACATACGCACCTTACCATCTTTCTTAGGAACTGGTACCACATTTGCAACCCACTGAGGATAAGAAGTCACTGCTAAGAACCCTGCATTGAACTGTTTCATTACCTCTGCCTTGATCTTTTCTGACATTTCAGGACGCATACGACGAATCTTCTGCTTCTTTGGACGACAATCTTCTTTCACTGGTAAACGGTGAACCACAATGTCTGTATCCAACCCTGGCATATCTTCATAAGACCAAGCAAAGATCTCCACATAGTCACGTAACATCTGAATCAACCTGCTCTTGACACTGTCCTCTAAATCAGCCCCTATCTTGACCTCTTTTCTGTTTTCTTCAGTTCCCAGATTCACAACTTCGACTGGCTCTTCATGTGGCTGTATAGCTTTCTCTTCTTGTTGTAACAACCTAGCAAGCTCTACAGGTATTTCACAATCGTCCTCATTTCCGTCTTCAGTTTGATAGATCGGATTCTCGAAATTATAATTGGCAATAGTAGAACTGTTATCAACAGGATCCAGAGTGGATGAGGATCTGCATTTTAGTGACGTGGGTGTGTGTAAGAACACATAGCTGATAAAACAAAAAGAAAAGAAAAGAAAGACAAGGAACACAATATTTACGTAAACGAAACGTCCATTGATTTTATTGAATGAAGTATGCAAATGAAATGACAGCCCGTAACAAGCACACCATTGTGCCCCGGGTAAGGCACATGGCTTGAAAGTTTTATTGCTCAAGAAATTACAAATTTAAAATATAACAACACAGTAATAGTATTTACTCCTGACTAAAGGAGATAGGGATAACATCTTCAGCTTTCCAATTATTAAGTCCAGCATCCACAGTAGGAAAAATCCATGCATCCAAGTTGTAGTCTTCATCTTGATCTCCCACAACATTAATCTGGTCTTTCATAACCCCTTGATTAGTGACACGGGCAGCACGAGCACGACGAACAGCCTTCTGGGACTCTACAGTGAAACCCAAACCAAACTTGTCAGACTTGTATGGAATATCAGGAAGCTGACCCCAAATAGTACAACCACTTTCATCCACCACAGCTCTAGCATCATTGAGGGAGGCCATTGCCATTGTTGGAGGCTTTCTGGTGACCACAGGAACTTTCTTCACAACAGGAGGAGCTACATAATCATTAACAACCCAAGGAACTACTTCAAATGTCTGACACGGAGTCTCAATGTATTCACCTTCCATTTCCAGATACTTGAAGGTATTCACATGGCTGACAAAGTATTCTTCTTCCCCATAGACAGTAACAACCTTTCCATCCACCGGATATCTCAACTTTTGGTGCAATGTAGAGGTTACAGCACCTGCCCCATGGATCCAAGGACGACCAAGCAGACAAGAGTACGAAGGACGAATATCCATCACAAAAAATGTAGCAGTAAACACCTGAGAGCCAACTTTGATTGGAAGATCAATTTCTCCATGTACTACTCTTCTAGAACCATCAAAAGCCTTCACCACAATGTTACTGGGCTTCAGCACAGCATCTTCAGGACTTAACTTGTTCAAAACTTCCTTAGGCAGCACATTCAAAGAGGAACCATTGTCTATCAGCACATGTGACAGGGTAGTGCCCCTGCATTCAATTGAAATATGCAAGGCCCTGTTATGATCCCTCTTGGCAGGGGTCAAATCAGCATCAGAGAATCCTAACCCATTATCATAGGTCAAGTGGGCAACACAGTTCTCAAATTGGTCAACAGAAATTGCACTGGGTACATGAGCAGTCTTCAGAAACTTGATCAAGGACTTTGCATGAGCCTCAGAACATAATAACAAAGACATCATAGAAATCTTCGAGGGAGTATGCCCCAACTGATCCACAATGTCATAATCACTCTTGCGAATGATTTTCAATACTTCTTCCATCTGCTTAGAGAGGTCATCAGCAGCTGGCACATCAGTAGATACAGGCTCAATAACAGGACCCTTGCCCCGAGCATCAGTAGTGGAAGTAGTAGCAGGAGTAACTGCATTCTTAGAAGCAACTGGAGGAGAGAAGACTCTTCCACTACGAGTGATCTTGCTAGATCCAGCAATATTATCAATGTCAACAGGCACATCAGCTAAGGGCTCTTGCTTAACCCCATGGATATAAACATCAGATCCATAATGCCAAGGCACAGCTTTGTCTGACGTATACGGAATAGGACCAGGAGTAGTAATGACCACAGGAGCAACTCTGGCTTCAGCAACAACTTTCACGGGATCTTCAGCAGTAATTTTGATTGGACCCTGGTGAGTGATTTTAATGGGACCCTTTGAAGTGATTCTTATTGGTACTTTGTCAACCATGTCAACCTCTTCAATCTTCTTACCTCTGGTAATATGCTCCACCATACTCTTCACAGAAGACGGTCTTCTTTCAAACACTATGGTGTAATTATCCATGAGACGCTGAATTCCGTCTTTCAACCTGAAGCACTTCGCTGGATTATACTCACAATAAACACAATCTTCACGACAACCCGGAAAGAACCCAGCTTGTACCAACTTCTTTCTGATGACAGACAATGGTGTGGTCAACTCCATAACTGAATAGACATGTAGATCTTCCTCAATGGCATTGACAGTCTTCTCGTGATTTGGCATTGGAGCAGTAATTACATTGGGAGTACCCGGAGGATCAAACTCAATTTCTCCAGCATCAATCATATCCTGAATTTTATTCTTCAAGATCCAGCAGTTATTAGTATCATGTCCCTGACAGTTTGAATGATATGCACATCGTGCATTGGGATTGTACCTGGGAGAGGTAACATTGGGATTCTGAGGAGCCTCTTTCAAAGTGATAAGTTCAGCCTTCAACAAGTGTTGCAATGCCTGAGCCATTGACATGTTGATCTTCGTGAACTGCCTTCTAGCCCTCTGTTGGTTGCCCTGTGGCTGCTCTGTTGTTGCAGGAGTTGGATTTGAAATATGAACTGCACTAACAGACTGATGCCTTCTGTTACGATCAGGCTGACCATAAACAGCATTGGATTCCTTCTTCCCAGTGGGAGGCTTCTTTGCAGCACCTGATGAAGAAGTACCCACTTGGATCTTACCATTCTTTATACCATTCTCTACTCGCTCTCCTGTCATGATCAACTCAGTGAAGCCAGATGATGAGCTTCCAATGAGATGACTGTAAAACGGACCATTCAGCGTGCACATGAACATATCAACCAATTCCCTATCAGTCAAAGGGGGTTGAACTCTTCCAGCTAAATCTCTCCACTTCTGGGCATACTCTTTAAAACTCTCTTTGGCACCCATAGACATGCTCTGAAGCTGCATGCGAGTGGGGGCTAAGTCAGCATTGTATTGATACTGCTTATATAAAGCTTCAGCAAGATCATTCCAGTCTCTGATGTTGACACTTTCCAACTGATAATACCACTCCAGTTGAGCTCCAGATAAGCTCTCTTGAAAGAAATGGATCCACAACTTTTTATCAGCAGTGTGGGGTTGAATTCTTCTGACATAGGACCTTAGATGCAACTTGGGACAAGAGACCCCATCATAAACAACAAATGTAGGAACCTTGAAACCAATGGGTATGACTACCCCAGATATCAAACTCAAATCCTCAAAATCCAGCCCAGATGACTTTTGCAACTCCATGGCATCCATCCTATCCACCAGCATCTTGAATTTGTCTTCATTAGGCTCATGGTAGTAATTAGCCTCAGAATCAGAGTCCCCCATTGTGTTGTGGAGACTACCTCCCTCTTGCTCAGATTCTTCAGATTCATAGTCTTCAACTGGTTCTTTGGTCTTGGCAAGACCTTTGAACCTTCTTCCCATGTTGATCAAACCAGCAGACCTTCTAGCCTTCTTAGTCTTCTTGGCCAGCAGTTCCTTCAATTCATCTTGCCCCTTGGACAAGTTCAGGATCAGCTCTTGGAACTGTGCATTTTGTGCCTGGAGATCCTTAACTGATTGTTCAAGAGCCATTGCTGAAATAAACAGCGAGAAGATGAGAAACCTGTGCGCAATTATAAACCTGTGATGCAATGAAATGATATGGTAATGCATATGCAATGTTTTCAAGGACCGCAGAATTTAAATTTGCTTAGACAAACACGAAAGTAAATTTTTATTAGTAATAACTTTGTTTTGCCTTTTAGGCTTACAAAAAATGAAATGAAATAAGTACAAAAGATGGGGTTTTAAGTCTCCCATGGACGTTTCCTCTTTGTATTGAGGTATGAATTGAGGTTTCGTTCCTCATGAAGTTGCTTTGTTAGCTCTAGGATTCTTGCTTGGCTTGCTTTGTAATGAGCCTCGAAAGTATCCCTTTGCTCCTTCAGTTGGATCCATGATCTCTGCAAGTCTTCCTTATCAGTAGGCATGTCTGGGTGAAGAATGGTATAAGCTGTGTCTCCTTCAGCAACAGGTTCCATGGTAACTGGTAGGACGGCAGGATATGGCATCATGAGTGTCTGAGCACGAGATCGTACCCATCTGAGATAAGCCTCCATAGGAATAGTGTACTTAGGCTCCAGTGTCTTGCTGTCAATCCTGTTTACCTTTCCCCAAGCTCGTATGAATCTCTGACGGTAACCCTGAAGATCGTTGTCATAATCAAACACAATGCCTTGAATCAACATGTCATGTGGACCATCGCTCCGGGCGTAACCAAACTGTCGTAAAGCTAGAGAGGGGTTGTAAGTGATGCCTCCTCTTATGCCTAGAAGTGGCACATTAGGAAACTCCCCACAACGGTCAATGATGGTGACATTCTCCATAGACCTGGAGCACCAATGGATATCTGAGTGAGAAAGTGACATGATCCTCTTGGACCATCTGAACCCTTGCTCATTCTTCATTACTGAGCGAGGAAGGTGAGAAATAAACCACCTAGAAAGTAAAGGTATGCAGCACATCAAAGTTCCTCTTGCCCTTGTAGTACGGGTGTGAAGAGAATGCAGGATGTCTCCAAGCAATGTAGGCACTGGATTGTGACTCAGGAAAATGTTGATGGCATGAACATCTATGAACTGATCTGGATTGGGGAACAATACTAAGCCATATATCAGCAAGGCTAAGATCTCCTCAAAAGCATCATAGCTCATGGCCTTCAAGAACATTTGAGCCTTATCCATTAGCACCTTGGCAAGAATACCCTTGACTCCACTTCTCGTTTCTAGAACAATGTCAGATTTCTTCAGATGTAGAGCTGCAGCAATAACCTCTGGTTTAAGCTCCTTCTCTAAGCCTGTGAATGGTCTTTGATCAAGAACAGGTATACCCAGAAGTTTGGAGAACTCCTCCATGGTAGGAACCAGCTGATAGTCAGGGAATGTAAAGCAGTGGTGTTTAGGGTCAAAGAACTGAAACAGGACACTCATCATGTCTTCATTGAACCCTGAAGTGACTAGATCCAATAGGTGACCATGTCTCTTGATGAACTGGGAGTGATCAGACACTTGAGAAACCAACTCTTTAAGCTTGGGAGGTATCCCCACAAAGTTGATCCTGATGGTGTTCCTACGAGTAGAAGCCATGACCTGCAACAAAGAACAAAGATAAATCCTTTGGTCCTTGAAATGGTTAGTGAAAATGCTATGCTTATGATGCATGATGATGTCATGATGTTATATTCAATCACAAACATGTGGCACACACAAACAAGTCACACCATAGCCCTAGGTTTAAAGGCTTGCATGAGGTTTAAGGTAAGTACCCTCCCCTGAAGTTTAGATGGCTCATCCTATCCTACAAAAGTAACCGGGTTCTAAGGGATCTCAATATCATTGATCCTTCACAAGGGTGGTTGATCAGAAGGCAACTTACTTGCCAACCAAAACCCTCCAAGTTCAAGATCTCAATGAGCGTAGTATCGAGTGTCAACCAACTTCAGTCTGCACCAAAGCCGGTTACCTCACTACTTTCTAAAGGCCAAGATGAGTTAACTAGGGTTCTAAAAGTTAGTTAGTGCATTGACAACATATGGCAGCCTCATATTATCCTCAACTTGACTCAAGGAACATAAGCACCAACCAAGAAGTCGCACTAACTATGGCCACCAGATCAACCGTATCAATATACGTCGTACAGTTTCCTTGGTCTATTGCCATTTACCTAAGGTACACTAGATCCGGGTTAGGACCTTTCACACATAAGAGCACCCCAACAATATAATAATAAAGCAAACAAATCAAACAATATTAAAGTGATCTTAATTCCTAAGGGTACCCCTCTTAAATAAAAGTCCCCAGCAGAGTCGCCAGTTCTGTAACACGGTGGGAGAACTGACTTTAGTTATGTTGCGGATAGCAAGAGTCGCCACCGACTTTTATTTTATCCAAAAGGAAAGGGTATAAAAGAACAGGAAAGACCTTAAGAGATATTTTCGGGTCCGGGGGGTAGGTTATGTAAAGGGAAGGTGTTAGCACCCTTTACATCCATGGTTATCCATGGGCTCTTAGTTACTTAGCTCACTTTAAATTGTTTTTGAAAGTGTAGTGTGTGAATAAAAATTTTCATATGAGTTAATAATGATCCATGTACGGATGCGTAAAAACTTGTATTTGAAAATTTGTTTTGAAATTGGTTAAGTGTTTGAAAAGTTTGAATTGTGAGCAAGTACATAAGAGGAACCTACCCTAAGTTTTAAGTCTTTCTTGTTCTTTATCCTTTAATTGGTAAGACTATCCCTACTATTAAGGAGTAGGTAGTCATTACCTTGGATGTAAGGGACATATGAGGGACATCTGGTTATGAAGGCAACTGTGGGGTGTATTAAGCATATAGGATGGACTATCATCATTATTCGAAGGGACTTGATCTTTGAAGGCAACCATTAGGGACTTGATGATTTTTCTTTTTAAAGGGACTTGCTTTATACACCCCACTTGACCTTATGATTAGGCAACAATGAGGGATAACCTTAGAAATGTGAGATGGCGATTAGAAATCGACTTACGTGTGTGAGTGTTCAATATTATTTATCTTTAATTAAAATGATCTAAGTTAATTTTTAAATAGAATACATATTTGCACTCCCTAAATTACTAACCATAGCATAAAAATTAAATATTTAAATATTTACAAAATTACACCAAGAAGCAATTACATAATAATTATAATGAGCAAATTAAAATAAATAGCAAAATATAACTAATAAGCAAAAATAAAGAAATAAGCAATAATAAATAAATAGGGGTTAGTAATAATAATAATTGAAAATAGGGTTAGTTAAATAATAATGAAAAATTAAACAATGTTAGTGAAATAAAAATAAGCAAAAGTTAGTAATAATATGGTTAATAACAATTAAAATAAATAAAACTATTATAACAACATGATTAGAATAATAAACATAAAATTAGATTTTAATATATAAGCATTTATTTAGAATCATGAATAATTAAATAATTACTATAATAAAAATTTTTAAACATAATATTATAAATTTTAATTATTTACAAAATTTAATTATTTATAAATATATATCAACAATTATTTAAAAAAAATATTTAACATTATATAAAGGAAAATAAACTATAAGCATAGTATATAAAATATATTTTGCATATTATAAAAATAAGTCATAATTATATTTACAATAGATTAATTAAATTTATAAAATTTAATTTTATTAGTTATTATATTTACAAAAAATTATACTAAATAAATATATATTATAATTTTGTAAGGAATTAGAAAGTAAAAAATAATTTAGGAATTAAAATTAGGTTTTCTCAATAAGTACTTAGAAAATAAATTAGAGTTTTTGAAAACTAGGGTTTGTTTTAGAAAATATTTTTTAGGGTTTAGTTTATATACAAAATTATTTTAACTAATATATATATATTATATTTACATAAAATAATAAAGAACATAATTTTGAATTAGAGAAAAAAAAATAGAAAGTTTAGAACTTTTAGAAAATATGATGTTATTTTAAATTTTTGAATATGTATGATTTATTTTTTATTAATAACAAGAATATAATTAAACTAATTACATAAGAAATTAAAATAGAAAAAAAATAGTAAAACATACCTTGGCTGGGTTTGAACCCAGGATGTCCCATTTGCCAGCAACAACAACTTCCACCAGGCTACCACGCACACAAGCAAGAAAAGGGAGAATGAAATTGATTTTGTTCTCTATCTGGAAAAAATCAGGAAAAATACAAGAAACAAAAAGGCCTGGGGTGGTGTTGAACCCAGGACCTTCTGATTACAAGCATGCACGCGTATCCGCCTGGCTGGGAGAGCCTTTCTGATAGTTGAATGGTAATAAACTATAATATATTAAGTCTTCTTTTATCCTGAAAAATAAGAACAAAAACAATGCACTAGCCAGGAATCGAACTAGTGTCCTCACAACATACGCGTACTAGCTTTACCACTGGGACAAACATGCGTTTGCGAAATATAATCAGGATTAATTCATATTATTTTTAAACAAAATTTGAATTTAAAAACAGGCGCGAATGAACTTCATCTTCTTCCTTATACCTGCACTTTTTCCTGCGAAAATTGCTGGAAATTTACCTGCGAATTTTTCTATATTCAAAACCTGCAAATTTCAATCATCACGAATACACAACCATTCGTTAAATCAAGCATAGGGTTATGATCCCCACGCCACATACAGTCAATCCATGGCCTTAAAATCAATTTATGAGTCCTAAATCGAAGAACCCCAAAAATCACTCAAGAACCCTAGCTATGGCCGTTTACGGTTTAAGCACTTATTCTTCAATCCAATTGCCCAGGAAGCATCTATGCATCATTACAAACATAAATACATCATTAGATTTCATTGTTAATGCATAGTTAGTTCAAACCGAAAAAATTTGTAAGAGGGATAAAATGCATTCGGGTTGAACAATGTGGTGCATATGGGATGCATATGGGTGATGATTTCGCTTCAACAATGTCCAAAGAACATCTCTATGTTCTTACTTTACCTTCAAATGCCTTGGATTGAAGAATCCGAATATGAGTTTTGGAGGATTTTTTTGAGGTTTGAAACTTACCTTTGGCTGCTGGAAATCGTGAATGAGGGCTAGGGTTGTGATCAGTACTTATATGTGAATCATTTAGGTCAGAAAAATTCATTGGTTGTGTGGAAGTTTGGATATTTGAAGATTGAAAAAGATTGTACTTTGAAATTCAAATATTTGCTCATGAAAGCTTACTATTTTTGTACCAATCTCATGATTTCCTTCTTTTTTAACTCCAATCAATATTTAAAATATTCTAGAAACCAAATCTCCCTTTAATAATATATTTTCATATTTTATATTTATTTAAAATGATTTTTATGAATTAAATCAAAAATAAATAAAAATAAAATAATAAAAATTCTGAATTTTGGTCATTTGGGTCGTGCATGATGATATGATATGGATTGGATCACAATTTAGCAAGCCCATTTGGAAGGAATTGGTTCTAGGCCCCCATTTTCATCATAAACCATCACAAAATTTCCCAACTTTGCAAGGGCACATCTCCCTCAATTTTAAGGGTATGAGGGTGTTCTTGGACATTTTGGAAAGCTTGAAGAGTCCTCTAAACAACCCCATTGGTTTCAGGTCCATATCATTTACCAATCTCAAGTTATGCCCTTTTGAAGTTGTTGACTTTTTGTTGACTTTTGAAATGACCTATAATGTCTTAGCTCATATCTTCCAAATGAAGCATTTTTGGGCTTAACTTGCAAGATCAAAGTTGTAGAGAATTCAATTTCCTTCAAAATGAGCTTTGGATGGAGACTTGGTGATGAAGTATGTGAAAGTTATGGCTGGTCAAAGTTCAGTTGACTTTTACTAAGGAAACCCTAATTTAGAAACTCCTGATTCTTGATGATCTGGAATCTCCTTGATGAATCATGATCAACCCTTGATCAAATGATAAATTTTACTTCATATACTTGATGTTGGCAAAAAATCATGAAGTTTGACTTTGGTTTGACCACAGTTGACCTCAGTTTGACTTTTTAACTACATTGACTGGTTTTGACTTATCTGATCATCTGACTGAGCAAACTTTTGAGAAAAGTCTTGAAACTTGTCATGGGGGTTCTTATATACATATAAGATGTTATGAAGCTCACTTGAGGTATTGGAAGTCCATTTAGCCTGATTAAAGTCAAAACCCTAGTTTTGGATGCACTGCTTAGGAGGTGCATTGTCTGAGGGGATTGTCAACTCTTTTGACCAATTGTGAACTTTGTGAACCTTGTGAACCATCATAAAATGTTTGTAAACCTCATGGGAGGTATTGAAAGCATTGTGGAATTTGCAAGCCTTGTGAACCTTCATAAAGTAACTTGTAGACTTCATGAACCTCATGAAAGGTCTTGTAAACATTGGGGAACTTGTGAACCTTGTGAACCTTCATAAAGTAACTTGTAGACTTCATGAACCTCATGAAAGGTTTTGAAAGCATTGTGGAACTTGTGAACCTTGTGAACCTTCATAAAGTGACTTGTAGACTTCATGAACCTCATGAAAGGTTATATAAGCATTTGAGGAACTTGTGAACCTTGTGAACCTTCATAAAGTGACTTGTAGACTTCATGAACCTCATGAAAGTTTATATAAGCATTTGAGGAACTTGTGAACCTTGTGAACCTTCATAAAGTGACTTGTAGACTTCATGAACCTCATGAAAGGTTATATAAGCATTGAGAAGCTTGTGAACCTTGTGAACCTTCTTAGTACACAAAGTCTTGTATTGTGAGGGCAAATTTTGGGGTGCAACAGGACAAATGTAGCGATATGTTAAGAAAATGCCAAGTGACTTATGTAGAAGTCACCCTATAAAGATTCCAGTCAAAGTGATGTTAGTGATAATGCATGCTAGACGAACGATATGTAGATCGCCATCCGGAAGCAATACCACACGAAAAGAAAATAGGTAACGATCTAGTCTTGATCAAGAATTCACCAAAGAAATTCTAAGATCCATAAGATTTTCATCAATCAAAAGAAAATGGAAATAAATGAAGAGGATGCAAATTGAACCACACAAATATGTTATTCAAGGCAAAGAATAAAAGAAAGGTAAAGAAGAAGTCAAAAGAACCAAAACAGCCCCAAAAATAGGCCAAAAAACAAATTATGAAATGTCAAAATCAATTGTACCAGTGTGAAAATCGATTGCACAGTGTAAAAATCAGCACAATCAAGTTTTTAAAAAATAGTGCAAATCAATTTTTACATAATGCAAATCGATTGCACACTGCTGTGATTGCAAAAAATCAGCATTAAAAGGCAAAATTCATGTTCAATTTTCCTTCAAACACCTCATGATCATGTATTCAATTGAGCACGAAATTTCCACTGAATCAATAGCAAATAATACCAATAAAAACACAATTGCAAGATCCACAGATCAAGCAACAAGAATCAACTAATATATCACATTGTGGAAGGTAGATCAAACACAACAATGATGGAATAAGAGCTTTACTACTTCAAAACAGAATTTGCTTCCAATAAACTTCAAGATCCACACTCCAAAGCCTTGATATACTAGAATTGATGAAGAAAAAGTGTTTATATGAAGGTTTAGCTCAAAGATTAATAAGATTCAATGTGAAACTTATTAATTTTCAAAAGAAGGAAAGACAGCTTTAAGTGAATTTTTGGTAGTTGGGGAGACAATTTGCAACAGGTTTATGGATATCAAAAGCTTGTGAAATGAATGAAATAAGGGTTCTATTTATAGAGTCTATACTGGGGAAATTTGGTGGCTTGGAATTTAGTTTGGAATTGTGATTAAAAGTAAAAATCATGATCAAGTGGTAATAATGAGGGTGTATGGTGGGAATTAATTGTGATGACGTAGGGGAACTATTTTTTAGGTGATCTAGAATATTCTCACATGATAAAATTGGTGTCAAATGCTTCAAAACTTAAAAAAGTTGATTTTGGCCAATTTTTTCTGCGTGCAATCGTTTGCACTACAACGCGGATAGATTGGACTACTGAAAATCTCAAAATCTAGGCAAGAAAAAGTAGGGGTGCAATTAATTGGACCATCAGTGCAATCAATTGAACATGCAAAAATTGCAGGGTGCAATCAATTGGACAAACTATGCAATCAATTGCATAGTGGAAAAACTTGGACTACTGAAAATCTCAAAATCTAGGCAAGAAAAAGTAGGGGTGCAATTAATTGGACCATCAGTGCAATCGATTGAACATGCAAAAATTGCAGGGTGCAATCAATTGGACAAACTATGCAATCAATTGCATAGTGGAAAAACTTGAAAAAGTCCTTGTTGACTGGATTGTGTTGGCTATAGGCTCGATTATTTTGCTTGTCAAAGAAGGCACAGAAATAAACACATGAACCTTAGAATTCCTTGAATAATAATCAATCATAACTTGGGAAATACTTGATCAAATGAATTTGAATTTCTTGCATATCAACTTTGACTTTGTTAGGATGAAATACAGTCGAGTTGAGGAACTGTTCTTGATTTAGACTTCTCCATGAAAATGCTAGTAAAGGGAAAAACAAAATATTTTTTTATTTTGATTAACGGTTAGCAAACAAAAAAATATAAAAGCAAATAAGAAACAAAAAAATGTTTGGTGATATCTGCAAGGCATAAACCCAAAGATGAGATGGATAAGGGAACTAATGCATGATCTTGTTTGTAAGCAATGATGAAAATGAAAATGCAGAAACTTTTTTGGGAACAAATTAGGGTATGACAATGAGGTCTTCGAAAAAATCCCTAGATGAAGGTTGGAAGGTATTTATCAAACAAATTCATTCTTGTTCATTAAGTTTAAGGTACAAGTGTCTTTGTCTTGTTGTGTTTGATGTGTTGCTTTCATGTTGCATGTTATGTTTATTGGTATTGTTGCGTCATTTTCATGTTGTGGTTTTGAGTGGAAGCTGCGTTTTTGGTGTGAAGAATTTGTGGTGTCATTCTAATTGTGATGTTGTTGATGTTCGTACTCGTGCTTTGGCTCAGCAGCATTGCGTTTTAGTCCTTGGTTGGCTTGTGTTTGGAAGTTTTCAAGTCATTTTTAATTGTAATGTATTTTTAATCCATATGCATAACTTTTCCTTTCCATTTTTTCATGGCTTGAAAATTTGTTGTGACAAGAACAATGTAGTGGGCTAATGGAATGATAGGTGGGCCTTTGAATTTTTACTCTTTGCACCATGTTGATTTTTGTAATACAAATAGATTATAACTGTTATATTGGTCCTTTTTTGTTATAACTTCATGAGCCATATTTTTTCTTGTAATTTTTTTACCTTTAAAGAAAACAAGACTATTAACTTAAATCTTCCATGTTTGGACAACACTTTCGATTTTGATAATTGAACTTGCTTGATAATTCTTGAATTAAATCAAAGAAGATCCACCTGAAACCATATTTGAACATCTTGAATTGCTCATTAAAAACACCTTGAATGAATTAAAACATTTTGAATTTTCCTTAAACCAATGCACTCGAATCACCAACGAATTTGATTTTGAACACAAAAACTTTAACTGAGCCAAAACTTGATCACTTGATGATTTCCAAAACCAAAACCTTGGGCTTGATACACATTTTTTCCATAAAGGCCTATAACAAGCAATGACTTATAAATGATGCAAAGAACTAGGGTTTAACCAATATTAGGTCCAACTTTCCTTTGAATTCAATCAAGAATGCATAGGCAATGAATCAAGCCCACGCATTTGGCTTGAACAAACACTATAAAACCCTAAGACTTGGACATAAAGAAATGAAAGCAAAATGCAACATATTTTTGGATATTTGAATAATGGTTAGTAAATAGAAACATAAATGAGGGTAATATACATGTAGGACAAATTTGGGGTATGACACCCTGGAGTTACAAAAAAATTCTAACAACCAAAGTTGCAACAAAGAAACAACAATAAAATGGAGACAATACAAAGCTCAATGTTAAATGATGCATAAATCATTAAGGTATAAACACAAAGACAGAAAATTTACAAAGACAGTGATCAAGTGGTGAAGAACGTGATACAAAGTGTTGTACCCCAAAATTTTCCCTCATATCTCCAAATTAATATGTCTCAAGAGGTCTCCTAATGTTCATAAGATTCTCTATTGCTCAAAGGAACTCAAGGTTTCATCAGACAAAGCCTTCTCCTAAGCAGTGGATCTCAAATTAGGGTTTTGTGTTTCTCAAGGCAAATTGGACTTCTGAAGCCTCAAATGGACTTCATGATATCCCATATACTTCAGAGGATCCTCATGTCAAGTTTCAAGACTTACCCTACAAGTTTGGTCAATTAGATGCTCAGATGATCAATAATTAGTTAACTTGTGTAAAAAGTCAATTGTGGTCAACATACAATCAAACTGCAAGGTTTTTGGTCAACATCAATATTATGAAGTAAGATTCATCATTTGATCAAGGGTTGATTATGATTCATCAAGAAAACCTCAAATTCATCACAAGGCAAAAGTTGCTAAATTAGGGTTTCTTAAGGAGAAAGTCAATTGTACTTTGACCAGCTCTAACTTTCACATACTTCATTAGAAATTTCCCATCCAAAGATCATTTTGAAGGTAATTCAATTATTTACAACTTTGTGTCTCACAAGCCAAGGCCATAAATGCTTTATTTGAGAGATATGGGCCAAGACATTACAAGTCCTCTAAAAAGTCAACAAAAAGTCAACTTTTTCAAAAGCTCATAACTTGGACATGGAAGATCAAAAGGAAATGGGACCTAAAGGAGTGATTAAAGGACACTTTAAGCTTTATAAAAATTCCAAGATAACATTCATATGATAAAAATTGATGAAGTATGCATTGTTAAAGTTGAGCAAATTTGAGGAGGTATATAAGGCAAACAATGACCAAACTTGAGTTTTTGCCAAATGGGCCTATGTTTTCACAATCCAAGCTTAATTCTAAGATGATCCACGACCTATAAGTCATATATTTTGATTTTATTTGTTTATTTTATATTTTATTGGATTTAATTCATTTAAATTCGATTTTAATTAAAATAAATATTGAAAAATCAAATATTTGATCTATGGGTTATTTTGGGATCAGATTTTGAGGTTTATTGTCATAATATTTGATCCAAAATTCGTGCAAGGCAAGAGAGGAAATGTGTGATGACCAAATATGCCAAAATAGAAATATTTGAATTACACTTGAATAACAAATCAAATCTTTTCCACCCAAGTCCAATTTCTGACCTAAAATCATCCTCTATATATACTCATCATATGCACAAGATCAAAGGACGAAAATCCTTGCACAAGAACCCTAAAGAAAAGTTCCATAAAGTGAAGAAATTAGGGCAAGTTACAAAATTAATCTCAGCAAGTCCTAATCAATTCCATACATTCAAACATCGTCAAGGAGATCCCAAGAGGCTATCCCAATCATCCTTGAAGGTTAAAACCACGTGAATCATGACTTATCCTTCATGGTCGTTCCTAACATTTCCAACTTTCGAATTTCTTGTTTCATGATGTATTAAGCTATATTTCATGCATATTCATGTTCATATACATTATTAAGATTATTTTGATACTTTTTTTATCAAGCTTCCATGCAGGAATCAAGAATTGCCATGGCTAGGGCACGAAGAAGGAATTCTTCGAATCTCCCTCTATAGCTATTTTTAGCCAAAAATAATGATGGATTTGGATTCTTGGGGTTTGAATTAGTGGATCTGGACATTCTTAATCTTTTAATCATTTGATTTCATGAATTTTAATGTTGCAGGTTTTTTTGCTACGAACAAAGTCGTAGCAAAAGCGTAGCAATTTGGATGAAGTCGCAACGAAGAAGATGAAACGTGGCAAGAATCTGTTGGTTGGTTCTGAATTTCGCTTGTTTTTAATAGTTATTTAATTCGTTCCATTCGTTTGACAGGAAGGCGCGCATAGCCTGGTGGTAGGAGCATACATGAATGACCTTGAGGGTCTGGGTTCAAACCCCAGCGCCCTCCCCTCTCTCTTTTTGACCTTTTTTTTTCTTTCTATTTTCTTATTATTTTCTCACTTAATTTCTTTTTTTTTTATTTTAATTTTAATTTCTTTTAATTAATTAATTAAGAGATAATATTTTCTAACCAATAAAAAATTAGGAAAATTAATAACTTTTTTTAAAAATATATATAAAAAAAATATTTTTATATATAATTAAATTAGTAATTAATTTAGGTTTCAAAAATCATAAAAACCCTTATTGTCAATAAAATCCGATTAATCGATTTTACACGAATCATTTGATATTTCTTCCTTCCCCATTCTTATTCCTCCTCGACTTTAATTTCTTTGCCATTTATATTTATAGAACAAATGTATAGGATGCTAATTTTTCTTGTAATAGTTAGTAATTTAATTTCTGTCATTTTAATTTTTGCATTACCCCAATTTAAATCATGTATCCCCTCCCCATGATGTAATAGCTTAGGATTTATTTTCACTTTTAAATTCCGCAAAACAATTAACTGCGTGGTTAGTAACAATAGGGTGTGAAAAGAATGTATGTGAATAAAAATGGACTTAGCCCATTAATCCAAAGAAAATACCTGAATATAACACACTCTTCACACCTACACCTCTAGGGTAACTTCTCTTTGTTGATGGTCAAGTCCCTCGAACGTAGGGGTACCTTGACTTGTTGCCTAAATAAATAAATAAATATCATCATAGTCCATTCGATATAAATATCACAGCCCCTCGATGACCCTTCAAGTTGCCTACGAATAAGTGATCTAGTCCCTCGATGACCCTTCAAGTTGAATATGAAATATGATTTCATCCCTCGATGACCCTACAAAAAAGATCATAGTCCCTCAATGACCCTTCGAGTTTCCTATGAAAAGATGATCTCGTCCCTCGATGACCCTACGAAAATGATGATATTCCCTTCGAATTGCTAAGGACTCCTTACATGTTGCCTTCTATGACTATAACGATGACCCTACATTTGTCCCTCCAAATCCAAGGATAAGACTACTTACTAACTAATAGTAAGGGCAGTTATATCCCTAAGGAAACGAAAATGACAAGAAAGATCTTACAACTTAGGGTAAGTAACTTTTAAATGCTTGCACCCCTGACAATTTTTTTCAAAATACTTTCAAACAAGTGAACACTTTGTATACATTCATACGAGAATCATTACAAAGTTAAATCTTTACGAAAATATTGTAATCACACACTACACTTTTCAAACAAAACAAGTATAAAGTGAGCTAAGTAATTAAGAGCCCATGGATAACCATGGATACAAAGGGTGCTAACACCTTCCCTTTGTATAACTTACCCCCCGAACTCAAAATATTTTAAAGGTCTTTCCTGTTCTTTTATACCTTTCCTAAATTGGATGAAATAAAAGTCGGTGGCGACTCTTGCTTACCGCAACATACTTTGCGACAAAAATTAAAAGTCATTTCTCCCACCGTATTACATAAAGTCAAAAAATTATTTTTTAATTATTACATCTAAGGCACAATGGCCTGGAAAATATTACAGAGACAAAAAATAGTATAAAGTAAAAGAAATGGTCAATTATAAGCTTATGAAGCTGAAGTAATATAACCACCATCTTGAATCTGCTTGGGGAAGCCTGGAAAGGTATTAAACTCTTCAATAGGAATCTCGACAGTGGGGAAAACCTCATTGCCTATTCCACAATCTGATTACGGACCCCAAACACTCCATTAGAGGCAATCATGGAACGTCTCCTTCATATTGGTAACCTTGTCTTCAAGAGCCTTCAGGGCCTTGACATGAGCATCGGCCTCCTGATAAAGAGTTTTCTAATCCTCCTCTATCTTACAGGCTTTCTTTATAGAAGCATCAAAGGAATCATCTAGATGTTTCTCCTCCTCCTTAAAAGCACCTTCCAAATCACTTATCTAGGAATCCAAAGTAGAAGGGGAGTTAAATGTATTCATATTCTCTCATAGAGAGTCATCAAGCTTGACCTTCTTCTATAGCTCAATTATATCATTTTGAAGAGAAAAACACTTATGATCCACAACTTTGAATTTCCCCTTTGAAATGTACCTTTCCATGGAGGGATTTCTAGAAGTTAGGGTGTCTCATCTACCACCAGTGATAAGGGAGAGCAAAGATGAAGTCTGATATATATTGTGAGTGCCCTTGGAAACAAGCTTCATATTCTTACCTTCAGAGAGATCATGGACGAAGGACAAGTCCTACTTTGACATACTAGTAGCAGCCTCCGCAGGTGTACGGGCAAGCCGAGAATGACAAACATCTACAAGAAGGGAGTTATCTTCCTTGAAGTATCTTCCCCGGAAAGACGATTCTTCTTAGGAAAGCATTCTTCTGGGGGAGGATTGGTCTTCATCCTGGCCCCTCTTTGTTAACACCGAGGACAAGAGCACATCTTCTTCCACAATCAAAACGTCGACAACATAAATTAGTTGGTTGATGTCATACCCTAATTTTTTAACCTAAGATCCCACATAATTTACACCAAATTATCATTATATGCATACACTTTTTATACATCACTAACCCATTGGAGAATACCAAGTTTGTTGTTTATCTTGTGTTTACAATGAATTAGGATTTTGAGCCTCATAAAGGATTCAACCAAAGAATCAATCAAGAATTGGCATGACCTTCAACTTCTCAAGCATATAAATCATTCATAAATATCAAGGGATCTCCCTCATCAAGGATCAAGCATAATTTCACATCATTGGAAGTCACTCAAGCCCCCAAGGTCATCTGAGACACCAAATTAGGATTTTGATTGATCAAGAGCTTCCAAAGAGGAATTTTCATCTGGACATGATCCAATACCTTAAGATATGATTCAAGAAGTTCACATACACCTTTGAAGTCCATCCATAAGCTTAAAATAACCTCCAAGGATTCATTCATTGAAAATCTGAAATTAGGGTTTCTTTGATGAAATTTCATCTGATACCCAAAGTCAAAGTTTGACTTTTTGGGTAAAATTGATCATCAAGGGGTATTATTCAAGAAAATATGGTCCACAGTTAAATTTTATCAAGATTTAATAAAGAAATCAGAGTTACTAGTAAAATAAGCCAAGTTGAGAAATTGAAAATTTCACGTTATGGAAAAATCATGTTCAAGTACCTAACTTTACAAGGCCATAACTTGCAAACCAAACAACCATTTTTTTCTCCAAAGCCTAAATGATAGATCTCATGTCATACAACAAAATTGATCGACTGAGTCATCTCCAAAAAATGCTTGGATTTGAAGTTATGAATTGATCAAAATCAAGACAAAGTTATAAACATTTCCAACACTTAGCCAAATTCTACCAAGAGTTTTTCAGCATGAAACATCAAACTTTGAAGGGATTTTTCATATTGATCCAAGCTTAATCAACACAAATTATGGACATCAAAGTTAAAGTAGGTAATTTAATCTTTTCAAAATGTGTAAGAACATCCATTGTTTCTACTTGCGCAAGGAGTTATGAATTTCTCAACATGCCTTTATCAAACTGATTTTCAAAGATAGTTTTGCATATGCCACACAATTTTTTCAAATTGGATGACTTGGCAAGTTTGATATATGATGCGTGTTTTTTGCAAGTGTACGAACACGTCAGAGTAATATAAAAGATTGTCGAATCCACAGAGACCAAGTGTCAATCTATCGTACCTGTTGTTATGGTGTGTATCTAAGGCAACTAATTTTAAGGGTTTTAGTAAGGGTGCAATGGTAAATAAAATATTAATTTTAAATAATAAATAAAAGACAGGCTCGAATGTAATTCACGTAATCAATGATAATCTAGTATTTGTTAATGGAACTACTTATGGGCAATGTTTTCTCCTTTGAAAAGAACTAATTTAACAGGAACTGTCGCTTTCGCGTATTCAGAACCGAGTTGTACTCTCTAATCAACCCCTCCTATTGTCACGGATAAAAAGGTGCGTACTGCGTTAGAGTAGTAAACCTATTTTTAAGAAATGTAGTATCTTAACTAAGTTGAAAAGTATTTTAACCTGGACTTTTTAGCAAAAAGAGGTTCTTGTGAACCAGACTCTAAATCTCATAACGCGTCCGAAAATCGTTTTAAAATCTCTTTTCTTTTTAATCTAAAAACTCCTAATAAACTAGACAAAGCGCTTTTGGCTGTTTTTGAAATAGTTAAAAACAATTACTTGAATTGAAAGATAAAATAGCCCATAGGTGTTTCCACGAACAATTATACTGATTACTGGTTCAATTACGATCCTTACATTCTAACCTTTATGGAATTAGTTAGACATGATAAAGTAAAGATTCTTTTTATAATTTTTCATAAAAGTAATTTAGTGCGAGTGCGGAAAGTAAATGAATTTAGTGCGAGTGCGAGAAATAAAGTAATTTAAAGCGAGTGCGAGAAATAAAGGAATTTAAAGCGAGTGCGGATAATAAAGAAAGTAAAGCGGTTGCAGGAAATAAAGAAAGTAAAGCGAGTGCAGGAAATAAATAAAGTAAAGTGCGAGTGCGGGAAATAAATGAAAGTAAAGCAATGCAGAAAAAAAATGAAAGTAAAATACGAACTTGAATTAAAATGGCGGCAGGATTAACTTCCTCCAGAGTGCTCCAAAACTCGATCGCACAGACAGATTACAGACTCGATCACTCGATTGCAGAGGCACCCCGATGTGGAATGGCAACTGCTTTATAACTGATATATGCCTAGAGAAATCTAATTCTGGATGAAGAAAAACGAAAATCTAAGGTCCTATTTATAGGAAAACTGAAAGCATGAAATGACCGGGATGCCCCTCCACTAAAAAGTGGAGGTTACTGGATTTGGCCTTGTGGCGCCCGCCACAGGCCTATGGCGCCCGCCATGGTCCCTACAGGGGATTGTGGAGTGGGGATCGTGGGTCTTGGAGGTTGAGGAGTGGTCTTGAGACGTGGCCACGTCATGGCTAACCCCATGGCGCCCGCCACGGTGGGTGCCGTAAGTGCAAAACGCTGAATTTCTAGGTTTTCGTCCGTTTTCACTCCTTTTTCGCTCCTTTTCCCGATTCAAGCTCCGATTATTATAAAAACCTGAAAACATAAGAAAACAAAGCAATAACAAAGCAAAACAACAATAAAAGCTAAGAATGCATGCGAAATCGGAGTCAGAAATACGGTGAATTTTAGTGTGATCAAATTCTCCCACACTTAAACCTTTGCTTGTCCTCAAGCAAACATTAAAGCTTAAGAAAATATGGTGTCAACACGTGTCTTTGGGCTAAAGGGATTCTAAGTTCAAGTCAGGATGCAGTGACAGATACTAACTAAGTGAACCAAGGGTACCATAGTAACACAAACACAAACTTCAATCCTATATTAACCACTCCATGTCATCCCACAATACTTAGGCCTATCTTCTCATCTTTTTGTGTCCTTTTCATTCAGGCGCAATCATATTAAGCCCGTTATCCGTACATGCTTCATAGTAGAGTGACCGGTTAGTGATTCTGATCCATAACATAAGGTTTCTGGCACATAAGCATGTGTAAACCTGTTTTTATTTCGCCTAAATGTAGCTGCGGGGGATCGGATCGTAATCCGCCCTACCAAGTTCAGTGCCAGATACCTCTGAACCAACTAACAATAGGTGACTTGCAATTTTTTTTCTTTTTGTGGCAAAATTTTTTTCTTCTCTTTTTTCGGTTTAAATGACTTTGTGAGGGTCACCTATACCAGAGTTTGCCTTTTTTTTTCTTTTTTTATTAGCACTGGATCATTCACTTATATTCATCGGCCCCCTACGTAGAGCATGCTTAGGCCGGAGCTGACTGCTAAAATAAACTACTTAGGACAATTTTTTAAATGATAATAAAGGCCATGGTGGTGGGGTTTAGGAGTGATTCCTATATTCAAGAGGTCTATGGTGCTAAAATGGTTCTGATGTTTCAAAAAGTTGACCTAAGTCACCACATCCTAATCTAAACCTGTCTCAAAGCCCAAAAAACATGTGAAACAACATTATTTTCTTTTTAAAATTTTTCTGGTAAGGCTAAGGAAATGGGAAAAAATGAAGATGTACTAAAAATACACTATACTGGTGACTCGTTAGACTCATGCATTATCTAAGAAAAATAAATTACTGAAAAGGGAAATAACTGAAAGGAAATAAACTAAGAAGGGAAATAACAGAAAGCAATAAAATCCCCTCCCACACTTAAATCGAACATTGTCCCCAATGTTTCGAAATAAGATAAGGGGGGTAACCTGGAAAAAACTATTGAGGAGGGGCACTGGTGCCTTCGCCGTCCTGATGTGATGGTTTGGAACGACGGGATCTACTACGATGCTGGTCCCTCCGGTCGAGTCGTGCTGATAAAGCAGCCTGAGCACTTCGGACCTCTCGAAGGTTACCCAAGATGGAACCCTGAGTAGCCTCTACAAGCTGGTAGTGTCGGCTGTTGAACTCTCTCTGACGGTTCTGCTCTAATGAGATATCGTTCAAGGTACGGCAAACGTTGCTATAAGCACGATCCGAAACCAATCGCGATTGTTGCATGAAGCTCATGTTGTCCGTCAGCTGCTGTGAAATAGTAGAGAGAAGGCCATCACGCCTTTCTTCTCTAGCTGTCATATCACGCCACATCTCCTCGGTGACAAAGAATCCAGGAGCAGTACCTGCAACAGGGTTAGAGGAAGATGGTGCGGTGTGTGACTGTGAAGGACGATGGGGGGACATGTGAGGGATGGGAGACTGCTCTCTCCGATCATACTCATCATCAGTGTCATGTGCCTCCCCATCGGGAATATTAGGAGGAAGTGAACCCAAAACACGTGGAGCATTAAGATCATAGGTCCAGTTCCTTTCATCACGTACATCAGTACGTCTACTGCATGGTAAAGCAACAGATGGGATAGCTACCCCATGAACCATCAACTCATAACCACCTTCTCTCCTCGTTCGGCACAATTTCATGTCTTTCAGAAATTTTAAATTAATTGTGCGAGGAGGTAGTGGTTCAAGTGTAGCTATCTCATCGTTCAGGCCAAGAGCCCGAGCAATAGACGTAACAAGCCCTCCAAAAACAATCGGTCCTGTTTTATTAGTAAATAAAGTCATATGGGCAAGCATAAACGGGACCGGATTGATGTGGGTTCTAGTGAGGCATCCTTGCAAAAATAGGAGTTCACGAGCATTTACCTTGTTTGGACTTTCCCGGCCAAAAATAGTACATGCCAAAAGAAGTCTAAAAACTCTTATGGCCGAGTTGTGAATGGTCGACGCAAGTATCCCTTCAAAAGAATTAATTGAAGTACTTGAAAGCCTTAGCCAGAAGGTAAATACCTCGGCCGACCATTCAGCATCCAAAGGTGCCTCACAGATCGAACCTTCCCTATGAGGGATTCCTAACAAACCTGCTAGCTCATTGGTACTGAATTCATATTCAATTCCAAACAGTCTAAAAATAACAGTACCGACAGTGCTAGCAGTGTTAGGACTGACAGTGTATATCAAAGAACTCAAAAACTCAGTTGTCAGCCTCTCATAGGTAGGTTCCTGATTAATGAAAATATTATGCAAGCCTAGAAATTCTAATAAATTAAAAACACTATGATAAATACCCAAAGCATACAGACAGTTATCGTCGACGTACCTAGTCGAGAGAATTTCTCGACTTTGAAGCCTCTGAATAATTTTCCGTTGCCTTTCGCCCGGTCTTCCATCACGAAGAAGAAATCCGTTGAACTCCATTGTTGAATGTTCCTTAGGTAGTGAAAATGGTAGAAAAGTGGTTTATGAGGTAAATGATAAAGTTTTGATTTTTTTGGTTTTTGATGGATGAAAATGGAAATGGATGTTGGATATGTTTTATGGATGGAGGGTATTTTGGAAATGGGGGAGCTTTAATGGGGTTCAAGGAGGATTTGGAAGGTTGTAAAAATGGGTTTTTGGTGAAGAAAGGGATGAAAATGGTGGAAATGGGGATTCAGCCCCGTACTTGTTGTTGGTACGGTGTGGCGCCCGCCACAGGGCCTATGGCGCCCGCCACAAGGCCAATTCCTGGGCCTTGTGGTTTTGGATCCTCCTTTTGGGCCTTCCTTGCACCTTGGTCTTCGGGGGGGTCTGGATAGCGTTTTCTTCTTCTTTTCAAGGCTTGAGGCTTGCATATTTTTTTGTGAAGACAAAAATGAAAATATTTTTGTCTTATATTTTTTTTCTTTGCACGACAAAAATAAAATAATTAAAAAAACAAAAAAGAAAAAGTTAACATTAGTGCATAATATGTATATATAAGGAATTCAAAGTGCATGAAAATATAAAAGCTGCAATAAAGTAAAATATGTCTGGAAATGCGATAAATAAAAGGAAATTAAATACTAGGGTAGTGCTGTCAGTGTAGAATGAGTCATGTGGTAGGTTTCTTTTCCTGGCTTGATCCACGAATCTCAGTTATCTCCCTCCGAAGCTCGTCAATCGCCTGATGTAGAGCATCGGCCTCTGAGGCATGAGTGAGATCAGAAACCTGCATCTGTAACTCCAAGTCTGCCACTTCCTGCTTGAGCAGGGCGGTCTCCTTACGGAGCTCATAAATCTGTGTTTGTAGGTCAGGTGGCTGCAGAGACATATTGTTAGACATAACAGTGATTCGGGGAGTAAGAGGTGTAGGAGTGTACTCAGCGGCGGGAGGCGATTTCAGCTCTTCGACAGTCTCTCCATAACCCTCTAGAGCATAACTCCAATTGGCAGGATCATGGACACTGGTCATCAGCGGATCTGGTAATGTAAAGTAGTGTATCGCTTCACCGTCGATCAGTAATTTAAACATGTTGGGCTCAAAAGAAGCCCTCCTCATCAGTCCTCTATCAAGACAAAAATCAATATCCAGGGTGGTGTAGCAGCAGAAGGTCCTGAGGTGCAATAATTTGCGAGACAAACCCAATGCAGTAGCTATCTGTGTAACAATCCCACCGACATGGATGATGCCTACTGATGATCTGGCAACACTAGCAAGGCCCTTCAGCAGAAAGTTGCCACAGGCAACAGGGCGAGACTGAGTCGCACAAAACAGTAGGAAAATCTCCTCTTCACTTAGCAGTGTCTCTGTATCTGGAAAACCTAGGAAAGAATGTGCTAGAATCATCTAGAAGTACCTCAATGCAGGGTTGTGGATTACCTGAGAAAACTGGGTAGAAGGATCTTGGCTCCCTCCGCCTGATATTTTAGTCCAAAACTTTTCCACTTCTCTGCTCATAAAATACCCCATCGGAGTCTCTAGAATAGCATCAGGAGTAGTCTGGAAACCTAGCAAGTCACCAAACTCTTTGTGAGAGAATGAGTAGTCAATCCCGAACAACCTAAAAACAGCGAGTCCATCGGGTCCAGCCCAAGGGTCATGATGAAACGAGCTGAGGAACTCAAGAGTCAAGTTCCTATAAGTGTTGTTCCTGTCGTCAAACTGGTCCCACTGGAGTTGATGGCATAAAAATCTGACGCTTGGCTCTATCCCCAAGGCATCCATGTAGTCATGGTCAGGGTACCTGGTAGGATCCATAGGCCGTCTCATGTGAACATAGTAACGCTCTCTCTGTGCATCGTCTCTAAAGGCCACGTGCATGTCATCAGGGTTCTGCATTCTGTACAAGGTTAGCAAACAAGTCCTGAAAGCACATAAAGCATTCAATCATTAGTCCTGACATAAAAATAAACAAATTAAAATAAAGTAAAAATAAATAAAAAGTACAAAAATAAGAAAACCATGGGTTGCCTCCCATGCAACGCTTGTTTAACGTCATTAGCTCGACGACCGATATTTAAACATCATTGGAAGGATATGGTGGATCACTCAGAGTATGGCAGGTGTATGTTGTTGGAATGTCACCTCCTTCGTAGGGCTTCAACCTCTGTCCATTGACGATGAACGGTTTACATGTCTGGTTCTTGATTTCAATAGCGTCGGATCTTAGGATCTTAGATACTTTGAAAGGGCCAGTCCATCTCGAACGGAGTTTTCCTGGAAAGAGTCGTAACCTAGAATCTAACAGGAGAACAGGATCGCCTATTTTGAAGTCTCTTCTTATGATTCTTTTGTCATGCCAAGCTTTTGTTCTTTCTTTGTATATGATGGCATTTTCGTAGGCAGATTGTCTGAGCTCTTCTAATTTGTGGATGTCAAGGATACGTTTCTCACCAGCTGTCAAGTAATCCAAATTCAAAGTTTTGATGGCCCAATAGGCCTTATGCTCCAACTCAAAAGGTAAGTGACAGGATTTTCCATAGACCAGTTGATAAGGGGTTGTTCCTATAGGAGTTTTGAAAGCGGTTCTATAGGCCCATAATGCTTCTTGAAGTTTCTGTGACCAATCCTTTCTAGATATAGAGACAGTCTTCTCGAGGATTTGTTTTATCTCCCTATTAGATACTTCCACTTGTCCATTGGTCTGTGGGTGGTATGGTGTTGCTACTCTATGCTTAACTCCATACTTGCTTAAAAGTTTATCAAATATTCTCGATATGAAGTGTGATCCTCCATCACTTATGACTAAACGGGGTGTTCCAAACCTGGGAAATATATAATTTTTGAATAATTTGATGACTACTCTGGTGTCGTTTGTGGGTGCGGCGATAGCTTCAATCCATTTAGACACGTAGTCAGCAGCTACTAATATGTACTGATTTCCAAAAGATGGTGGGAACGGTCCCATAAAGTCTATACCCCATACGTCGAAGAGTTCTACTTCTTGGATATTTCTTAACGGCATTTCATTACGTCTTGAAATATTTCCTGTGCGTTGGCATCTGTCACACTTGACAATGAAAACATGGACATCACGCCACATATTAGGCCAGAATAGGCCAGCTTGAAGAATCTTGGCGTAGGTCTTAGATGTGCTTGCATGTCCACCATAGGGTGCAGAGTGACAATGCTCAATTATATTATTTACCTCTTCTTCTGGAACACAACAGCGGAAAATTCCATCTTTACCTCTCTTGAAAAGAAATGGTTCGTCCCAATAGAAGTTTCTCACATCACTATAGAACTTCTTCTTCTGGTGGTAATTTAGATCAGGGGGTATGATGTCAGCGGCTAGGTAATTAACAAAATCTGCATACCAAGGTACATTGCTTATAGCTAAGGATTTATGAAATTGCTCATGTGGGTCTGGGTTATCATCTTCAATAGTTTCTAGTTGGGCTATCAGTCTATCATAGGCAAAATCGTCATTTATGGGTACTGAATCAGGTTTCAGGTATTCTAGCCTAGATAGGTGATCAGCTACCACATTATCAGTGCCTTTCTTTTCACGGATATCCAAATCAAACTCTTGTAATAATAGAATCCATCGAAGTAACCTAGGCTTGGCATCCTTTTTGCTTAGTAAGTAACGAATGGCAGCGTGGTCGGTGTAAACTATAATCTTGGCTCCTACTAGATAAGATCTAAATTTGTCTATTGCAAAAACTACAGCTAGGAGCTCTTTTTCGGTTGTTGCGTAGTTGAGCTGTGCAGCGTCTATGGTTCTACTGGCATAATAAATGACATGTAACTTCTTATCTTTTCTTTGACCTAGAACGGCTCCAACAGCATAATCACTGGCGTCACACATTATCTCAAACGGTTCTGACCAATCAGGGGGTTTCATTATAGGTGCTGAAATCAGAGCTTGCTTCAGAAGATTAAATGCTTCAGTACATTTTTCATCGAAGATAAATTCAGCATCTTTCATTAAAAGACCAGTTAAGGGCTTTGTTATTTTGGAGAAATCCTTGATAAAACGTCGGTAAAATCCGGCATGTCCAAGAAAACTTCTTATCTCCCTGATAGTCTTCGGCGGTTTTAGATTCTCTATGACTTCTATTTTTGCTTTATCTACCTCTATACCTTTTTCGGAAACTATATGTCCTAAAACAATCCCTTCGGTGACCATGAAATGACATTTTTCCCAATTTAGCACAAGGTTTACCTCCACACATCTCTCCAGGATTTTCTCAAGGTTGATAAGACAATTTTTGAAATCTGATCCACAAACTGAGAAATCGTCCATAAATACTTCCATAATTCCATCTAAATAGTCAGCAAAGATAGACATCATGCAGCGTTGGAAAGTTGCAGGAGCATTACAAAGTCCAAAAGGCATTCTTCTATAGGCAAAGGTTCCAACTGGGCATGTAAAGGTAGTTTTTTCTTGATCTTCGGGGTGAATAGGTATTTGGAAGAATCCGGAATATCCATCTAAGTAACAAAAGTAAGAGTGTCTGGCTAGGCGCTCCAACATTTGGTCTATGAATGGTAATGGGAAATGGTCCTTCCTAGTTGCTTTATTTAATTTTCTATAATCTATGCACATACGCCAACCTCCATCGGTTCTTTTTGCTACAGGTTCGCCCTTCTCGTTTTGCACGACTGTGATGCCTCCCTTTTTAGGTACTACATGCACAGGACTCACCCATTTACTGTCCGAGATCTGATATATTATACCTGCCTCTAATAACTTAAGAACTTCAGTCTTAACTACAGTACTCATTATAGGATTTATTCTTCGTTGGTGTTCTCTGGAAGGTTTTGAATCTTCTTCAAGCAAAATCCGATTCATGCATACGGATGGGCTTATTCCTTTTAGATCAGAGATCTTATATCCTAAGGCTGAGGGGTACCTACGTAAAACTTCTAATAATTGATCGGTTTCTTCTTGGTTTAAGGTAGCACTGACTATAACTGGACGGTTCATATCTTCATCAAGAAATTCATATCTCAGGTTTTTAGGCAGTTCCTTAAGTTTTACGGTCGGTTTCATAGGGCAAGGCATAGGATTTGGGGTAAGAGATAAACATTCGTGAAGGTTATCATCAATGTAGGGTCTTTTATAATTGTCATCTTCCAAAATAAGGGTTGACGGCAATTTTATAGATTCAGTTTCTTCTTCTTGTTCTAATTCCCTAATACATTCTTCGATGATATCTAAGGCATAACAAGCATCTCCTATCACAGGTGCCATAAGAAATTTTGACAATATAAATTCTATCTTCTCGTCACCTACCTCAAAAGTTAGTTTTCCCTTTTTAACATCTATCACGGCTCCAGCAGTCGATAAGAACGGTCTACCTAGGAGGATTGGTATGTCGTCATCTTCTTTAATGTCCATGACAACAAAATCAGTAGGTATAAACAGCTGACCTATCCTAACAGGGACATCTTCAAGTATGCCTATAGGGTATTTAACGGATCTATCGGCTAATTGAAGTGACATCTTAGTAGGTTGTAATTCTCCTAAGTTTAATCTCTCACAAACTGCTAAAGGCATTAAGCTCACACTAGCTCCTAAGTCTAGAAAAGCTTTTTCGATGACATGATTCCCCAAAATACAAGGAATGGAAAAATTTCCGGGATCTTTATCTTTCTTTGCTAACCTATTTTCGGAAATAGAATTACATTCCATGGGTTTCGGATCTTCAAGTCTACGTTTATTTGTAAGTATGTCTTTGAGAAACTTAGCGTAAGAAGGTATTTGGGTGATGGCTTCTGTAAAGGGGATTTCTACGTGAAGTTTTTCTATAACCTTAACGAATTTTTGATATTGATTATCGATTTGGGTTTTCTTTAATCTTTGAGGGTAAGGTATTGGTGGTTTGTATGGCGGTGGTGGTACATAGGTTTTATTTTTAGGTTCTTCTCCTTTTTCTTGACTTTCCGGGGTTTCAGGCTTCTCTGGTTCCTTTTCCTCATTCCTCTCAGAAGTTTCGGGCTCACTCAATCTAGGGTTTAAAGGCTCCTTATAAGCGGTTCCTCGTAGAGTAATGGCATTTGCTTGCCCTTTCGGGTTTTGTTGAGGTTGTCCAGGGAACTGTCCTCCAGGTGTAGTCTGTGGGGCTTGGTTTAACGCTACCTGAGAGATCTGGGTTTCAAGCATCTTATTATGAGTAATGATTTGATCAACCTTGGTTCCTAACTGGGTAATCAGTTCGTTAACATGGACGTTTTGGTTCATGAACTCTTTATTTTGTTTTACTTGAGCAGTGATAAAACTTTTTACACTTTCCTCAAAGCTCGGACTAGGTGGTACAGGTTGCATAGGTTGATTTGTTCTTGGGGCTTGGTAACCTTGTTGTCTCGGAGGTGCGGTATTTTGGATAGGGTTATTATTTTTGTAGGAGAAGTTTGGGTGATTCCTCCATCCAGGGTTATATGTGTTTGAAAATGGGTTCCCTTGGGTATAGTTCACTTGCTCAGTGTTGGTTTCATTCAACAGATTGCATTCGGCGGATTGGTGTCCTTGCGTTCCACATATCTCACAATTCGGCGAAACTGCGGCTACAGTATTCGGAGTTGTACACATATGTTCGACTCTAAGGGCCAACGCGTCCATTTTAGCCTGCATCATGTCTATAGAACTTAGCTCATGTATTCCTCCTTGGGCTTCCTTCTTTTCCACTATCGCTCGTTCTACTCCCCATGATTGATGGTTTTGGGCCATATCCTCGATAAGGGCACTAGCTTCAGAGTAAGGTTTGTTCATCAGTGCGCCACCAGCGGCAGCGTCGATGGTCATTTTAGTGTTATAATGAAGTCCATTATAGAAGGTTTGGATGATTAGCCAATTTTCTAAGCCATGATGTGGGCATGCTCTTAATAGTTCTTTATATCTCTCCCAGGCTTCGAACAACGACTCTCCTTGGTGTTGGGTAAATCTAGTTATTTGGTTTCGAAGAAGAGCGGTCTTACTTGGGGGAAAATATCTAGCAAGGAAAACTTTCCTAAGGTCATCCCAGGTTGTTATTGAATTGGGTGGAAGGGAATCTAACCATGATAGAGCTTTATCTCTGAGGGAAAAGGGAAATAATCTTAAGCGTATCGCCTCAGGAGAAGCTCCATTGGTTTTAAAGGTGTCTGCTAACTGAAGAAAGTTTTTTAAATGTTGGTTTGGGTTATCAGTAGCGAGACCTACGAATTGTCTCTGTTGCACTAATTGCAGCAGGGATGGTTTAAGTTCAAAATTATTGGCTGGGATAGCGGGGTTTACTATACTGGAACTAGGTTCCTCGTTTGATGGTTGGGCGAAGTCCTTAAGAGGTCTTCGGTTTTGATCTTCGGCCATAGCTCTCCTATTCCTATGGAAAAACAAACGTGCGCGAGCGTAACGTTCAGGTTCAGCTAGAGGGTCTACTAAACTTCCGGCACTGCGAGTCTTTCGCATTGACCGGTGGGTAACAACCTTAGTCTAAACGGTATAACTACAGGGTAATGAAATTTGACGATATTGGTCCCCGGCAACGGCGCCAAAAACTTGATGCGTGTTTTTCGCAAGTGTACGAACACGTCAGAGTAATATAAAAGATTGTCGAATCCACAGAGACCAAGTGTCAATCTATCGTACCTGTTGTTATGGTGTGTATCTAAGGCAACTAATTTTAAGGGTTTTAGTAAGGGTGCAATGGTAAATAAAATATTAATTTTAAATAATAAATAAAAGACAGGCTCGAATGTAATTCACGTAATCAAGGATAATCCAGTATTTGTTAATGGAACTACTTATGGGCAATGTTTTCTCCTTTGAAAAGAACTAATTTAATAGGAACTGTCGCTTTCGCGTATACAGAACCGAGTTGTACTCTCTAATCAACCCCTCCTATTGTCACGGATAAAAAGGTGCGTACTGCGTTAGAGTAGTAAACCTATTTTTAAGAAATGTAGTATCTTAACTAAGTTGAAAAGTATTTTAACCTGGACTTCTTAGCAAAAAGAGGTTCTTGTGAACCAGACTCTAAATCTCATAACGCGTCCGAAAATCGTTTTAAAATCTCTTTTCTTTTTAATCTAAAAACTCCTAATAAACTAGACAAAGCGCTTTTGGCTGTTTTTGAAATAGTTAAAAACAATTACTTGAATTGAAAGATAAAATAGCCCTTAGGTGTTTCCATGAACAATTATACTGATTACTGGTTCAATTACGATCCTTACATTCTAACCTTTATGGAATTAGTTAGACATGATAAAGTAAAGATTCTTTTTATAATTTTTCATAAAAGTAATTTAGTGCGAGTGCGGAAAGTAAATGAATTTAGTGCGAGTGCGAGAAATAAAGTAATTTAAAGCGAGTGCGAGAAATAAAGGAATTTAAAGCGAGTGCAGATAATAAAGAAAGTAAAGCGGTTGCAGGAAATAAAGAAAGTAAAGCGAGTGCAGGAAATAAATAAAGTAAAGTGCGAGTGCGGGAAATAAATGAAAGTAAAGCAATGCAGAAAATAAATGAAAGTAAAATACGAACTTGAATTAAAATGGCAGCAGGATTAACTTCCTCCAGAGTGCTCCAAAACTCGATCGCACAGACAGATTACAGACTCGATCACTCGATTGCAGAGGCACCCCGATGTGGAATGGAAACTGCTTTATAACTGATATATGCCTAGAGAAATATAATTCTGGATGAAGAAAAACGAAAATCTAAGGTCCTATTTATAGGAAAACTGAAAGCATGAAATGACCGGGATGCCCCTCCACTAAAAAGTGGAGGTTACTGGATTTGGCCTTGTGGCGCCCGCCACAGGCCTATGGCGCCCGCCATGGTCCCTACAGGGGATTGTGGAGTGGGGATCGTGGGTCTTGGAGGTTGAGGAGTGGTCTTGAGACGTGGCCACGTCATGGCTAACCCCATGGCGCCCGCCACGGTGGGTGCCGTAAGTGCAAAACGCTGAATTTCTAGGTTTTCGTCCGTTTTCACTCCTTTTTCGCTCCTTTTCCCGATTCAAGCTCCGATTATTATAAAAACCTGAAAACATAAGAAAACAAAGCAATAAAAAAGCAAAACAACAATAAAAGCTAAGAATGCATGCGAAATCGGAGTCAGAAATACGGTGAATTTTAGTGTGATCAATATATTCATAAGATCAACATATAATATGCAATGCATGTAACACCCAATTCACCTCACAGAATTATTTATAAGTATCAGAGTAAAATTTCATTAAAAGCCAATTGAGTGCTACAATTCAACAAAAATAAACTCGGCTCCGTAGTACGTTTTCAAAAATAAACATTCAACATGCAGCGAAAATAATTTTAAAATTAACATCAATCAACTTCAGTTACAAAATTTTTTTTCTAAAAGAAATAACAAGTAAAAAACACAACGTCGTCCCGACTCCCAAAGCGACGTATCAGAGCCGACACACTAGAGACGTGAAGTACACCGACTTCACTGACCACCAGTCGACTTATCCTGCTCACCTTCATGTTACCAACATAAGAGTAACATTCAAATAGAAGGGGTGAGATACTTACATCATAAAGAGTAATATAATAAGAATTTAAGCAAGTATCAGAAAACAATGCCCCACTTCTCAACAACAACTATTCAACATCATCGCCTACAACAACATCTATCACACACCTCAACAACATCACATACTACATCCACACATATACAATAACAACATATACTATCACAACATCAATATATAACAACAACAATTATCATGCAATGAGACTCTACTTGACTCTATGCATACGATACCATATTCGATCTCTATTTCAAGATCCAGTTCCCGTCAGAACTCTCGACCCCTCTTTCATGGTCTAGTATGATCCTTATTTCATGATCACACCATCGACACCTATTTCACAGCCACGTACGATCCTTATTTCATGACTGCACCAACTTCATAACAACAACCATACCCCACCTTGTTATGTTCTTTAACTATGCAACATGTCATACAACATCGGTGACATACATGCATACTTACAATGACGACACCATACAACATCAACAACAACAGCCACTTACCACAACATCGATCAACATACTACTAGTCATTCTCATCAAGATTATCATGCATTCTTAACATATAATCACATAATTCAACTCATACTACGACAATGCCACACAACCTATACTACAACATATCACATACTTATATATCATTAACAAGCATATGAAACACAACATCACAACAATTACTCATCACAATAACAACAATAACATCATCGAATATGTCGATTATGTTTAAATTCAAATTACACTAATTATCCCTACAATTAAGTGTATAACTCATCTTTTACTACTTCCAGTTACACCCCATCAATTTCTACACATTATTAAGTGTAACACGATGGGAAAACTGACTTTAGTTAAATGTTGCGGATAGCAAGAGTCGCCACCGACTTTTATTTTATCCAAAGGAAATGGCATCAAAGAACAGGAAAGACCTTTAAAAGATTTTTGGGTTCGGGGGGTAGGTTATGTAAAGGGAAGGTGTTAGCACCCTTTACATCCATGGTTATCCATGGGCTCTTAGTTACTTAGCTCACTTTAAAATGTTTTTGAGAAGTGTAGTGTGTGTTTAGAAATTTTCTTAAGTACCTTATAATGATCCATGTACGGATATATATAAAGACTTTGTTTTGAAAATTGTTTGAAAATGTGAAGTGTTTTGAAATGTTTGAAAAGGTGAGCAAGTACATAAGAGGAACCTACCCTCAGTTAAGTCTTTTATGTTCTCCAATATCCTTTAAATGGTAAGACTATCCCTATTATTAAGGAATAGGTAGTCATTACCTTGGATGTATGAGGGACAAGTAAAGGGACAACTGTTATTAGGCAACTGTAAGGTGTATTTAGCAATTCGAAGGGACTTATCATCTTTATTCGAAAGGTACAAGATCATTTACGAAGGCAACCATGAAGGGACTTGATCTTTTTATCTTTTAAGGGACTAGATGATATAAATAAATGAAGGGACTTTGCTTTATACACCTTACTTGACCTTTTTCTTTAGGCAACTTGAGAGGTATCCTTAAGAATGTGAGATGGCGATCCAGGATCGACTTATGTGTGTGTGTGTACAAATTCATATATTTATCTTGAGATTAATGATCTAAATTCAATTTTAAATACAAACATGTTTTACACTCCCTATTTTACTAACCATGGCAATTAAAAATAAATATTAAGAAATTCTACAAATATTACATAGGGTGTACAATTACATTATAATAATTAAAATAATTAAAATAAATAAGCATATAATAAATAAATAAATAAATAAATAAATGGGTTAGTAATAATAAAAATAAATATAAGAATGTTAGTATAATCAATATAATATAAAAAGTTCAAGATTAAATAAATAATTATTTTTTAAGAAAATTTTAATAAAAGAAATAATAATAATTATATACTAATAAATATGACTAATAGTTTAATTATTTAATTTTTATACATATTATAAAAATATTTGTTAATTATAATTAAGTAAACATATAAAAAAAATTAGAAATTAAACTCATAAAATAAAGTTAGGTTTTTTAATTTATTTAGAAAATAAGTTAAGGTTAATTACTTAATCTAATCCTAATTACATTATTTATATGAAAAACTACATATAATAATAATATAAACAAATTATAAATAAATATATACAATTAAAATTTTCAAACAAACATAATTAGGGTTTATGAAGTAAATTAGGGTTTATATAAAAATAATTAGGTTTTATTTATATAAAATATTAGGGTTTATGAGTTAATCTAAATATAATTAATTTATTTATACAAAACAAATAATATTAATAATATATAGTAAAATAAATATTAAATAATTCTAAGAATAAAGTTTGAGTTTTTTTAGAAAATATAAGTTCTTTGAATTATACACAAGAAAATAATATAAATATTTTTTGTTTTAACATTTATTCATTTATTAAAATATAAACAAAAATTAAAAAAAAAAGTAAGAAAAAGTGAGAAAAAGACTTACCTGGGGCTGGGATTCGAACTCAGGCCCTAGGCTTTGCATCTTTGAGACTAACAAGCTCTCCACCAGGCCAGCGCGCGTTTGGTGATAGTAAAATAACTTCAATTCTTTTTTTTTTATCCTACATAAATCATTGAAAAATAACCAAAAACAAAAGGGCCTGGGGACGATTCGAACCCAGGACTCCTCATTCATCACGCAAACGCCTTAACCAACTGAGCTATCACATTGTTCTGAAATAATATCAATAACATATCATAAAATATTATATCCAATTTTTGAATATGAATTTTGGCGCCAGACTTCATCTTCTTCATTTGAATTACCTGCGAAATTTCCTAGGCTTTCTCCTGCGAATTTTCCTGCAAACATTCAAAACCAGAATCCTATGTTTTTGTGAATATCACTCAAACCACAACATTAATTCAAATTAACAACCCAGATCAAATATACAAGGATTATATGTCACAGCCATGTTCTTAGAATTTGTTTTAAGGCCCTAAATGCTTGGTTCCCGATTTGAAGCTCCAAACCCTAGCAATGGTAAATTTCGATACAGTCCACAATAATTGAATTAATTCATCCAGAAAGTTTCTAAACATCATAACAAACACAAATCCATAGTTAATTTTCAATATCAATGCACAAATCATTCAAATCGAAAAAACTTAGAGCATGAAGAAGATGCATTCGGTTTGTGCAAATTAGGGCATGAATGAGCAATGTTATGATCCAGAATCAATCTATGAACTCCAAGGAACAAGTTGCAACCTTTGGTTTGTCTTAAGAGAGCCTCTAAGTTCAAAACCGAATCTCTCTTTTCTCTTGAAATTTTGAAATTTTTAATGTGTTCTTGAGGCTGCAATTTTCGTCCTTTGGTTGTGATATGTTCCATGTATATATGTGAACTGAATTAGGTCAAAAAGTTGTATGATTCTTTGGACTTTTTGGATGATTGAATATTGAAAAAGATCATGTCATAAAACTTGATTTTCACTTGATCTAACCTTGCTATTTTGAGACAATCTTCATAATTTTCATATCAATTAAATCCAATCAACTTTCATGACTTTCTAGAAGCAAAATACTTTTAAATCTTCATCATTTTATATTTTATTTGAATTTAAAATGATTTTTAATATAAAAAATCATAATAAATAAAAATAAAATGAATAAAATTATGAAAATATTAAATAAATTTCGTGCATGATGTCATGGAACACATTGGGTCACAAAAAAGTCAGCCCATTTGAAGAGTTATGATTTTAAGACCCCATTTACTTCATAAACCACTCAAAAATTCCCCAACTTTGCAAGGGCACAAATCCTTCAATTTTAATGCTATGAGGGTGTTCTTGGACATTTTGGAAATCTTAAAGAGTCCTCTAACCAACCCCATTGGTTTCATGTCCATATCTTTTACCATTCTCAAGTTATGCTCTTTTGAAGTTGTTGACTTTTTGTTGACTTTTAAAATGACCTATAATGTCTTAGCTCATACCTTCCAAATGAAGCATTTTTGGGCTTGGCTTGTGAGACACCAAGTTGTATAGAATTCAATATCCTTCAAAATGAGCTTTGGATGGGAAAAATTTGATGAAGCATGTGAAAGTTATGGCTGGTCAAAGTTCAGTTGACTTTTCCTGTGAAAACCCTAATTTAGAAACTCCTTATTCTTGATGATCTGAAATCTCCTTGATGAATCATGATCAACCCTTGATCAAATGATGAATTTTACTTCATATACTTGATGTTGACAAAAAATCATGAAGTTTGACTTTGGTTTGACCACAGTTGACCTCAGTTTGACTTTTTAACTACTTTGACTGATTTTGACCTATCTGATCATCTGACTGAGCAAACCTTTGAGAAAAGTTTTGAAACTTATCATGGGGATTCTTGAACACATATAAGATGCTATGAAGCTCACTTGAAGTCTTGGAAGTCCATTTAGCCTGACGAAAGTCAAAACCCTAGTTTAAGATACATTGCTTAGGAGGATGCATTGTCTGAGGGAATTGTCAAACTTGTCAACCAATTGTGAATCTTGTGAACCTCATGAGATGTCTTGTGAACCTTGTGAACCTTGTGAACCTCGTAGTACACAAAGTCTTGTCTTGTGAGGGCAAATTTTGGGGTGCAACACTAAGTAATTAGATAAATTTTCAGTAATTTTTTGGAATTTAAAAATTAATTTTTCATGCTATAGGGCTCGCAAAGCGAGGGTCACTTCTCTCTAAGTGACGAACTCACGGACCCATCTTGCTAAGCGAGCTCTGCGATTTTGCAAATCACACTTCTGCGCTCAAGACTCAACCTGCTACAAATTTATCACCAGAAATCACCAATACCAGTTAGGTAATCTCAGAATATTGCATCTAATCACCTACTCAAAACATTAACAACTATCAACTACATCTAACAACTAACCAACATAACTTTATCCCAATTCATCACAACATCAATCCCTAATCCTCAACCTACCTAATCCCCATTATAAAACCTTTAGAGATGGAAGAATCCCACCCTTACCTTAGGTTTTGTTGAGAATTTCTTCTTCTTCACGATTAAGATCTTTCCTTTTCTTCTCCTCTTCACAATTCTCACGATCATTTCTTGTTCTCTCTAACACTATTATGTTTTCCCTTTTTCCTTATTTCCAACTTAACCCCTAAGACCCAACTTATGATATTCCACTTTTACCCTTATTACTTTTACCAATTGACCACCTTATCCTCACCTCATATTTATTCCATTTAATTTATTTATCACATGATAATATGATTATCCACCACAATATAGTTCTCAATCACAATTATATTCGATAATCTATTATTTTAAGCACAACAACACATAATAATCCGAAAAAAAATAATTAAATAAAATTCGGGGCGTTACAACTCTCCCCCACTTAAAAAGTTTATGTCCTCAAAAACTTACCTCAAGTAAAAAGATTGGGATACGACTCTCGCATCCTGCTTTCCAATTCCCAAGTCAAATGTCCACCGGAAGCTCCTCCCCAAACCACTCGCACAAGGACAATCTCCTTTCCTCTCTACTATTTTACCTCCCGATCATCAATTTGTTCTGGTAATGCTTCAACCGTAAGATTATCTCTTACTTAAACTTCATCCATCGGTATCACATGTGACGAATCCGGAACATACTTCCGAAGCTATGCCATATGAAATACATCATGCAAATTTGACAATCTCAGTGGCAACGCCACTCTATAGGCAATAGGTCCAACTCTCACCGAAATCTGATACGGCCCAATGAACTTAAGAGTAAGCTTCCTCGACTTCAAAGATCTTCCAACACCGGTCATAGGAGTAGCCCTAAAAAATACATGATCTCCTTCTTGAAACTCAAGATCTTTTCTTCTCTTATCATGGAAACTCTTCTGCCTACTCTGTGAAGTCTTCATCTTATTCTGAATCAACTTCACCATCTCAGTGGTTTGTTGCACAATATCAGGTCCAAGTATAACACTCTCACCTGACTCATGCCAACACAAAGGTGTCCAACATCTTCAACCGCAAGTGACTATCCCAAGAACCTCCTTGTTCAAGCACACAAGCCCTCAACAGATCCTCCAAATATTGTATCGTCCTCTCTATCTGTCCATCAGTTGAGGATGATAAGCTGAACTCAACTTCAACTTCGAACCCAACGCCTCTTGTAAACTTTCCCAAAACCTCGAAGTAAACCATAGATCTCTATTCGACACAATGTTCAAAGGTATCCCGTGCAACTTCACAATCACACCGACATATATCTTTGCCAATCTCTACAAGGAATAAGTAATACTAATCGGTATAAAATGTGATGAATTCGTCAACCTATCAACAATTACCCAAATGGCATCACGTGCTCTTGGAGTAGTAGGTAACCCCGTAACAAAAGCCATCGATATACTATCCCATTTCCACTCGGGTATATCCAACGGTTACATCAAACTAGCAGGTTTCTGATGTTCCACTTTCGACTTCTGAAAAGTCAAACATTCATACACAAACTGAGCCACATCTCATTTCATACCAGACCACCAAAATATCTTCTTCAAATCGTGATACATTTTGGTCGCTCCTGGATGAATACTCAAACCACTCTTATGCACTTCTTCAAGAATCATTCTCTTCAAATTGATATCATCAGGAATACATATACGATCTCGAAATCTATGTACTCCTTGTTCATCAACCCGAAACTCATTATTTCCAACACGCTCATCATTAACCATCAAGTCCACCAGTTTCGCATTTGATCTTTGACTCTCTCGAAAACGATCAAGGAAATCATTATTAACCTTTAACATTCCCAACATCACGCTATGAGGTGTCTGTTCACAAACCAAATTCATATCTCTGAATTGCTCAATCAACTCCAATTCTCTAGTCATCATAGCCGACATGTGCAATGTCTTCCGACTCAAGGCATCAACTACAACATTAACCTTACCCGGATGATAATTCAAACTAAAGCCATAATCCTTTAAAAATTCTAACCAACATCTTTGTCTCACATTCATCTCTTTCTGATCAAACAGGTATTTCAAACTCTTATGATCACTATAAACTTCAAACCTCGAACCATACAAGTAGTGTCTCCAAATCTTCAAGACAAAAACCACAGCTGCCAACTCTAAATCGTGAGTAGGATAATTCCTCTCATGAACTCTTAACTGACGCAAAGCATACGCCACTACCTGACCATCTTGCATCAATACTCCACCTAAACCCATTAAAGAAGCATCACAATAAACTACAAACTATTCATCTTCTTTCGGTAAAATAAAAACTGGCGCAGTAGTCAACTTCTTCTTCGGCTCAATAAAAATCTTCTCACACTGAGAATCCCATACAAACGCTTTGTTCTTACAAGTCAATTGGGTCAACGGAAGTGCCAACTTTGAAAACCCCTCGATAAACCTCCGATAATAACCGGCCAATCCCAAGAAACTTCTAATTTATGTCACTGACTTTGCAGTCCTCCATTGTGGCACTGCATCTACTTTGGACGGATCCACAATAATCCATTGTCTGAAATCACATGACCCAGAAAAATCACTTCTTTCAACCAGAATTCACACTTCGACAATTTCGCATAAAGCTTCTTCTCTTTCAACACTTGTAATAAAATTCGTAAATGTTTAGCATGCTCTTCTTCTGACTTAGAATAAATCAGAATGTCTTTTATAAACACAACAACGAATTGATCCAAATACTCATGGAAAATCCTATTCATATATTCAATGAATACACCAGGTGCATTAGTAACTCCAAATGGCATCACTACATATTCATAGTGTCCATAACGAGTCCTAAAAGTAGTCTTCTGAATATCTTCATCCTTCACTCTTATCTGATGAGAACCCGATCGCAAATCGATCTTACTGAACACACGAGCACCAACCAACTAATCCATCAGATCATCTATCTTTGGAAGTGGATACTGATTCTTAATCGTCACCTTATTCAGTTGTCTGTAATCAATACACAACCTCATGCTACCATCCTTCTTCTTCACCAACAATACCGATGCTCCCCACGGTGATACACTCGGTCTCACAAATTTCTTTTCTAACAGTTCCTCTAATTGTTTCTTCAACTCAGATAACTCGGAAGCTGACATATGATATGGTGCCATCGAAATAGGTCTCATTCCTGGCACAAGATCGATACTAAATTCCACCTCTCTCTCTGGCGGTACGTCAATAACATCATCTGGAAACACTTCTGGGAAATATCTCACCACTTGCAATTCACTAATTGTCATATCATTTTCCACCGACAACGATGCAAACAACGCCAAAACTTGCGCTTCATCGTCCATAAGCTCTTTCAACTCTCGAGCAGACAAATAACCAGCTTCTTCTTCCTCTTCACCAGGAGTAAGAAACCGACCGAATTACTGAAGCAATTAATATGAACATGGTTGTGCTTCAATCAATTCATACCTAAAATCACATCCATACCTCTCAATGGCAGACAAACCAAATCTACACCAAAGTCTTTACCATAGATCGATAACGGACAATTCAGACATACAAGAGAAGTAGTTAACGACCCATCAGCAGGAGTTTCAATAACGATCTCTCCTTGCATCAAAGATACAACAAGCCCTAATTTCCTCACACAATCAAGAGAAATAAAATAGTGCGTCGCACCAGTGTCAATCATAGAAATTAATGGAATACTATTAATATGACAAATACCTCTGATCAAACGATCCTCGCTGGAAGTCTGTGTCCCTGTCAAAGCGAACACATTTCCTCCAGTTGCAGTTTTCTTGGGCTTCTGACAATGCATACTGATATGACCTTGCTTCCCACAATTGTAGAAAGTAACCAAATTTGCCTTGCACTCAGCAATCAAGTGTCTAGGTTGACCACACTTGAAACATTTCTTCACGTCACTCGTGCACTCACTGACACGATAACCCATCTCACCACGCCTATAGCACTTAAGTGAAGTAGGAGCACCTCCCCCACTTGGCCTTTTCCCCTTATTATGCTTCTGCTTACCCATATCCGCAGGAGCTGCATAAGGTTTTCCATGATTCCCTTATTGTTTACTTCTTCTATCAGCTAAACCTTAGAAGTGCTCAGATTGAGCCTTATTGTCTTCTTCAAAGATTCTACAACAATCCACCAGATTCAAAAACCTACGGATTCTCTGATATCCAATTGCCTACTTAATCTCAGGCCTCAAACCATTCTCGAATTTAACACACTTCAAGAACTCAGAAGTTACTTCACTATAATACGGATAAAACTTTGCCAAATCAATGAACTTCGCAGCGTACTCAGTCACAGACATGTTGCCCTGCTTCAGCTCCAAAAACTCGATTTCCTTCTTTTCCCGAACATCTTCAGGAAAATACTTCCTCACGAATTCTCTCTTGAACACGGCCCAGGTGACTGCCTCACAAGATGCATCCAATCATTGGCGAGTACCAACCCACCAATCTTTAGCCTCAGATACCAGTCTATGCGCACCCAATCACACCTTGCTTCCCTCTGAACACTCCATGACTCTGAAGATCCTCTCAATATCCTTGAGCCAATCTTGTGCTCCATCAGGGTCATACTTCCCCTTGAATGTTGGCGGATCATTCTTCCTGAACTCGTCTCTTTCACAATTCCCAGCATTCATCAAATTTTGTACAACCTGTGTCATCGCTTGCATAGTAGCGGCAAGTGCAACACCATTCCTCTCAGTCATTCTAAATCTGCCACACAATATAATCCAACAATGATTTAGAATCAACAATAACAACACAACTGCAGTGCATCAACAATGCTTAACACCCAACAACACAACGACTCAATGACTCTACGACTTGACGACTCAACTACTTGGTCGGGCAGACCGACATGCTCTGATACCACTTTGTAACACCCAATTCACCCCACAGAATTATATATAATTATCAGAGTAAAATTTCATTAAAAGCCAATTGAGTGCTAATATTGAACAAAAATAAACTCGGCTCCGTAGTACGTTTTCAAAAATAAACATTCAACATGCAGCGGAAATAATTTTAAAATCAACATCAATCAACTTCAGTTACAAAAATTGTTTTCTAAAAGAAATAACAAGTAAAAAAATACAACATCGTCCCGACTCCCAAAGTGACGTATCAGAGCCGACACCCTAGAGACGTGAAGTACACTGACTTCACTGACCACCACTCGACTTATCCTGTTCACCTGCATGTTACCAACATAAGGGTAACATTCAAACAAAAGAGGTGAGATACTTACATCACAAAGAGTAATATAATAAGAATTTAAGCAAGTATCAGAAAACAATGTCCCACTTCTCAACAACAACTATTCAACAACATCGCCTACGACAACATCTATCACACACCTCAACAACACCAAATAATACATCCACACATATACAATAACAACATATGCTATCACAACATCAATATACAACAACAACAATCATCATGCAATGAGACTCTACTTGACTCTATGCATGCGATACCATATTCGATCTCTATTTCAAGATTCAGTTCCCGACGGAACTCTCGACCCCTCTTTCATGGTCAAGTATGATCCCTATTTCATGATCACACCCTTGACCCCTATTTCATGGCCACGTACGGTCCCTATTTCATGACCGCACCAACTTCACAACAATAACCATACCCCAACCTTGGTATGTTCTTCAACTATGCAACATGTCATGCAACATCGGTGACATACATGCATACTCACAATGACGACACCATACAACATCAACAACAACAACCACTTACCACAACATCGATCAACATACTACTAGTCATTAACATCAATATTATCATGCATTCTTAACATATAATCACATAATTCAACTCATACTACGACAACACCACACAACCTATACTACAACATATCACATACTTATATATCATTAACAAGCATATGAAACACATCACAACAATTACTCATCACAATAACAACAACAACATCATCGAACACATCGATTATGTTTAAATTAAAATTACACTAATTATCCCAACAATTAAGTGTATAACTCATCTTTTACTACTTCCAGCTACACCTCATCAATTTCTACACATTACTAAGTAATTGGATAATTTTCAGTAATTTTTCAAAATTTAAAATTAATTTTTCACTCCATAGGTCTCGCTAAGCGAGGGTCACTGCTCGCTGAATGACAAACTCACTGACTCCGCTCGCTAAGCAAGCTCCAGCTTCCTAAGCGAGCTCTGCGATTTTGCAAATCACACTTCTGTGCTCAGCACTCAACCTGCAACAAATTTCTCACTATAAATCACCAATACGAGTAAGATAATCTCAGAATATTGCATATAATCACCTACTCACAACATTAATAACTATCAACAACATCTAACAACTAACCAACATAACTTTATCCCAATTCATCACAACATCAATCCCTTCTTCACGATTAAGCTCTTTCCTCTTCTTCTCCTCTTTACAATTCTCATGATCGTTTCTTGTTCTCTCTAACACGATTATGTTTTCCCTTTTTCCTTATTTCCAACTTAACCCCTAAGACCCAACTTATGATCTTCCAATTTTACCCTTATTACTTTTACCAATTGACCACCTTATCCTCACCTCATATTTATTCCATTTAATTTATTTATCACATAACAATACGATTATCCACCACAATATAATTCTCAATCACAATTATATTATATAATCTATTATTCTAAACACAACAACATGCAATAATCCGAACAAAAATAATTAAATAAAATTCGGGGCGTTACAATGTACATGCCTTATGCAAAATCATAATGAAGAATCACATAAAATCTGAACCTAGTGTTAAAGAGTCAAGGATCTATCCCTTGGGAGTGAAGAAACATCATCACATATATGAGAACTTAAGTTTTGTTAAGTTGCATTTATATGGAACATTGAATTGGTATGAAGCAAGCCATGCCAGTCAAGACATATTCAAAGGCAATGAATGTTCAAACTTGCAAAGCAAATTGAGTCAAGATTCTAAGAAGACTAAAGGTACCTTAGCATTCAAGAAAGGGCTACATGACAAGATCCATTGGACAATATCATGCTCATTCATCCAACATTATTCATCCAAAACAAATTAGTTCTCATATAAATAAATTTCATCTTACATCAATTTAAATACACCAAAACAACTTCCAAATTTGTTTTCTTACATTCCCTCTCTTGTTTCAAAGTTCCATAGTTCAAAACTTGAGAAATCAAATTACTTATTTCAGAGCAATTCCACTCAAACCAAATATCCACACATCTCATATACATCATATAGAAGTGATCTAAACCATTCAAACACTTCTGTAACACCAGGATCAACATTCTCAATTCTCACTTTATCACATAAGCAACTGAAATTGAGCCATTCAATCCATAAGGTTTCCTTCCATTCCAAGCACATAAACACATTCCTTGAGGTCTAGGGAAGTTGTTTAGATCATCAAAACACTTTTGTAACACCTACAACTGAGGATTTGTTTTCCTCTTGCAAAGGTAAGCCTAAACTTCTCAAACTCCATAATGCTTGCATCATAAATGTCATTTCAAGTTACCAACATGCTTCTGAATGTTCATAAATCATTTACCCTCAATTAATTGTTATTTATCATTCGTATTTAGGATTTCATGTTAGATTTTTCAAATTAGGGTTCTTCGTGTTTCTGCTTAACCTCATCACACACTAAAAACAATGAAGTTAAGCATCGCCATCGTGTTCCTTGTAAAAAAAACAAAATCCATGTTTACATCGTTCAATTTCATTGTGTATTCCATGAGATACGATAGCTTTTACAAATCACGAGCTGGAGATTGAATATGAAGCTCTGCGTGCGCAAATTTGAATTTACCATGCATTTTTAATACTTTTTCATTTGGATATAACTAACTATCAGCAGCACACGCTGGCTCAGCTGGTCAAGGTATGCTTTGCTTATGTTTGGCCTTAAGGGCATGGGTTCAAGTCCCACCTTTGGCAATTTTTTTATAACTTGTCAATTTTCTCATTTTTTTAATTATTAACTTCAAATATTATTTTCTCCTATCAAATTAATTGTTTTTAATTCCAATTTTTTCACACACACATCATTTAAACACTCTATTATTTTAATCCACAAAAATAATATTTACCCGATATATTTTTATTAGGTTGAAAAATATTACTTTTAAGTGTTTTCAATGCTTTTAAAATGATTTCTTCTTGATTTTTCCCAAACCTATTTAACCCTAAATATTTATGTGAAAAATACACCTTTTCTTAGGTCAAGATCATTGTTCACAACATGATTACTTGACTCATTTGTTAAAATTATACCATATTTAATTTTTTTTTTAATATCTTCAAATGTGAAATTAGGGTTTCCACCTTTGTCAAGCTTTTCAAATCCAGGTCATTTAAAAAACACTTGGGCCTCTAATAGAGTGTAAGTCCCATCCCTATTTCTTTTCTATCTTTTTCATATTTTCAAAACTTCAATCTTTTTTAAGATAACAATATTTCAATCTTCAAACAAAAACATTTGGGCCTCTGATAGAGTGTAAGTCCCTTCATTGCATTTCAAATTATCAATATCTTTGGGCCTCTATTAGAGTGTAAGACCCAACACCTTTGTACATATGTAAATAATCATGGGCCTCCATCTGAGTATAAGTCCCACACTTCTCCACTTTCAAATTTAAATGTTTTAAACACACATTTGGGCCTCTATTCAGAGTGTAAGACCCAACACCTTCTCTCTCCTCCCATAAAAAATTTCTTCAATTTCTCACATACAATCAATCTCAATTAGGGTTGTTCATGGTACAGTTCATAGAGAAAACCGTACAGAACTGAACCAAATCATAATAAAAATTTACTTGAACTTAACCGATCCATATCAATTTACTTAGAACTGAACCAAAATTATTGGTTTGGTATATCGTTTAGAAATTTTGAACCGTATCGAACTGTTAAAAGATAAAATTTTCAAACCGAACCGTTTATTAAAGAACCAAACCATTAAACTATTTTTCAAATTTTATTAAAAAAATTTAAAACTTATTTTTAGTATTTTTTATTATTTTCAATATCGGTTCAGTTCAGTTACTATTTCGTTTCAGTTCGGTACGGTTCAAGAACTATTTCATACAATATGGTTTGATTCACTAACCAAACATAAAGGTTCAGTTATTTTAACTTCAATTCGGTTTAGTTCGACGGGTTGGTTCAGTTCATGGTTTTTTTAACAACCCTAATCTCAATCAATTCACTCAACTAATTCATTTAATCAATCAACACCTGGACCTCTATTCAGAGTGTAAGACCCACCACCTTTTCAATTCATGTCTATATATATATATATATATATATATATATATATATATATATATATATATATATATATATATATATATATATATATATATATATATATATATATATATATATATATATATATATATATATATATATATATATATATATATATATATATATATATATATATATATGCATCAAATCATTTGTAGTTTCTCCTAATTTATATATATCACAACACATGGGCCTATATATATATATATATATATATATATATATATATATATATATATATCACAATTCAAATCAAACATTCAAACTTTTTCCATAAAGGAAGATGTGGCATTGCTTGGATATTTAACATCCAAGTTTAAATCTTCTCCCCTTTTACTCATGAAGAAAGATGTGGAATTGCTTTTGAGATTTAACATCAATGTTTAAAGCTTCTTCCTTCATAGTATATTACATTTTCTATAAAGGAAGGTGTGGCATTGCTTAGAATAACAAAAATCCAAGTTTAAAGCTTTTTCCCTTATGATTTCACTATTCAATGTTTATGATGAATATGTGAGATATCTCCCTTTCAGATGACAATTGTCAAAATCTTAGTCAAACTTTTAGCTTCAATCTTAGGCTTTGAAAAAGACATAATATCCTTTTAGCTTCAATATTGGGCTTTGAACAAGACACAAATATTCTTTTAGCTTCAATCTTGGGCTTTGAACATGACACAAATTTCCTCCCATAAATTAGGAGGAACTACAAATGATCTGATTTCCGAATTCTCTTTTTGGGGATACATAGACATAAGGTCTTAAGATCTTAGCGAACACACCTTTTCAAAAACACACCTTAAAAAAACACATTTATTTTCTCATAAAACAACAAAATCCTCAAAAATATCTCATTGTTCTCACTCTCACCCATAAGATAGAATCCCCCCATTTCATAAGCAGTTAAACAATTAAGGCAAATAAATAGTAAGCAAATAAAAACAAAGGGATCCTATAGAATATTATAGATATTTAGGGTGTTAATAACTTCCCATGTATAACCAACCTCTGATTCCAGATCTCTTCGTATTTGTAGTGAAAACACTTGCGCACAAGGTTAGTTTGGGATATATTCTCCTTCCTTTTAAGCTTCATAGGATAAATTTAGAAATCAAAAAGTAGCATCAATGCGGTAGTGGTCACATCACAAAAATCGAGCTACAATTGACCTTAGGTGCAAAAGTAGAATTATTGACAACTAAGATAGGAACAAAGGTCGAAGCATGAGTATTAATCATCGAAGGATGCACCACATACTTGATGCCTAAGGTGTTAGAAATATCATAGAACATCTTTAACTTCTCCATCTTATCTGCAAAATGCAATCACATATATAAAAAAATATTAATAAACTTCTTCCTCTCCAAAAATTTATTTGCTTTCTCCCCTGCTGACCGAACTCATAATGGCGTAAGTGTCAATTTTTTTCTTCCCGACCTCGGTAGAGGGAACTTCACTAAGGTTAAACCTTTCCTCATAACCAAGACCTTAAAACTAGGAGTGCATGTCTTCCTTCACCGTCGCCTTATAAGGGGAAAGTAGTTTTGGATTATGGCGGTAGGAAAGAACGTCCTGGCAAAAATGAGATGATGACCATTACTTCAGAAATGAGCCTTTGTAGAAAACGAGAAGACCCAATAGGAAAGTAGAAAAAAGTAAGATGGGCTTCCAGCGTACGGTGTTTCAGCGACAAGAAATGCTCCATAAAATCGCCTCAATATCGAGTGAAATGATCGAAACAAAGGTCATTCATATGGAAACTGATGAGTCCTTGGTCACTGTAGTCATCCCAAGAGGTGCATACCAGATAAAATAAATTTAAAAAACAACCTGAGTGAAGGGTTCCAAGACTTACACTCGACACACAATTGGAATACCCTCGTGAAAGCCCAAGACCCCAAATGAAGTTAGGAAGGATCAACTTTTAAATGTTTCAGGACAACCTCTTTGAAGTCAGAGAAAGGCATATATAATCGTATCCTTGTTAACAAGAATTTATAAAGCGGGACCACGCAGTCGTTAAATGAGCTACATATAGACCGACCAGTCTTGAGGATCACCGACCACGAGGCCAACAATCTTTTTGGTCGCCTCAATGTTCAAAACAGACATGGTACGTATCAGCTCGGCCTCCACCCAACCTTACTTCACTGCATTGGTTAGCTCCACTACCGTCAATCCTTTTCGGGCCATATGGTCGATCTTAGAATGTTCGTCGGGCATAATCCAAGACACTACTACAACCATTTATGGCTCCTGGACTAAAAAATCACATATTTTATGTATGCGATAACATATATTTATGTTAATTTATGTTTTTTTTCATCTCTTGTATGTGATCATGAAATTGCTTGTGGTTTTTGATAACATAACATATTCCAGAATTCAAAATTCGGAATAACTCCTAGGATATGCTTGTGATTTTGGTTTTATGAAAACAAGCTAGAATGTGAATTTCAAAATCAAGAAACACTTAAGACATCGTTCCAAAACAATGTTTTAGGAACTGAACTGATCATCAAATCGGTGAGAGTACTAGATCATTGGTTTATTGGTCGAAACATTGAGTTACTGGTCAAACCGCATGAGTAAATCAGATTAAATTAGATAATTTGATTGAATAAACCGGTTTCTATAACCGATGAGGGTAATAGGTTAATCATTCTTTAAATTTAAAATCTAAATATAGTCATCACATACAATAAAATATTACAAAAATACAAATTAAAATAATTTTTGAATAAAATCTAATTGCAACCTAAATTGAATATTAAAATAATAATTGAAGGTTCTAATAAATTTAAATCTAAAGAGAAAAAATAATTTCAAATAAATTTTGAATAAAGTCTAATTATATTTTAATTTAAAAGAATAATCAAAACGACGTCGTTTTATATTAGGAAAAAAATAAGCATTTAACTCATTGGTTTTCTAAAACCGTCGGTTCTCCAATTTTTTTCATTTTGATCGATTATGACCGATTTCCAATAATTCAATAGTTTATTAGTTAAAACAATAATACCATATTGATGTCCTCTTCAATTTCTGATCAATCAGTTCGACCGACTAATTCGGTTTTTTTTTTTTTTTTTTAACAATAATCCAAACTGATTATGAAAACACAATTTGGGCCACTTCTTGTTATAGATGGACCCATCCAATATATGTGTTAGCCTCTAGGCTATTTCAAAAAAATCTAATCTGATTTTATTTGATTTTGGCGTGATCTCCGTGACCAAAGAAAACGTTGAATATATCACTAATTCCGACAGATACTTAGTTAATGGTACTATGTATATTTCCTGTCTTCACTAAAATATTGCGGTTCATTTCAATAATGTGTTTAACTTATTTCATGCTGAGTTCATGAACCTTGTGTACAATGACCAGATAACAAAGGTTCAGTTCACGAACTCATACCTAACAGCATTAATCCATTTCTTTTGTTCATCAAATAGAGTGAGTAAAAGAGTGATAGGAACCTAATATACCATGCTGAAACCTGAACCTTCCCACAATACAATCAATTTATGATATACATAATTTTAGAAAAGAATATATATATATATATATATATATATATATATATATATATATATATATATATATATATATATATATATATATATGAGATATTTTTACTCAAAGAGTAAGTTTAAAAGACTTACTCAAAATCATAACCATTGATTTTCATTAATCTAACGATTTTAATTGAGAAAAATATTTTCAAAAATAATTTGATTAAATGATTCATTAAAACCGTTAGATTAATGAAAATCAATAATCAATATATGGTTAAGAATATTCTCACTCATATATATATATATATATATATATATATATATATATATATATATATATATATATATATATATATATATATATATATATATATATATGACGACTCAAGTGAGAACACTTTGTTATTATGAGAAATGAGAACAATTTATCATAGCCATTAATTTTTAATTTATTGAAATCAATTGACTACATTCATTTCTCTTTTCATTGTACATAAGTTACAATAAAATATGATAATGGAAAAGAAATTAATGTAGTCCATTGATTTCAATAAATAAAAAATTAATGGCGATGATAAATTGCTCTCATTTCTCATAATAATCAAGTGTTGTCACTTAAGTCGTATATATATATATATATATATATATATATATATATATATATATATATATATATATATATATATATATATATATATATATATATATATATATATATATATATAAGGAGAGAGAGAGAGAGAGGATATTCTTACTCAAGTAAGTTATTAAAATTTACTCAACATCTTGATCATTGATTCATTTTTAATCAATAGTTATAGTAATTAGTAATTATTTGATATGTGATTAATTTGTTTCTCTCTCCATATTTAATTACTGACTAATTATTATAATCATTGATTAAAAATGAATCAATGGTCAAGATATGGAGTAAGTTTTATAAACTTACTCCTAAAATAAGAATATCTCAATTCATATTCATATATATATATATATATATATATATATATATATATATATATATATATATATATATATATATATATATATATATATATATATATATATATATATTGTTGAAATTGTAATTCCTTGTGTCGAAGCAGGTTGCTCGACAAAAGGAAGGGTAAGTCGAAATAGTTGTTTCACACAAATTTGATTTAGATTTGATTTAGTTCCAAAATTGGTATTTTGGGTTTTTATAGTTTTGAGCTTTTGCTTGGGATGTAAGTAAACCTAATTCTATAAATAGGGAGTGTAAACCCATAATTTCGACAGACTGAAATTTAGGGTTTGAGGTCATCTTTGTCGAAGGATAATAAAAGGAAGAAAATTCAAGAATTGCTGACAGGATTTTAAAACTCCATTGCTTCGACAGAAAGGCAAATGTTGTTCTGGCAGAATAGAGTTGGGAAGTTATTTAGTTGAAGCGTTTCGACAAAAGAAAGTTGTCTTTCTACGTTTTCGACAGAAGAGGGTTTTTGACAAAAAAAAGCAGGGTTTGGCAGATGTTGGAAGAGTTGTTTCTTCTTTAAAAGGTTTCGACAGTTTGAAGAGGTGTAAGGTTTCGTCACCAAAGAAGGGAATTCAAATTCAAAAGGTTGTAACCTTTGGCAGTTGGACACATGGAAGTTTTAGAGAAGAAAATTACATGCAGGCTGACACTTGTCATTTAGTTATAGTTTTTCCGTTCTAAGCAGTTATTTTGTTTGTATATAAATAGGATAGTTTGTGTTTAGAATAGGTGTGTGAAAATTGATACAAAATTCCTGTAAAAAAACTCTAAGTACCCAGTGTGAGAGAAAATGAGTCTGATATTTGGAACCATGTACGTTTGAACACCATTTATATTTCAAAGTTATTTAAATTACTTGTTCATTCTTCAAGTTTATGTCATTTTTAAACTTTATTTACTTTTCTGCAAGTTTTTAGCCTTCGACATTTCTTCTTATGCTTGTTTAAATACCTTTTCTTTCATTTTTAAACTTAAAACTTTATTTTACTTGTAAAAATCAAAGTTCTTAACACTTTGACAATATTGATAAAACAAGCCACAAATTTATCACAAACTCTAAGAATAGTTCGACAGAATCAAATGCACATGTATCCCAGGACTTGTTTGGTTGGTCCTGCAAGTAACCCAGTTCTCTAAAGAAATTGGTTAACCAGAGGTTGTTCGCCAGAAACCACTGTGAACAAATTGGCACACCCGGTGGGACTAGTGCATTAGAAATTATCTAACAGAGAGCTTCTTAGACAAATTGTTCCTTGCTACGTTGTATGATTCTTAGAAGTGGTAAACTAGCTGTAACCGACGTAGAGAGACCAAAGAGAACAAGAAGAAGAAACATGGCTAACTTGCCAAATACTTCAAACATTCCTGACGAAACAATACCAGTTTCCAATCCTGTCCCTTCGTCAGGAACAATACCAGCGTCTGGCCCTGTTTTAGAACAAATTAGGCCTCCTTTGGGGAATTCCATACCAACGGGTTCAGGATCCCAGAATGTGCCTAGTTCTTCCACCATAGGACAAGCCAGACCCCTTGGAACCCCTCCCCCTGGAGGAAATACATTCAGGCCATATCTGAATTATTCTCAGCCTTTGACTGGGAGGGAACAACCATATGGAATGCCAACTTCAATGATGGCAAGCCTACATAATTCGTCACCATTATTCTCTGATGCTATGGTTCAAGTATCATCACCATTGCAGGGATCAAGATATGGTGGAAATGGAAATAGAATGAATCAAATTCCACCAGGTTTCCATATGCCCGCTATGACAAACCATTCTGCACAAGTAATTCGTCAACAGATGGATGAAAGCAATCATGATATGGTGCAGGCTTTGACACAACATATGGGAGAAGTGTTCAATCCCTTTATACAAAACACTACCCAAACAAACCAAATATTGGCAGAACAAATGGCACGCATTGCTAACTTTTTTGGAGTCCCGCAAGCACAGCAAAGAATGCAATTAAATCAGAATCCTGCCAATAGGGCTGTCGAAGAGGAACTTACTATAAACCAAAGGCCATTGGGGAACCTTCATGAAAATCCCAGGGACCAAGAGGTGGTAGTTGAACAACCTAATGTAGAAGAGCCTATTCGACAGGAACCAAGAAGGATAATAGTCCAGAGAAACTAAAATGCTGACGAAGTATTACAGCAGAGAATGCGTTACAATAACATGCCTGTCGAAAATAATATTGCCACTATGGTGGAGAGAATAATGGCACAAAATGGAGTAAACGTAGGATTACAAAGGCCTAGTTATACTTCCCCCTTGTCTGAGTTTGTCTTACAACAAGAGTTACCACCAAGGTGGAAAGTCCCCAAATTTACAAAATTTTCAGGGGATACTAGTGAGTCCACCATAGAACACATGGCACGTTATTTGATAGAGGCATGAGAGATTGCTAATAATGAGAACTTAAGAATGAAATATTTCCCAAGTTCTTTGACAAAAAATGCTTTCACTGGTTTACATCACTTCCTGCAACTTCAATTTTTACTTGGACCCAATTAGAGAGATTGTTCCATGAACAATTTTATATGGGACAAACCAAGATAAGTTTGAAAGAGTTGGCAAGTGTCAAAAGAAAATTTTCTGAACCTATAGATGATTATTTGAATAGGTTTAGATTATTAAAAGCCAGATGCTTTACGCAAGTGCCGGAACAAGAACTAGTCGAAATGGCTGCAGGGGGTCTAGATTATTCCATAAGGAAAAAACTAGATACCCAGTACTTGAGAGACATGGCACAACTGGCAGACAGAGTGAGACAAATAGAAAGACTAAAAAATGAAAAATTTAGATCAAATAAAAACAAGAAGGAAAGAGTGGCCTATGTAGGAATAGTGCAAGAAGATGATTATGACGAAAACGAACCAGTCATTTTCGACCAGCAAGAAATTGATCTTGCAGAATTAAAACAAGGCCCTCCATATTCTTGTAAAGTTTTAGCCCCGTCGAATGGAAAAAATCCAGTCGAAGTGGAAAAGAATGACAGGTTCCCTAAAAGAACCTATACATTCGACATCACCAAGTGTGATGAGATATTTGATTTATTAGTCAAAGATGGTCAGTTAATAAAACCAGCAGGCACTAAAGAGCCTCCTGTAGACCAACAGAAAAAGAGAGGTTTTTGTAAATAACATAATTTCTTGGGTCATAAAACTTCTCAATGTTACCTTTTCAGGGATCTTGTCCAGAATGCAATCCAAAATGGAAGGCTGAAGTTTGGGGACAAAGGCAAGCAGCAGATGAAGATTGACTCCAATCCCATGCAGGTTGTGGAGGCCAACTATGCTGAACCAAAAATGGTAAACGTGGTCGAAATGGAGATCATGGCAGAAGAGAATTTTGAAGTGGTAGAAGTTACTGAAAGCTTCGACACCAACTTCACCATGATAGAAGCTGCTGAAGGTTTCGACACCCTTGTCAATGTGGTGGAAGAAGGTGATAATTCTACTGACCAAGCTGAGGAAAAAGAAGTCAAAGCTTCTGAAGACTTCGACAATGAGAATGCCATTGAAACTACTGAAGGTTTCGACGGAAGAAATACAGTCAAAGTGGGAAGAAGTTTCGACAAGAAAAACTATGAAAGAGATGCTGAGCAAGGGGTGATCTGGGACACTTTGGGAGAGTCAAATGGGAAGTTCGACTTCATGGTGAAATATTCAGCACCACCAAGCTCCAAAACAGATATTAACAAAATCAAACCCACAGGGTGGGGAGATTCCTTCAAAAAGGATGACGAAGAGGAGGATAGCAAAACCCTCATTGTCCAAAAGAAGGCCACTGAGGGCCTTGACCAAGAGGAGGATAGCAAAACCCTCATTGTCCAAAAGAAGGCCACTGAGGGCCTTGACCAAGAGGAGATCAAAACAGCAGGGGCTGATGACAATTCCCTCACTGTCGAACCAATAAACAGTGGTACCACCAGAACTGAAGAACATCCTGTCGAAAGGATTGCACACTGCTGCAAATACATCTATAAGGGTTTACACCCAAAAGGCAATGTGAGTCATTCAAAGGAGGACATCCCAGAGGAAATCATGCTAGTCGAAAAAATGAACAGATTGAAAATCACAACTGAACAGAATGCTGGGATTCATATGGTGGAAATCACTCAAAAGGGAGGACCAGACACCAACAAGGGAAAGAAACATCAAGAGAAGCATCAGAAGCTGGTTTACCCAGAAGAGAACGAGAGTCTTGTCGAATTCATCCAGAGGTGTCAAAGGAAGAATGCAGAAGTCATGCTTTGCCCAAGATGCAGTGCTGTGTTCGACAAGAAAGCAGCTGATGACTTAGAAGCAGCAGAAAAAACCCAGAGAAAAAGAAATTGGGGAATAGTCCCACCAACCAGAAACGAAAGATTCGACCCAAGAAGAGGGAAGCATCACAGTCAAGGGGTGGGAGAAAGACGTTTAAACACCTACAAGCCATCCAACAGGCCAAATGATGACAAATGGGTTCAGCCTATAAGGGATGCCCAAGGTCAGAAGAGATGGAAGAGTTTTGAAGTGAACAGGGGTCCTTCAATGGAAATTAAAAAGGAGGCAAGGCCAAAATATGTCTCTGAAAACTATAAAGGGAAGAATCCTATGTCCAGATCCCAATGGAGAAGATTCCAAAGGCAGAAGAAAATTGAAAAGGGAACTGTAGAACACCAAAGGGTTGGGCAAAAGGAAGCTGAATCAAGCAAATGTGTGCAGATTACAAACAAGGGGATACCTCTGGCAGAAAAAGAAACCCTTCAGAAGAATAGATCTAGTGACACCACAGAGATGCAGAAAACAAACAACAAAATGTCAGTGGACGAAGAAGTTACAGATGACTTCAGTTCAGAGTCTGATGCGTCCTTCGACGTAACCTGCAATGTGGTTTCTGTGTTGCCCAGAGACTATGACAGGATAATGGAAGTCGAAGACGAAGAGGATGATATGGCAGATGACAGCATAGGCTTGAAGCCTATGTGCTATTACATAATGAACAATGGCTGTGTCGAAGAGCAAAATGCTTTCTTCGAAAAGCCAGATGATGCAATGAAGGCTCACTTGAAGCCTCTCTTCATAAAAGGAAAGGTAGAAAACGTGGGGGTCAACAAAATTCTGATAGATGGTGGAGCAGCTGTAAATTTAATTCCTCATTACATGATAAAGAGGATTGGAAAAGATGACTCCGACACTAAGCCTCACAATATGGTGTTATCCAACTATGAAGGTAAAGTAGGGACAACACTGGGAGTAATACAACTGAACTTGACTGTAGGATCCATCACCAGGCCTACAATGTTTGTGGTGATAGCATCAAAAGCAAATTACAACTTACTGTTGGGAAGAGAATGGATCCATGGGATTGGGGCTGTACCATCCTCCATGCACCAGAGGATAGCAATCTGGAGGCCAGATGGGATTGTCGAAAACATTGAAGCAAATCAGAGTTACTTCACAGCTGATGTGAACAATATCACTGGTCGTAACTTCGACAAAAATCTAGCCCATATAGCACCATGCAATCCTGCTGATTTTGACCTAACAGCTTCTGACAATGCTTACTGTTCCATGTACCTCCATCCTACGCATGGTTTCCAGTGGGATAAAGAAATAATTGGGGAGACAAATTACACTTGGGGAACTGCCCATGTCAACCCAACTGGATGGGGGAGTGAATTCAGTGAAAATGACTGAAGTTTCAGCATTAGAAAGGATTTCGGCTTATATAGCCGAAAAACAACTCAAAACGGCCCTTGAGGCTGAAGTTAGGAATATGGCTGTCGAAGCCAGCACTCAAGTTGTCGAAGAACAACATCCTCAAGAAAATATTGAGGAACAACATGCAAATCAGAGTTTTGAAGAAGACTCAAATGGCGAATGGCAGAGTCAAAGACTTGATGCCATTTATGATGACGAACCTTTGGAGTTCGAAAAGGATCCAACCTCAACCAATATTAAAATGGTGGCGCAGGACCCTTTAGAGGAGATTAATCTGGGACTGGGGGCAGAGAAAAGGCCCACTTACATCAGTGCCAAGTTGAATCCTCAACTCAGAGTCGAAATAATCCAACTGCTGAATGAGTTTAAAGACTGCTTCGCCTGGGATTATGACGAAATGCCTGGTTTAGACAGAAGTTTGGTGGAATTGAGGTTGCCAATACTGGAAGGGAAGAAGCCAATAAAGCAGACCCCCAGACGTTTTGCACCTGAGATTCTGTCGAAAATCAAAGAAGAAGTCGAAAGACTTCTAAAATGCAATTTCATCCGTACAACAAGGTATGTCGAATGGATTGCTAATATTGTTCCTGTGATTAAGAAAAATGGCACATTAAGGGTGTGTATTGATTTTAGAGATCTAAACTCAGCCACCCCTAAGGATGAGTATCCTATGCCAGTAGCAGAAATGCTAGTAGATTCTGCAGCAGGCCATGAGTATTTAAGTACGCTTGATGGCTATTCTGGTTACAACCAGATTTTCATTGCTGAAGAAGACGTTCCAAAAACAGCTTTTCGTTGTCCAGGAGCAATAGGGACATATGAGTGGGTAGTCATGCCCTTTGGTTTAAAAAATGCTGGAGCTACTTACCAAAGGGCTATGAATTCTATTTTTCATGATTTCATCGAAACATTTATGCAAATTTATATAGATGACATTGTGATTAAATCTGCTTCAGGCTTGGACCATATTAACCATCTTCGAAAGTCCTTTGAAAGGATGAGGAGGTTTGGTTTGAAAATGAATCCTCTTAAATGTGCTTTTGGTGTGCAGGCAGGAGATTTCTTAGGCTTTGTGGTCCACAAGAAAGGGATTGAAATTAATGAGAACAAAGCTAAAGCAATAATGGAAGCAAAAGCGCCATCGACAAAGAAGGAATTGCAGTCTCTACTAGGGAAAATCAACTTTCTCAGAAGGTTCATCTCCAACCTTAGTGGAAAGACTCAAGCCTTCTCACCTCTGCTTCGACTGAAGAAGGAGGGTTTCACTTGGGGGCAAGAGCAGCAAGATGCCTTCGACAAGATAAAGGAGTATCTGGCAAATCCTCCAGTTTTAATATCTCCTTGTCGAAAAAGAAGCATGAGGCTCTACATATCAGCATCTGACAGCACATTGGGAAGTATGCTTTGTCAAGAAGATGAACATGGCGTCGAAAGAGCCATTTATTATCTCAGCAGAGTCTTAAATGATGCTGAAACTAGATATAGTATGATAGAGAAATTATGTTTATGTGTATATTTCTCTTGTATAAAATTGAAGCATTATATAAAACCTGTTGATGTACATATATCTTCTCATTTCGACGTAATAAAACATATGTTGTCTAAGTCTATTTTACATAGTAGAATTGGAAAATGGGCTTTAGCCTTGACTGAGTATTCTTTAAAATATATGCCTCTAAAAGCTGTTAAAGGGCAAGTAGTTGCTGACTTCATAGCTGACCACTCCATACTTGGAGATGAGACAAATTATGTCGAAAAAGAGCCTTGAAGGTTATATTTTGATGGTTCCAGTCATAAAAATGGAACAGGTGTTGGGGTATTAATTATTTCTCCCAATAAAATTCCAACAAAGTTCAAGTATAAAATAGAAGGATTCTGTTCAAATAATGAGGCAGAATATGAAGCTTTAATTGCTGGACTTGAAATTTTGTTGGAACTGGGGGCAACAGAGGTCGAAATAATGGGTGACTCTGAGTTGGTGATAAAACAATTGACGAAAGAGTATAAATGTGTCAAAGAAAATTTGATCATGTACTTTGTGTTAGCCAACAGACTCCTCAAAAGATTCGACAGTGTAGTCTTTAGACACATTCCCAGATTAGAAAATCAAGAAGCAAATGACTTGGCTCAGTTGGCTTCAGGGTATAAAGTGTCGAAGGAAAATCTGATGAAGGTTGTCGAAGTGAGAGGCAAAGTCTTATCCACCAAACTGTCCCCATCTGATTTGGAGACAATGAGATTGGAATATGGTGATGAAGAAAACTTTGAGATTTTCAATGTAGGTGATCTAGAAGTTGGAGATTGGAGAAAACCCATCAAAGATTATTTACAAAATCCAAATCAGACAGTCGAAAGAAGGATAAAGTACAGAGCTATAAGTTATGTACTCTTTGGAAATGAATTGTTTAAAAAGACTGCAGAAGGAGTTCTACTAAAGTGCCTAGGAGAGACTGAAGCTTATATAGCTTTGTCGAATGTGCACAGTGGTGCATGTGGTGCCCACCAAGCAGGACATAAGATGAAATGGCTATTATTTCGACAAGGGATGTATTGGCCAACCATGTTGAAAGACTGTGTCGAATTTGCAAAGGGTTGTCAGGAATGTCAAATTCATGCAGGCATACCTCATGTGCCAGCAAATGAGTTACATTCCATTGTAAAGCCTTGGCCATTCAGAGGTTGGGCTTTAGATTTGATTGGTGAGATTCGACCAGCCTCTTCAAAAGGGCAGAAGTACATTTTAGTAGGAGTAGACTATTTCACTAAGTGGATTGAAGCCATACCTTTGACGAATGTAGATCAGGAAGCAGTCATAGACTTCATCCAGAAACACATAATGTATAGGTTTAGAATACCAGAGACTATAACTACTGATCAAGGATCTGTGTTTACTGGAAGAAATATGCAGGCATTTGCAAAGGAGACAGGTTTTAAATTGTTGACTTCGACACCCTATTATGCCCAAGCAAATGGACAGGTCGAAGCAGCCAACAAAGTAGTAATAAACTTGATAAAGAAGCATGTGGGTAAAAAACCCAGAAATTGGCATAAGACCCTGGATCAAATCCTTTGGGCTTGTCGAACATATCCTAAGGAGGCAACTAATTCTACCCAATTTAAATTAACCTATGGACATGATGCAGTTTTTCCAGTCGAAATCTGTTTACAGTCAATACGAATTCAAAGACATCATGAGATTCCATCTGAAATCTATTGGAGTATGATGATGGATGAGTTGGTTGATTTAGACGAAGAAAGGTTGCATGCTTTAGAATTAATAAGAAGGAAGAAAGAGAGAGTTGAAAAATTTTATAACAAAAAAGTAAAATTCAAAGCCTTTTCAGTAAATGATTTAGTTTGGAAAGTGATCTTGCCCATGGAGAAGAAAGACAGAGTGATGGGAAAATGGTCCCCTAAATGGGAAGGACCTTTCAAAATTCTAAGAGTTTTTTCCAATGGTGCATACGAAGTCGAAGAAATAGAAAAAGACGGAAGAGTGCTAAAAATAAATGGGAAGTACTTAAAGAAGTATAAACCAACATTGCAGGAAATAAAAATAAGAACAAATTAAAATTGCAAACGAAACTTGTCTTCGCCAAACAAATGGCGTGAAATAGCATTACATATAAAAGTGCTAAAAGAAAATATCCTTAAACAAATAAAATTCCTAAGTCCTATTACAAAACTACTGTCGAAGGAAGGTAGCTTTGAGTTCGTCGAATCTTTTCTTTTGAAGTTGGATTCGACGCTCGCAGAGACTCTTGCTGACAGTCATTTCTTCAATCTCCCTGTGAAGTTGCTGGGCTGTTTCTGCATGTTGTAGCCCCTTCTGGAGTTCACTGTCTATTGCTTCCTGATTTGGTTGTTGGAGAGAGGCCTGGCGTTCTTTTTCTTGAAGGATTTTCCTTTGAAGATCAGCAATCTGGGCCTGGTAAGCTTGAATATTGTTTTCACACTCAGCAGCAGCCTTAGTATATTCGTCAGAAAGCTTATTCAACTCTGAAATCTTTTCTGTCGAAGAAGCCACTATGTTCCATTCTGAAACTTGCTCTTCAGACTTGGCTGTGATTTTTTGGGAAAACTCTTTTTGTCGAATTAGATCAGCACTAACAGAATCAATTAAGGATATTAAATCCATCACCAAACGGCTTTCCTCAGTCGAAGCCTCCAACAAATTGGCACTTTTCAGGAGCTTCTTCAGATCATATTGGGCAGAAGCATTCTCAGCCAAGACTTCAAACAGGTCAACTCCATGGATTCTTGTTTTAATTTCATCCATAATGACACTGATTGGTTGGAGGTCAGAAGTGGCCCCTGAAGCTGTCGAACCACTGGGAGAGGAGTCTTGGAAGTTATACCTGGTGTCGAGTAAGGCTTTTAAATATTCCAAGGGTTTTCTAACTTTCAAGCTCTCAATCTCTTCGTGTGACAAGCTTGTCGAATTAGTACCCACAGAAGTTTCAGCAGGAACTTTTGTTGGAGAAGGATTGTGTTGAGAAGTGCCTCCAATGCTCAAGTTGACTCCTGGTTGATTCGACAGAGTGACCTCCTCTTCGACATTGTCTTTGTCAACTATGTTGGTGTCAGTTGGATCTGGAGCTTGTGCATCCTGAGCAATGGCATCTTCGTCAGTGTCTGGTATAGCAGCTGGTGGTGGAAGTGGTGCATCTTGATCTGGAATTATTTTTTCTGCAGTGAGGTCTGGTTGAAAAGGAGAGTTGTTGCCAGAAGATTCAGAATCACTGAGGTCGAATTCATCCAAGGTTTGAGGTCCATGGACACCTGCATCTGGAGTGGCATCATCTTGGAGTCTTTCAGCCAGAGTCCTCTCAGAATTAGAAGGGACATTGTCTTCTTGGATTGTAGAAGTCTCTTCGACATCAATAACAACCTACAGAAAACATAAAAGAGAGCTATAAGATAAAGATACATATAGTCAAGGCTGGGGATGTTGTTTGTCGAAGTGATTACCTGAGGAATTTCAGTATGGGCACTTGAGTCTCCACTTCTTTCACTCTTTGAGGGAATTTTGCTGACTGGACTGGCAGGTGGAGTTCGTCTTTGGACTATAGATCTTTGAGATGCTACTATTTTTATCCTTAGACCTTTGTTTCTTTTCAAAGGTTGGGGTTCAGGGGATTCGTCCTCAGACTCTTCGACGCTTTCTTCCTTCTCTTCTGGTTTTCTTTTCTTTGCTGGGGTACGAGTTACCTACAATAGGAAAAAGGATTGTTCAGTATAAGAAAATGTGAAGTACATAAATAAGGGGAAATGCTCTATTTTGTCGAAACCTTCTTGGCAGTTGTGGGGGATTTTTCGACTGTTTTGGAAGAAGTCCCTTCGCCAGCAGTCTTCCTGACAATTCTAACAGCTGAAAAAGAAAAGTTGCATGAACATTGATGTAGAAATAAAAGAAGTTAGAAACAAAAACAGAGGAATGCAATTTCTTCGACACCTTCAAGAATGGGTTCGTCCACAGTAACATGTTCTATCCCAATGTGAAGGTGCCCAGTGAAGTTGTCCAGATGATACTTCGTCGCAACCACACGTTCGGCAGGTTTTTTGTTTCTTTCACGAAGCAGTTTTAAATCAGATCCACACACAAACCAATCTGGAAATGGAGGACACAAGGCCACTCCAAATTCTGCAGAAGGGAGTGGAGGGAATTTTGGAGGAAAAGTGGTGAATGCAAAGTCATAGTGTGCATGTGGTGGAAGAGATGAAGGAAAAAATAACTTATTCAATTTTTCTGTGAATTTGTATTTTAAAGATACTGCTGCCTCGCTTATGGTTCGACGAAGATCATCAGGCCTGTAAATGGTTTCAAAATACTTTTGAAACTTTTGAATTTCTTTGATATGCTGATCTGTACCTTTTTTCTTCTTGTCCTGCACAAAGGTAAAAGCATTTGTCAGAAGAGTAGTGAAGGTTGCTACGTCGAAAAATCTGTTGATGTAATATTCCTTCCACCAGACGTCGAATTCTTCAGTACAGAGGAAGTTTGGTAGAAAAATGGTGGGATAGACCTCCAAAGTTGGGTCGAAAAACTTGTTGTACAGCTCTAAACTTTTGTCGAAGTGGTGAAATGAGTTGTAGAAAATGATAGCACCTTTCTTGTGGTAGATAGGCTTCGTCTTCGTCTGGATTAATCCAAACTGCCTAGCTACCAGATTGGGTTGGTAAACAATGAGAGATACCTTTGTGTTGTTAAGGCTATGATGAGAGAAGAAGTGTCTGGGAATGAGAAAAGCTTCCCAAATGGAGATATAGGAGTCTTCATCTTTCTGGTTCTCCACTGGGAGTCTTCTGGTAAACCATCTTGGACCTACTTGTCTATTGGCGAATGGTGCCATCGAAGGAGAAAATTTGTAGCGTTTGGCGAACATCATGATGTAGCCAGTGAATGCTTGTTGAAGGTTTGTGTTATCATCTGTAGGGGTCAGTTGAACCAGCCTGGGCCATTCGACATGCCTTTCTTTTACTGCTTCTTCGACAACTGGCATTTTGATGGGGATGAAATTTTCAAAAGTGGCATTCAGCCATAATTGTAGGAGCCAAAAAGGGCCTGTAAGACTTATGTTACCTTTGTCCTTAAGGGTTTTGAGGTTGCTTACACTCTCACTTAAGGATTCATAATGGTTTGCCAAAAGAAGTTCACTCAGGCAGAATGCAACTCCATTATGAAGTTGATTAGCCATAATGATGTAACTTCTGGCTACCTGAAGAGACCTAGTACAGAAAACAAATTTGGCTAACCACAGGGAGAGGAAAGCAATGTGCTCTCTATCAGAGACTTCTTCATTGTTTTCACCTTGGTGATGGGCTATGAAAACAGAATACCCAGCATGCTTTGTGTCGAAGCCTATGGGATCCTTGTTCAAGTGTTCAGGGTTAAAGATTTCCCCTAAAGGACTAAGGCCAGTTATGGCTACTATGTCGAATAGGGTGGGAGTCACCATTCCACAGGGTAAGTGGAAAGTATTGTAAGTACTATCCCAAAAATACAAGGAGGCTAACAGCATGTTTTGGCAATAACGGGGACCCTCTTTCGACAATTGGATTAAGTCATAAATACCAGTTTTCTTCCAAAATTTCTCTTTGGCTTTTTCGATCCTAGTAAGCCATGCTAGGTAGTCAGAGGGATCTTTCGTCAAAGGGGGACTTCTGAAAATCCTATTTTGGTTTAGATAAGACAGATCTATTTCTGTCGAAGCCATAAGGACTTCAGGTTCTTTTGATGAGGCTTCGACAGGTTTAGGGTTTTTGTTAGCAGCTATGGGTTTGGAAGCAGAATAACAGGGATAAAATTCTTTTAAACGGTTAGGGTCCACAGTGGGATCAAAAATAAGACCTAACATAGCATGATGAACTCCAGAAACAGAAATGGGAATCATTACCTGTGACCTGTAAATGCTTGCCTTTTCCCTTTCATTTGGGGGTTCTGGAAAATACTGTTGGTGTTGTGTTTGTGTGGGCCCAGATAATACGTGAGCAGGAGGAAGATCCATGGTCTTCTTTGTCTTCTTTGCACTGCGGCCAGTAGTAGTCTTTGGAGGAGCCATTGATTTGATGAAGAGGTTGAAAGAACAGAAGCTTTGAAAGGCTTGGAAATGGAGTTCTTTACGCTTGGGTAAGAGAAGAGTTGAGAAGGTGGAAAGTATGAAATGTTGTTGAAAGTGGTATTTATAGAGGATGAAATAAATGACTAATAAAGAAAAAGGAAAATGAAAAGATTTTCAGTTGGGAAGTGGAGACGTGCGTTTCTGATCCATTGGTGGAAGTTAGAAAGTGGCAGTTGGTAGGAGGCCATGATTTACCTACAATGTAGGGTTATGGGAGATTGTGTAAAAACGTGGGCTAGACATGACGTTTTCATAAAATGGAAATCATGATGCTTTCTTGGGACTCAACAAAATCACTTTACAATAAATGCAACTGACAGGAAGTCAAAGGTCACTCCGACAGCAAAAGATATTTCTCCAAGAATAGTCGAAAACATCTTTGCTGGGGGGCAATTTGTAAACCCATAATTTCGACAGACTGAAATTTAGGGTTTGAGGTCATCTTTGTCGAAGGATAATAAAAGGAAGAAAATTCAAGAATTGCTGACAGGATTTTAAAACTCCATTGCTTCGACAGAAAGGCAAATGCTGTTCTGGCAGAATAGAGTTGGGAAGTTATTTAGTTGAAGCGTTTCGACAAAAGAAAGTTGTCTTTCTACGTTTTCGACAGAAGAGGGTTTTTGACAAAAAAAAGCAGGGTTTGGCAGATGTTGGAAGAGTTGTTTCTTCTTTAAAAGGTTTCGACAGTTTGAAGAGGTGTAAGGTTTCGTCACCAAAGAAGGGAATTCAAATTCAAAAGGTTGTAACCTTTGGCAGTTGGACACATGGAAGTTTTAGAGAAGAAAATTACATGCAGGCTGACACTTGTCATTTAGTTATAGTTTTTCCGTTCTAAGCAGTTATTTTGTTTGTATATAAATAGGATAGTTTGTGTTTAGAATAGGTGTGTGAAAATTGATACAAAATTCCTGTAAAAAAACTCTAAGTACCCAGTGTGAGAGAAAATGAGTCTGATATTTGGAACCATGTACGTTTGAACACCATTTATATTTCAAAGTTATTTAAATTACTTGTTCATTCTTCAAGTTTATGTCATTTTTAAACTTTATTTACTTTTCTGCAAGTTTTTAGCCTTCGACATTTCTTCTTATGCTTGTTTAAATACCTTTTCTTTCATTTTTAAACTTAAAACTTTATTTTACTTGTAAAAATCAAAGTTCTTAACACTTTGACAATATTGATAAAACAAACCACAAATTTATCACAAACTCTAAGAATAGTTCGACAGAATCAAATGCACATGTATCCCAGGACTTGTTTGGTTGGTCCTGCAAGTAACCCAGTTCTCTGAAGAAATTGGTTAACCAGAGGTTGTTCGCCAGAAACCACTGTGAACAGGGAGCAACCCTTATATTTTGTAATCAATCAACACATTGTAATTCACGGTTTGTAGTTGCAAGTGAATAGAAAGAAAAAATCTCACAGTTTGTGGTGAACAAAATTCTTCTCCAAATTCTCTTAGAACCCTAATTTATTTTCTTTCTCTATTTTCTTCTTTTCTTTGTTATTGTTGCGCTAAGAACCCTTCTTATTCATAAAGAAAGGGTCAGAATCCCCATAGACTTTTGGGTTAATTCCAACATCTGGTATCTAGAGCTCTGGTTTGAACGATCTATGGGAAGCAAAGGTGATGGCGATGAATCATCCGAATAGGCACTTTCCAACAAACCTTCCAATTCTCAAGAAAGATAATTATGAGAATTGGTGCAAGCAGATTAAAGTTGTTTTTTGTTATCAAGATTTATGGGATCTTGTGAAGGAATGAGTAATAGCGCTTGCAGAGAACGCAACGGATTAAGAAAAGGCTGCACACAAAGAATTGAAGAAGAAATATTATAAATATCTCTTTATAATCCATCAATGTATTGATCCAGATATGGTCATTATTTTAGTCGTTGACCAGAAATTAATAGAATCAAGATTATGATGCTAAGCTGGTAAAGCATGAAGAAAAAGAAGAAATGTTGTTGATGGTCACAACAAGAGATGAAGAGAGATTCTATGACCAATGATACTTGGACTCAGGATGCTCATCATACATGATTGGTAGAAAAGATTGGTTTGTCAATATGAAGTCCTCAATGAAGAACATGGTTAAATTTGCAAATGACAATACTCTAGCAGCTGAAAGTATTAGTGATGTTCTGATTAAGAGGAAGGATGGCAAGAGGCCAGTAATTTCCAAAGTTTTGTACATACCAGACATGAAGAGTAATTTGCTTCGTATAAGGAAGTTGGTCGAAAAGAACTACAAGGTGTCGGTCGAAGACAAGGTGATGAGAGTCGTCGACGCAGGTGGTAGATTGATCTTGAAGGCTCCAATGTCTCAGAATAGAACCTTCAAGATCAAACTAAATGTGATGAAGCATAAGTGCATTGCAAGTGCATCCAGCAAAGTTGAATGGTTATGGCACTATAGACTTGGTCATCTCAATTTCAAAGACATCATAGGTTTGAAGAGAAGAAATATGGTTTCAGGATTTCCAGAAAACGACATTCCAAACAAAGTGTGTGAAAAATGTGTTCAGTCGAAACAACACAAGAATAGCTTCAACAAGGATGCAGGAAGCAGGTCGAAGGAAATTCTTGAAGTCATATACTTTGATGTATGTGGTCCTATCCAAGTGGATTTGATTGGAGGTAACAGATACTTTGTCAGTTTCATAAATGATTTCAGTAGAAAATTATGGATTTACCTGATCAAGAAGAAAAATGAAGTGATCGAGGTATTTTCCAAGTTTAAATCTATGGTCGAAAGACAAAGTGGTCGAAAGCTCAAGATTTTGAGGACTGATGGTGGTGGAGAATATGTGTCGAAAGATTTTGATACATTATGTGTGAAAGAAGGGATTGTGCATGAGGTAGTTCTACCTTACACTCCACAGCAAAATGGAATTGTAGAAAGGAATAATTGAAACATCATGAACATGATGATAAGTATGTTGAAGGGCAAGCATCTGCCCAAAGAACTATGGGGAGAAGCTATGTCGACTGCAACGTATATTTTGAACAGGTGTCCGACGAAGAAGTTAGAAGGAGTTACGCCAGAAAAGTGTTGGTCTGGTGTCAAGCTTAGCTTGAGTCATCTGAAGATGTTTGGATCTATAACACATAGTTTTGTGCCAGATCAGATGAGAAAAAAGCTTAATGACAAGTCTAGTCAAATGATTCTGATAGGATATCATTCGACTGGAGGTTACAAGTTGTTTGACCCAGTGAACAAGCAAGTAGTGATCAGCACAGATGTGATCATAGATGAGCTTAAAGAATGGGATTGGACTGAAAATGTCAAGAAAGATCCAGTTGGAATCTTATGTGAAGAACCAGCTAGTGAAGTCAAAAGAGATGTTTGACGAGAAGATGTTAGAGGTGAAGCAGGCCCAAGAAGACCTCAATAAACAAGACACATGGTTGCAAGGTTGCAAGAATGTGTGATTACATCAAATGATATGGTCGATGAAGAAGGGGAGCTGGTACACTATGCTTTCTATGCAGATGTCGAATCTATCAATGCAGCTGAGGCATTGAAATATTCGAAGTGATGAAAGCAATGAATGAGGAGATGAAGTCTATCGAAGTCAACAACACTTAGTCACTTGTCGAATTACCTCAAGGCAAGAAGGCAATTGATGTGAATTGGGTATACAAGATGAAGCTAAATCCCAGAGGGGAAGTGACTCGACACAAGGTGAGACTTGTGGCGAAAGGATTTCTTCAAAAGGAAGGAATCAACTTCGATGAAGTATTTTCACCCGTTGCTAGGATCGAAACAATCATGTTGGTTATTGATCTAGAGAATATGAACAATTGGCACACATGTAAAATGGATGTGAAGTGTTCATTCCTCAATGTCCCCTTAAACGAAGAAGTATATATTGCACAACCAGCTGGGTTTATGAAACAAGGTGACAAAAGAAAAGTGTACAGGCTGCATAAAGCCCTGTATAGACTTAAGCAAACTCCAAGAGCTTGGAACAGTAAGATATATGGCTTTATAAGGGAGAAGGAATTTGTGAAGTGCACAACTGAACATGGAGTATATATAAGAAGAAGCAATGGCGAATTTCTTATACTATGTCTCTATGTTGATGATATGGTGATAATAAGAAGTTTCGATAAGGAGATCGAAAATTTCAAACGTGAACTGAGTGAGGAGTTTGAAATGTCAAACTTGGGAAATCTCTCATATTTCCTTGGCATTAAATTTTACAAGAGTGGTAGAGGTTTGATGATGCATCAAATAAGATATGTAGGTAAAATACTAAAGAGATTTGAGATGCAAGATTGCAACCCAACTTCGACTCCAGTTGAGCCTAGATTGCAATTGTCGAAAGATTCAGATGAAGAGGATGTCGACCAAACCCAATATATAAGACTTATTGGGTCACTTAGATACCTTTGCAACACAAGGTCTGACTTAGCATACAATGTTGGTATGGTGAGTAGATTCATGCAGAAGCCAAAGGTATCACACCTAGCAGAGGCGAAGAGGATACTAAGGTATCTGAAAGGAACTCTCGACTATGGAATTTTGTTTCCTGCAACTGATAAAGGAAAAGAATATAAGATAGTGGGATACATTGATTCAAGTTGGTGTAGTGACTGAGGATCGAAAACCCACAGCTGGATATGTGTTTATGTTAGGTGGTGCACCAGTTGCTTAGAGTTCGAGAAAGGAGCCAGTAATCACATTTTCATCATGAGAAACAGAGTACATAGTTGTTTCTCTTTGTGCATGTCAAGCAACATGGATGGTGAACATGGTCGAAGATATTACATCGAAGAGTCATAGAGCAATCACCATGAAGATCGACAACATGTCAGCTATCAATATGGAGAAAAATCTGATAGCACATGGTCGAAGCATGCACATCGAAATGAGGTTCCATTATCTTCGAGAACAGGTAGCAGAAGGGAAGATGAATTTTGAACACTGCAGAATTGAGAATTAGATTGCGGATATCATGATGAAATGATTGCAAGTCAAAGTGTTCAAGAAGCTAAGGTTTTTGATGAATGTAGATATCTTAGACACAATGAATTAGGAGGTGTGTTGAAACTTCAATTCCTTGTGTTGAATCACGTTGCTCGACATAAGGAAGGGTGTGTCGAAATAGTTGTTTCACACTGTTCGTTGTTGATTTTGGTGAACAACCGCTGGTTTCCCAATCTTATCAAATTGGTTTACTTACAGGATCAACCACACAAATCCTAGGACACATGTACTTTTCGATAAACGTTTTAACTCTTAACAATCTTTTGGTATCACTTTTATTAAGTCCTTTATGTACGGATAATTTGACTAAGGAAAAGAGTAAAAGTTCTGGCGAAAACTAAATAAAATAAACTCGGGCAATGCATAAAGTAAATGTCGAAAAAGATAAATGACTTGTAATGTAGAGGAATTGTAAAGACTTTAAAATTTATTTAAATTTGACGAAATAAAATGGAGTTGTTTACACGTACATTTCCAGATAAAACTCTTTTCTTAAACAGAGTTACTTCGAGTATTTTTGCAGGAATTTTGTACAAGTTTTTCACACACTAATTCTGACAAGAACTATTCTATTTATATACAAATAACATAACTGTCACTAACGGATAAATCCTAAAACTATGACACTTGGCATTCGACATGTTCTCTCTTCACCAGGTTCTTCCACATGTCTTTCTGCCAAATGTGATAACTCTTGAATTTGAATTTCTTTCTTTGCGTCGAGATGACGCGTCTTTTCAAGTTTGTCAAATTTGTCGAACAACAACATAATCTAAATCTGTCGAAAAAACCTATTCTAAGTACATTATTCAATTTTTTCTTTTCCAGCTATATATATATATATATATATATATATATATATATATATATATATATATATATATATATATATATATATATATATATTCCGACTGTCGAAATAAATACCATTTGTACATGGCGTCGAAAATGCCCGTCTATAAATTGCCCCCCAGCAAAGATGTTTCGACTATTCCTGGAGAAACAATCATTTGATGTTGATGAGTTATTTCGATGCCATATTGCCTTCATTACCTGTACCATTTCCAAGACCTGATATTTCAAATCCCTAAAAAATTCATCATTACGCTTTTTCAAAACATCACCTCTAACCCACGTTTCTGACACTATCCCCATCATTTTTTGAAAGCTAGTAAGTCATAGGCGTTTCAACTGCCATTACCCTACTCTCTCCATGATGATTCGCCATGTGGTCCATGATTAAAACCAAAAAAACTCAACCGTTTCAGCATTCCTTCCCTATAAATACTCATATACCAACATCTTTAAATTTTTTACACTTTCTACTTCTTCTTCAAAACCCATTTTTATAACTCTTCATCTCCTCTGCAAAAATATTTACTTTCTCAAACAATGGCTCCATCTAAGTATTCCAGTAACCAGAAATCCAAGAGTTCAACTCTTCTTCCATATGCACACAAGCTAAGCGGACCAACTGTTGTTGGAAATCAGCAGTACCTCCCTGAGCCTCCAAATGAGAAGGAGAAAGCAATCATCTATAAATCTTAGGTATTGATTCCTATCTTTGTTTTTGGTGTTTGTCATGTTATGTTAGGCCCCCTTCCAAACCCATATGATAACCCAGAAAGGTTGAAAGAGTTATTTCCCACCTATCAACGTCTTAAGCCCATAGGTGCTAGAGTTAAACCTAAACCCATTGAACAAACTGTAGAAAATCCTGAAAACCAAAATTCGACTGCTGATGCCGCAGTTTTTCGAACCAAAGGAAGATTGTCCTTTACAGGGAGATAAAAGCTATGAACTAGCTCTGACTCCTCAGGAACGTCTTTAAGTGCATATCCCAATTTCCTCTTCAAGGGAATGAGGTTATAACGGATGCCCAATGTTACTCCTAAAAGTGGAACATTGGGATAACTCCCACAACTGGAGATGAAGTCTTACCACTTCAGCCTCATGGTACACCATTTGATGTCCTTGGCAGATAACATGCTCAACTTTTGGGCCCAGATCAGGCTAGGGTCTTTGAAAGCTTTAGTATTGAGCAGGGGCCTCATGAACCACTTGTGAAATAAAGGAGCGTAACACCGTACTAAACCTCCTTGTCTCTTCTCATTCTTATAATGCATTGAATAGTAAAGGTCCCCCAAGAGAGTGGGTACCAAATTCTTGAGCACAAAAAGATGGATGGCATTTATGTCAACAAATTTGTCCATATATGCAAACAAAATGATCCCATAGATAGATAGGGCCAGGATAATATAGAAATAATCCCACCGGGCAGTAGCAGCAACTTCTTCAGCCCTCTTAACCAGGAAGTCCAAAGAAAAATCAGATACCCCAACTTTAGTAGTGCCTAGGTTTGCAGTCACCTCAGATGAGCTCAAATAAAGAGATTTGGCTATATCAGTATGAGTGGGCCTTGTCATTTATGGATTGAAGGGAACTTAATCCTGAAGAGGCACGCCTAAGATCAGAGCATACTCTTCAAGCAAAGGATCCAGCTGGAAATCAGAAAATGTAAAGCATCTGAGCCCAGGATCGTAATACTGTAGTAAGGTGTGAATGACACTCCTCTTAGAACTATCCAGGTTTACCACCATGTCTAGAATATCTCTGTAACTCTCTCTAAAGCCTCCTACATGCTCTGGGGTAATAAGGGACATCATCTTGTTTATCATGTCCACCTTAGTATCGAAGAATTTGTAGTGAATGTTCTTTTTTTTGAAGTCTTCCATCTCTGAATAAGAAGTCCGACCGGAATTGGGAATGATATATGAACCCTGAGAATGAAAAAAACACAAATGATTATGATGTGGTGATGTTATGCAAGGCAAGGTATATGATCAGTGACATGTCTGTGTCGGTGGCGATCATATAGTCAAGTGCCAATGAAGGGTCACAATATCAGTATCTCTGAGTAGAAATCCCACAATCTGGAACCAAAAGACCACATAGAACCAGATCATGTCATAAAATAACACTGGCAAAGTGGGTATGTTGAAAGTTTAGGGTTCCTGTAAACCTGTAAACATCCCTCCCATCTCACGGGTGTGCTTCGGGTCAACATCACAGACTCTCAAAGCCGAATAGCAATAATACGTTCACTATTTTTGAGAAATGGCTCATGACCAAATCAGGGAATCGGTTTAGCATTATGTACTACTCAGGGAGGTCTCAGCTAAGTCTGGGAAAAACAAGCATCCCTCATAAGTCCCCAACTTCAAGCACTGAATTGAGAAACAATAGTACATTCAGCCCTTGGGATACAGTATTATCGTCATATGAACAGTTTTCTTTAACTGGGTTCCTATGAGAGAACCATACCATCATATGCGAGTTCCTAGTGGGCCCTCGGATGCAAGTGGGTTTTCCAACAAATGTGGTCTGCCACTGTCATCACTAGAGAGGGTTGTTTCCACTAAGGTTCTCAATGATCGGTCCCCAGATGCACATAACTATCAAGGTCATATCCTGAAGTAGAGGAAATCCCCACACAAGATATTTCCAAGACGGTCTCAGTCTGGGTGAGGAACACACCGCCACTTATCATTATACCATGCGAGTACAATTTCTTGTCCATGCTAAGTTCTAAGGTGCACTCGAGCCCCGGTTACAAGCTCATCTCACAGTAACCCCGTCCCACAGAAAAAATCCAAACCAGATAGTCCAATATATATGATGCATGTAAAATAAATACTGAAAGCGATAAATAAAGTTGTAAATTAAAGTTATAAATAAAAGCAGTAAAGCTAAGCTAAAGCGCACAACAACAAACATCTAAACACTCAAAGAAACAAAATCAGACAAGCGCTAGGATTGACTCTCAAAGGGGAAACCAGAGATTCTGGGTTCGGTCCCCAGTAGAGTCGCCAACTGTCGCTCCCGGGATTTTCATCCTAGTACAAACGCGAAAAAGGTAGAGTCGCCAGCTAGGCATTTTTATCCCGAATGAATGGGAAAGGTAATGTTGCACAAACCAAAGGAAAAAGGAAAGGACAAGGTCCTGCGAACCAAAGATCTGGGTTCGGGAGTCGGTTATGACCTGAGAAGGTATTAGCACCCCAGACTGTCCGTCGTACCCGACGGGATCCACGTTTGTTAGTCTATTTCAAAGGGTAAGGAATAAAATTACTGTTGAATAAAAACCGCTACTGGAACTGGAATAAGAGAGGGAACTAGAAAAAGAGAATGAAAAGGTACGGGAAAAATGTAGGGAAAATAAAGAATGTGCTCGAACGGGCCCTACCCCGCTGCCTACATACCTCATCGGGAATATGAGGATCAGAGTCGACGTAGTTCGCCTAACTAAGGCAGGAACTTTGTTTTTTTTTTTTATGAATTGAACTGCTTATGCCTATGCTCAGGTGTTGCAGGCCCATCTAGTAAGAGTGCGTTTACCGTCTTGCAAAGAGACATGTCGAAGCAAGTTATTTCGTTATGAGTAGATGAGAAGAGAATTCCCACAGGAAAAGACTTGTGTTGTTTGTTTCCTGACTTTTAAAAGAAATCATTTGATTTTTTCGTTTGTGAGACATCCTCATGCTAAGACTTGTTCATCGTGATAGATGCCTTACACCTCACTCGGAAATGCGACGTGTGTAAGTACCCCACGGTAAAGTCTCCTGGCGCAAGAGAAAGCTCGACCTTTATTAGGTATTTTGTTTTCTTTTCTTTGAGATCAGAAAGAGAGACTCAAGTTGAAAAAGGACAAAAACTAGGGGAACTAAGACCTACTCTAATTTTTTTATTCAAGGGAGATCATATGGTTAGTGTGGTTTTCTATTCCTAAAGAAGAAGAGAAAAGGAACTAGAAAGCAACTTACTTCTCTAAAGAAGTTAAGTTGTTTCTAAGGAGGGAAAGAAATGAAGTTATACAAACAAAGCACAAAGTGCTAAGGAAAACACAACTTCAAAGTATAAAAAGATGAGGAAGAAGTTATATAAACAAGGCTTACCTCAACCCCCTACAAAACAAAAGTTAGCTTTACAACGCATATTGAAAACATAAACACACGTAAAGCTCAAACTAGCTAAGGGAAAAGAACTAAAGGCTTCCTAGAGTTAAGACCTAAAAGAAAAGGATCTTAAATGATAAAAAGCTTCTAAAGTCAGTAGCTACTACAGCTCTCTATTGCACAAACAGCTACTAAATGCAACTAACAATGCACACAACCAATTACAGCTACCAAACAACATGAAAATAGGTGTAAAAACCCAAAACAAAAAAATGCAGCATGTTTTTTACAGCTTCTGTTTCAAAATGCAGCGATGAAAACATGATAGATTTTCAATTGTTTTTTCAATGCAAAAACATGGAGTTTTAGTGCAAACGATGAAATGCAAAGATCATGCAAGTTAATGCAACAACATAAAATGGATATCGAAAATGGAATGCAATATATGAACACACAATCAAAGGATGCAAATTTTATGAATTGTGCGGTTTTAAATAATGTGCAATTTTCTCAAATTCGCGCACAATCGACTTAAACATGAGCGGATGGCAAATGCAATGCAAAACAGAACCATGAAAACTTATTACCATACTATGGATGATGCTAAATCATGCAAACAATGATCACAACAAGCTATGAACATATATGCAACATTTATGCCAAAAATCGGGACCTAACGAAAAGTATGTCGAAAGTTATTGAAACTACACACACCTGCACTAAATCAGCTCCTAAAAACTCTTTAAAATCATGTCCTAAAGATCCATGATGATTGGAGGGGGAATGGATATCCAAAATGCAAGAAAATGAAAGAATTTCTCATTCTGGTTCAGTGGTAACCGGTTACTACCTATGAAGTAACCGGTTACCAGTTCAAAAAACTGGATTTTCTGCAAAATTAACATAGGTAACCGATTACTACCTATGCGGTAACCGGTTACTCTGTAACCAGAATAAAAAATTTCTGCATTTTCATGCAAAAACCAGTGGAAACTTATTCAAATAAGCTCTATTCTAATGCTTATCAATCTAGCATGAAAATTATACCTAGATGCAACATTCTAATACCTATTAACACTATAATCACACCACAATTCAAGCTCCTAATGATCAACCAATCAAAGCATCATAAAAGCAAGAAAAAGTGAAGAATGTGTGAGGCGAGATAAAGAGAAATAAGTTAAAATTCTAAGTGATTTCAGATTCACCAACCTACAAAGCGGATACTTGCTTTGGCAATTGTTGCGATATTGATCAATACACGAACGAAGAGAATACCAGAGATTCGAGGCTTCGATCCGCGAATGCGCAAAATTAATGTGATTGGTGAGAATTATCCAAAACTCTTCCAAACAGTGAAATAAACACCGCAACCGTAGCAATTTCTTCGATTATCCTTTGAATTGATGAAGATGATGGAGGCTTAGCTTCCGATTCTTCAAGTTTCAATGCAAAACTTGAAGAATCTTGATGATGATGAGGCTTTGGTGTGGGTTTGGAAAATGGAGAGAATTGATATTGTGAGAATGGTGAAAATGGTGGCAAATGTTTGAAATGTGTTTCTAACCCCTTTTTCGCTTGAGGAGCAAGGTTTATATAAGAGTTAGCTTTGGAGTTAGGTCTAGGTTTGGCGCGAGGCTTGGGTCCTAAGCTAAGGGTTGGTCGGGAATATTCCTAGAATATTTATGGCATATTCTTGGAATATTCCTTGCCATATTTTTGGAATATTCCTTTGGAAGAGTGTGGAAAGTTCTAGACTTTGGTGGAAGTTACAAGGCAAAGTGAAAATGGAGAATGGAGAGAAGCAACCAACTGAATTTTGAATTTTTTGAAAATCTGGGCGAAATAACCGGTTACTACCAATGAGGTAACCGGTTACTAGTGAAAAAATTGTCCTTTTCCTTCAAATTTTAACAGGTAACCGGTTACTACCTATGAGGTAACCGGTTACTTCAACTAAAATTTTAATTTTTCTCTTTTTGGTGGGAAACCTTGGATATCTGGTCTTGGTCATATTTTTTTAGATTATTTTCCTTCTGAGACCCGATAGTCACCCAATAACCCTTGATCACATGCCCCGTGCCTCGACCAATGATGTATGCTTTCTATTTTTTTTTGTTATGCAATGTATGGACGGATATGCATGATGGCACAAAAACGAAGCATAAGCTACTCGGAAACAATGATAAATAAAAAGGGAAATTTTTGAGTTGTTACACTACCAGTCTAATAGCTCATACTTCTTTTATAACTACAAATAAAGAGGCTTGGTATTTTGATAGTGGTTGCTCTAGACACATGACTGGGATTGAAAATTTATTAGTAGATATAAAGCCTCTTTCCCATAATCATGTGATATTTGGTGATGGAGAAAAAGGTTGGCAAGATAAATTTCTCAGGAGTCCCAATTTTTGATAACGTGTTGCTTGTCAAAGGTTTGACTTCCAACTTAATTAGTATCGGTCAGTTGTGTGATCAAGGGTTCAGTGTCAACTTCACTACGTCTGAATGTTTAGTTACTGATGAGAAAAATGAAGTTGTCATGAAAGGAGTCATATCCGAAGACAACTGTTATGTATGGGTTCCTAAAGAGTTTATCCATTCTACCATATGTATTCTAGCAAAGGAAGAAGAAATAGCATGTAAGGAATGAAAATTTAGAGAGGAAACCAAGATGTCACAACAAAAGATTAAACATCTCACTACTTCAAAGGTGGTGAAATTTCTTCATAGAAACATGATGGAACTTTTATAAATAACGAGTCTTGTTGGTATTAGTACTAATGATAGGAAGATCAAATCATGAGTTTTCTTATGTGTAAAGAACAATGATATAGCTTGGTTTATTAAGAAACAAAATTTTGGCTCTTTGTCTACGACTGAAGTTAAGCACATAACAACTAGAGATAGTTGTTCACAACTGATGTGGATGAAACAAATTCTGGCTGATTATAATGTCACACAAGATGTCATGACATCATGTTATGACAATCTGAATGATGTAAACATCTCCAACCAACAAAGCATGCCCAAACACATTGATCTTTGTCACTAGTTTATAAGGAAGTTTGTTGAAGACAAGGTGATTATTCTAGAATATGAGACTACTGAGAAGAAGCTATTTGACTATGTCACTAAAGTTATAATGAATAATAATCTTGGAAATATGAGGGGTAAATTATGAATTTGTATCCATAAAGGCTTATAGCAATTAATTACATGTGGGAACATCATTAGGGACATATTATGGTTTCGAGATTTAAAATGCCAATTAATATTTTGCGGGAATATGTTTGTTTTTTTCCATTGTTATCCAACAAATTAATTCCCCTCTTCAAGTGCAATCATTTCAAAAAAAATCCTTACACACTACATTATGTTTCTATTCACCTTCAACTACTCCTTCATCTTATATACTCTCTAGAAAGACCATTGCAGTCTCATTCTCTCTAATCCAAAACTTGTCAAGATGTCTCAACAATGTGGTTCATCTCCTTCCAAGAAGTCCTATTCAACTGACCCTACCTCTGAATATAGGTCACAACACATGCATATCACCTGGGAAGAGGGTAAGAAGATCGTTCCTCTTTCGGTGATACCCTATGGCGTTGGTGGTGTGAAAAAGACTAGAATTGCTCATATCAAAGCTTCAGGAGAATCATCTCAAGTTAACTCTTTTGGTACTGAACCTTCTATTGACTATGACTACAAGGAAGGAAGTAAATGTGCAAATAGGGCCATTAGACATTTTGTTTCTAGGGTTTTAAATGAGTGTCACAATGTTGCTGGCATTTCCGCTCCTCTTTCAATGGTTGCATGCCCTCCTCCTGAGCTTAATGCTAACCTTTCTTATTCTAAGAAGGATATGAATGATGAAAACCTACACATGCTTGCTAGCTTAGTGATTAAAGATGCTGCAACAAATGTTGAAACATCTCCTGCTGGGAAGAATGTTGTTTCTGAGAACATTGTTGATCTAGATGATATCCCCTCTGACAATGATCTTCTAATAAATGCCAACCCTAGTGTGGCTAAGAGATTGGAGAAGAGAAAGGGAAATTATATTGTTGAGATCTCTCTTGTTAAAGGCTTAAAGAAGCAAAGGAAGGAGGTTGTGTATGATTCTGAATTAGAATACAATGTTGAAGATGATGTTGAGAACATCACACTTGTAAAGAAAACTGTTGTTGGACCATCAAAATCCTGGAGTAAGATGATGGTCAAAAGGAAGAAGATTAAAGTTGAATCTGTCTTTGATGATGATGGTAAAGATGATGTCCAAGACATCACACCTGGTAAAAAATATGCTATAAAGAAGATTGTGGTAAAAGTTCCTAATGCTCCTCTGGATAATATATCTTTTCACTATGTTGCTAGTGTGAGCAAATGGAAATGTGTCTAGCAAAGAAGGCTGGCTCTTGAAAGAGAACTTGGGGCTGATGCTTTGGAATGCAAGAAGGTAATGGAACTTATATCCTTTGTTGGTATAAAGAAAATTGTTACTAAGTTTGCCAAGTGCTATGAGATTCTGGTGAAAGAATTTATTGTCAACCTTACTGAAGATTGTGCTGATGGGAAATCTGAGGATTTCAAAAGAGTCTATGTTAGAGGAAAATGTGTTAGCTTTTCTCCTATTGTGATCAATCATTACTTGGGTAAAATTAATGATGCTTAAATTGAACTAGAAGTCACCGGCTTTTCTCCTATTGTAAATAAATAACTACTAACCAACTCAAATCTTGGCCTATGAAGAATAAACTTTCTTCTGGTATGCTTAGTGTGAAGTATGTTATGCTATATAGAATTGGTGTTGTAAATTGGGTGCCTACCAACCACACCTAAACCATTGAAATTGGGATGGGAAGATTCATTTATCCTGTTGGGATTAAGACTAAGTTTGATTATGTCCCATATATCTTTGACCAAACTATGAAGCATGCAGGTAATCTGGTTGTGAAGCTACCTATAGCTTTTCCTTCTCTTCTTTGTAGAATCATCTTAAGTCAATACCTTGGGATTCTCATTGACACTGACTCTATTTGCAAAAAAGAGAGACTGATATGTCTTTTCCTATAAGTTGTTTATAGGAATACATGTTCCTGATATTGTTGTGGCATCTGCTAGAACATCATCTAACAGTAAACCTACCAACAAATCAAATGTTATCTCTGAGCTTAAATATAATTGCAAGGAGTTGGAACCTAGGAAGCAAAGGTTTGAAAGGTTGATCAGGATGCTTGAACAGGCTGAAGATGCAAGTGTTGAGAAAAATGATTTCGATGGTGAAGGCTTTGCTGAGAGTAGCTCTGGTTCTGATGTTGACATTGATGCTGGAAGTTCTAGTTCTGATGAAGACAAGTGATTTGGCTGGTTGACTGTGTTTTTATATTGTTTTTTCTTTTGACTTTTGGTTTTATTTTTTTGGCTCTGTATGAGCATTGGTGTTGTAATCCTTTGACTTGATCTCTGCACTTCTGGTCCTGGTTCTCTTTATGGATGCATGGTTTATTTCTTTTGATGACTTTTTAGTTGTCTTTATCCTTTTATTAGTTTGTCTAATTATGGATAATAAGGGGGAGTAGTTTTAATTAAGTGTTGTTGTTCTGATTATTGGCTCCTTTGGCTCTCGGAGTCTTGGCTTGAGGCTGTTGTTTTTTCCTGTTGTTGGCTTTCTATGATGGTATGGTGTGCTTGTTTCTGCTGATGTGATCTCTGTGATGATTTCTTCTCTATTATTGTTTTAGCCAAAATTTTCCAAAGGGGGAGATTTTTAGTTCTTTGATTGGCAGAAATTTTGGTAAAACAAGATTCTTCATGTTATGACTAATGTCTTGACATGTTTGTCAAGTATTCTGTAGGTGTGATTCCCTGTTATTGCAGGTTGTTGTTTCTGATGTCAAACCAGATGTTATGACATCTGATGACAGAACATTCAGTTCAGGATGTTTGTTTTCTTAATTGTGTTGTTTACCTTTTATGTGCTTGAGGGGTGAGTATATGTGCATTTTTGTTGGTCATTTTAGAATGGGATATCTCACTTTTGGAAGAATCAGATCTTCTTATTTTGGATGATATTTGTATTGAAGAATATTTGAAGAGCACTTCGCATTTATGGAAGAATCAAATCTAACCTCTTTTAGCATCCAAGCCCAAATTGACCAGTGTTTTATTTATTCTGGTGCAACCCTAATTTTAGCATACAGAGAATTAGAGATTCGAGTGTTGCACTTTCAGAATTAGGGTTTAGTCTTCTTGTGTTATTTGAGATTCATTTTAACATCACCTAGATGTTTGAATTGGACTAATTTTATTGAGTTGTATTTTGTTGTCCACTCTAAGCTTTTAAGCATGAGTGTTTTTTCTTGATTGAGGCTTTTAAGCATGATCAAGTTGTTGTGTTTTGGAAGAGTGTTCTTCTGTTTTCTTTGATAGATTTGTTTGATTATCACAGTGTGTGATTGAGGGGGGGGGGGTGAGAGTGGGTTCTCTTATCTAAGGGTTCTTAGATAGAAATTTCATTGGGTGGTGATTAAGTGAGGGGTGTAATTGGGATTGTTTAACTCTGAATTAATACTACTAATAGTGAATTTCCTTCCTGGCTATGTAGCCCCCAGAGTAGGTGAGTTTGCACCGAACTGGGTTAAAAATTTATTGTATTATTGCTATTTTACTTTTACTATATTTACCTTGTTTATGTTCAGATAGTAATATCGTAACATCTCCTTTGACATCACATATATGATACCAGAGTTTCAGTATGACACTGGGCGGTGGATCTCAACCATTTTCTAGTTTCAGATTGGGTTCCCCTAGTTTTGTTGTCTACCATATCCAATATGTGGATGAAACAATTACCTTGATAGAGGACTCGCTTGAGAATATTTGGTCTATTAAGGATATTCTTTGGAGATTTGAGTTGGCTTCCGGTCTTCGAGTCAATTTTTCTAAGAGTAGCCTCATTAGTATTAATTTATATTCTTACTTTTTGGATTCAGTTAGATAATTTATGTACTATAACATGGAGTCCCTTATTTTCCTGTATTTATGTCTTCGGTGGGGGATAACCCCTAATGTTAAGTCTACATGGCAATTTATTGTGTCCCTAATTTCTAGACGGTTGGACTCGTGGAGACATCGATATGTAAGTCAATTGAGGAGGGTAGTGTTATTAAAGTAAGATCTTAATGTTATTCTCATCTTTTTCTTTTCTTTCCTTAAGATGTCTTTCAAGGTTTAGAAGAGGATAATTAAGATTTAAATAAGATTCCTCTACAGATGGGTTAAAAGGGGGGCGAAGATATTAAGTGGGTTGAGGTGTGTAAGTCAAAGCAACAATAGAGCTTTGGGATCTTTATTTTGTAAATCTGGTCCTTTTGACCCTCTAAAGTTGAAGGCTCATCTCGGGAGCCTCTGGTATTTGGAGTGATATCCTTTCATCTATGTATGCTACCAACATTTTAGCCTAATCTTGTGGGAATGAGGTTGTCGGTCTTTGCTCTGCTTCCTTTTGATGGAAATAAGTCTCTCTCTTGGGTTCCAAACGGTCTCATTAGTCAAATTGGTTTATGGATAATTTGAGTAAAGAGGTTGGTTATCAGTTTCTTACCTCTTTCTTGAAGGATACTTAGATTGTTAATTATCCATTATGTATCGGACTCCCTAGGATCTTTAGTATCTTTTATCAGTATGAGTGATCTATTAGACATGTGGGTGTTTTGATTAATGGTAATGTCTTTTCGGATCTAAAAGGGAATAAAGCTATTTGACTATTGGCAGAATATGTGTTCGATCTTGCTGCTCCTAATTAGGGATGTTACTATCTTCCATGATCAAGATAAGTGGTACGAAAGTCTTTTCAAATATGATATGTTTTATGTCGCTTTAAGTTACTTGGACTCCTTCATAATGGTAGTTACAATGCTCATTTTGTTAGACTTTTGAAGTTAGGTCTCTCCCTTATCTGGGATGATTGAGCTCCTTCAAGAGATTGATTTCTCTTGGTGTCTTATTCTCTAGATATTTGCCACTAGAGAGAATCTCTTTAAGCATATGGTGTTAAGGGGTCTCGAAGGATCCTTTTGTTCGATGTGTAGAGGGCCTTTAAAGTTGGTTATTCACCTTTTTATGACCTGTGATTTTCTGGTGTCTATTTTGATATGATTTTATAGATGGTTAGTTTGATACTTTGTTCTTCCAATGGACTTTTAGTTGCATCATTGGGTGGTAGGCCTAGAGTTATGGCACTACTACAGAAAACCCATTTAACAACGGTTGGAAACTACATATAATGACGCAGATCAAGGCGTTGTTATGTAGAGTGTTGTTGTAAGTACACTACTTATAATGATGGACCTGAGACCATTGTTGTATTCTAGAAAGCGCATGTTTTATTACAACAGTTAAGTGTAACAACCATTGTAATATATACTAAATATCACAACGGTTATCAGTTTCAACCGTTGTGAAATGTACCCTTAGTTTATTATATACAAAAGTATATTGCTTGTTTTACCATACGCCTAATTAAAGAAATACAACCATTAAATTGGTAAAGGAATATATAACCTGTAAATTAAACTGTTCTTGAAAACCAACTTAAACGCACCACTGTTTTTCAAATTTCAAGTGTCTCATTGTGCATATTTTATTTTCTTTAACACAAATATGGTTCAATAGTAGGTTTCCTTCAATCCATTGATATTTATTATAATAGTTTACCTCATCATTGCCAAAAATCATCGTGATTTTATCATCATAACAATCACCATGATTAGTGACGATGATGAGGTATTGTAGAATTATAGATATAAATGAATTGAAGCAAACAAACCATTGAACCATATATATATATATATATATATATATATATATATATATATATATATATATATATATATATATATATATATATATGTGTGTGTGTGTGTGTGTGTGTGTGTGTGTGTGTGTGTGTGTGTGTGTGTGTGTGTGTGTTAAGGAACATAAAATGTACATAATGAGATGCAAGTTATTCGTAAAACATTGGTTATTATAGGTTGATTTTCAAATACATCTTAATTTTCATATTATATGTTTCTATGTCAATTTAAATGATTGCATTTTCAATAAAATGATAGTGAAACAAACAATATACATAGTATATAATAAACTAAATTTCATATACAATATCAAAATGACTTCATATATATGTACCTTATCAATTCATACAGGCTTGCTACCACCATCATCATCACCATGTATCATCTTACTATACAACTTCAGCTATTTCAAACAAGGAAATTAGTTAGTATTCAAAACAAAACCAGCAAAAGTTGAAACAAAACCCTAAGAAATGGGACTGTAACCTAAGTTGAAACAACATGAAACAAATGAGATAATGAGAACTATCTAACAAGAAGATTGAAGTAGAAGAATAACTTATTTTCCATAACTACACAAACAATATGTACATTATGCTTGCTACTGCCACCATCGTCACCATGTTCATCTCGTTTGTGAAGCAATGAAAAAGAAACATAAGGAAGAAATATGTACACAAAAGCTTCATACTTCTTATATTTTTTTCATTGTTTCTAAAACTAGATGAAGTTTGCTGCCTAAGATGGAAGAATAATAATAATAAAAAAACATACAACAAAATAGATAATGAGGAATATCTTAATGGAAAATATGTAAATACATTAATGGAAGAATAATAATACCTTAATGTATGAAGCACAAGAGGAAAAATGGGTGTTATGGTTTTGTTGTGAATGAAACGACAACATAATTCACTTATATAGATAAATATTTCACAACGGTTATCGCAAACAACCATAATGATACATATATTTTATTATAAATATATTATAACAATTAAATATAAGAACTGTAGCGATAACCCTTTTATATGGTACAAGTTCGATTCCTGACAACAATTTTTTAATCAATTTTACATAATATATCACAACGATTATAATAACAAACTGTTGTAATATTACAACATTTTTTCTTCCCAGAAGTGAGAAACGTTCATCCCAAGTATAATAATGATTTATGATTTTCTCCGTTTTTCAAAAATATCGTTTGAGAATATCAACCATTACAATTTATCATCATTGCAAGCACCAAAATATCAGACTTTTCATCTTCAACCTCATCTATAAATAGATGGATTTGCATTTCTTAATTATACATTCTTGGTAAAAATGAGTTCAACAAATGACAATGCTAACACAGACATCACAAACAAGGTCGCAAATGAACAACGTCAACGGCCAGATGAGGAAGGCCCACCATCTGGATCATTGGTTGTCAAGTATACAACCTTAAGGGTGAGGAAATCCAAAAAGAAGAAGAGGAAGCCGAAGAAAAAGAAAAAGAAGCATAGGAGAACTTTTCTTATAATTTTGATGAGGGAACTGAGGAGAGAGTCCCTGATTGGGAATATGCTTTTGTTGCTATAGGCTCGAACATTTGATAATATATGTAATATATGATCATCAATGTACTCTTCTTTTCTGGAATTGTAATGAAGTTATATATATATATATATATATATATATATATATATATATATATATATATATATATATATATATATATATACACACACACACACATTTGTCTCTTTCACTTTTTTTAAATGAAGTTTAATAGAGCTTAACACTAAAAAATGAATTAATAGAAGATAGAAAAACAAAGATGAATGTTGTGTTTTGAGGTTAAAGTCCCTGTAACACTAAATAATGAAATAAAATATATCTTTAAAATTTAAACAAATGGAAAAAAAAAATGTAGTTGCTGGGAACCAATGCTTGTCACATCATGTATTACAACGATTTTAAAGTTAACTATTGTTAAATATGGCTCTATTATAACAGTTTTCAATTTAACTGTCGTTAAATCTGGCGTTATAAATCAACTGCGAAAATTTTAACATATTACAATAGTGTATAAGAATCATTTGTAAACCTAGCATTGTTGTTTGCGTGTTTTGTAGTAGTGTGGGTAAGTTGTTTATGATCTAACATGTTATGGTTTGATGTATATAAAATTCTAGTAATGATACTGTTTTTTTAGATTCCTCTTTCTTTACAAAGGTGTGCATGATAATAATATTTTCTTTGATTAGAAATAAAACCTTACCAGACATTCATGTAAAACTTCTACTTACTTTGTTTTCCTCTTAAATTCTACCCTTTATATGTACCAATAGAGGTGGATTAACTCTAATTTTATTGGGGAAAATTCTTAAGAATGCCTGTAGTTGATGTTTTTTTATTGATTGTGACTCTTTCAATTAGTAGTCTCTCTTCTTTGAAGTGGTATTCTACTTTGGTTTAATTAATTGACCTTTGAGGTGAAATTTGTTTCATAGTGTTGTTTGTTGTGGTCTATTTTGATACTTGTACCAATGTGATCTTCTTCTATACTTGCACCAATGTTTTGATACACTAATAACTTCTCTTATAATGTTACTCTCTCCTTTAAAATACATTTTTAAAATAATTAAGAAAAATAGTGAGACAAGGAAGCACAATTGGACAAAACATTTTAATTGTTAAGTTTGAGAGACATTTTGTTCGCGTAAGAACTCCAACTCTCCCTGAGCAGATTCAAGAGCTTAGGTCCTTTCCTCTAACATTCTTAATAGATGCATCACCTGACTGCTAGAAGTACCTGGAAGGTTAAATGGAGCCAAAGCTTTACGTACCTCCTGTAGAGAAGCCTTAACTTTATTTAGTTCCCTTAAATAAGCATTATGTTTGGATGTAAAAATGTTTACACTCCTTTCAAGCCATATCCTTTTCTCATGCCCCCGGTGAAGGGAAAAATAAGATCCAAAATGCATCAGAAAATAATAAATTTCCCTTTAGTGATCCTTACGAATGGTCATGATCAGTGATAGAACAATTATTTCTTGTGGCGATGAAACCTTTCATTTCAAATCAAAGGAGTGATCACGAGCGATGTATGATGAACAACGCCTCTACTCAGTCCACACGAACATATTTCTTCAGTCTCAATGTTATCTGCTATGATTGAAGGTTTTAAGTGTGAGAGAGAGAGAAGGAAAAATACGGCTAGGGTTTCACAGACCGAATGTTCATCAAGTGTGAATGCTTCTGCACGAGGGTTCTATTTATAGAACCACTTGTATGGATTGCAAGCTAAAAGTCCATTTAAGGGCACGTGCACCATATCTTATAATGTACCGTATATCACTTAATCGCGCGATACCTTACCACATTCCGTATTCTACTTAAGTGCATCGTACCTTAAAATATTCTATATTTACTTAAGTACAATGTACCTTACAGTGTTCCTTATTTACTCTACCTCTTATCAATATGTCATTATGTGTGTGACCCTGTAGGTTTTCACGATGTTGGCAATTATATTTAATCACAAATTTAATATAATAAACAGTGAGTGATATCTAGCAACACATCACTACTACCCAAGTCACGAAAATATCATGTGATCTGACAAAACATTTTATGATAATACTTATGTATAATTACCCTTTTGGCCTTATGTTTATATTGAACATAAGGCATATACCATGTCATCCTTGTCCAGTTCAATATTGGGCCCTTAGACATTTATCTTGTTATGCATGATGGGCAAATTCCATCTAGATCAGTCATGCCCCTCAACATGCTTTGTGAATTACCCATCAATTGTCTTTATAGTTATTCAGTTAACGACAATGTTTGATCAACAATAAAGTACCCGACTCTACATCTAGGTGATCGGAAAAAAAACAAGTGTACTATTTTGCCTCTGTAGTAAGAAGGAATAAAGTCCCAAATATCGATCTCAAGGATTGCGTATGGATAGAGTTCAAAGAATAGTTCAATTAAACAAAAGCTTGGGGATTTTTTGGGATTGTTTAGTTTGATTATAAAAATAATGCGAATAAAATAAAGAGATGATTGAACAGTTGAAAAAATATCTGAGTAAAATATGCTAGAGATGGTGTATGATCTGATTCACGAACAACTTTGAAATAACACTATAACAACTTATTTTAAATAATTAATTGTCGGTTCTTTAGGGTATTTTCTCCTAAGTCCTTTGTGAGAAATACTATAATCATCCAACCTAATTCTTATATCCATAGAGAATTACAAATGAAATTGCACATTCAATTATCAAAAATATTCTGGTTTCTATAGGGTATCCCTAGTTCTAGGTGATATTTACTATAAAATAATCTCAAACAAAGCATTAACAACGACGGTCCAGCCTAATCATTAACCGTAAATCAAACCCACTTTTTCGATAGAGAAAACATTAAGAAAAGCAAGAGATTAAATCAATTAGAGAAAAGAGATTGTCAATGAAAGAATAATATCAAAGTCATTACATAATCAAATCCGGGACACCCCTAGCATTGAGGGGCTTAACTACTCATAATATTCAATGAAAACATAAAGAAAAGTTTATACATTATAAGAAAAAGGATGAAAAATGATCTTCAATGGCTTTCGATCATGAAAATCTCCTTTGTATCCATGAACCCTATAATTTTCTCTCAATATTTTTTAGCATAAAAAGTAGTAGTCCTCCCAAAACCTAGAAAAAACTACCTAAATAGAAAACGATTTTCTTTGAAAGTTGTCCAATCTCCATTAAATGCCAAATCTTGTACAAAAATGGAAAGATTTAAAATTCTCCCACCTGCCTGCTATGGCTCGTAGCATGTGTTACGTGTGACCGTAGCAGGTCACTACAATGTTGGTTCAAAGTGACTTTGGTGGGTTTTGTTGCTACGGCCCGTAGCATGTGCTATGGGTGGTCGTAGCAGTCCAATGCCTCTAACCTCTGAAACTTCTAAAAATTGGGGAATAGACTTCATCTTGCTACGACCCATAGTAGGTGCTACGGGTGGTCGTAGCAGGCCACTAGAACAATGGAAAACTTCTCCGGTTGTTAGAAATTCTTTTCGGTTTTTTCTACGATACTTCTTTGAACCTGAAAACCATTAAAACAACACTACCAATCATAAAATGCGGTAAAAGGAAATAAAATGTGAATAAAAACATGACAAGATTAACGAAAATTAGCGGTAAATGAAAGCATAAAAACCACCGATTAAACTCCCCCAAACTTAGATTGTTGCTTGACCTCAAGCAATAAGCTTGCATAATGACTTTTATGATAAAACAATGTATTTCAAATGAAAACTCTATGAGGATAAGGCATGTTGATACTTAAACGTGAGCCTTTGTTCCGATCGACTAGTACTAGTTCTCTCGATAATCATCTATCAACGAAGGTATTACTAGAACACACACAACAGTAAAATCACGAACCTAAATCCCTTTTTCAGTCACCTTTCCAACTATTCTTTGGACTTAAGTATTTTCTTCAATTTTTACCCCCTTAATTCGGATTATCGGATTAAGGCATTTATGATCGTTTTTCCTCACAAGTACAAGATTGATCAAGAATTTTTCTAGACACCTTTATTATTATTTTTTCCATGCACATTGGTGTTCATTAGTCCACTTTGGGACAAAAATAAAGCCTCAACCACCGTTAGGCTAAGTAATCGGGTGAGGGTTACCCAACTTAGAAGGACTAGTTGTATTTATCGCCTTTATTCACTTATTTTCTTTCTTTTGGTGCCTTAATTCATTTCTCAATCAACCATATACATGCAAATATTTTTAATAATGTTGGACTATCAATATGAACTAATCGAGGACTCGTTTCCTTACTCCAGGGAATCTAGGGTGTTAGGGTCATATACCTAAGTTTCCAAACTTTCTTAATGTCCATAGTTCTAGCTTTTCTTCCCTCAAGATCTATATGTAATTTCTTAACTTCCTTAAAATCAAAGTGTTCGCATGAAAAAAAATTATGGTCCTAATTTGTGATGAAATTCAATAGTGATTTTATTTTATTTAAGGGCAAATAGAAGCAAATAACACAAACAAACACACAAATGAATATGAAAAGAAACAACAAAAATAGTAAAATAGTATATCCCTCCCTCAAACTTGAACTAAAAATTGGCCTCAATGTTTTAGATCAAGAGAGAGAATGATGGATCATAGGGGTCCTTGATGAGGGAACAGAGGATAATGCAACAACAATTGTTGTATCATGGATTGCACATTATCTAGAATTGTATCACATGCTTTTGTTTCCTTATGTAAGAACCTGTTTATCACCTGACTAAAACAAACAAACAAAACTAAAAATATCTTAGTAATTAAAATCTTGGGTTGCCTCCCACGTAGCGCTTCGTTTAATGTCACATGGCTCCAAGGTTCATTCCCATTGTTATGAGAGATACTTCAGCTTCCACGCCTTGTTGCTTGTCGTTTCCGAACCAAGGAAACCACTTTTTTTAGAGAAACGATCAACTTTTTGTAACAAGTGACTTCCCACTTCCATAACCTTACACCGATACCACTTCGTCTTCTTTCTCTTGATGTTTGGAATGAATCTTTGGGTTTATGTTTGTTGAATCTGATGGCGATGACACATTCTGAGAGATTATGCATCATACTTTTTCTGGTGGAGGTCTTGGGATTTTGTTTACCCTACATGTTTTGATCATGCCAATAGAAGAGTGATTCTCTTTTTCTTCCACTTGGTTCTTGATTTCAAACACTTTCAATGTTATCTCCTCATCAAATGCTTTTAAAGTAAGGGTTCATTTTTCCACATCGACGTTGCATCGACTTGTAAGCAATAATGGTCGACCAAGAATGATAGGGGTTTCTTCATCTTTCGAAATATCCATGATCTCAAAATCAACTGGAAAGCTAAATTTATCAATCATCACTAGTACATCTTCTGCTAGCCCATATGACCGCTTAGTCGTGTGATCGGCAAATTTTAGATTTGTTCCTGTATTGCTCACCTTTCCAATACTCAACTTTTTAAATATAGATAATGGCATTAGGACCCCAGTAGCACCCAAATCAATTAGGACCTTCTTGAAAGTTTTGTCTTTTATAGTGCATGGGGTTGCTACAGATCCTGGATCTTTTCACTTTATGGGAATTCTTCCACCTTGTGATATTTCACTACACTTCTTAGTTAAAACTTTTTGTTCCTCTCCCATTGGTCTCTTTTTACCGATTAACTCTTTCATGAATTTTTGGTACCTGGGCATTTACTCGAGTGCTTCAAATAAATGCATATTGATCTCTAACTTTTGAAACATTGTGATAAACTTCTCAAAGTATTTCTATTTTAGATCCTTATTTTTCACTCTCTGAGGGTAAGGTAACTTGATCTCCGGTTTTGCCTTCTTTTTCTTTCTCTCTTCAGTTGGCTTTACGGGTTGTACAATTTCCTCTAGTTCTTTCTTATTTTCTCTTACTTCCAGATCTACCTCTATAAAATAATCATTATTTATTTCCCTTTCTTCTACATCTTCAACAACTTTATGACTTCTTGTTGTGACAACATTGGCATTCTCATGATTTCTCGGATTTGGTATTGTTGCACTTGGAAGGGTGCCTTGTGCTTGAGAACCTACTACTTGTTGTGCTATCTAACCTATCTGAACTTCAATATTTTTTATAGAAGTTGTGGCATTCCTTTGATTATTCCGGGTCTCTTCTTGAAATTGAATATTGTGAGCTGCCATCATTTCAATGGATATCTCCCACTCTGCTTTCTTAAGAGCCTGTTGTTGATATTGTGGTTGATTATGATCTTTCCATGCAAAATTAGGACGATTCTTCCACCCTGGATTATAAGTATTAGAATATGAGTAGTTCTGCTTCAGAAACATTATCTCTTCAATTTTTTGCGCATTTGTGACACAATGCATGGAAAAATAGGGTCCACCATAGATCTCACACTTAATAGCTTGAACAGGTTGAACTTGGACCACCTTTTGAGTCTCTCTATTCATTTCCTTAAGTCTCCTTTTAACTTCAGCAACAATTTGGTCTTCCATTTTCACAACATGATTTGGTTTCAAGTCAATCACTCCCTCAGGTTTGCTCACACTTCGGTCATATAACTCTAGATGTTCATTTGCAACATTCAATGATCTTCTTAATACCAATGGTTGTTGTAAAGTTGGATGAGGCACCGACAACTGTATAAATAATTTGCTTTGTCTTCATTATGAGGCCATTTACAAACATTTGCATATGTTTAGTTTGATCCATATTGTAAGTAGGACATGCTACCAATAACCTCTTGAATCTCTTGTAAGCAACACCTAATGATTCTTCTTTGTTCTACTTAAAATTCACAATGTCATGTCTTTTGTGAATATAAACAGAAGCCGAAAAATATTCATTCATAAAAGTTGTTTCCATCTTCTCCCAAGTAGTGATACTTCTAGCAGGTAAGGAGTAAAACCACTCTTCGGCATCTTCAACTAAAGTGAATGAAAACATCCTTAATTTCATTGCTTTTTCAGTGTGCCCATCAATCTTCAAAGTAGTGCTCATAGTAAGAAACCTTTGTAGAAATTTATTAGCATCTTCATTTATTTTCCCTGTAAAAGGTATATTCAAAAGGTGACATATTGTTGTTGGGTGCAACTAAAAATTGACAACATTCACCGGTTGATTCACTACAGTCAATTGACCTGTTAGAGCCTGATGCATGTTTTTCGCAAGTGTATGAACACGTCAGAGTAATATAAAAGATTGTTGAATCCACAGAGACCAAGTGTCAATCTATCGTTTTCTGTTGTTATGGTGTGTATCTAAGGCAATTGAAAATAATGGTTTTAAAGAATGCGCAATGATAAATAAAATAATAAATTTAATTAATTGATAAAGACAAGTTCGAATGCAATTCACATAATCAATTGATAATCAAGTACTTGTTAATAGAACTACTTATGGGCAATGTTTTCTACTTTGAAAAGAACTAATTTAACAGGAACTGTCGCTTTCGCGTATTCAGAACCGAGTTGTACTCCCTAATTAAACCCTCCTATTGTCACAGATAAAAAGGTACATATTGCGTTAGAGTAGTAAACCTATTTTAAAGAAATATAGTATCTTAACTAAGTTGAAAAGTATTTTGACCTGGATTTCTTAGCAAAAAGAGGTTCTCACGAACCAGACTCTAAACTTCTTAACGCATCCGAAAATAGTTTTAAAATCTCTTTTCTTTTTAATCTAAAAACTCCTAATGAACTAAACAAAGCGCTTTTGGCTGTTTTTGAAATAGTTAAAAACAATTAAGTTAAATAGGCGTTGGACGACTTTCGATCTTACCCAACAGAACTTTAAAGAATGTGAAACTTATATTGAAAGTCAAAATAGCCCTTAAGCGTTTCTACAAACAGTTGTATGGATTATCGGTTCAATTATGATCCTTACATTCTATCCTTTATGAAATTAGTTAGACATGGTAAAGTAAAAGTTCATTTTAATATTTTTCATAAAAGGTTTTTAGTGCGAGTGCGGAAAGTAAATAAAAGTAGCGCGAGTGCGGGAAAGTAAATAAAAGTAGTGCGAGTGCGAGAAATAAACAAAGTAGTGCGAGTGCGGGAAAGTAAATAAAAGTAGTGTGAGTGCGAGAAAGTAAATAAAAGTAGTGCGAGTGCGGAAATAAAATAAAGTAAATCGAGTGCGAGAAATAAAGAAAGTAAAGCGAGTGCGAGAAATAAATAAAATAAAGCGAGTGCGGAAAAATAAAATACGAACTGGAATTAAAATGGCGACAGGATTAACTTCCTTCCAAAGTGCTCCAAGACTCGATCACACAGACATATACAGACTCGATCACTCGATTGTAGAAACACTCTGATGTGAAGTGATTACCACTTTAAAACTGATATATGCCTAAGAGATTCTAAGTTTGGATGATAAAAACGAAAATCTAAAGTCCTATTTATAGGCATACAAATACTAAGAAAAGACGGGGACGCCTTGTAACCGAAAAATGGAGGGAAAGCTTGTTTGCCTTGTGGCGCCCGCCACACTCCTATGGCGCCCGCCATGTGTACAATATGGTATGGAGAGTGGAGAACATGGGGATTGGCAGTTGGGGGAAGGCTTGAGACGTGTCCACGTCATGGCTGACCCCATGGCGCCAGCCACAGTGGGTGTCACAAGTGCAAAATGTTGAATTACTTGATTTTTACCGTTTTCAGCTCTTTTTCCGTCCCTTTTCTCGGTCGAGGCTCCGATTAAAGTAAAAACCTGAAAACAAAGGAAAACATAGAAATAACATAACAAAATAGCAATAAAAACCTAGAATGCATGCAAAATCGGAGTCAGAAACACGGTGAAATTCAGTATTATCAAGCAAAACATTAAAGCTCAAGCAAAACATTAAAGCTCAACGAGAAAAACTGGTGTCAACGCGTGATTTGGGCTAAAAGGGCTTCTAAGTTCAAGCCATGATGTAGTGACAGTACTAACTAAGTGAACCAAGGGTATCAAAATGACATGGACATAAACTTCAATCCTATATTAACCAACCCATATCATCCCACAATACCTAGGCCTATCTTTTTCATCTCTTTTTGGGTCCCTTTCATTCAGGCGCAATCACATTAAGCCCGTTATCCGTACATGCTTCATAGTAGAGTGACCGGTTAGTCATTTTGATCCAAAACATAGGGTTTTTGGCACATAAGTATGTGTAAACTCTTTTATTTGACCTAAATGCAGTTGTGGGGGATTGGATCATAATCCGCCCTACCAAGTTCAGTGCCAGATACCTCTGAACCAACTAACAATAGGTGACTGCAATTTCCTTTCTTTTTGTGACAAGAATATTTTTATCTTTTTGGTTTAAATGACTTTGTGAGGGTCACCTATCCCAGAGTTTTCCTTTTTCTCTTTTTTATTAGCACTGGATCATTCACTTATGTTCATCGGTCCCCTACGTAGAGCATGCTTAGGCCGGAGCTGACTGCTAGGATAAACTACTTAGGACAATTTTTTGAATGATAATAAAGGCCAGGGTATGCGGCGTTTAGGGGTGATTCTTATATTCATGAAGTCTATGGTGCTAAAACGATACTGATGTTTCAAAAAGTTCACCTAAGTCACCACATCTTAATCCAAACCTGTCTTAAAGCCCAAAAAACATGTGGAACAACACTGTTTTCTTTTGAAAAAATTTTTAAGGCTAAAGAAATGGGGGAAATGAGGGTGCACTAAATATACACTGTACTGGTGACTCATCAGACTCATGCATTTTCTAAAAAAATTAAACTAAATAACTAACTGAAAAGAAGGAAAACAGAAAGCAAATAACTAACTAAGAAAAAGGAAAAGACAGAAAGCAATAAAAGTGATAAAAGCCCCTCCCACACTTAAATCAAAAATTGTCCCTAATGTTTCGAAATAAGATAAGGAGAGTAACATGTGAAACTACTGCGGAGGACCACTGGTGCCCTCGCCGTCTTGCGGAGGATGCCTGGAACGACGAGATCTGCTGCGGTGCTGGTCTCTCCATTCTAGTCGTGCCGATAAGGCAGCCTGGGTATTTCTGACCTCTCAAAGGTTGCCTAGGATGGAACCCTGAGTGGCCTCTATAAGCTGGTAGTGCCGGCGGTTGACTTCTGGCTGACGGGACTGCTCTGCTGTGATATCGGTCAAGGTGCGGCAAATGTTCCCGTAGGCACGATCCAAAACCAATTGCGATTGTTCCATATAACTCATGTTGTCCGCCGGTTGTTGTGAAATGGTAGAGAGTAGGTTGTCTCTCCTTTCTTCTTTAGTCGTCATATCACGCCACATCTCCTCGGTGATATAAAATCCAGGAGTAGCACCTGCAACAGGGTTAGAGGAAGATGGTGCGGTGTGGGGATGTGAAGGATGTGGGAGGACACGTGAGGTACGGGAGATTGCTCTCTCCGATCATATTCTTCATCAGTGTCATATCCCTCCTCATCAGGAACATTAGGAGGAAGTAGACCTAAAATAGGTGGAGCATTCAAATCATAGGTCCAATTCCTTTCATTACGTACATCGGCACGTCTACTGCAAGGCAAAGGAACAGATGGGATAGCTACACCATGAACCATCAATTCATAACCACCTGCTCTTCTCACTCGGCACAATTTCATGTCTTTTAGAAATTTTAAGTTAACTGTGCAAGGAGGTAGGGTTTCAAGTGTGTCTATCTCATTGTTCAGGTTAAGGGCCCGAGCAATAGACGTAACAAGTCTTCCAAAAACAATCGTTCCTATTTTATTAATAGTTAAAGCCATGTGTGAAAGCATAAACAGGACCGAATTGATATGACTATTTGTGAGGCTTCCTTGCAAAAATAGAAGCTCTTTAGCATTCACTTTATTTGGATTCTCCCGGCCAAAAATAGTACACACCAACAGATATCTGAAAACTCTGATGGTCGGGTTATGAATGGTCGATGCGAGTATTCCTTCAAAAGAATTTATTGAAGTATTTGAGTGTCTCTGTCAGAAGAAAAATACATCGGCCGACCATTCGGAATCCAAAGGGGCCTCACATATAGCACCTTCCCAATGAGGGATTCCTAATAGGCCTGTTAGTTCGCCGACACTGTATTCATATTCAATTCCAAACAGTCTAAAATTAATAGTACCGACTGTGCTAGCAGTGTTAGGACTGACATTATATATTAAAGAACTCAAAAACTCAATTGTCAACCTCTCAAAGGTAGGTTCTTGATTCACAAAAATATTGTGCAAGCCTAAAAAATCTAATAGATGATAAACACTATGATACAGACCCAAAGAATATAGACAATTATCATCCACGTACATAGTTGAGAGAATTTCTCGACTCTGAAGCTTTTGAATGATCCTTCTTTGCCTATCCCCGGGCTTTCCGTCTCGAAGAATGAATCCGTTGAACTCCATTATTTTTGCTCCTTGATGAGTTGAAGGTGGTGAAGAGTGGTTTAAATAGAAAATGGTAAAGGTGGAATTTTTATGGTTTGTAATGAATGAAAATAAAAATGGAATTTGGAAGGGTTTAATGGATGGTGAATGAATGATAATGGTGGGAGCTTTAATGGGGTTCAATGGGGTTTTGGAAGATGGAAAAAATGGGTTTTGGAAGTTTGAAGGTTCAAAAATGGTGGGGGAGATGAATCTGCCCCGATTTCTAGTGGAACGTCATGGCGGGAGCCATGCTTCCATGGCGGGCGCCACAAGGCCATTTCATGGCTGGGCCCAAAGTTTGAAAATCCAAGTGGGTTTTGCATACCTTTTTGTCTTCAGGGGGTCGAAATAGTGTTTTCTTTCTTCTTCTTGGGCACGATGCTTGCACAACCTTGAATAAATATTAAACATAAAAAGAAAATCTTTTTTTTTTGTATTAAATTTTTTTGTTATTAGACATATATATATATATATATATATATATATATATATATATATATATATATATATATATATATATATATATATATATAATGATTTTCAACCAAAGTACATGGCATATGCGATAATATAAAATATGTCTGGAAATGCGAGAGATAAAATAAAATAAAGCATAAAATATCAAATACTAGAGCAATAATGTCAGGGTAACACGATCATGTAGTAGGCTTCTCTGCCTGGTCCGACCCACGAATCTCAGCGATCTCCCTCCGAAGCTCTCCAATCTCCTGATATAGAGCGTCTGTCTCTGTGGTATGGGTGAGATCGGATACCTCAATCTATAACGCCAAGTCCGCTACTTCCTGTTTTAGCCGGGCAGTCTCCATGCGGAGCTCATAAATCTGGGTCTGTAAATCAGGCGGCTACAAAGACATATTGTTAGACATAACGGTGACTCTGGGAGAAGGAGGTGTAGGAGTATACTCAGCGGCAGGAGGTGATTTTGGCTCCTCGACAGTCTCTCCATGACCCTCTAAAGCATAACTCCAATTAGTCGGGTCATGGACACTAGCCATCAGCGGGTCAGGTAATGTGAAGTAGTGTATCACCTCGCCGTCAATCAGTAATATGAACATGTTAGGATCAAAAGAGGATATCCTTATCAACCCTCTGTCTAGGAAAAAGCCGACATCCATGGTGGTATAGCTGTAGAAGGTCCTAAGATGTAATAATTTGCGAGACATACCCAATGCAGTAGCAATCTGAGTAACAATCCCACCGACATGTATAATGCCTACAGATGACCTGGCGACACTGGCAATGCCCTTCAGCAGAAAGTTTCCAAATGCAACAGGGCGTGACTGAGTCGTACAAAACAGCAGGAAAATCTCCTCCTCACTAAGAAAAGTCTTTGTATCTGGAAAACTGAGGAAAGATTGTGCTAGGATCATCTGGAAGTACCTTAGCGCAGGGTTGTGGATAACCTGAGATAGATGAGTGGAAGGATCCTGGCTCCCTCCACCTGAGATATCACTCCAAAACGTCTCCACTTCTCTGCTCATAAAGTACCCAATCGTTGTCTCTGGAATAGCATCAAGGGTAGTATGGAATCCTAGTAAATCACCAAACTCTTTGTGAGAGAAAGAGTAATCAGTCCCGAACAACCTGAAAATAGCATGTCCATCGGGTCCAGCCCAGGGGTCATGATTAAACGAGATGAGAAACTCTAGAGTCAAGTTCCTGTAAGTGTTGTTCATGTCGTCGAACTGGTCCCACTGAAGTTGGTGGCATAAGAATCTGACGCTTGGCTCTATCCCCAAGGCATCCATGCAATCTTGGTTTGGGTACCGTGTAGGTGCCATAGGGAACATCATGTGGGCATAATAACGCTCCCTCTGGGCGTCGTCTCTTAAGGCCACGTGCATGTCATCGGGATTCTGCATTCTGCACGAGGTTAGCAAAAGATCCTGAAATCACATAAAACATTCAAATGTTAGTCCTGACAGAATAATAAAGAAAACAAAATAAAATAAAATAAGAATAAAAGTAAATAAAATAAGAAAACCATGGGTTGCCTCCCATGCAGCGCTTGTTTAATGTCGTTAGCTCGACGACCGGATTTTATACATCATTCGAAGGATTTGGTGGATCACTTAGAGTGTGGTTGGAGTATGTTGTTGGAATGTCCCCTCCTTCATATGGCTTCAGTATCTATCCATTGACAATGAATGGTTTCATGTCTGGTTCTTGATTTCAATAGCTCCAGATCTTAGAATCTTAGATACTTCGAAGGGGCCAGTCCATCTTGAACGAAGCTTCCCTAGAAAAAGTCGTAACCTAGAATCGAACAGGAGAACAGGATCGCCTATTTTGAATTCTTTTCTTATGATTTTTTTGTCATGCCAAGCTTTTGTTCTTTCTTTGTATATAATGGCATTTTCGTAGGCTGATTGTCTAAGTTCTTCCAATTTGTAGATATCAAGGATACGTTTTTCACCAGCAGTTAGGTAATCCAAATTCAAAGTTTTAATGGCCCAATAAGCTTTATGCTCTAACTCAAAAGGTAAGTGACATGATTTCCATAGACTAGTTGATAGGGGGTTGTTCCTATAGGGGTTTTGAAAGCGGTTCTGTAAGCCCATAACGCTTCTTGAAGTTTTTGCGACCAATCTTTTCTAGATATAGAGACAATCTTCTCAAGAATTTGTTTAATCTCCCTATTAGATACTTCCACTTGTACATTAGTCTGTGGGTGGTATGGTGTTTCTAATCTATGCTTTACTCCATACTTGCTTAAAAGTTTATCAAATATTCTTGATATGAAGTGTGATCCTCCATCACTTATGACTAAACGGGGTGTTCCAAATCTGGGAAATATATAATTTTTAAATAATTTGATGACTACTCTGGTGTCATTTGTGGGTGAGGCAATAGCTTCAATCCATTTAGACACATAGTCAACAGCTACTAAGATATATTGATTTCCTAAAGATGGTGGGAACGGTCCCATAAAATCTATACCCCATACGTCGAAGAGTTCTACTTCTTGGATATTTCTTAGAGGCATTTTATTACGTCTTGAAATATTTCTTGTACGTTGGCATCTGTCACATTTGACAATGAAAGCATGGACATCCAGCCAGAATAGGTCAGCTTGAAGAATCTTAGCGTATGTCTTAGAGTTGCTTGCATGTCCACCATAGGGTGCAGAGTGACAATGCTCAATTATATTGTGTACCTCATCTTCTGGGACGCAATGACGGAAAATTCCATCTTTAACTCTCTTGAAAAGAAATGGTTCGTCCCAATAGAAGTTTCTTACATCACTATAGAACTTCTTATTCCGGTGGTAATTGAGATCGGGAGGTATGATGTCAGCGGCTAGATGATTAACAAAGTCTGCATACCAAGGTACGTTACTTACAACTAGGGATTCTTTAGAATGCTCATGAGGGTCTGGGTTATCATCTTCGATAGTTTCTAGTTTGGCTATCAGTCTATCATACGCATAATCATCATTTATGGGTACTGAGTCAGGATTCAGGTATTCTAGCCTAGAAAGATGATCAGCTACTACATTCTCAGTGCCTTTCTTATCATGGATATCTAAATCAAATTCTTACAGTAACATTATCCATCGAAGTAACCTAGGTTTGGCATCCTTTTTACTTAGTAGGTAACAGATGGCAGCATGGTTGGTGTAAATTATAATTTTGGCTCCTACTAGATAAGATCTAAATTTTTCTATAGCGAAAACTAAAGCTAGGATTTCTTTTTCAGTTATTGCGTAGTTGAGCAGGGCAGCGTCTAGAGTTCTACTGGCATAATAAATTACGTGTAACTTTTTATCTTTTCTATGACCTAGAACGGCTCCAACAGCGTAGTTACTAGCGTCACACATTATCTTAAATTGTTCTGACCAATCGGGGGGTTTCATTATAGGTGCTGAAATCAAAGCTTGCTTCAAGAGATTAAACGCTTCATTAAATTTTTCATCAAAGATGAATTCAGCATCTTTCATTAAAAGGCCAGTTAAGGGTTTTGTTATTTTGGAGAAGTCCTTGATAAAACGTCGGTAGAATCCGGCATGTCCAAGAAAACTTCTTATTTCCCTGATAGTCTTCGGCGTTTTTAGATTCTCTATGACTTCTATTTTAGCTTTGTCTACCTCTATTCCTTTTTCGGAGACTATATGTCCTAAAACAATCCCTTCGGTAACCATGAAATGACACTTCTCCCAATTTAGAACAAGGTTTACCTCCACACATCTTTCCAGGATTCTCTCAAGGTTGATAAGGCAATTTTTGAAATCAAATCCATAAACTGAGCAATCGTCCATAAATACTTCCATGATTCCATCGAGATAGTCTGCAAAGATAGACATCATGCAGCGTTGGAAGGTGGCTGGGGCATTACAGAGTCCAAAAGGCATTCGTCTGTAGGCAAAAGTTCCAACAGGGCATGTAAAGGTAGTTTTTTCTTGATCTACGGGGTGAATAGGTATTTGGAAGAATCCTGAATATCCATCTAGGTAACAAAAGTAAGAGTGTCTGGCTAGGCGCTCCAACATTTGATCTATGAATGGCAAAGGGAAATGATCCTTCCTTGTTTCTTTATTTAATTTTCTATATTCTATGCACATACGCCACCATCCATCAGTTCTTTTGGCTACATGTTCGCCTTTCTCGTTTTGTACGATTGTGATGCCTCCCTTTTTAGGTACTACATGCACAGGGCTTACCCATTTACTGTCCGAGATTTAATATATTATACCTGCCTCTAGTAACTTAATAACTTCGGTCTTAATTACATAACTCATCATAGGATTTATTCTTCTTTGGTGTTCTCTGGAGGGTTTTGAATCTTCTTCGAGCAAAATCTGATGCATGCATACGAATGGGCTTATTCCTTTTAGATCAGAGATCTTATTTCCTAAGGCTGAGGGGTACCTTCGTAAAACATCTAACAATTGGTTTGTTTCCTCTTGGTTCAAGGTAACACTGACTATAACTAGACGGTCCATTTCTTCATCAAGAAACTCATATCTCAGGTTCTTAGGCAGTTCCTTAAGTTTTACGGTTGGTTTCATGGGGCAAGGCATAGGATCTGGGGTAAGAGATAAACATTCGTGAAGGTCATCATCAATGTAAGGTTTTTTATAATTATCATCTTCCCAAATAAGAGTCGATGGCAACTTTATTGTTTCAGTTTCTTCTTCTTGTTCTAATTCCCTAATGCATTCATCAATGATATCTAAGGCATAACATGCATCTCCTATTACAGGTTCCATAAGAAATTTCGAGAGTACAGATTATATCTTCTCGTTACCAACCTCAAAGGTTAGTTTCCATTTTTAACATCTATTATGGATCCAGCGGTTGATAAGAACGGTCTACCTAAGAGGATTGGTATGTCGTCATCTTCTTTAATGTCCATGACAACAAAATCAGTAGGGATAAACAACTGACCTATCCTAACAGGGACGTCTTCAAGTATGCTTATAGGGTATTTAACGGATCTATCAGCTAATTGAAGTGACATCTTAGTAGGTTGTAATTCTCCTAAGTTTAACCTTTCACAAACTACTAAAGGCATTAAGCTCACACTAGCTCCTAAGTCTAGAAAGGCTTTTTCGATGACATGATTCCCCAAAATACAAGGAATGGAAAAAATTTTGGGATCTTTATCTTTCTTTGCTAACTTATTCTCGGAAATAGAATTACATTCCAAGGGTTTCGGATCTTCAAGTCTACGTTTATTGGTAAGTATGTCTTTGAGAAACTTTGCGTAAGAAGGTATTTGGGTGATGGCTTCTGTAAAGGGGATTTCTACGTGAAGTTTTTCTATAACCTTGACAAATTTCTGATATTGGTTATTGATCTGGGTTTGTTTTAGTCTTTGCGGGTATGGTATTGGTGGTTTGTATGGCGGGGGCGGTACATAGGTTTTGTTTTTAGGTTCTTCTCCTTTTTCTTGACTTCCTTGTTTTTTAGATTCCTCTGGTTCCTTCTCTTCAATTCTCTTAGAAGTTTCGGGCTCACTTAATCTTGGGTTTAAGGGTTCCTAATAGGCGGTCCCACTTTGTAGAGTAATGGAATTTGTCTATCCTTTCGGGTTTTGTTGAGATTGTCCAGGGAACTGTCCTCCAGGTGTAGTCTGAGGGGCTTGGTTTAAAGTTACCTGAGAGATCTGGGTTTCAAGCATCTTATTGTGAGTGATAATTTGGTCAACCTTGGTCCCTAACTGGGTAATCAATTTGTTAACATGGACGTTTTGGTTCATGAATTCCTTGTTTTGTTGTGTTTGAGCAATGATAAAATTTTCCATAATTTTTTCAAGGCTCGGTTTTGGGGGCACAAGTTACATAGGTTGATTTGTTCTCGGGGCTTGGTAACCTTGTTGTCTCGTAGGTGCGGTATTTTGGATAGGGTTATTATTTTTATAGGAGAATTTTGGGTGATTCCTCCATCCTGGGTTGTATGTGTTTGAAAATGGGTTCCCTTGGGTGTAGTTCACTTGTTCAGAGTTGGTCTCATTTAACAGACTCCATTCTGCGGATTGGTTGTCCTTGCGTCCCACATATCTCACAATTCGACGAAACTGCAACTACAGTATTCGGGGTCACATACATATGTTCGACTTTAAGGGCCAACGCGTCCATTTTAGCTTGCATCATGTCTATAGAGCTTAACTCATGTATTCCTCTGTGGGCTTCCTTCTTTTCCATTATTTCTCTTTCTACTCCCCATGATTGATGGTTTTGGGCCATATCTTCGATAAGGACACTAGCTTCAGGGTAAGGTTTGTTCATTAGTGCGCCACCAACGGCAGCATCGATGGTCATCTTGGTGTTATAGTGAAGTCCATTATAGAAGGTTTGAATGATTAACCAATTTTCTAAGCCATAATGTGGGCATGCTCTTAATAGATCTTTATATCTCTCCCAGACTTCGAACAACGATTCTTCTTGGTTTTGGGTAAATCTGGTTATTTGGTTTCGAAGAACAACAGTCTTACTCGGGGGAAAATATCTAGCAAGAAATACTCTTCTAAGGGCTTCCCAAGTTGTTATGGAATTGGGTGGAAGGGAATCTAACCATGATAGGGATTTATCTCTGAGGGAAAAAGGAAATAATCTTAAGCAGATCGCCTCAGGAGGGGCTCCATTGGTTTTAAAGGTGTCTGCTAACTGGAGAAAGTTTTTTAAATGTTGATTTGGGTTCTCGGTAGCTAGTGTAACACGGTGGGAGAACTGACTTTAGTTATGTTGCGGATAGCAAGAGTCGCCACCGACTTTTATTTTATCCAAAGGAAAGGCATAAAAGAACAGGAAAGACCTTTTAAAAGATTTTTGGGTCCGGGGGGTAGGTTATGTAAAGGGAAGGTGTTAGCACCCTTTACATCCATGGTTATCCATGGGCTCTTAGTTACTTAGCTCACTTTAAAATGTTTTTGAAAATGTGAAGTGTGTGAATAGAAATTTTCTTAAGTGTTTATAATGACCCATGTACGGATGCGTATAAACCTTTGTTTTGAAAATTTGTTTGAAATTGTGAAGTGTTTGAAAAGTTTTGAAGAGTGAGCAAGTAACTATGAGGAACCTACCCTAAGTTTAAGTATTTTCTGTTCTTGAATCCCTTAAGTGGTAAGACTATCCCTATTATTAAGGAATAGGTAGTCATTACCTTGGATGTGAGGGACAAGTGAAGGGACATCTGTTTATGTAGGCAACTGTGGGGTGTATTAAGCAATTTTGGAGGGACTATCATCTTTATTCGAAAGGGACAAGATCATTACGAAGGCAACATTCGAAAGGGACTTGATCTTTTATCTGTTAAGGGACTAGATGACTTTATTTTGAGGGACTTTTGCTTTATACACCCTACTTGACCTTTTGATTAGGCAACATGAGAGGTAACCCTTAGAAAGTGAGATGGCGATCAAAGATCGACTTACGTGTGTGAGTGTACAATTTAATATTTATCTTTATATTTAAATGATCTAAATTAATTTTATATTACAAGTATGTTTACACTCCCTATTTACTAACCATAGCATAAAATATAAATAATAAACATTATAAATAAATATTACACCAAGGAGCAATTACATAATAATAATAAAACAATTTAAATAAATAAGCAAAATATTAAATAATAATAATAAAAATGGGGTTAGTAAAAAAAATAATAATAAGATTAAATGGGGTTAGTAATAAACATAATTAATAATAATAATGAAATAAACAAGAATATTATAATAATTAAAAATTCAATTTTTATAAACAATTATCATATAATATAAACAATTATACTAATTATTATAAATTTTTTAAGTTATGTACAAATTATATAATAAATTAATTATGAACATAATATGAAAATAGAATTATAATTATAAAAATTAAATTAGCAATTTTTTACATATTTTTAAACATATAATAAAATTATTTACATGCAAAAATTAAATTCTAAACAAATTATATCATATTATCATATTAAGAATTTTAATTTTTAAACAATTTATACATTAATTAAATTATGAATTTTAACTAAATTATGAATATAATATATACAAATAATAGTATTAAATAAATAGGAGAAGAAAAATTAGGGTTTGAGAAAAATATGTTTTTAGGGTTTATAAAAAATAAATTAGGTTTTTTTTTAATTTACAATATCAATTTAATTATTAAATACTACATACATATAAATAAAAAAACATATAAAGAAATAAATATATCAATTTAGGTTTTGAGAAAATAATATAAGTTTTTTTTCTTAAAAGAAAATGATTTACATATATAGTTTAGAAATTATTTAAATTAATTTAGAAAATAAAATGAAGAAATAACAAAAGAAATAAAACAAGAAACCAAAAAAACAGGACCTGGGATTTGAACCCAGGTCCTTTACCTGGATACACAAGAGCCTAGCCACCGGGCTGCACGCTGCTAGCTGATAACATCCCACCTTCATTTGGTTTTATGCTCATCCTGTAAAACAAAACAAATTGCACACAAAAAATGCATTGAGGCTGGTTTCGAACCCAAGTCGTTGCCCTCACACGCGCACAAACTTACCACTACACCATCAGCATCATTCAATAATTTAAATACAAATAAAACTATATAATATAAAAACAATTTTGAATTCCAGGCTGCGCGCAAAACTCCTTCTTCTACCTCCAGACCTGCAAATGTTGCTACGAACTTTCCCACGAGTTTTCCTGCAAATTTCAAACTGCAGCAATCCCTACGAAACTCAAACACCAACGAAACAGCAAAATTTCACAAAATTGAAAACATCATTGAATTCCTGATAACATTTGCAACCATTCTATGTCTTTAGAAATCATTTATATTTGTTAAATCATTGGATCCTAATTTGGCCGAAAAAACCCTAATAATGGTGAATACTCATTCGTGTCCCCAAAATCCAATTGATTCATCCAGAAACGTTCCTTGTATCATAACAAACACAAATCAACAGTCAAATGTGATTAATCATGAGTAAATATGCAAAATCGAAAAATTGTAAATGAGCATGAACATGGATTCGGTTTGCATGAATGAGGATGTTTCAGATGTTGTTTATGATCCAAACACGTTCAATGAACATCATAGAACATGTTGCAATGCTCAAAACTCATTGAAACTCCCTCTACCTTGAAATCCGAATGTGAATTTTTGATGAGTTTTGTGAAGTTTGAAACTGGTTTTGGAGGCTGTGAATTCGTGTCCAATGAGTAGGGTTAAGTCATATACTTATAGAGTGATGAATTTAGGTTAAAAAATTTGATGTTTGTGTGAAAGATTTAATTGGAAAAGATTCAAAAAGATAAGGCTTTAAAATTCCAATATTCTTGTATGAACACCTTCTATTTTAAGCAAATCACCATGATTCTCTTACCACTTTGATACCAATCACCTTTATGAATTTCTAGAAGCTCAATCCTTTTTAAATCTTTGACTTTTATATTTTATTTTCATTTAAAATGATTTAAAATGAATTAAATCAAAATAAATAAAAATAAAATGATAAAAAATCAGATTTTTATAGACTTGGGTCGTGCATGAGGTCATGGTATGGATTGGGTCATCATATGGCAAGCCCATTTAGAAAAAATTAGTTTTAAACCTCCATTTTCTTCATAAACCAACCAAAAATTTCCCAACTTTGCAAGGGCACACATCCTTCAATTTTAATGCTATGAGGGTGTTCTTGGACATTTTGGAAAGCTTGAAGAGTCCTCTAACCAACCCCACTAGTTTCATGTTCATATCATTTACCATTCTCAAGTTATGCCCTTTTGAAGTTGTTGACTTTTTGTTGACTTTTAAAAGGACCTGTAATGTCTTAGCTCATACCTTCCAAATGAAGCATTTTTGGGCTTGGCTTGTGAGACACAAAGTTGTAGAGAATTAAATTTCCTTCAAAATGAGCTTTGGATGGAAACTTGGTGATGAAGCATGTGAAAGTTATGGCTGGTCAAAGTTCAGTTGACTTTTACTGAGGAAACCCTAATTTAGAAACTCCTGATTCTTGATGATCTGAAATATCCTTGATGAATAATGATCAACCCTTGATCAAATGATGAATTTTACTTCATATACTTGATGTTGGCAAAAAATCATGAAATTTGACTTTGGTTTGACCACAGTTGACCTCAGTTTGACTTTTTAACTACTTTGACTAATTTTGACTTATCTGATCATCTGACTGAGCAAACTTTAGAGAAAAGTCTTGAAACTTGTCATGGGGGTTCTTACACACATATAAGATGTTATGAAGCTCACTTGAAGTCTTGGAAGTTCATTTAGCCTGATTAAAGTCAAAACCCTAGTTTTGGATGCACTGCTTAGGAGAATGCCTTGTCTGAGGGAATTGTCAAACTTCTGACCAATTGTGAACTTTGTGAACCTTGTGAACCATCATAAGATGTCTTGTGAACCTTGTGAACCTCATGGGAGGTCTTGTGAATCTTGTGAACCTTGTGAACCTTCTTAGCACACAAAGTCTTGTATTGTGAGGGCAAATTTTGGGGTGCAACAGCTAGACCTGCGAATTGTCTCTGCTGTACTAATTGCAGCAGGGATGGTTTAAGTTCAAAATTATTAGCTGGGATAACGGGGTTTACTATACTGGAACTAGGTTCCTCGTTGGATGGTTGGGAAAAGTCCTTAAGAGGTCTTCGGTTTTGATCTTCGGCCATAGCTCTCCTAATTCTATGGAAACATAAATGTGCGCGAGCATAACGTTCAGGTTCAACTAGTGGGTTTACTAAGCTTCCGGTACTGCGAGTCTTTCGCATTGACCGACAGGTAACAATCTTAGTCTAAACGGTATAACTACAGGGTACGAAATTTGACGAAATCGGTCCCCGGCAACGGCGCCAAAAACTTGATGCGTGTTTTTCGCAAGTGTACGAACACGTTAGAGTAATATAAAAGATTGTCGAATCCACAGAGACCAAGTGTCAATCTATCATTATCTGTTGTTATGGTGTGTATCTAAGGCAATTGAAAATAATGGTTTTAAAGAATGCGCAATGATAAATAAAATAATAAATTTAATTAATTGATAAAGACAGGTTCGAATGCAATTCACATAATCAATTGATAATCAAGTACTTATTAATAGAACTACTTATGGGCAATGTTTTCTACTTTGAAAAGAACTAATTTAAAAGGAACTGTCGCTTTCGCGTATTCAGAACCGAGTTGTACTCCCTAATTAAACCCTCCTATTGTCACGGATAAAAAGGTGCGTACTGCGTTAGAGTAGTAAACCTATTTTTAAGAAATATAGTATCTTAACTAAGTTGAAAAGTATTTTGACCTGGATTTCTTAGCAAAAAGAGGTTCTCACGAACCAGACTCTAAACTTTTTAACGCGTCCGAAAATAGTTTTAAAATCTCTTTTCTTTTTAATCTAAAAACTCCTAATGAAATAAACAAAACGCTTTTGGCTGTTTTTGAAATAGTTAAAAACAATTAAGTTAAATAGGCGTTGGACGACTTTCGATCTTACCCAACAGAACTTTAAAGAATGTGAAACTTATATTGAAAGTCAAAATAGCCCTTAAGCGTTTCTACAAACAGTTGTATGGATTATCGGTTCAATTATGATCCTTACATTCTAACCTTTATAAAATTAGTTAGACATGGTAAAGTAAAAGTTCATTTTAATATTTTTCATAAAAGGTTTTTAGTGCGAGTGCGGAAAGTAAATAAAAGTAGTGCGAGTGCGGGATAGTAAATAAAAGTAGTGCGAGTGCGAGAAATAAACAAAGTAGTGCGAGTACGGGAAAGTAAATAAAAGTAGTGCGAGTGCGGGAAAGTAAATAAAAGTAATGCGAGTGCGAAAATAAAATAAAGTAAAGCGAGTGCGAGAAATAAAGAAAGTAAAGCGAGTGCGAGAAATAAATAAAATAAAGCGAGTGCGGAAAAATAAAATACAAACTGGAATTAAAATGGCGGCAGGATTAACTTCCTTCCAAAGTGCTCCAAGACTCGATCACACAGACGTATACAGACTCGATCACTCGATTGTAGCAACACTCTGATGTGAAGTGATTACCACTTTAAAACTGATATATGCCTAATAGATTCTAAGTTTGGATGATGAAAATGAAAATCTAAAGTCCTATTTATAGGCATACAAATACTAAGAAAAGACGGGGACGCCCTTGTAACCGAAAAATGGAGGGAAAGCTTGTTTGCCTTGTGGCGCACGTGTCGCTCCCGGGATTTCCATCCTGGTACAAACGCGAAAGTGGCGCGGAAAAGAATAGAGTCGCCAGCCAGGCATTTTTATCCCGAAGAAAGGGAATGGTAATGCTGCACAAACCAGAAGAAAAGAAAAGGAAGGACACAGGTCCTGCGAACCAGAGAGACCGAGCTCGGGAGTCGGTTACGACCTGGGAAGGTATTAGCACCCAGATCGTCCGCCGTACCCGACGGGATCCACGCTTGCAAAAGAAACTGTTTCAAAGGGTGAGGGTATGAAAACTGCAGCAAAAGAAATGAAACTGGAACTGGAAAAGAAATGAAATAAGCAACAAAGAGAAAAAAAATGTAGGGAAAATAAAGATTGTGCTCGAACGGGCCCTACCCCGCTGCCTACGTACCTCATCAGGATAATGAGGATCAGAGACGCCGTAGTTCCCCTAACTAGGGGTAGAAAAGAAATTGCTTGTGAATTAAGGCTTGAACTGCCTATGTCAATGCTCAGGTGTTGCAGGCTCGGACGACGAGTGCGTAACCGTCTTGCAAAGTGACAAGTAGGAGCAAGTTCGCGTACGGAGCGAAGGAGATGAGAAAAGAATTCCCGAAGGAAAGACGCTTATTGTTTGTTTGTGTTTTTTAGAAGCTTTTATGAGTGTGTCACAAGGAAGTGAACTCAAGCTCTCGTCGATGGAATGTGCACTTGTCACTACATTCCAAGATGGAATAACAGAACAAGCACACTCAAGTAAGGAGAAGATCCCCAAAACTTGAACCCAAAGATTAGGGCCTAGGCTCACTAACTTGTTTACTTATTAAGTGTTTTGGTTATTTACAAATGAAGAAGTATTTTTTATGCTTTTCTTTATGAAGAAGATACCTTGATCAGACTTGTGCATCACAAGGTAAACATGTACTATCCCAAGATGGGAAGACTACAAGCATACCTCATGGGATAAGGCTATGGATCAATGCATCACTTCAAAGTTATTAAAGTATCTTTTAGAGTTATGAGATGAGAAGAGAAAAGGAACCAAAAGATCTCAAAGGGAAAACTCTAAAGGGGACTAAAATAATCCTAAGTATTCACATGCATGGATGGTCCTAGGTTAGTGAGGTTTCTACCCTAATGAAGAAGAGAAGAAGAATAGAAGAAGGGATGAGAAAGGCCTAAGCCCAACAACAAAGGGTTAGTAACATAAACATAAGAGGAAGATGAGAATTGGAGATGCGGAACTCAATTCCCACATCTCACACTTACCATAGCCCCTGCAAGGTTAGCAAAAATCCAGCAACTTGAACAACACAATCATGGAATTAATCATGCTCAAAGGTTCTTGTAACCAAGGATCGAACAACATGCCAAACATTGCAAATACACGACTTACGCGTCGAAACATGAAAGCATACATCAACCAGCAAGCAAGCCACCCTAAAACATCATGTTTAATGATCATGTAATGATCCATGGCAAATAAAACAAGCAAAGGGATCAAACAAGCTCAAAACAGCACAAAAAAACCATTCTGCATCAGTGTTAACCGGTTAACCCTATGCGTTAACCGGTTAACCAGCTCAAACCTGCACAAAATACGCACAAAACAGGGGCGTTAACCGGTTAACCATATACGTTAACCGGTTAACACTGTCAAAACAGCAACAAATCCTGCAGAAAACAGCACCTCAAAACAGCTTATTCAAATAATCTTGCACCAGACCAGCAATCAATTATACATGGAAAATTAGATCAATTCACATTAATCCATAACATTAAGCTCATGAACAATAACATTCGGATCCGGATACAAATCAATCAATCAATTCATGCAACACAATCAAATACACAAACACATGGTGGATCTAAAGCACAAGCATGCAAATAAGCTAAAAAACAGAGCTAGATCTGAAATTAACCAACCTACAAAGCGGAGGTATGCTTTGGTAATTGTTGATTGAGCTGAAAATGAGAGATCTCGCGCAAATCTTTGAAGATCCGATGCTAAGCTCCACTCTCCATGCAAAATAAATGCAAGAACAAGCTCTTGATGCAGAATTTTGATCCAAAAGCAATTCTAGATCTCAAACCAGATCTGAATCTTCAATAAAACCAGCAAAAAGATGCAAAGAAGCTGTGAATGGAGGCTTAGTTCCAAGATCTACACACCTCAAGGCAAGGTTGTATGATCTTCAAAGAGGAACTTTGAGTGATTTGGAAAATTGGGAGAGAAAAGTGAGAGAATTGTGAGTGAGAGGAATGAAAATTCAGAAAAATGAGAGTGAAAAAATGATTGAGAGCCCTTGGTTTGGAGGGAAATGGAATAAATATGGTTTAGGTTTGGGGCCCAAAATTTTGGTTTGGGATCCAAAAATATGGCTTGGCAAAGTGATTTGGATTTAGGGTTGGAATGAGGCTTGGATAAATGCTCTAGATCCTTCTCAAATTCAAATTTAATTCAAATGAATAAAAATCAGAAAATTGGAAAATGGAGCCAAAACCCACATGCTGATTTTGCTGCTGGAAATTCAAATTTCGCAGCTGTTAACCGGTTAACCATATGCGTTAACCGGTTAACGCATGCAAAATTTGAATTCCCCCCCTTTTGGTGGGAAACCTCAAAACTAAGCCGGCGCCTGCCGTTTCGAGCTGATTTTGATCTCATCCTTTCTTTTCCTCTTTTAAGCCTTGATCAGGACACAGAGCTTGTGCAGCATGATTCTGTGAGGTTCTTGCCAGGTTGATGCTCCTGATTTTTACTTGCAGTGCCTCAAATCTTCCAGATGGTTGGTCATATGCCTTATGCTAGAACATGTAAGTGTTATGCCTCATTTTTCTATGCAAAATGCTAAAGCTATGATATGTTATGATGAATTATGATGTGATATGATGCTTAAAATGAAGAGGGCAAATTTGGGGTGTTACAGCTGCCCCTATTCAATCATCAGTTAATCTGAAAAGGATGAGAGCAACGGCTATCAGACATTCAAGATAAACTGTGATTGAATACCAAGAAGACCTGAAATTTGCACTCTGACGAAGAATGCAACACTAGGAAATAAACCCAACCAGATGACGCTCTGGGGATAAGAAGGGCAGAAAAAAGCAGACGAGCTTCTTCCAAGTTGAAACTGATATCTGGAATACTATCATGTTGACAGACGAGTCTTCGCATGACCTGTGACGCCAGGTGCAGAGAGCGGACGAGCTCTTAAGGATCTTCAAAGTAGCCTGAGATAGACGAATCTCCTTCACTAATCCTTACGCAGATAAGTGGAATAAGACGGACGAGTCTTCTTCGGATAACCCTTACGCAGGCTCCGGGAATGCATATAAGTCTGTGGGATAGACATGCAATCAAGGTAGACGAACCCTCTTCATATATTATCCGCGGATATATGGTACAAGACAGACGAGTCTTCTGAGCGAACCTGTTACGCCAGGTGCAGCAACCATAACAATTGGTGCCTGAGACGGACGAGTCTCCTTCGGATTTACCTGTTACGCCAGGACCGGTAACCATTTCGACATTTAGTTCCCACTGTCAGGATTTGAAACCTCTTCAATACAGACGAGTATTGGATGATCATCAAGAGAACACAGACGAGTGCCCTAAGTCAATGATACAGACGAGTATCAGACGATGATCTGAGAAACACGGACGAGTGCTTCAGGCGATGATACAGACGAGTATCAGCCACTAGTATAGACGAATACCAGAAATTCAAACACAGACGAGCATTTGAAGTAGTCACAGAAATATCAGGGTAAGCAACAAATCTTCACATACAGGTGCAAGCTAGCACAGACGAGTGCTGAGGATGATACAGATGAGTATCCAGGCAAAGCAAACGAGCTTCAAAACACAAACGACCTCTGGGGGATAAAAGCAGACGAGCTTCAAACGAACACGGACGAGTGCTGGACAATTGCAGACGAGCAACCGCAGAGAATACATATCAAGGCACAGACGTGCGCATCGAAGGATCCAATACCAAACACAGACGAGTGCTGGGAAGTTGCAGACGAGCAACAACAAATAACATATCAGAACACGGACGGGTGTTGAGGAGTTGTGGATGAGCAACAACAGAGGCATCACAACACAGACGAGTGTTGAGGAGTTGCGGACGAGCAATCAACAAATATCATCGGAACACGGACGGGTGTCGGGAGGTTGCAGACGAGCAATCAAATAAAGATGCTGGCACGGACGAGCGCTGGGGAATACCTCAAATAAAGAGGAATCTACTGAGGAAAAGGCGCGGACGAGCGCTGAAAGAGGTTTGAGCGTCAAATAAAGATGCGAGCACAGACGAGTGTTAGTAGATATAGACTCTACTGAGGAAAGAAAACGAGTAATACCACAGAGCTAACACAGACGAGTGTTGAAAGATGCAGCTGAGCAGCCATAAAGTAATAACATGTCCCTGCTGGGGAAAACTTGCTTAGGGATAACACAAACGAGTGTTGACAAACGCAGACGAGCGGTAGACAAATGCCTGATTGGCAACAAGAGATACAACTCTACAGGGGAAGACAAGTCAAGAGGTCTGAATACCCACTCCGACTGAGGTGATGAATACCTGGCTGTATCATCAAATAAAACAACAATAGGGCAACTTTGCTGGGAAATATTTCACGGACGGAGGTGAAAATCAAATATGAACCCTGTGGGGACAGGAACATCTTCAGACTTGGCTGGGAAATCTTCTTGGGCAAATACTCTGGCTGGGGAGAGCATCCGATGATTCAAGACTCCGAGGGGATATCAGACCTTCAAGTACGCCTACTGGGAAGGACTCTTGCTGATGATAAAATACTGTTAATTCCACCTCTGATGACGACATGCTCTCAGGTACTTGCTAGGCATACTTCGCTGGGAAATATTTCATGGACGGAGATGAAAATCCAATATGAACTCTGTGGGGAATATCATCTAGTGACCTCTTGCATTTTCTGGACTAGTTGACTGCTTGAAGATCATCCTAAGAGGATTTTACAGAAGACCTGACATCCAAAATGTCCAAGTCTGCAAACTCTTTAGAGATTCGTCGAATCTTGACATAACTGCCCCAGACTGTATAGATTATGGAGGAATTTGTCTCGCAAGGATTCCTAAAAAACCTCGTGTCACTGCGAAATATTGTGCCCTGTAAGCACAAAGATATGCACACTTGCCCCGGGCATAAATGAATCCAGTGATTGAACTTTGATGTTGTGATTTTCCTTCCTTTTATGACAAACTCACTGGGTATCAACTCAAGGGTTGAAGAAGTGAAGACTATGATATCGACTCGAGGGTCGTAAGAAACGGAAATATCGACTCAAGGGTCGAGGAGAACACAACAACATCAACTCGAGGGTTGAGGATATGAGATAGCAACATCGACTCGAGGGTCGAGGAAACGACAGCAACAATATCGACTCAAGGGTCGAGGATAACAAATCAACATCAACTCGAGGGTTGAGGATACAAGATGACGATACCGACTCGAGGGTCGAAGAAAACAAAACAACATCAACTCGAGGGTTGAGGAAACAAGGTGATAATATCATTGACTCGAGGGTCAAGGAAACGAAACAACATCAACTCGCGGGTTGAGAACACAGAAGCGATGATATCGACTCGAGGGTCGAGGAGATGCCAACAAAGATTGGACTTTAACCTTGAAGATGCCAATGACTATTGGACTTTAGCCGTGAAGATGAAGAAACAATAACAACTGCGGATAATTCCTCTGACTAGGAAAGCACCCTACTGGGATAAATCATCAGACATTCATTCTGGGAACGGTCTGACATACTGTAATATTATCTCAAGAGGATTTTACAGAAACCTAGCATCTGAAATGCTTCAGTGTGTTCAAACTCTTGAATATCTCGAAGTAACCACTTCAAACTGTATGGTTCATGACGGAATTTTCCCCAAGATCTTGCATCATTGTGAGGTGTTCTGCCCCAGTATTCTGAACCTTGGGTAGGTGCATTTGATTAGTCGTCTTCTGGAGATAATAACTTCTATTTCTTCTAGGGTGACCTGCCCCAGTACGAGTATTGCTTTGGAGAAAACAACCCATGCTGACGGCTCTGTGAGAGATTTAAATCTCGAAGTGATTGCCCCAGATTGGCTGTTGAAGAGATTGATCGACGTTATTGCCCCCGATTGGCTAACTTTAACCCAACTGGTTAGAAAAGTCCATATTCAAAGGAGTTTCTTGGAAAAGTGCCCCTTGGCATGAATATCCTTCCGAAGTTTCCGCCTTCCCAACTTGGCAAGATTAAGCTTCTAGACTGAGGTTCCATATGTGAACTTCTTTGAGGCCAAACAAATGTATGCAAGCAGAAAATGTTTTATTCTGAGAATGATTATTCTAATGCAACACATGTTAATCCTGAAGCTTTTATTGAAAAGACGTCGTTTATGAACGAATCACTAGTTAAGACAGTACAATATTTTTTATGAAATAAACATGCATATGCAATACCAACGAGGGTCTTTTAGCACCACTCGTAGGAGTCAGGAACGCTATCTCATGGCGGCACGCTCTCGAATTAACCCTGCTTCAATTAGGACTTTTAAGGGTTGTATCGTGGCCTGGTTCACGGTTATAGAAACAAAGGATATAGGCTCGAAGTTTATATGTGCCCACCCATCTTCGTGATGTTCTTCCATTCCTATGTTCAGCTAGTTTTCGCAAACGCTCACCTTTCCTAAGAGTTTCGCATTGATTGAGGAACCATTACTCTAACAGTTTAAGCACCATTGAGATTATTGTTGGGTATAACAGTCACCCTTACTGTCTTTTGTGTCTGTATCACACGACTTGTTTTGCTTAGGAATCTTTCTCATGTAATCCTTTCCATTTTTTCGTTTTTGTTTCATTTTTTGCTTATCCCTAACTTTTGCTTGGACTGATTCTTGTGAACCTTTGATTGTGAAGTCCAGCGGGATGCCCTAATTTTTGCCTAAGACGCTTGTTTTCAAGCTTCGACTTAGCGGGCTTTTCATATTCTTTTTTCTTTATTTTCCGAACAAATCGTGTGACACTGTTTGTCTTGACTGTTTTGTAAGGGTTGTGACTGTCTCACTTTCTGGTAGCTGATGGATAACCATTATGGTTTCTGGTCTTTGGACCTCTTGATTTGGTACAATGAAATGTTAGGGATCCTCAGATACACTCCTTTACGGAAGGCATGAACGCCTGGTCCAACTAGCTGACACCTACCCTGCCCCGGGTTAAATGTGAGGGTTTTTTCATGTGAGAAGAAACTCCTACTTCAAGGCTCAAAGGGGTTAACGAAGGTTTATCTCCCTTATATCTCCGGTGTTTGGGAATTTGAAACAATGCCTGTACATCGTCAACAGGGTCTTATTCGAGAGCACTCAATTAGAGATTTTTGCGTTTTCATTTCGTCATCCTCCATCACAGAGTTTAAGAACAACAGTTGGTATTGCAATGCATATTCACAAAATTATAAGTAAAATGAATGAATTACTTCAAGAAAAACATGTGCGTTTCATTAATTAACATTCAAAAAGCAAACAAGTTTCATGCAAGCATACAAATGTTCAAACAAACAGACAAAAGCTACACATGAAAATGCAGTAAAGAAACTGAGCAATGCCATTGTTGAGGAGACTTGACTCCGTCTGGACTTGTTGATCTTGAATACTTTCAGTAGTCAGCACTTTTCCTGATGATACTTGCAGTCTTCAATCAAATGACCATGTGTCAGCACCATACTTCATTCTCAATTATTCTGACCTAAAGCTTCCGACATTCAAACATTCACGAGACGTCTGAAGAGAAGAGTGACACTGTGATGAAATTGCCACATAAGTTGACACCTAAGGTTGCTCGGAAAGACCTGACGATCTTCTGCCTACGTATCTCCATTGACCAAAGACCAATGAAGAATCAGAGCGACGTAGTTCCCCTCAATAGGGATCAAAGTGATGTACATAGCCGCTCTTCAGAATCAAACTGAGAATCACCTTCACATATATCTTCAATAAATTCCTCCATAACATGAGCTGACGAACCCACATGACCAAACGGAGACTTGTTAACTTGAATGCCTTGAGGCGTCACTGAAATCAACCCAGAATCAATCAAATCTTGAACCTTATCCCTGAGAGGCTTGCATTCTTCAGCTGAATGTCCTGGTGCGTTGCCATGGAATCCACATTGAACGTTGGGATCAAAACTTGGTGGGTATGGAAAAGGCACTGGACCCGGTTTCTTCGGCACTATCAACCCACTATCGATCAGGCACGGGAGTATTTGACTGTATGGCACTGGCAATGGATCAAAATGCCTTTTGGATCTCTTAGTGTAGTAACGACGCCTTTGCGGAGTATGCTTCGGTTGGCATGGTCGCTGTTGATACTGAAAAGGTTCACTGTTAACTGAAATCTGACATACGGATTCAGGAGGTTGCTGACTCTGAGCAGTTGAAATGCATGGGTAATGTGGATAAGTCAATGGAGTTGGAGGATCTTCCCAGATTGCATCAATCACAAACTTTTCTTGGGAACTGATAACGGATTCATTCTCTTCAACTGAGCTACCTGAAATGCCTTGGATCTTTCCCATCTTGATAAAACTCTCAATGCGTTCTCCAACTATCACCAAGTCCGAGAAACTCGAAGTTCCACTGCCACTCAACCTCTCCAAATACGGCCCCTGTAAGGTTTCTATGAAAAGATCAACCAATTCTCTGTCTAATAGCGGGGGTTGCACTCGGGCAGCTACTTCTCTCCACCTCTGGGCATACTCTCTGAAAGATTCACCATCTCCTTGGGATAAAACTTGCAAATCCATGCGGCTAAGATCTCTGTCAAGATTGTAGTCATACTGCTTCACAAATGCATTGGCTAGGTCCGACCATGACTGAATACGACTGCTCTCTAACTTCATATACCAATTCGACGATGTCTCACTCAGACTGTATTGGAAACAATGAATCATCAATTTGTCATTATGCTCATGTGAGGCCATCCTTCTGCAAAATCTCACTAAATGATGTCTTGGACAACTATCCCCTTTGTACTTTTCAAACTTCGGTGCTTTGAACTTTGGAGGTATTACCAGGCCATGCACCAAACACATGCTTGCAGCACTTAGATCAATGACATTACGACTTTGAAGGGTTTTGATCTCTTCCTCCAACACACGAAATCTTTCCTCCCTCTCCACAACTCGTGGATCTGGGAGTCTCACTATAGGGATTGCCTCTTGGGGATCTGGCATAGTGAAAGCGAAACTGTGATAATCTGCAGCATCAACAGAAGAAGAATGTCCACTTCGGGCGACCTGGCGCTCTTGAACATCTGGATTCCCAACAGGGGTCTGTACAGGCTGAGCTTGAGCGGAATTACTACCATCCTGCCTTGCCAAAGTCATCATAGCCTCCAAAAGTTGGTCCCACTGATCTCTTGTCAACCCAACACTTGCTTACTGGCTTTGCTCTCCAGGGTCCATGATCTTCTCAAAAATTGCTTCAAGTCTGATACGAGAACTGGAGTCTCAACTTTAGATGGTGAACAAAGAACGGATGAGCCCTTCCTGCTGAACAGAAATGCAATGCAAATGCTATGAGATGCCATGTTCAGTTACTTCCAAAGAATCTATCTGCTTTTATCCACATTTAGTACAAAAAATCCAACAACATAATTCAGATATGACGTCCTCGGAAATAACTGAACATGTATGCTAAAATGCTATGATGGTATGTATGCAGCTGGCAAGTGATCGAGAACTGGTGTCTGTCTGAATACGGAACACTGAGCTGAAAAAACCAAGCAACTGATGATATATGTCCTTTGAATAATAACCATCTGATAAGAACTCAAAACCAAGGATCAAGAACTCCATGATTATAATAACCAGGTCAAAACATAGTATCACACTAATGATGGAGGGTATGTTGAGGTCAAGGGTTCCTGCAAACCTGTAAATCCCTCCCAATCTCACTGGTAAGCTCCGGGTCAGACATCACGGACTCTCAAAGCCACATAGCAATAATACTTTCACCATTTCCGAGAAATGGCTCATTGTAAACACCCCAAATTTGCCCTCACCCATTCACACCATGGCTTGTGATCATCTCATATGCATATACACAAGACATATCATCTCACATCTCATTTTGATTCACTGCATAGCTTCTAAGGCATCTGCACCTAGGGTTTGTGATCTGAGCAACCTCAGGGCCTCCTGAGCCATTCCAAAGACCACTAATCAACTCAAAGGGGTCCATGTGTGTTCTTATGTCATAGTGCATCCTCACAAAGTCAAAATTGCAGAGGAATCACAAGAACTAGGGTTTGAGTGGATACAGAGCCAGGATGAACTGCACAGTTGACTGAAAATTAGGGTTTTGGTTTCAGAGGCCATAACACCAAAATTTTTGGTCATTCTTGTTCCCATTGATCTCTATATGGTATAGGGAGTATACATATCAATTTTCATGAAGAAATTCCATGGGGAAGTCATCTGATCAAGAGTTGACTTTTCAGACAAGTCAGTGTAAAATCAGGGCATCTGAGGCCCCCAATGACCCAACCAATGGGTGATCTTCATCATTTTGAGTGTATATGACTTTTATTTGATCATGGAAGAAGTTTGAAGTTCATAAAAATCAAGAATTTAGGGTTTTGGCAAAAGTTGACTTTTTGGGTTTTGTTGACTTTTCAAGAATGCATCCTTTTAGGTCAATTTTCAAGCTTTGATTTATGATCCAAAAAGGCTTCAAATGGAAAAACTTTGGTCATGAAAGTTGTAGATCTCATCTTTCCCTTTTCAAAAAGTACAAGAACATGATCTAACTCTTCATGGATCAAAAGTTATGGCCATGCAAAGTTGCCAAAAATCATTGTTTTTCAAGTTATGCACCAAGTGGAAATTTTGCTAAGTCTTGAATCAATGCATGATTGCTGCCTCAAATTCATGTCAAACCAGCATGTGAACATCCTCTAAGTCACAAAAATCAGAAATGGACCAAGTTTGCTCATGGTTTGGTTCATGTAATTTGACTTTTCTCATGGAAATCCATAAAGCTAGCCAACTTGCATTTTCACTCATGACCACTTCACCAACTTATGACATTGGCTGCTGAGCTTTGCTAGGCCTATCCATCACCTTTTGCTGCACCAGCCATGCCTTGTACTTGCTTAACTTTGAGCCATGCCCTATCTTACACAAAAGTGGATTTTTAGCAAAAGTAGCCTCACCTATCATAGCAGGCCATGTCACATCAAGCAACCAATCAGAATTGTTTATTGTATCCACTTGCAAGCTGAACATAACAGGAACCAAGGCTGAAAACATACCACTAACAACTTTCACAAAAACCTTCCATCTTGCAAGTTCATTCGAATTTCATTACACAGCCTGCAAACACCCAAACCTTTGCCTCCCTTCATCTCACCTTGATCTATAGAACACAAAGCATCAAGAAACAAAGCCAAAAACAGCCAGAAACCCTCACTGCCATTGCTCACCTTCATGCTGCAGATTCTATTGAATCTCTCTCCACAAGCCACAAACACATCAACCAACACCATAAACCTTCTCAACACACCTCATAGGTCATAAACAACCCCTCTTCACAGCCTGAAAGTGCCAAGAACTCATCCACCATTGTTGACTGAACTGAAGCAGCTCTCTTCGAAACTCATCATCCAACAAATATAAACTCCATTTGAGCATTCAAGCAACTTTGGGGGACCAAGAGGAGCAGATCGAGCAAGGAGAGGAGGCCTGAAAGTTCCAAAATCAAAGGTTGCAAATCTCAGGTAACTCCAAATTAATTTTTCCAGAAATCAATTTGATTGTTACAAACTTGCTCTACATGTCTTGCTGATCATTCTGGTACCATTGGTTTTGAAAATGGTTGCGTTTTGAGAGTTTAATTGCTGTTTGAAGCTCACGAACCCTAGATTTTGTTTTCTTCGATTCAACTTGTTTAGGTTAGATAAATTTGTTTTGAGAGAGGGTTTTAATTCGTGAGGTGTTGGGGATCATTTCCCATGGCTTAGTTTTCATTTATTTTGCGTTTTGAGAGGTTTTGAACTTTTTCAGGCAAGCTTCTGGCCGGAGAAGACGACCGGAAGTCTTCTCCGGCCACCTGAGATTATTTAGGGCTTAATCCCACAATTAGTGTAAGTTTGAATGCTGGCCGTGGATATGCGTTGACCCATTGACTTCCCTCCAGATTGAAAGGTCCAGATCATTGCAATTAGCCCTAATCCACGTGTTAGGGTTAATTAACCACGTTTTATTTAATTTGATCTGAAGCAATCTGGGCCTCTCATTCTGGCGCGCAGTCAACCCCATTTGAACCCTGGACGCATCCTGGCCATCCATCCTGCATACTTCAGTTTTAATTCATTTTAATTCATTTTTCTTTCATTTTATTTGCATATTTATTTTAAAATAGCAAAAATGTCTTAAAAATTATGAAACTTTTTCTTTAAAGCTTTATTAATTTTTAAGACCCCAAAAAATTTTTATTTTATTTTTTATCACTGAAAAAGTATTTTTAAATATTTAAAAGATTATTTTTAATTGATTAATGAGAATTAATTAATTAAAAATACTTTTAGGTATTTAAAAATTACAAAAAAATTCATGAAATGTTCTAAGACATTTAGAAACATTGTCCAACCTTCAAACCAAATTTCTTTTTTGATCTTGATGCATTTTAAGAATTTTTCATTGAATTAAATCATATTTTATGCATTATTTTGATCATGTGTTTAAAAATTCATTTCTGTCTTATGGTAAAGGTTGAGACATTGATTCTTTTTGCATTGTTTTCCATTTGGCATGTATTTTCAAAGATAAAAAGGCCAAGATTTGATCTTACATTTTCCAATTGATTGGCATTTCTTTTGTTACAAACCCTAAAAAACCCTAATAACTTGCAAAATTCATAACTTGAGTTTGGTTGAGAGTTGAGAGCTCCCCTTTGGGCAGTGGTTTGTTATAGGTCTAGGGTTTCTTTGAGTGCCATTTTCCATTTTTCATATTAGGGTTTGCTTCTGTTTTTGGTTTGTGTGTGATGTTTGATCCATGAACCCTAATTTGGGCCTTCTCTTGCATCCCCTTTGCACTTCCTTGCATAACATGACTTGTCATTGCATTTTGTGCATTCTTATGATTCATTTAACATCTTAAGACATGTATGAAGCATCATTGATCATTACATTACACATTTGCCATGCCATTTGTCTTGTATGATTCATAGCATTCCATGCTTATTCATGCTTCTTAACTTGCATCATTTGCATTCATGATCTTGTATGAGCATCCCTTTGCCTTGCCTCATGTTTGCAGCACTTCACAACATCATAATCATCATCACCATGCTTCTGGTTTTGCTTTGCATCATGTCATTTCATTTCATCTAGCATTGCATTGCATTTGTTTCTAACATTTCAGGTGGTAAGTAATCTTGAGAAGTGAATTCGCCTTCACTTCTCATAACTTTTCTTCTCATCTTCTTTTGCATACCTTGCTGCATTCTTACTTGTGTTTGAGTTTGAGCTTGCTCATTCTTCCTTCTCCCACTTTCTTTCTTCAAGTGACTTGACTTCTTGAATGAAGCAAGTCACTTTGCTTCTCTTGATCTTGTTCATCTGCTTCCTGGTGGTTCATCTGAAGATTGTTCCTGAAAACCTCACAAACATTAGGACCAACCAAGCATGATAATGAATTAGGGTTTTGATTAGTCTCCCCATAGTTTTTACCTTTGTGTCTCTCCTTGAGTCATCTCTTCTCACCTCATAATCAGGGACTAAACCTTCAAGGCTTTAAGACTTTGTGATTAAGATCATGCCTGCATCCTTCTTTTAGGATGGAGTGTATAACTTTAATCCTAAGTCTTGGACCCTTAAGGTGTTGAAATCTCTTAATCCATCTAATAAGCATCAAGACATTACACTTGTAACTTGGGCCTTGCATTAGGGTTCTAATTCTTCCTTAATTGGTTAAGAAGGACTAACCCTAGTGTTGATGGACAAGTCCCCCTCAAGTTGTCTTACAAATCATAAAAAACACTTCATCATCAAAACCATCAAATAAAATCCACCTAATAAAGGTTTGTTTTGTCATGAGTTTAATCCCTAATCATGGATTAAGTTGAGGAGCTTTCCTCAGCTTAAACATTCTCATCTATTATCCTTCTTTTAGGATGATGTAATGAGCCTGTTAAATCCCTGATTATGGCTTAACCTCATTACTTAACACTAAACAAAAACACCAAAGACATCTAATTAATCACAAGTAGGTTAATGATCTTAACCCTACATCAAAGGTGATTAAGTGTGAGAATCTGACTTCACACTTAAGGTAATTCTCATTACCCCTAATCAGAGGGATGATGTGATGAGTTTACCAAATCCATTGATTTAGGTTTAAGCTCATTATCTTATGACAAACTCCAAAAAGAAATAAAAGACTGAAAAATACAAAAACAAGCAATAATCGTCTCCTTCGGGATTCTTTTCTCATCACCTTCACTCATAAACGAGAACTTGCTTCTTCCGTCTAATGCAAGACAGTAAGCACCTGAGCCAGACAGGTCACACACTTGAGCATTGACAAGCAAGCAGTTCACAAGTCAATTCACCTTTCAGTCTCTTTGGGTCGAACTACGGTGTTCTGACTTCCTCATTGCACGAGAGGATACGTAGGCATAACTTAACGGTTATCGAACAAAAGTTTCTGTATATTCCCCCTCTTCCAGCTTCATTCTTTTAGCCTCATTATCATGAGCATTTCACTCTTTTCTTACACTGACACTTTCATATTTCACTTCACATCACTTATACACTGACACCTGTACATCCTTTTCCAGCTCCTTTATACACAAATTGCACTGACACTACCCCTCTAAAACACAAATCTTTTAAGCGTGGATCCCGTCGAGTACGGCGGACAATCTGGGTGCTAATACCTTCCCAGGTTGTAACCAACCCCCTTTCTCAGTCTCTCTGGTTCGCAACCGTCTTATCCATCTTTTTCTAGGTCTATGCAGCATTACCTTTCCTCCGGGATAAAAATGCCTAGCTGGCGACTCTATTCATTCTCCAGTGAGTTCACGGCTGTGTGTTCTCACTGTTCCCTTCGCCGACCGTTCGCGTCTGTACCTTCATTTGATCATTTTCATTTGTCGGGAGCGACAGCTTGGCGACTCTGCTGGGGACCCTTATATTGCAACCAGGGCTTCTGGTTCTTTTCGTGGGTTCCTCCTAGCGCTTGATTGATTTGTGTTTGCTGGGGTGTTATGTGTTTGTTTGTGCTTGTATTTATTTTTATTTATTGCTTTATGTACAGTTTACTTTACTGCTTTCTTTATTGCATTTGTGTATATCATATTATCATACTGTGCTGGCTGGCTGGATTTGGTTTTCCTTTGGTGGGTGGGTATTTCATTGAGAGTTAAGGTCCTACACCTGGGACCTGAGTGACACCTAGGATAGAGTGAACCATATTCTTTCCCATTCCATTTCGGTCTGGTGCGGGAATATGGAGCACGGTTCAGATATGGGTTTCTTCTTGAGAACTCTGTGTTGCGGATTTCCTGCAATGCTAGGGGGATCTGGGAAGCCTGCTAAGTCTGGATGACCTTTTTAGTTTGACCTTCAGAAACTGAGGTGAATTAGAGGAGGAATTGTTATGGTTATTGTAAACACTGTACCCCCGGGTTAGAAGTGTTTACACTTCTCATAACTGATCCAAGTCTGAGGATCCTTGTTTTAGATCACTACCTGTGAGGGGGTTGGGCTGTTTACAGGTTTGCAGGTACCTTGACCTCAGAATACCCTGTTACTTTGACTTTGTTAAGAATGCTCCATGTTGGATAGTTCTTGTGATTCTAAAACCCTGGACATGTGACTCTTTATTTGAGTCCCCCACCTTGGTTACTGGATTTATGGACCTCCAGCTGGAATTCTTGAACACACATGGATCTATACCAAGGCAGTTAATCAGATCCAGCTCAGTCACAAACCCTTTGCATATCATCTGCATACATGCTCATTGCATCATATTAACATGTGCTTATTTGTTTTTCAGGGTATCCATCCTCATCAGGTTTTGGTTTTGACCCCATCTGCAGCTTTGACCTGTCTCCACTAGTATTTGCTTCAGTTCTTCAGTTACCTGCACTAGCCAGTCAGTGGCCCACTTCTCAGCATCTTCATCAGCACTTATTCTACTCAGTCTTCAGCATCATGGCTCCAAAGAAAAGCAACATCACTTATCATTTCTTTCAACCAGACTTGTCAGGTATCAGGAGGATTCAGACCCTGATCACTCCGGATTACATATCTTTGTTCAGAGAAAGCTATGGGGATATACTTGACTTGGTCATGGATCTGGACCCATCTCAGAGGAGCCTGATCCATACCTGCATCCAGTTCTATGACCCCCCATTGAGGTGCTTCACTTTTAGAGACTTCCAGTTGGGGCCTCTATTGGAAGAATACTCATATTTGACTGGTCTGCCTATTAAAAGAGAGATCCCTTTCAACCCTGAAGTGGTCTTTCCCAGCAATGGAGAGATAGCAAAAGCTTTGCACCTAGAGCCTGTTTTGGTTGAGCAACATATGACCTCCAAAGCTAGAGTCCCTGGTTTTCATCTGGATTTCCTGATTTCTCAAGCTGGTCTGAAGGCCTCCCTGGGGGAGTGGAAAGCTGTTTGTGCACTGTTGGCCTTAAGTGTATATGGAATTGTGTTGTTTGCAGATGAGCCCAGATTCATCAGCAAGAATGCAATCCATTTGTTCATCCTGAAGAACCCAGTGCCAACTTTGCTGGGTGACCTCTACTACTCAGTACATCAAAGGAATGAGAAGCAAAGAGGGAAGTTAGTGAGGTGTTGTGCTCCACTATTCCATGCTTGGCTTCTCAGGCATCTACCTAGGACAGATGCATTCCTGAACCCTCACCAGCAAAGCAACTGGGCTAAGAGGCTCACTACTCTCACTTCAGCAGACATCAGATGGTGCACTCAGAGCACCAAGGGCAGAGATATTATCACAAGTTGTGGACACTTTCCCAATGTGCCTTTGGTAGGAGTTAAGGGGAGTATCAACTACAACCCTATGCTGTTTAAGAGGCAATTAGGCTATGCACTGGTTCATGCTCCTAGGGAACAAGACTTGGTTGAAACCCTCTACTGTGAGAACCAGGTTAACTTGGCTGTTGTTAGGCAGGCTGCCTGGGCCTGGGATCATGTTCAAACCAAAGGAGTCACTATTTTGGGAAAGTGCAATAATGTGGCATCAGCCCAATATCATGAGTGGTCTTATGCTAGAGCCCAAGTCTCTGGATTGCCTTTCACCATAGAAGACATGCCTGAGTCATCATCAGCACCACCCCCTGCTACTATCAATCTGGAGGAGTTTGAAAGCCTGAAGGAAAGGAATGAGAAGTTATCTCAAGCCTTGCAAAAGACCTTTCGGGAAAGGAGTGAAGGTGTGAGGGAGATTGAAAGATTGGAGAAGCTGAGGGTTGAGCACTTGACAAAAATTGAAAAGTCTGGAGAGTACATCAACAAGTCCAAAGCTGGTGAGCAAATTCTGAAGAACGCTTGTAAAGAAGCCCAGTTCCAGAGAGCGAGAACAGACTTGTACTTGAAAGAGAGTCAGGCCAGATGGGTCCGGATCACTGAGGCCCGCACTCTAGAAGACAAGAGAGTTCAGGACAAAATGGAGCAGATGGAAAAAGCCCTGGCAGCAGCCCAGAAGGAAATTTCAGAGCTAGAAATCAGAGCTGGAGTGAAGAGGTCTAAGGACCAAAGTCAGAACAAGAAGTTGACTGCAGCTGTTGCAACAAGAAACCTTCTCATCAGAAGTCTTACGGAGCGCCCGGCTGATCCTGTGACCGAAGCACTTCTTAAGGAAGTTCGCGAGGATGAGTTTGGCCTCGGGGTTTGATCATTTGCTTGTTGTTGTTTCTATTCCATGTACTTTTGATTTTCTTTTGTAATGTATTTTGACCCTTTAAGGGCTTATGTTGTAAAAAAGAACAATTTGTATTATTGCACCTTTGTAATATATTTGTTGGTTTCCATCCGAGCTCATTTCAGAAGCAACCTCAAGCAGCATCATCTTCAAGGGTCTGGAAGGGTCAAAACTGAAGACCAAACCGGATACCCTTGATAGCAAATAAGCACAACTGCATTGCATACTAACCCCTCTTGTTTGTTTTGTAGGTTTTGTTTTATTGATACTAACCTCTGTTGTGAATCTCAGGCAGAATTGCTCGTCGCCGGGTGTTTCCCCTCAACAGGCCACACAGGTACCCAACTAGAAGCAACCTTCCGGGCATCCAAATGGACCAGTTGCAGCAAGATCTCAATGAGGCCAGAACCCAGATGGCTAACGAAAGGGTGGAGATGAGAACCCAGATAAATCAATTTATGGAAGTAATGAATAACTTAGCTCAAAGTCAGGAGAGGCTTAGAGTTTTGGTAGAGGGGAGAACTCAAGAGGACCCCCATGTGGGAACTGCTGGCACAAGTAACAACGAAAGGGTGCAGCCACATGTCAACCCCCCGGTGTTTGGCCCACATCTACATCCTGAGATCCACATTCCCGCAAACGTTCAGGGAACAGCTACTGCAGCCAGAGTACTTCAAGAGGATCCTCAGGAGGACCAATTCACGGTAATGGGTGCTGGAGAAGAGGCCTATGATAGGCGATTGGATGAAATAGCTGAAAAGTTGAGGTCACTGGAATCTCAAAATTCTTTGGGCTTCGATGTCATGGACATGGGGCTGGTAGACGGGGTCAGGATTCCCCACAAGTTCAAGCCTCCATGTTTCGAAAAGTATAATGGGACTTCATGCCCCCGGACTCATTTGCAGTCATTCCTGGGAAGATTAAAAGCTTATACGATGGATGAGAAACTTTGGATGTTTTACTTCGAAGACAGTTTGACTGGAGCATCAAGGGAATGGTATTCCCACTTGACAAGGGCAACTGTGAGATGCTGGAAGGACCTGGCAGAGGCCTTCATCCGACAGTATCAATACAACTTAGACATGGCACCCAACAGGACTCTCCTGATGGGAATGTCACAGACGTCAAGGGAAAGTTTCCGTGAATACGCTCAAAGATGGAGGCAATTGGCTGCTGTCGTTCAACCACCAATGTCTGAGAGAGAAATGGCGGACATGTTTATGAACACTCTCCAGGGAACGTATATTGACAGGTTGGCTGCTTTCTCTTCCACCAGCTTCGCCGATGTTGTCATAGCTGGGGAGAGAATCGAAAGCCTGTTGAAAATGGGTAAGATATCTGATAATGGTGCAAGCTCGTCCAGTGGTACAAGAAAGCCTTTTGCAGGCCCGAGAAGATCTGGCGAGACCAATGCCATTCATACCAACAGGGGTAGGCCCCAATATGTTCCCAGAACAATAGCAGCAGTCACAATCCCTGCTCCAGCTCATCCTATACCAGTCTATCAACCTCCTCAACAAAATTTCCAACAACAACCTCAGTATCAGAATCAATATCCTCCGAGAAACAACTCCAACAACAACTCCAACAACAACAATCAACAGAGGCCATTTCAGCAGAGGCCCTCTCAAGCTAACAGGGTGATAGACCCGATTCCAATGCCATATGCTGCCTTATTGCCACAACTTCTGAAACTCAACCTGGTTGAGCTAAGAACGTTGGCACCGCCGGATCCTAACAGTCTACCAAGAAACTATGATTCCAATGCTAGGTGTGCTTTTCATTCGAACGCACCTGGTCACAGTACGGAAAAGTGCAGAGCTCTGCATATGAAGGTACAAGACTTAGTGGACTCCAAGGCTCTGAACTTTGCACCTCCACCCAATGTCAACAAAAACCCAATGCCACACCATGGTGGTCCCCGAATTAATGCCATTGAAGAAGACCAACAGTCTTATTTGATAACTAATGTGGATCAGATCAGGACGCCATTGGTGGAAATCAAGGCTCAGCTCCGTGAAAATGATATATTTCCGGGATGTGAACTGGGGTGCCCTTACTGCAATATCTCTTGGAATGGGTGTGAAGACTTGAGGGATGGCATTGACAACCTTATCAAGAGTGGCCTCTTACAAATCACTACATCATTTCCTGTAAATCCGGCAACTTCATCAACAACGGTTCCAGACCCTACTACAACTGCAGCAACTATTGTTCCCGATAATTCATCAACAACACCAGCAAGTACTTCATCTGTCCTACCAAATGATCAGTTTTCAACAGTTTCTCCTGCTACAACATCAGCTTCATTCCATTTCGACTCTCCATCAACAACAACGACAGTCCTTCCAGCAGAACCTCCTACAACACCAGCAAACATTCATGAAGATGTCTCCACTGTTACCATCTTCTACGATCCAGAAAATAACTCCGCCTACCATTCAGAGGGCGCCGTTCCCGCTAGAGCACCAGTCACTATCTTTTATGATCCACAAACGATTGCAGTCCCTTCGGCAGCATCAATCAGTCCGGTTACCGTCACAGTACCTGGACCTGTACCATATGAGAGCAATAGGGCCATCCCCTGGCACTATGGCTCTGACTTGTACCGTGAAGGGAGAAGAATCACCCTTGAAACATCAGCACCTGCACCACAAATTGATAATGTGGGCGGAGGCGGAGGCTTCACCCGAAGCGGACGTCTCTTTGCTTCACAAGTCCAAAAACCTACTGTCGAGGCAGAAGCTGCTGCCAAGGCAAAGGGAAAAGGCCCGGTGCAGGAAGATCCAGCTGTCAAAGAAGCCCTGAAGACTCCATTTGATCAGGAAGTTGATGAGTTTATGCGGATCATCAAAAAGAGTGACTATAAAGTGGTGGATCAGCTTCATCAGACTCCATCCAAAATCTCCATCCTCTCACTGCTCATGTGCTCCGAAGCCCATCGGAATGCACTACTGAAAGTATTGCACGCAGCTTACGTGCCCGAGGAGATTACTGTCAACCAATTGGAAACCGTGGTTGGTAATGTTACTGCTAGCAATGGGCTAGGGTTTACCAATTCTGACCTGACAGTGGATGGCCGTAATCACAACAAAGCCTTGCACATAACCATGGAATGCAAAGGAGCTGTCCTTTCACATGTGCTGGTGGACACAGGATCATCCCTGAATGTCTTACCAAAGAAGGCTCTGGTGAAGCTTGAATATGATGGACTGGCATTGAGACCCAGCAACCTGGTGGTTAGAGCTTTTGATGGCTCGAAGAGATCGGTTCTGGGAGAAGTTGAGCTGCCGGTGACAATTGGCCCGCAGACCTTTAAAACTATCTTTTATGTGATGGACATTCAGCCCGCCTACAGCTGTTTGTTGGGTAGACCCTGGATTCACGCCGCTGGCGCAATAACGTCTACCCTTCACCAAAAGTTAAAATACGAGTGGGAAGGCCAAGTTGTCACAATCTGCGGGGAGGAGGATATATTTGTCAGCCATCTGGCTACTTACAAGTATATTGAAATGGATGGAGAGATTGTTGAAACCATGAGCCAAGGTTTTGAAGCCTTGAATGTCAATGAAGCCTCTGCTGTATCTGGGATTTCCATGTCGTCATACCAACAAGCCCGGAAGGTTGTTGAGGAAGGAACCGCCCTAGGCTGGGGCAAGGTCTTAGCTGTGGAGGAGAAGAAGGACAAATTTGGGTTGGGTTACAAACCAACTCAACATCAAGTGAAGGCTGCTGGAGAGCCTGGTTTTGTCAGTGGGGGGATGCTTACCCCCGATGCTATCAACTGTCTGGAAGACGAGCTGGAAGAGGAGCGCAACCTGGAGAATTGGATTCGTCCGAAGATCCCGGGGAGCAGTGTCTCGAACTGGTCTTCCCAGGGAATTATAAGTGTTACTCGAGCAGAGTAAATATTATTTCCTGTATTTTTATAAGCATGCATCAAAGTCTTGCATCTTGCCCAAGATGACAAGACTCATTTTGTAATCAGGGCCATCTGTACTTTTGTGCAAACAAGATTAAATTAATGAAATATCAGACAATCTTTTTGCAAACGAGTCTTTTTTCTTTTATGCTCACTGTTTTTCCATTTTTCTTTTTGTACAAAAAAATAAATGGCAGTGTTTTTCAAAATGACAACTTCATTTCACTTTTCTAAATAAGACTAAAATCAGATCACTAAAATGAACCAATTAAACCCTTGCAGAGAGTGCCATCCTGACCGCACCGACAACAGCACAGCTATGACATCGTATGACTTTGACAATCCGATCAATCAAGCTGAAGAAGGGGTTGAAGAAGAATACGAGCTTCCTGAAGAGCTAGCCAGGTTGTTAAGGCAAGAGGAAAGGGTCATCACTCCTCACCAGGAGGAGGTTGAAGTGATTGATCTTGGTACAGAGGAAAATGTGAAAGAGGTCAAGATCGGGGCCTGCCTGCAAGACTCAGTGAAGAAGCAACTGATAGATCTGCTTCAGGAGTATGTTGATGTGTTTGCCTGGTCATATCAGGATATGCCAGGGTTGGATACTGATATAGTTGTGCACAAGCTGCCTTTGAGGGAAGAATGCCCACCAGTCAAACAGAAGCTGCGCCGAACTCGCCCAGACATGGCTATGAAAATCAAAGAGGAGGTACAAAAGCAATGGGATGCCGGGTTCCTTGCTGTAACTAGCTATCCGCCGTGGGTTGCTAACATAGTACCTGTGCCTAAGAAGGATGGCAAGGTAAGAATGTGTGTTGATTACCGGGATCTGAACAGAGCTAGCCCAAAGGATGATTTCCCATTACCTCACATTGACGTACTGGTGGATAACACGGCTCAGTTCTCGGTATTCTCCTTCATGGATGGATTTTCAGGATACAACCAGATCAAGATGTCACCTGAAGACATGGAGAAGACAACATTCATTACACCCTGGGGCACGTTCTGCTACAAGGTAATGCCATTTGGGCTCAAGAATGCCGGTGCGACGTATCAACGGGCTATGGTAACATTATTCCACGATATGATCCATAAGGAAATCGAGTGTTATGTGGATGACATGATTGCCAAGTCCCTTACAGAGGAAGACCATCTGTTGAATCTGCTCAAGTTGTTCAAGCGTCTGAGAAAGTATCAACTGAAGTTGAACCCCAACAAATGCACGTTCGGGGTGCGATCCGGTAAGTTGCTGGGCTTTATTGTAAGCGAGAAAGGGATTGAGGTTGACCCTGATAAAGTCAAAGCCATCCAAGAAATGCCTGCACCGAAAACAGAGAAAGAAGTTCGAGGGTTCTTGGGTAGATTGAACTACATTTCAAGGTTCATATCTCATCTCACAGCAACCTGTGAACCCTTATTCAAGCTGCTAAGAAAGGAACAGACGGTCAGGTGGAATGAAGATTGCCAAAGGGCTTTTGACAAGATCAAAGAATATCTGCAAGAACCTCCAATCCTTATGCCTCCAGTTGAAGGAAGACCTCTAATCATGTACTTGACAGTATTAGAAGAGTCAATGGGGTGTGTGCTGGGCCAGCATGACGAGTCTGGTCGAAAAGAGTATGCAATATACTACCTAAGCAAAAAGTTTACCGACTGTGAACAACGTTATTCACTGCTCGAGAAAACTTGCTGTGCTTTAGCGTGGGCTGCTCGCCGACTAAGGCAGTATATGTTGACCCACACTACCTTGTTAATCTCAAAAATGGACCCAGTCAAGTACATTTTCGAGAAGCCAGCTCTTACCGGACGGATTGCAAAATGGCAGATGATTCTCACAGAATATGACATACAGTACACCTCTCAGAAAGCCATCAAGGGCAGTGTACTATCTGAATATCTTGCTGAGCAACCCATTGATGATTACCAGCCAATGAGGTTTGACTTCCCTGATGAAGACATCATGTTCATTAAAGCAAAAGATCACGAAGAGCCTATCCACACTGAAGGGCCTGACCCAGAAGAAGAATGGACTATGATGTTCGACGGGGCTGTTAATATGAATGGCCGTGGTGTTGGTGCAGTACTCATTACACCCAAAGGAGTTCACATGCCTTTCTCGGCAAAACTCACTTTCAACTGCACTAACAACGAAGCTGAATACGAAGCTTGCATTATGGGTCTTGAGGAAGCCATTGACCTCAGGATCAAGACGTTAACCGTATTCGGAGATTCAGCTTTGGTAATCAATCAGACCAACGGAAAATGGTATACACACCAAGATCATCTGATACCTTATAGGGATTATACAAGAAGGTTACTGACTTTCTTCACAACAGTCAAACTTGAGTATATCCCTCGGGACGAGAATCAGTTTGCAGATGCCTTGGCTACCATTTCGTCCATGATCAAAGTTCAAACTGCTAACTTTGTACCTCAGATTTCAGTATCAAGACTTGATAGACCAGCATATGTATTTGCAGCAGATGTTGTCAAAGACGATAAGCCTTGGTTCCATGACATTAAATGCTTCTTGGAGGATCAAACATACCCACCTGGGGCATCTTCCAATGATAAGAAGACTTTGAGAAGGCTTGCTGGAAGTTTCTTTCTGAACACTGATGGATCTTTATACAAGAGGAACTTTGACATGGTACTCCTCAGATGTGTTGACAAGACGGAAGCAGATTTACTGATGCATGAAGTGCATGAAGGTTCTTTTGGTACCCATGCTGGAGGACATGCAATGGCCAAGAAGTTGTTAAGATCAGGCTATTACTGGATCACAATGGACGCAGACTGTTGTGCCTATGCCAGGAAATGTCACAAATGCCAGATCTACGCAGACAAAGTGCATGTACCCCCCAACCCTTTGAACATCATGTCTTCACCATGGCCCTTTGCTATGTGGGGCATTGATATGATTGGCAAGATTGAGCCAACTGCTTCAAACGGCCACAGATTCATCCTGGTCGCCATCGACTATTTCACAAAGTGGGTTGAAGCAGCCTCATATGCAAATGTCACCAGGCAAGTGGTAGCCCGATTCCTAAAAAGAGATATCATCTGTCGGTATGGAGTTCCCGAGCGAATCATTACTGATAATGGTTCCAATCTAAACAACAAAATGATGGCCGAATTATGCCGGGACTTCAAGATCCAACATCACAATTCTTCTCCTTACAGGCCAAAGATGAACGGCGCTGTTGAGGCAGCCAATAAGAACATCAAGAAGATTGTGCAAAAGATGGTAGTCACCTACAGAGACTGGCATGAAATGCTACCATTTGCCTTGCATGGGTATCGCACATCAATCAGGACATCCACAGGGGCAACACCGTATCAGCTTGTGTATGGTATGGAAGCAGTCCTACCAGTTGAAGTTGAATTACCCTCGCTACGGGTATTGATGGATGTCAAACTGAGTGAAGCAGAATGGGTGAGGGCCCGATACGAGCAACTAAGTCTGATCGAAGAGAAGAGATTGGCTGCAATCTGCCATGGGCAGTTATATCAGAAGAGAATGAAGAGGGCCTTCGATCAGAAAGTCAGGCATCGAGAGTACCAAGTGGGAGATCTTGTGCTGAAAAGAATCTTTCCTCCTCATACAGACCACAGGGGCAAATGGACTCCAAATTACGAAGGGCCATTCGTTGTAAAGAAAGTCTTCTCTGGTGGAGCACTGATGCTCAGCACCATGGATGGTGAAGACTTCCCGTCCCCTGTGAATTCAGATGCAGTTAAAAAATACTTCGCATAAAAATGACCCGCTGGACATAAAAACAGAATGTAAGTCCAGGCAAAAATAGGGCATCCCGGCGAGTCAAAAACAGAATAAAAGACTCGGGCAAAAGTAAGGGAAATGAACAAAAAAATGTAAACCCGCTGAGTTGAAAAGCCGCATTGGACAGCTCAGGCAAAAATGGGTATCCCGATGGATTGAAAACCCGAAAGGGCGATCCATGCAAAATAAGGGAATGAGCGAACGACTGCACTCTGAATTCGTCTGTATTGCCAGCAACTTGGTAAGCTTCGAAAGGATCAAGCTCCGATCAGAATCAACTTTCTCCAGAAAGCAAGACGAGAAGAACGTCATTGTCATACGAGTCATAGCGGGAGAGGAAGCTCCTCAAAGCGTCATCAACACTGCCAGCACTTTGTTTCTCAATTTGTAACAATCTCCTCATTTCAGGAGATTCGTTCCTTTGACTGTATATTGCCAATTCAGGGCACATGAATTAATAAAATCAGACTTTCAGTCATGTTTCGTTTTTACATTTATGTTTTGCAAAGAGTTGTCTGATATCTCTAAAAAACACAATTGCATAAGTACAGATGCCTTTCTCTAAAAAGATAAATAAAAGCACATGCTTACAGGGAATATACTTACTCTCGAAAGTACTTATCTCCTATGACGGAATCCAGTAGAGGATACCTCGGGACCATTTGTGCGTTTCCTTATCTTTGCAGGATTGCAGGTATCCAGAACGCAACTTGGGGCATGCAAGGTATATCTCAGCAAGCTGGCAAATCAACGAAAGATATCAGCATCCGAAATGCTCTATCCCCAGTTGAGTTGCTTCCCATTGCTCTCCCCGGCTAATTTACCAACAGCATTTCCCCGGCTGAAATACCAACTATCCTTCCTCAGCAGGATGTAGAATCAGGGAATCATCTCCCCGCAGAGCTTCTGAGTGCTCTATTCAGAAGAGCAACGCACGACGGAGTCACAACAGAGGGAGAAAGCTTCTACAAACCCCAGCTGGGTCCCGTATTATAAGGATATGTCAATCAGTGACATACATCCCCAAGCAGATGCATCATTAGATCTACCAATGATCTCATCCCCAGCTGGGATGTTCACTTCAAGCAGATCAACCAGAGATCTTCGCAACAACGGGATCCGAATCCTGGATCGGTGCCCCTTTTGCATAATCATAGCATTCGCATCATATTCACCCTCAAAGCGTAGCATTCCGTCTAATACGGAACATTACGGCAAAAATCAAATGCATAGCATAATCATAAGTCATGTTGTGAATTGAACACTTGTAAATATTGACAATCTGTCATTATACGGAATATATACAAAATCCCCACCAGAGTCCCCGCAAAAACAGTTGCCTCTCAAATCACAAACATCAGTATACTCCTTTTGACACCCGTCCGTGGCATTCTTCCCCAAGCAGGTTGCCTGAAAACCACCAGTACTACAGATACTTCCTGGCACCCGTCCGTGTCGTATCACCAGCAAAAGCCAAAGACATCCTCTTTGCACTCACATATACCTATACACGATCTTTGACACCCGTCCGTGTCATATCCCCAGCATGGTCGCCTATACTCACATATATACTTTTCTTGACATCCGACCATGTCACTTTCCCCAGCACAGTAACCTAAACACTTTGTATATCAGATACTTGTCCATATTATACTTTTCTCTCTTGACACTCGTCCGTGTCACTCTCCCCAGCAGATAAACACTCATCTATACATTATATATACTCACTACTCATTGGTACACTTATACAGATACTCGTCCGTATCTTGTATACACCATTTATATCCCCACAGATTCGACAGTAGTCCTTGTTCTTTGTTAACCAGTTGGTACTCGTCTGTACCATCATCTCAGAACAGTGCGTCTAGTGTTTGTTTCTACATGATACTCGTCCGTATCATAGTCTTAAGGATGCTCGTCCGCATCTTTAATCCATACACTGCGTCAAACACTTGTGTCTTCTTGAATATAGATACTCGTCTGTGTCTATTATTCCCCAGAAGGTTTCTTTCAGATGCAACACTCGTCCGTGTCCTTAGTTAACCAGTTGATACTCGTCCGTATCATCATCTCTGAACACGTGTCAGTGTTTGTTTCTACATGATACCCGTCCGTATCGTAGCCTTAGGGATGCTCGTCCGCATCTTTAATCTATATACAATACCAAACGCTTATACTTTCTTTCTTGGTTGTGAACGCTCGTCCGTGTTCACTAGATCCCCAGTAGATCACCAACAATCAATTTTCACTTATCTGACACTCGTCTTGTGTCATGATAACCCTGAGAGCAGCCGTACCCTGCTGAGTGGTCGTCCTCCACTTCTTGATGGTCGTCCTCCATCATGCTCATCCGATGGCCGTCCCCATCGTTGATTCTTTTTAGCAGCCGTCCCCTGCTAGGTGGTCGTCCTCCACCTCTTGATGATCGTCCTTCATCACTTTATCCAATGGCCGTCCCCATTGTTGATTTTGGTTATCTAACACTCGTCCTGTGTTATGATGAACCTCGAGAGCAGCCGTACCCTGCTGAGTGGTCGTCCTCCACTTCTTGATGGTCGTCCTCCATCATGCTCGTCCGATGGCCGTCCCCATCGTTGACCTTTTCTATCCGATGGCCGTCCCCATCGTTGATATTTTCGGCAGCCGTACCCTGCCAGGTGGTCGTCCTCCACCTTTGATGGCCGTCCCCATCATATTTCCTTTATCTCCAACAGAGCAGCCGTACCCTGCTAGGTGATCGTCCTTCACCTTTGATGGCCGTACCCCATCATCTGTTTATTTCATTCATTCTTTAACCCGATGGCCGTCCCCGTCGTGGTCCCTTTTCCTTTTTAGCCCGATGGCCGTCCCCATCGTTGGTTACTTTACCCTATGAACTTGATGGCCGTCCCCGTCATGTTTCATGAATCCCCAGAGAATTTTACAGCTTTATCTTAATGGCCGTCCCCATCATGATTTTATTTTCCCAGCTAGTCGGTCGTCCCCGTCTTAGCTTTACCTTATATCCCCAGCATGTCGGCCGTCCCCGCCATTGCTCTTTACCCAGCAGTCGTCCTCTGCTCGGCGGTCGTCCTCCGTCGCCCACACTTTACAATATACTTTATTTTCTTTTACAATCTATATCCCTTTTCTTCTTCATTTTGTGAGTGCAAATTTTGGACTGTCTTTGATATTCAACCACAAGTTATCTTGTTTGCCTGTTAAGCCGTCGCTTACAACCTGCACAGCTAACTCATGTTTGAATAGGGGCAGCTGTAAACACCCCAAATTTGCCCTCACCCATTCACACCATGGCTTGTGATCATCTCATATGCATATACACAAGACATATCATCTCACATCTCATTTTGATTCACTGCATAGCTTCTAAGGCATCTGCACCTAGGGTTTGTGATCTGAGCAACCTCAGGGCCTCCTGAGCCATTCCAAAGACCACTAATCAACTCAAAGGGGTACATGTGTGTTCTTATGTCATAGTGCATCCTCACAAAGTCAAAATTGCAGAGGAATCACAAGAACTAGGGTTTGAGTGGATACAGAGCCAGGATGAACTGCACAGTTGACTGAAAATTAGGGTTTTGGTTTCAGAGGCCATAACACCAAAATTTTTGGTCATTCTTGTTCCCATTGATCTCTATATGGTATAGGGAGTATACATATCAATTTTCATGAAGAAATTCCATGGGGAAGTCATCTGATCAAGAGTTGACTTTTCAGACAAGTCAGTGTAAAATCAGGGCATCTGAGGCCCCCAATGACCCAACCAATGGGTGATCTTCATCATTTTGAGTGTATATGACTTTTATTTGATCATGGAAGAAGTTTGAAGTTCATAAAAATCAAGAATTTAGGGTTTTGGCAAAAGTTGACTTTTTGGGTTTTGTTGACTTTTCAAGAATGCATCCTTTTAGGTCAATTTTCAAGCTTTGATTTATGATCCAAAAAGGCTTCAAATGGAAAAACTTTGGTCATGAAAGTTGTAGATCTCATCTTTCCCTTTTCAAAAAGTACAAGAACATGATCTAACTCTTCATGGATCAAAAGTTATGGCCATGCAAAGTTGCCAAAAATCATTGTTTTTCAAGTTATGCACCAAGTGGAAATTTTGCTAAGTCTTGAATCAATGCATGATTGCTGCCTCAAATTCATGTCAAACCAGCATGTGAACATCCTCTAAGTCACAAAAATCAGAAATGGACCAAGTTTGCTCATGGTTTGGTTCATGTAATTTGACTTTTCTCATGGAAATCCATAAAGCTAGCCAACTTGCATTTTCACTCATGACCACTTCACCAACTTATGACATTGGCTGCTGAGCTTTGCTAGGCCTATCCATCACCTTTTGCTGCACCAGCCATGCCTTGTACTTGCTTAACTTTGAGCCATGCCCTATCTTACACAAAAGTGGATTTTTAGCAAAAGTAGCCTCACCTATCATAGCAGGCCATGTCACATCAAGCAACCAATCAGAATTGTTTATTGTATCCACTTGCAAGCTGAACATAACAGGAACCAAGGCTGAAAACATACCACTAACAACTTTCACAAAAACCTTCCATCTTGCAAGTTCATTCGAATTTCATTACACAGCCTGCAAACACCCAAACCTTTGCCTCCCTTCATCTCACCTTGATCTATAGAACACAAAGCATCAAGAAACAAAGCCAAAAACAGCCAGAAACCCTCACTGCCATTGCTCACCTTCATGCTGCAGATTCTATTGAATCTCTCTCCACAAGCCACAAACACATCAACCAACACCATAAACCTTCTCAACACACCTCATAGGTCATAAACAACCCCTCTTCACAGCCTGAAAGTGCCAAGAACTCATCCACCATTGTTGACTGAACTGAAGCAGCTCTCTTCGAAACTCATCATCCAACAAATATAAACTCCATTTGAGCATTCAAGCAACTTTGGGGGACCAAGAGGAGCAGATCGAGCAAGGAGAGGAGGCCTGAAAGTTCCAAAATCAAAGGTTGCAAATCTCAGGTAACTCCAAATTAATTTTTCCAGAAATCAATTTGATTGTTACAAACTTGCTCTACATGTCTTGCTGATCATTCTGGTACCATTGGTTTTGAAAATGGTTGCGTTTTGAGAGTTTAATTGCTGTTTGAAGCTCACGAACCCTAGATTTTGTTTTCTTCGATTCAACTTGTTTAGGTTAGATAAATTTGTTTTGAGAGAGGGTTTTAATTCGTGAGGTGTTGGGGATCATTTCCCATGGCTTAGTTTTCATTTATTTTGCGTTTTGAGAGGTTTTGAACTTTTTCAGGCAAGCTTCTGGCCGGAGAAGACGACCGGAAGTCTTCTCCGGCCACCTGAGATTATTTAGGGCTTAATCCCACAATTAGTGTAAGTTTGAATGCTGGCCGTGGATATGCGTTGACCCATTGACTTCCCTCCAGATTGAAAGGTCCAGATCATTGCAATTAGCCCTAATCCACGTGTTAGGGTTAATTAACCACGTTTTATTTAATTTGATCTGAAGCAATCTGGGCCTCTCATTCTGGCGCGCAGTCAACCCCATTTGAACCCTGGACGCATCCTGGCCATCCATCCTGCATACTTCAGTTTTAATTCATTTTAATTCATTTTTCTTTCATTTTATTTGCATATTTATTTTAAAATAGCAAAAATGTCTTAAAAATTATGAAACTTTTTCTTTAAAGCTTTATTAATTTTTAAGACCCCAAAAAATTTTTATTTTATTTTTTATCACTGAAAAAGTATTTTTAAATATTTAAAAGATTATTTTTAATTGATTAATGAGAATTAATTAATTAAAAATACTTTTAGGTATTTAAAAATTACAAAAAAATTCATGAAATGTTCTAAGACATTTAGAAACATTGTCCAACCTTCAAACCAAATTTCTTTTTTGATCTTGATGCATTTTAAGAATTTTTCATTGAATTAAATCATATTTTATGCATTATTTTGATCATGTGTTTAAAAATTCATTTCTGTCTTATGGTAAAGGTTGAGACATTGATTCTTTTTGCATTGTTTTCCATTTGGCATGTATTTTCAAAGATAAAAAGGCCAAGATTTGATCTTACATTTTCCAATTGATTGGCATTTCTTTTGTTACAAACCCTAAAAAACCCTAATAACTTGCAAAATTCATAACTTGAGTTTGGTTGAGAGTTGAGAGCTCCCCTTTGGGCAGTGGTTTGTTATAGGTCTAGGGTTTCTTTGAGTGCCATTTTCCATTTTTCATATTAGGGTTTGCTTCTGTTTTTGGTTTGTGTGTGATGTTTGATCCATGAACCCTAATTTGGGCCTTCTCTTGCATCCCCTTTGCACTTCCTTGCATAACATGACTTGTCATTGCATTTTGTGCATTCTTATGATTCATTTAACATCTTAAGACATGTATGAAGCATCATTGATCATTACATTACACATTTGCCATGCCATTTGTCTTGTATGATTCATAGCATTCCATGCTTATTCATGCTTCTTAACTTGCATCATTTGCATTCATGATCTTGTATGAGCATCCCTTTGCCTTGCCTCATGTTTGCAGCACTTCACAACATCATAATCATCATCACCATGCTTCTGGTTTTGCTTTGCATCATGTCATTTCATTTCATCTAGCATTGCATTGCATTTGTTTCTAACATTTCAGGTGGTAAGTAATCTTGAGAAGTGAATTCGCCTTCACTTCTCATAACTTTTCTTCTCATCTTCTTTTGCATACCTTGCTGCATTCTTACTTGTGTTTGAGTTTGAGCTTGCTCATTCTTCCTTCTCCCACTTTCTTTCTTCAAGTGACTTGACTTCTTGAATGAAGCAAGTCACTTTGCTTCTCTTGATCTTGTTCATCTGCTTCCTGGTGGTTCATCTGAAGATTGTTCCTGAAAACCTCACAAACATTAGGACCAACCAAGCATGATAATGAATTAGGGTTTTGATTAGTCTCCCCATAGTTTTTACCTTTGTGTCTCTCCTTGAGTCATCTCTTCTCACCTCATAATCAGGGACTAAACCTTCAAGGCTTTAAGACTTTGTGATTAAGATCATGCCTGCATCCTTCTTTTAGGATGGAGTGTATAACTTTAATCCTAAGTCTTGGACCCTTAAGGTGTTGAAATCTCTTAATCCATCTAATAAGCATCAAGACATTACACTTGTAACTTGGGCCTTGCATTAGGGTTCTAATTCTTCCTTAATTGGTTAAGAAGGACTAACCCTAGTGTTGATGGACAAGTCCCCCTCAAGTTGTCTTACAAATCATAAAAAACACTTCATCATCAAAACCATCAAATAAAATCCACCTAATAAAGGTTTGTTTTGTCATGAGTTTAATCCCTAATCATGGATTAAGTTGAGGAGCTTTCCTCAGCTTAAACATTCTCATCTATTATCCTTCTTTTAGGATGATGTAATGAGCCTGTTAAATCCCTGATTATGGCTTAACCTCATTACTTAACACTAAACAAAAACACCAAAGACATCTAATTAATCACAAGTAGGTTAATGATCTTAACCCTACATCAAAGGTGATTAAGTGTGAGAATCTGACTTCACACTTAAGGTAATTCTCATTAACCCTAATCAGAGGGATGATGTGATGAGTTTACCAAATCCATTGATTTAGGTTTAAGCTCATTATCTTATGACAAACTCCAAAAAGAAATAAAAGACTGAAAAATACAAAAACAAGCAATAATCGTCTCCTTCGGGATTCTTTTCTCATCACCTTCACTCATAAACGAGAACTTGCTTCTTCCGTCTAATGCAAGACAGTAAGCACCTGAGCCAGACAGGTCACACACTTGAGCATTGACAAGCAAGCAGTTCACAAGTCAATTCACCTTTCAGTCTCTTTGGGTCGAACTACGGTGTTCTGACTTCCTCATTGCACGAGAGGATACGTAGGCATAACTTAACGGTTATCGAACAAAAGTTTCTGTATATTCCCCCTCTTCCAGCTTCATTCTTTTAGCCTCATTATCATGAGCATTTCACTCTTTTCTTACACTGACACTTTCATATTTCACTTCACATCACTTATACACTGACACCTGTACATCCTTTTCCAGCTCCTTTATACACAAATTGCACTGACACTACCCCTCTAAAACACAAATCTTTTAAGCGTGGATCCCGTCGAGTACGGCGGACAATCTGGGTGCTAATACCTTCCCAGGTTGTAACCAACCCCCTTTCTCAGTCTCTCTGGTTCGCAACCGTCTTATCCATCTTTTTCTAGGTCTATGCAGCATTACCTTTCCTCCGGGATAAAAATGCCTAGCTGGCGACTCTATTCATTCTCCAGTGAGTTCACGGCTGTGTGTTCTCACTGTTCCCTTCGCCGACCGTTCGCGTCTGTACCTTCATTTGATCATTTTCATTTGTCGGGAGCGACACTCATGACCAAATCAGGGAATCGGTTAGGCATTATGTACTACGCAGGGAGGCCTCAGCTGAGTCCGGGAAAACAAGCATCCCTTATAAGTCCCCAGCTTCAAGCGCTGAAATCGAGAAACAATAGTACATTCAGCCCGTAGGATACAGTACTAATGTCATACGACCAAATGCTTTAACTGAGTTCTTATAAGAGAACCAGGCCATCCTATGCGAGTTCCCAGTGGACCCTCGGGTGCGAATGGGTTTGCCACAAAATGTGGTCTGCCACTGTCACCACTGGAGAAGGTTGTTTCCACAAAGGTTCTCAATGATCGGTCCCCAGCTGCACATAACTGTCAAGGTTATGTAATGAGAGAGGAAAATCCCCAAATCAAGACATTTCCAAGACAATCGCAACCTGGGTGTGGAACTCACTACTACCCCCATGACAAGATCTCATGAGGCCAAAGTGGAACCACTCTAAATCCTATGGTGCACTCGAGCCGGGTACTTGGCTCATATCTCTCAAGAACAAGTAACACCCATCCCACCAAAGAAAACCAGTCCAGACAGTCCAGTATATACATGATGCAGAAAATAAATACTGAAAACTGTAAATAAAGCTGTAAAATAAAGCTGTAAATAAACAACAATAAAATACAACAAGCCACAGCAAGCAAACATCACCCAATGAAACAGAACCAAACAAGCGCTAGGAGAGACTCACAGGGGAACCAGAGATTATCTGGTGTGCAATTCCCCAGCAGAGTCGCCAGCTGTCGCTCCCGGGATTTCCATCCTGGTACAAACGCGAAAGTGGCGCGGAAAAGAATAGAGTCGCCAGCCAGGCATTTTTATCCCGAAGAAAGGGAATGGTAATGCTGCACAAACCAGAAGAAAAGAAAAGGAAGGACACAGGTCCTGCGAACCAGAGAGACCGAGCTCGGGAGTCGGTTACGACCTGGGAAGGTATTAGCACCCAGATCGTCCGCCGTACCCGACGGGATCCACGCTTGCAAAAGAAACTGTTTCAAAGGGTGAGGGTATGAAAACTGCAGCAAAAGAAATGAAACTGGAACTGGAAAAGAAATGAAATAAGCAACAAAGAGAAAAAAAATGTAGGGAAAATAAAGATTGTGCTCGAACGGGCCCTACCCCGCTGCCTACGTACCTCATCAGGATAATGAGGATCAGAGACGCCGTAGTTCCCCTAACTAGGGGTAGAAAAGAAATTGCTTGTGAATTAAGGCTTGAACTGCCTATGTCAATGCTCAGGTGTTGCAGGCTCGGACGACGAGTGCGTAACCGTCTTGCAAAGTGACAAGTAGGAGCAAGTTCGCGTACGGAGCGAAGGAGATGAGAAAAGAATTCCCGAAGGAAAGACGCTTATTGTTTGTTTGTGTTTTTTAGAAGCTTTTATGAGTGTGTCACAAGGAAGTGAACTCAAGCTCTCGTCGATGGAATGTGCACTTGTCACTACATTCCAAGATGGAATAACAGAACAAGCACACTCAAGTAAGGAGAAGATCCCCAAAACTTGAACCCAAAGATTAGGGCCTAGGCTCACTAACTTGTTTACTTATTAAGTGTTTTGGTTATTTACAAATGAAGAAGTATTTTTTATGCTTTTCTTTATGAAGAAGATACCTTGATCAGACTTGTGCATCACAAGGTAAACATGTACTATCCCAAGATGGGAAGACTACAAGCATACCTCATGGGATAAGGCTATGGATCAATGCATCACTTCAAAGTTATTAAAGTATCTTTTAGAGTTATGAGATGAGAAGAGAAAAGGAACCAAAAGATCTCAAAGGGAAAACTCTAAAGGGGACTAAAATAATCCTAAGTATTCACATGCATGGATGGTCCTAGGTTAGTGAGGTTTCTACCCTAATGAAGAAGAGAAGAAGAATAGAAGAAGGGATGAGAAAGGCCTAAGCCCAACAACAAAGGGTTAGTAACATAAACATAAGAGGAAGATGAGAATTGGAGATGCGGAACTCAATTCCCACATCTCACACTTACCATAGCCCCTGCAAGGTTAGCAAAAATCCAGCAACTTGAACAACACAATCATGGAATTAATCATGCTCAAAGGTTCTTGTAACCAAGGATCGAACAACATGCCAAACATTGCAAATACACGACTTACGCGTCGAAACATGAAAGCATACATCAACCAGCAAGCAAGCCACCCTAAAACATCATGTTTAATGATCATGTAATGATCCATGGCAAATAAAACAAGCAAAGGGATCAAACAAGCTCAAAACAGCACAAAAAAACCATTCTGCATCAGTGTTAACCGGTTAACCCTATGCGTTAACCGGTTAACCAGCTCAAACCTGCACAAAATACGCACAAAACAGGGGCGTTAACCGGTTAACCATATACGTTAACCGGTTAACACTGTCAAAACAGCAACAAATCCTGCAGAAAACAGCACCTCAAAACAGCTTATTCAAATAATCTTGCACCAGACCAGCAATCAATTATACATGGAAAATTAGATCAATTCACATTAATCCATAACATTAAGCTCATGAACAATAACATTCGGATCCGGATACAAATCAATCAATCAATTCATGCAACACAATCAAATACACAAACACATGGTGGATCTAAAGCACAAGCATGCAAATAAGCTAAAAAACAGAGCTAGATCTGAAATTAACCAACCTACAAAGCGGAGGTATGCTTTGGTAATTGTTGATTGAGCTGAAAATGAGAGATCTCGCGCAAATCTTTGAAGATCCGATGCTAAGCTCCACTCTCCATGCAAAATAAATGCAAGAACAAGCTCTTGATGCAGAATTTTGATCCAAAAGCAATTCTAGATCTCAAACCAGATCTGAATCTTCAATAAAACCAGCAAAAAGATGCAAAGAAGCTGTGAATGGAGGCTTAGTTCCAAGATCTACACACCTCAAGGCAAGGTTGTATGATCTTCAAAGAGGAACTTTGAGTGATTTGGAAAATTGGGAGAGAAAAGTGAGAGAATTGTGAGTGAGAGGAATGAAAATTCAGAAAAATGAGAGTGAAAAAATGATTGAGAGCCCTTGGTTTGGAGGGAAATGGAATAAATATGGTTTAGGTTTGGGGCCCAAAATTTTGGTTTGGGATCCAAAAATATGGCTTGGCAAAGTGATTTGGATTTAGGGTTGGAATGAGGCTTGGATAAATGCTCTAGATCCTTCTCAAATTCAAATTTAATTCAAATGAATAAAAATCAGAAAATTGGAAAATGGAGCCAAAACCCACATGCTGATTTTGCTGCTGGAAATTCAAATTTCGCAGCTGTTAACCGGTTAACCATATGCGTTAACCGGTTAACGCATGCAAAATTTGAATTTCCCCCCTTTTGGTGGGAAACCTCAAAACTAAGCCGGCGCCTGCCGTTTCGAGCTGATTTTGATCTCATCCTTTCTTTTCCTCTTTTAAGCCTTGATCAGGACACAGAGCTTGTGCAGCATGATTCTGTGAGGTTCTTGCCAGGTTGATGCTCCTGATTTTTACTTGCAGTGCCTCAAATCTTCCAGATGGTTGGTCATATGCCTTATGCTAGAACATGTAAGTGTTATGCCTCATTTTTCTATGCAAAATGCTAAAGCTATGATATGTTATGATGAATTATGATGTGATATGATGCTTAAAATGAAGAGGGCAAATTTGGGGTGTTACAGCACGCCACACTCCTATGGCGCCCGCCATGTGTACAATATGGTGTGGAGAGTGGAGAACGTGGGGATTGGCATTTGAGGGAAGGCTTGAGACGTGTCCACGTCATGGCTGACCCCATGGCGCCAGCCACAGTGGGTGCCACAAGTGCAAAATGTTGAATTACTTGATTGCCGTTTTCAGCTCTTTTTTTCGTCCCTTTTCTCGGTCGAGGCTCCGATTAAAGTAAAAACCTGGAAACAAAGGAAAACATAGAAATAATATAACAAAATAGCAATAAAAACCTAGAATGCATGCGAAATCGGAGTCAGAAACGCAGTGAAATTCAGTGTTATCAGACCCTTTGCTCCTCCATAATCCCTAAGAAGTATTTCTTGAGGCTCTACCATAAATATCTTTTATCTAACTCTATATCTGAATGGTCAGAAGCTTCTATATCTCTTTCTCCTTTTGGATCCGGAGTTTCTGCCTCTGAAGCTGCCAGTGTTGCTTATCTAGCTTGTGAGAGCCTAGTGTTCAAAGATCTTTCTGGTTCTGCGTCAAAAGGAAAATCAGCTGAGGGATTTCATCGCATAAAAAATTGGACAAAGATCAATAATAATAAAATAAAAATAAAAATAAATAAAATAAAATTTTAGTTGCAGAGCAACAAAATTTTGATTGAACTCGAAATAAAACTCTATATTTTGGTAGTCCCCGACAACGACGCCAAAAACTTGATCGGAAAAATAGAAAGTGTACTATTTTTCCTATGTATTAATAATGGATAAAGTCTAAAAGGTCGATCTCAAGGACTGCGTATGGATAAAGTTCGAAGAATAATTCAATTAAACAAAAGATTGGGGATTTTGGGATTATTTGGTTTGATTATAAAAATAATTGTGAATATAATAAAGAGATGATTGGACAATTGAAAAATATATATGAGTAAAATATGCTAGAGATGATGTATGATCTACTTTAGTAACAACTCTGAAATAACACTGCAACAACCTATTTTAAATAATTAATTACCAGTTTTTTAGGGTACTTTCTCCTATGTCCTTAGTGAGAAATCCTATAATCATCCAACCTAATTCCTATGTCCATAGAGAATTACTGATGAAATTATGCATTCAATTATCAAGAATATTTCAGTTTCTATAGGGTATCCCTAGTCCTAGGTGATATCTAATATAGAATAATCTCAAGCAAATCATTAACAACGGCGGTCCAGCCTAATCATTAACCATAAATCAAATCCATTTTTACGACAGAGCAAGCATTAAGAAAATCAAGATATTAAATCGATTAGAGAAAAGAGATTGTCATTGCAAGAATAATATCAGAGTCAGTACATAATAAAATTAGGGACAACCCTAACATTTGGGGGTTAGCTAATCATAATATTCAATGAAAACATAAAGAAGAGTTTAGACATTACAAGAAAAAGGATGAAAATTGATCTTCGATGGATTTCGATAATGAAAATCTCCTTTGCATCCAAGAACCCTATAATTTTCTCTCAATATTTTTTAGCATAAAAATAAGTAGTCCTCCCAAAACCTAGCAAAAACTACCTAAATAGAAAAATATCGCCTTTGAAAGTTGTCCAATCTCCATTCAATGCCAAATCTTCTTCAAATAAAGGAAAGATTTAAAATCCTCTCTCCTGCCTGCCACAACCCTTAGCAGGCCACTATAGTGTTGGCTCAAAAATGACTTTGGGGGATTTTGCTGCTATGGTCAGTAGCAGGTGCTACAGGAGGTCGTAGCAGCCTACTGCCTCTAACCTCTAAAACTTTGAAAAATGAGGGAATATGTAACACCCCAAAGTCGATTTTGATTTAATTGATATGTTTGTTGTGAATTTTGATGATTTATTGATGATTTGATGTTTTGTAGAGAATTAGGTGTGACTTAATATTTTAATAATATTAGGATATTAAGTATAATGAGTTTATTTAATTATTTGAGATTAAAATAATTTAAATAAGAGAATAAAAGGACAAGGGTATTGAGGTCTTTTGGTAGAGGATTAGTGAGGGTAAGATGGGAAAATACTAAAATGGTCCTAGGGGCAAGAGTGACTAAGAGAGTGTAGCTGGGTTTTGTACGATCATTTGGAACGATCGAACTTTTGGGAGAAAAAAAGAAGAGCTTTGAGGAAGAAGAACTAGAGTGGAAGGCTTGAGGTTTTTGCGAGAAGTAATCGAAGAATTTACGGAACCTAAGGTATGAGGAGTATTTTTGTTCGGTATTGTTATGTAGAAATAGGAATTGGGGTTTTGAGGAAGAACTTAGGGTTTATGGGTTTTTGTTGAGAAATTGATGTATGATGATGATTTATAATGTATTTAGTGATAAAACATGATTATATATGATGTATTTGATGATATTATGATGGATGATGATTATGTTATGATTTTTCTGCTATACTGCTGCTGAATACTGAGTTTGTGAGTTTTATCGCAGAAGGGCGGTCCTGAAATCGCAGGTTTCCTCGCCAAATCATGAAGATCGCTTAGAGAGATACAACTTGCTTAGCGAGAAAGTAAGAACTTTGGAAACCAAAAACCCATGAGTTGGTCGCTTAGTGAGGGTCCCAGCTCGCTTAGCAAGACCTGACATGTTTTGAAAAATTATTTAATTCTCAAAAATTATATAATTGATGTGTTTTGTTTTTTTTAAGATGTTATGATGTTTTAGTGACGTTGTACAATGTGTTTAGAGGGTATTTGAGTAGAACTTGGTGATAAAAATGATGTATGATGAAAGGAGATGTTTAGGAGTTATGAGTTATGATGACATGATGTAAAGCAAGATGTTAAATGAGGAAAATATATGATGATTGATGATGAATGCAGATGCAATGCTTATGATGTTTGATGAGGTGTGTGTATATTGCATCTTGCATTCATGGCATGATTTATGAGGGGACTTTGGTCCATTGGTAGCTTCAATCCCATTATGCGGATTGAAGTGATATGATGTTATGATGTGCTCCCTTGTGGAGGGTTGATGGCCAAGTGTTCATCCATGAGGATGTTTCGGTACCACATGCATATTAAGAGTTTGAATTTTCATTATAAATGACATAGCATGAATTACATTGAGTTATGTAATGAGGTGATGTATTTGATGTTGTGAATATGTGGTGTTATTGATGATGTGAACAAATGAGCCGTGTGATGATTGATTATGTTTTTTGAACCCATGTTTATAAATTCTCATTTTTATATTACTTTATTGAATGTGAATTTACTCACCCTGACTGCCTTTTGTGATGGTCTATTATGCCATCCTGCAGATACTCAAGGTTAGCTCGATACACGTTTAGCTCGAAGTTAGTGAGTTTGTCATTGTTAGTTAGAAGTGGAGTCCTGCTCTGTGTCCAGTAACATCGGGATGGGTTTTCACTTGAGTTTTTTTTTCTTGAATTAAAATGTTGTTTCTTTTGATTTTATTGAGATTTAAATAACTTTTTGAATTAAATTATGAAGTTTTCTTTTGATGAAAGATGATGTTTTGTTTTCTGCTTCGTAGTTGTTGAAAAGAGTTTGGATTGTTCATGATTTTATAACCCATGTTACGAAACATGACTAATAAGATGTTTATGATGTTTGAGTTATGAATAAATGTGATGCCCTTTCATGAGGGAACTCTGATATTTGGTTTAATATGTTTTATATTAGTGATGGGTGTAACACGGTGGGAGAACTGACTTTAATTATGTCGCGGATAGCAAGAGTCGCCACCGACTTTTATTTTATCCAAAAGGAAAGGGTATAAAAGAACAGGAAAGACCTTAAGAGATATTTTTGGGTCCGGGGGGTAGGTTATGTAAAGGGAAGGTGTTAGCACCCTTTACATCCATGGTTATCCATGGGCTCTTAGTTACTTAGCTCACTTTTGAATTGTTTTTGAAAATGTGAAGTGTGTGAATAGAAAATTTTCATGTGAGTTAATAATGATCCATGTACGGATGCGTAAAAACTTGTTTTTGAAAATTTGTTTGAAATTTGTTAAGTGTTTGAAAATTTGAATGAAGTGAGCAAGCAACTAGGAGGTACCTACCCTAAAATTTAAGTCTTTTCTGTTCTTTATCCTTTAAATGGTAAGACTATCCCTATTATTAAGGAATAGGTAGTCATTACCTTGGATGTAAGGGACATGTGAGGGACATCTGTTTTGTGAAGGCAACTGTGGGGTGTATTAAGCATTTAGGAGGGACTATCATCATTATTCGAAAGGGACTTGATCTTTAAAGGCAACCATTAGGGACTTGATGATTTTTCTTTTAAGGGACTTGCTTTATACACCCCACTTGACCTTATGATTAGGCAACATTGAGGGATAGCCTTAGAAAGTGAGATGGCGATTAAAAAAATCGACTTACGTGTGTGAGTGTTTAATATTAATTTATCTTATAATTAAAGTGATCTAAATTTTATTTTTAAATTGAATACATGTTTACACTCCCTAAATTACTAACCATAACATAATTAAATAAATTCAATATTTACAAAATTACACCAAGAAGCAATTACATAATTATAATAATAAGCTAATTAAAGATAAATAGCAAAAATAAATATATAAGCAAAATATAAATAATAAGCAAAAATAATAAATAAGCAATAAATAAATAAAATAGGGGTTAGTAATAATAAGAATTAAAAATAGGGTTAGTAAAATAATAATGAAAAATTAAATAATGTTAGTGAAATAATAATAATAAAAAGTTAGTAATAACATGGTTAATAATAATAAATATAATTAGCAAAATATTATAAGAACAAAATTAAAACAATAAACAAAAGTTAGGTTTTTAATATGAACAATTAAATAATTATTATAGCATTTTAATTTATGTACAAATTATTAATTTATTTTTAGACATATTATAATTACAAAATTATTTACATATATATATATATATATATATATATATATATATATATATATATATATATATATATATATATATATATATATATATATATATATATATATATATATATATATATATATATATATATATATATATATATATATATATATATTAAAAGAACAAAAATTTATATTATAGACAATTTATAATTACATAAAGAAAAGTTTGATTATATTTATATTTATTAAAATTAATTATGTTAAATGAACATGTACAAGAATTATAAAATAAAAATTAGGTTTTTAATAAGTATTTAGAAAATAAATTAGGGTTTTGAAAATTAGGGTTTTGTTTAGAAAAATATTTTTTAGGGTTTTTAATTTAATAAAACTTTTAATAATATGCATATATTATATTTACATGTATAATAAAGAAAATAATTTTTGAATTAGAAAAATAAAAGTTTAGAACTTTAGAAAATAAAATGTTATTTTAGATATTTGAACATATATGTACAATACATAATTTTATTTTTTATTAATAATAAGAAACAATTAAACTAATTAATTAAAGAAATTAAAATAGAAAAAAGTGGTAAAAATAAGAACTTACCTTGGCTGGGTTTGAACCCAGGACACTCAGATTGCAAACATCAAAACGTACCACCAGACCAGCCATGCCTTGGTGATAATAGAATGGATCAATTTTGTTTTGTGCCTTGTCTTGGAAAATCCAGAAAATAAAAGAAAGCAAAAAGGCCTGGGGGAGGATTGAACCCAGGACCTTTGAACACAAGCAAACACGCATGACCGCCTGGCTGGAAGAGCCCACCTGGTAATATGATGGCAACATAATATAATATATTAAGTCTCCTTGTTATCCTGAAAAAATAGAAAAAATAATGTACGAGACCAGGACTCGAACTCAGGTTCCATAGTCAAACATGTACAAGCCTTTCCACTGGGACAAGCCACACGCTTGTAACAATAAACCAACCATAAAACAAAAAATATTTACAACACAATTCAAATTTCCCAGAACGCGCCATCTGCTTCTTCTTCAACCTCATACCTGCAAAATTAGCTGCGAATCCAGCTACGATATTTCCTGCGAAAAATAAATCCCAGCAAGACCTACGAAAATCAATGGGCAACAAAACTGTACAATTTCACAAAATTAAACACAGCAATATGATCCAGACATTCATGCGATTAATTCTATGTTTTTAGAATCCATTTATGTTCCTTAAATTAGAAACCCCTAAACCTAGGTCCAAACCCTAACAATGGTGTTTCATGAATTAGCCACGGTTCCTTTGATTTTTCTGTCCAGAAACGATCTACACAACATTATAAACAATATTAGGCAAGCAAAATCCATTAATATGCAGTGAATTAATGTAATCGAAAAAATGAAAAGCAAGAACAACTATGGCTCGGGTTGAACAATATGGCGTGTATGGGATGCATATGAGTGATGGTTTTGCTTCATGGATGACCAAGGAACATGTTTATGTTCTTGTTTTACCTTAAAACCACTTGTATGAAGGAATCTGAATGTAACTTTTTCAATGGTTTTTTGACTTTGTGAACTTACCTTTGGATGCAGCAAATTCGTGTCTTGATGATGGCATTATGTTTAGTACTTATAGGAGATGGAATTTAGGTCATAACATTGATTGATCATGTGGAAATTTTGATTTGAAAAGATTGAAATTGATCATGTCTTAAAATTCAAATATTTGTGCATGAAGGCTTGCTATTTTTGGATCAATCTCATGATTTCCTTCCCTTTCAACTTCAATCAATATTGAAGACCTTCTAGAAACCAAATCTCCATTAAATAACATATTTTCATATTTTATTTCTATTTAAAATGATTTTTTATGAATTAAATCAAAATAAATAAAAATAAAATAATAAAAATTCTGATTTTTAATCATTTGGGTCGTGCATGATGATATTGTATGGATTGGATCACAATTTGGCCAGCCCATTTGGAAAGAATTGGTTCTAGACCTCCATTTTCATCATAAACCATCACAAAATTTCCCAACTTTGCAAGGGCACATCTCCCTCAATTTTAATGCTATGAGGGTGTTCTTGGACATTTTGGAAAGCTTAAAGAGTCCTCTAAACAACCCCATTGGTTTCAGGTCCATATCATTTACCAATCTCAAGTTATGCCCTTTTGAAGTTGTTGACTTTTTGTTGACTTTTGAAACGACCTATAATGTCTTAGCTCATACCTTCCAAATGAAGCATTTTTGGGCTTGGCTTGTGAGACAAAAAGTTGTAGAGAATTCAATTTCCTTAAAAATGAGCTTTGAGTGGAGACTTGTTGATGAAGCATGTGAAAGTTATGGCTGGTCAAAGTTCAGTTGACTTTTGCTGAGGAAACCCTAATTTAGAAACTCCTGATTCTTGATGATCTGGAATCTCCTTGATGAATCATGATCAACCCTTGATCAAATGATGAATTTTACTTCATATACTTGATGTTGGCAAAAATTCATGAAGTTTGACTTTGGTTTGACCACAGTTGACCTTAGTTTGACTTTTTAACTACTTTGACTGATTTTGACCTATCTGATCATCTGACTGAGCAAACCTTTGGGAAAAGTCTTGAAACTTGTCATGGGGGTTCTTATACACATATAAGATGTTATAAAGCTCACTTGAGGTCTTGGAAGTCCATTTAGCCTGATTAAAGTCAAAACCCTAGTTTTGGATGCACTGCTTAGGAGGTGCATTGTCTGAGGGAATTGTCAACTCTTTTGACCAATTGTGAACTTTGTGAACCTTGTGAACCATCATAAAATGTCTTGTGAACCTCATGGGAGGTATTGTGAAGCTTGTGAACATTGTGAACCTTCAAGAAGTAATTTGTAGACTTCATGAACCTCATGAAAGGTTATATAAGCATTGTGAATCTTGTGAACCTTGTGAACCTTGTGAACCTTCTTAGCACACAAAGTCTTGTATTGTGAGGGCAAATTTTGGGGTGCAACAGCTGCCCCTGTTCAATTTTCTGAAACCTGAGGGGTTAGATTGGTATATTTGCCAGTCGTGACCTGGAAGGTTGAAGGGGATTGAACATAAAAGCCCAAAAATTTGTACTCACCAGTGCATAGCATGATATTGATGTTTTGGTTGTATATGCTTGAGTGGGCTTAAAGATGCCACTTAGAAGAACTGGAGATGGGCTTAGAGATGCCATCTAAAGTATCAGAATATAATGATGTCTTTATGTTGATACTGGATATCAGTACTAGGTCTTTGTATAGGCCGTCTCTGAATCATTTATGCAACATGATTTGAGTTGTTGGATGGACCAGTAGAAATAAATTTTGTGATGATTATCTCTTCTGGAAATATTTTGGATTAGGGAATGGATCTTTGTACAGACCGTTTGCCTATTCTCCAAGGGCCAAAAGAACGTCAGGATTTGTTCTTAAGGATCAAAAGAACGCCAGGATTTGTTCTTCTGAGTAAAATGTCTTGAACCAGGGGTCAAAAGAGCGTCAGGATTTGCTCTTAAGGGTCAAAAGAACGTCAGGATTTGTTCTTCTGAAAGAGTCTTGAACAAGAGGCCAAAAGAGCGTCAGGATTTGCTCTTAAGGATCAAAAGAACGTCAGGATTTGTTCTTCTGAAAGATGCCTTGAACCAGGGAATGGATCTTTTTACAGACCGTTTGCCTGCTATTCGAGGATATTTTGAGTAGTGTATGGATCATCTCTGACCTGTTGTGAATTATTGATGCTGTTTTATCTGCATGTAACTATCCTGCAAGGAGAATGTTAGTTTATGCAATATGTATGCATGCATAGTATGATGCACCTAAGTAAATGTATTATGTATTTATGGATGTGTATGTTATGGTATGATGTAAATGATGTATGTATGATATGATACTGCCGGAAGAGTCTGGATGTCTTCGTATAACAAGTGCTGGCCAGGGAAAATAAATCCCGATTCGTTGTTGAGGAATATGAAGAACTCGTTCCCGTCTTGCTTGATAATATACATAACCTTCCGTATGCTGGGGATAGTAAGGTATATATAACCTCCCGTATGCTGGGGATAGCAAGGCATATATAACTTCCTGTCTGCGTTTGATAGTAGGGTAGATATAGCATCCCGTCCTCGTTCGTCGTACCCTTATTGGAAAGTAAATTCTGAATATCCGTATGAGGATAAAAGAGATGGATATAAATTCCAGGGGAGATGAGACTTTATGAAGATGGATTCGTCCTACTGAGGGTTTGTAACTGTCTTGTAAAGATGAACAGGCGAAGCTTCGTTGAAATCCTTCCCTCGTTCGTCCTTAGTAAATACTATTACTGCATTTTCATGCATTTCTGGTAAACATCAATCATATTCAAACGCATACATACATTCAAACACAACCAATGGACGTTTCGCTTATGTAAATAGGGTAAAAGTAAATCTGGATTCAAAAGATGGAATTTATTTATATCAAAAAGTGACCCATACACGGGTAAATTTGTACAAGGAGACATAAACCCTAGTAAGAGGATTTTGTCATAAAACTTTACAAAACAAAGAAAATCAGCTATGTGGGAAATAATCCCATTGAGTTTCAATTCTACTATTGCCATTATCTTCAAGTATCTCATCTTCTGCTGTTGGGACGGAAATGATTGGATTGAGCTTTATCTGTTCGAGCTTGGTTGCAGTTTTATGGGTGATCCAAACGAGACATAGTCATACGCTTTAATCCCTAATTTTTGCCTGGATTGCCCTTTTAGGTTTTCAATCCACCGGGATACCCTTTTTTGCCCAAGCCGCCTTTTCAGGTTTTCGACTTTCCGGGTGTACATCTTTTTATATATATCCCTAATATTTGCCCAAACCCTTTTGGTTTGCCGGGATGCCCTTATTTTTGCCTAGGCCAGTCAACCTAGCGGGTCTCTTTTTATGCGTAGTATTTTTTTAACTATGTATGCGTTTACAGGCTGTGGGAAATCTTCACCATCCATAGTAGTGAGTATCATGGCACCTCCCGAGAACACTGTCTTGACTACAAATGGTCCTTCATATGTTGGAGTCCACTTGCCCCTAGGATCACCCTGTGGTAATATAATACGCTTGATTACCAAGTCACCAGCCTGATATACCTTTGGCTTAACCTTCTTATTAAAAGCTTTGATCATTCGTTTCTGGTACATCTGGCCATGACAAACTGCTGCTAACCTCTTCTCATCAATCAAATTTATCTGGTCAAGTCGAGTCTGAATCCACTCATCTTCATCCAAGCCTGCATCCCTCATAATTCTTAAGGAGGGAATCTGAACTTCAATGGGTAGAACTGCTTCCATACCATAGACTAAGGAGAATGGGGTTGCCCCTGTTGAAGTACGTACTGTGGTACGATAACCATGAAGAGCAAACGGTAACATCTCATGCCAATCCTTATAAGTAACAGTCATCTTCTGTACAATCTTCTTAATGTTCTTATTAGAAGCTTCAACTGCCCCATTCATCTTTGGACGATACGGAGAAGAGTTATGATGCTTAATCTTGAACTGCGTGCAGAGATCAGTAATCATAGTGTTGTTCAGATTAGATCCATTGTCAGTGATAATCCTTTCAGGGATGCCATACCTACATATGAGATTATTCTTAATGAACCGAGCCACAACATTCTTGGTAACAGATGCAAATGAAGCTGCCTCCACCCACTTCGTGAAGTAATCAATAGCAACCAGGATGAAACGATGCCCATTAGAAGCAGTAGGCTTGATCTCACCAATCATATCAATGCCCCACATGGCAAAGGGCCAAGGAGCAGTCAACACATTCAAAGGTGATGGAGGTACATGGACTTTATCAGCATAAATTTGACACTTATGACAAGTTCTGGAGTGTTGATAGCAATCAGCTTCCATGGTAGACCAATAGTAACCTGCTCTCAATATCTTCTTTGCCATAGTATGACCACTAGAATGAGTGCCAAAGATCCCATCATGCATATCCTCCATGATCTCAATTGCTTCCTTCTTATCCACACAACGAAGCAACGTTGAATCATGATTGCGCTTGTACAAAATGCCATTACTCAAAAAGAACTTAGCGGAGAATCTTCTCAGAAACTTCCTATCTTTGACAGATGCCCCTTCAGGGAACTCCTGAGCTTCAAGATATCTTTTTACTTCATAGAACCAAGGCTTCTCCTCTGCCCCTTCTGTGTCAATCTCATTGCAATATGCAGGCTTTTCAAATCTATCAATAGTAATCTTGGGAGCTTCATCATCCCAACTGATCTCAAACATTGATGCCATGGTAGCTAATGCATCTGCCAACTGGTTCTCTCTTCGTGGAATGTGTCCAAAGGTAATCTCTTTGAAATGTGGGATTAAAGACAACACATGCTCTCTGTAAGGAATGAGGTTATCATGCTTGGTATCCCAATCTCCTTTAATTTGACTTACTACCAGGGCTGAATCTCCATACACATCAAGGAACTGAATCTTCATATCAATAGCAGCTTTAATACCCAGGATACATGCCTCATACTCAGCCATGTTATTGGCACAATAGAAACAAAGTCTGGCAGTAATCGGGGTATGACAACCTTCAGGGGAACTAATCACAACACCAACACCATTACCAAGTGCATTAGTGGCACCATCAAAAACCATAGTCCATCGGGATCCTTGTTCAGGTCCGTCATATTGTCCAGGTTCTTTGGTAATAATCATAATGTCTTCATCAGGGAACTCAAAACTCATTGACTGATAATCATCCACTGCTTGATGAGCCAAATGATCAGCAACAACACTTCCCTTGATGGCTTTTCTGAGTAGTATACTGTATGTCATATTCTGTCAAGATCATTTCCCATCTTGCAAGTCTTCCGGAGAGAGCAGGTTTCTCAAATATGTACTTGATTGGATCTATCTTCGAAATCAATAAGGTAGTATGAGTCAACATATACTGTCTTAGTCGGCGAGCAGCCCATGCCAAAGCGCAGCAAGTTTTCTCGAGCAGTGAGTATCTTGTTTCACAGTCGGTAAACTTTTTGCTAAGGTAGTATATTGCCTGCTCTTTTCGACCAGACTCGTCATGTTGCCCCAACACACACCCCATCGAATTGTCTAACACTGTTGAGTACATAATCAAGGGTCTTCCATCAACTGGTGGCATCAAAATTGGTGGTTCTAGCAGGTATCTCTTGATTTCATCAAAGGCAGTCTGGCACTCATCATTCCATTCCATCACCTGATCTTTCTTCAACAACTTGAAAATTGGCTCACAGATGGCAGTTAATTGGGAAATAAATCTTGCAATGTAGTTCAATCGTCCCAAGAAACCTCTAACCTCCTTCTCAGTACGGGGACCTGGCATCTCTCGTATAGCTTTCACTTTTGCAGGATCCACTTCAATACCTTTTCCACTGACAATGAAACCCAGGAGTTTTCCAGATCTAACTCCAAAAGTACACTTGTTTGGGTTCAACCTCAACTTGTATTTCTTCAACCTCTCAAACAACTTGTGCAGATGATCAAGATGTTGCTCTTCATTATGAGACCTGGCTATCATATCATCTACATATACCTCTATCTCATGATGAATCATATCATGAAACAAAGCCACCATAGCGCGCTGATATGTTGCCCCTGCATTCTTCAAACCAAATGGCATCACCTTATAGCAAAAAGTTCCCCACTGTGTCACAAATGTTGTCTTCTCCATATCTTCAGGTGCCATCTTGATTTGATTGTAACCAGAGAAACCATCCATAAAAGAGAATACCTTATGCTGAGCAGTGTTGTCTACCAGAATATCAATATGAGGAAGTGGAAAGTCATCTTTAGGGCTAGCCTTGTTCAAATCTCTGTAGTCCACACACATACGTACCTTACCATCTTTCTTAGGAACTGGTACCACATTTGCAACCCACTGAGGATAAGAAGTCACTGCTAAGAACCTTGCATTGAACTGTTTCATTACCTCTGCCTTGATCTTTTCTGACATCTCAGGACGCATACGACGAACCTTCTGCTTCTTTGGACGACAATCTTCTTTCACTGGTAAACGGTGAACCACAATGTCTGTATCCAACCCTGGCATATCTTCATAAGACCAAGCAAAGATCTCCACATAGTCACGTAACATCTGAATCAATCTGATCTTGACACTGTCCTCTAAATCAGCCCCTATCTTGACCTCTTTTCTGTTTTCTTCAGTTCCCAAATTCACAACTTCGACTGGCTCTTCATGTGGCTGCATAGCTTTCTCTTCTTGTTGTAACAACCTAGCAAGCTCTACAGGTATTTCACAATCATCCTCATTTCCGTCTTCAGTTTGATAGATCGGATTCTCGAAATTATAATCGGCAATAGTAGAACTGTTATCAACAGGATCCAGAGTGGATGAGGATCTGCATTTTAGTGATGTGGGTGTGTGTAAGAACACATAGCTGATAAAACAAAAATAAAAGAAAAGAAAGACAAGGAACACCATATTTACGAAAACGAAATGTCCACTGATTTTATTGAATGAAGTATGCAAATGAAATGACAGCCCGTAACAAGCACACCATTGTGCCCCGGGTAAGGCACATGGCTTGAAAGTTTTATTGTTCAAGAAATTACAAACTTAAAAAGCAACAACACAGTAATAGTATTTACTCCTGACTAAAGGAGATAGGGATAACATCTTCAGCTTTCCAATTATTGAGTCCAGCACCCACAGTAGGAAAAATCCACGCATCCAAGTTGTAGTCTTCATCTTGATCTCCCGCAGCATTGATCTGGTTCTTCACAACCCCTTGATTAGTGATACGAGCAGCACGAGCACGACGAACAGCCTTCTGGGACTCTTCATCCACCACAGCTCTAGCATCATTGAGGGAAGCCATTGCCATTGTTGGAGGCTTTCTGGTGACCACAGGAACTTTCTTCACAACAGGAGGAGCTACATAATCATTAACAACCCAGGGAACTACTTCAAATGTCTGACACGGAGTCTCAATGTATTCACCTTGCATTTCCAGATACTTGAAGGTATTCACATGGCTGACAAAGTATTCTTCTTCTCCATAGACAGTAACAACCTTTCCATCCACCGGATATCTCAACTTTTGGTGCAATGTAGAGGTTACAGCACCTGCCCCATGGATCCAGGGACGACCAAGCAGACAAGAGTACGAAGGACGAATATCCATCACAAAAAATGTAGCAGTAAACACCTGGGAGCCAACTTTGATTGGAAGATCAATTTCTCCATGCACTACTCTTCTAGAACCATCAAAAGCCTTCACCACAATGTTACTAGGCTTTAGCACAGCATCTTCAGGACTTAATTTGTTCAGGACTTCCTTAGGCAACACATTCAAAGAGGAACCATTGTCTATCAGCACATGTGACAGGGTAGTGCCCCTACATTCAATTGAAATATGCAAGGCCCTGTTATGATCCCTCTTGGCAGGGGTCAAATCAGCATCAGAAAATCCTAACCCATTGTCATAGGTCAGGTGGGCAACACAATTCTCAAACTGGTCAACAGAGATAGCATTAGGTACATGAGCAGTCTTCAGAAACTTGATCAAGGACTTGGCATGAGCCTCGGAACATAACAACAAGGACATCATAGAAATCTTTGAGGGAGTATGCCCCAGTTGATCAACAATGTCATAATCACTCTTACGAATGATTTTCAATACTTCTTCCATCTGCTTAGAGAGGTCATCAGCAGCTGGCACATTAGTAGATACAGGCTCAATAACAGGACCTTTGCCCCGAGCATCAGTGGTGGAAGTAGCAGCAGGAGTAACTGCATTCTTAGAAGTAACTGGAGGAGAGAAGACTCTTCCACTACGTGTGATCTTACTAGATCCAGCAATATGGTCAACATCAATAGGCACATCAGCTACAGGCTCTTACTTGACACCATGGATGTAAACGTCAGACCCATAGTGCCAAGGTACAACTTTGTCAGACGTATATGGGATAGGACCAGGAGTAGTAATGACCACCGGAGCTACTCTGGCTTCAGCAACAACTTTCACGGGACCTTCAGCAGTAATTTTGATTGGACCCTGATGAGTGATTTTAATGGGACCCTTTGAAGTGATTCTTATTGGTACTTTGTCAACCATGTCAACCTCTTCAGTCTTCTTACCCTGCGTAATATGATCTACCATACTCTCCACAGAAGACGGTCTTCTTTCAAACACTATAGTATACTTATCCATGAGACGCTGAATTCCATCTTTCAATCTGAAGCACTTCTCTGGATTATACTCACAATAAACACAATCTTCACGACAACCCGGAAAGAACCCAGCTTGTACCAACTTCTTTCTGATGACAGACAATGGTGTGGTCAATTCATCAACTGCATGGATATGCAGATCTTCCTCAATGGCATTGACAGTCTTCTCGTGGTTTGGCATTGGAGCAGTAATCACATTGGGAGTACCCGGAGGATCAAACTCAATTTCTCCAGCATCAATCATATCCTGAATTTTATTCTTCAAGATCCAGTAGTTATTAGTATCATGTCCCTGACAGTTTGAATGGTATGCACACCGTGCATTGGGGTTGTACCTTGGAGAGGTAACATTAGGATTCTGAGGAGCCTCTTTCAAGGTAATGAGTTCAGCCTTCAACAAATGTTGCAATGCCTGAGCCATTGACATGTTGATCTTCGTGAACTGCCTTCTAGCCCTCTATTGGTTGCCCTGTGGCTGCTCTGTTGTTGCAGGAGTTGGATTTGAAATATGCACTGCACTAACAGACTGATGTCTTCTGTTACGATCAGGTTGACCATAAACAGCATTGGATTCTTTCTTCCCAGTGGGAGGCTTCTTTGCAGAACCTGATGAAGAAGTGCCCACATGAATCTTACCATTCTTTATACCATTCTCTACTCGCTCTCCTGTCATGATCAACTCAGTGAAGCCAGATGATGAGCTTCCAATGAGATGACTGTAGAACGGACCATTTAGCGTACACATGAACATATCAACCAATTCCCTGTCGGTCAAAGGGGGTTGAACTCTTCCAGCTAAATCTCTCCACTTCTGAGCATACTCTTTAAAACTCTCTTTGGCACCCATAGACATGCTCTGAAGCTGCATGCGAGTGGGGGCTAAGTCAGCATTGTATTGGTACTGCTTATAGAAAGCTTCAGCAAGATCATTCCAGTCTCTGATGTTGACACTCTCCAACTGATAATACCATTCTAGCTGAGCTCCAGATAAGCTCTCTTGAAAGAAATGGATCCACAACTTTTTATCAGCAGTGTGAGGTTGGATCCTGCTGACATAAGACCTCAAATGCAGCTTGGGACAAGAGACCCCATCATAAATAACAAAGGTAGGAACCTCGAAACCAATGGGTATAACAACCCCAGATATCAGACTCAAATCTTCAAAATCCAGCCCAGATGATTTCTGCAACTCTATGGCATCCATCCTATCCACCAGCATCTTGAATTTGTCTTCATTAGGCTCATGGTAGTAATTAGCCTCAGAATCAGAGTCCCCCATAGTGTTGTGGAGACTGCCTCCCTCTTTTTCGGATTCCTCAGATTCATAGTCTTCAGCTGGTTCTTTGGTCTTGGCAAGACCTTTGAACCTTCTTCCCATGTTGATCAAACCAGCAGACCTTTTAGTCTTCTTAGTCTTCTTGGCCAGCAGTGCCTTCAATTCATCCTGCCCCTTGGACAGGTTCAAGATCAGCTCTTGGAACTGCGCATTTTGTGCCTGGAGATCCTTAACTGATTGTTCAAGAGCCATTGCTGAAATAAACAGCGAGAAGATGAGAAACCTGTGCACAATTATAGACCTGTGATGCAATGAAATGATATGTGAATGCATATGCAATGTTTTCAAGGACCGCAGGATTTAAATTTGCTTAGACAAACAAGAAGGTAAACTTTTATTAGTAATAAATTTGTTTTGCCTTTTAGGCTTACAAAAATGAAAAGAAATAAGTACAAAAGATGGGGTTTTAAGTCTCCCATGGACGTTTCCTCTTTGTGTTGAGGTATGAGTTAAGGTTCCGTTCTTCATGAAGTTGCTTTGTTAGTTCCAGGATTCTTTCTTGGCTTGCTTTGTAATGAGCCTCGAAAGTATCCCTTTGCTCCTTCAGTTGGATCCATGATCTCTGCAAGTCTTCCATATCAGTAGGCATGTCTGGGTGAAGGATGGTATAAGCTGTGTCTCCTTCAGCAACAGGTTCCATGGTTACTGGTAGGACGGCAGGATATGGCATCATGAGAGTCTGAGCACGGGATCGTACCCATCTGAGATAAGCCTCCATAGGAATAGTGTACTTAGGCTCCAGTGTCTTGCTGTCAACCCTGTTTACTTTTCCCCATGCTCGTATGAATCTCTGACGGTAACCCTGAAGATCGTTGTCGTAATCAAACACAATGCCCTGAATCAACATGTCATGTGGACCATCACTCCGAGCATAACCAAATTGTCGTAAAGCTAGAGAGGGGTTGTAGGTGATGCCTCCTCTTATGCCTAGAAGTGGCACATTAGGAAACTCCCCACAACGGTCAATGATGGTTACATTCTCCATAGATCTGGAGCACCAATGGATAACTGAGTGAGAAAGTGACATGATCCTCTTGGACCATCTGAATCCTTGCTCATTCTTCATTACTGAGCGAGGAAGGTGAGAAATAAACCACCTAGAAAGTAGAGGTATGCAGCACATCAAAGTTCCTCTTGCCCTTGTAGTACGGGTATGAAGGGAATGCAGGATGTCTCCAAGCAATGTAGGCACTGGATTGTGACTCAGGAATATGTTGATGTCATGAACGTCTATGAACTGATCTGGATTGGGGAACAATACTAAGCCATATATCAGCAAGGCTAAGATCTCCTCAAAAGCATCATAGCTCATGGCCTTCAAGAACACTTGAGCCTTTTCTATCAACACCTTAGCTAGAATACCCTTGACTCCGCTTCTCGTTTCTAGAACAATGTCAGACTTCTTCAAATGTAGAGCTGTAGCAATAACCTCTGGTTTAAGTTCCTTCTCCAAGCCTGTGAATGGTCTTTGATCAAGAACAGGTATACCCAGAAGTTTAGAGAACTCCTCCATGGTTGGAACCAGCTGATAGTCAGGGAATGTAAAGTAGTGGTGCTTAGGGTCAAAGAACTGAAACAGAACACTCATCATGTCTTCATTGAACCCTGAAGTGACTAGATCCAGTAGGTGACCATGTCTCTTGATGAACTGGGAATGATCAGACACTTGAGAAACCAACTCTTTAAGCTTAGCAGGTATGCCCACAAAGATGATCCTGATGGTGTTTCTACGAGCAGAAGCCATGACCTGCAACAAAGAACAAAGATAAATCATTTGGTCCTTGAAATGGTTAGTGAAAATGCTATGCTTATGATGCATGATGATGTCATGATGTTATGTTAAATCACAAACATGTGGCACACACAAACAAGTCACACCATAGTCCTAGGCTTAAAGGCTTGCCTGAGGTTTAAGGTAAGTACCCTCCCCTGAAGTTAGATGGTTCATCCTGTCCTACAAAAGTAACCAGGTTCTAAGGGATCTCAATATCATTGATCCTTCACAAGGGTGGTTGTTCAGAAGGCAACTTACTTGCCAACCAAAACCCTCCAAGTTTAAGATCTCAATGAGCGTAGCATCGAGTATCAACCAACTTCAGTCTTCACCAAAGCCGGTTATCTCACTACTTTTCTAAAGGAAAAGATGGTATAACTAGGGTTCTAAAAGTTAGTTAGTGTATTGACAACGTATGGCAGTCTCATATTATTCTCAACTTGACTTAAGGAACATAAGCACCAACCAAGAAGTCACACTAACTATGGCCACCAGATCAACCATATCGGTATACGCCGTACAGTTTCCTTGGTCTATTGCCATTTACCTAAGGTACACTAGATCCGGGTTAGGATCTTTCACACATAAGAGCACCCAACAGATAAGTATAAAGCAAACAAGGCAAACAATTTTAAAGTGATCTAATTCCTAAGGGTACCCCTCTTTAAAATTCCCCAGCAGAGTCGCCAGTTCTGTAACACGGTGGGAGAACTGACTTTAATTATGTTGCGGATAGCAAGAGTCGCCACCGACTTTTATTTTATCCAAAAGGAAAGGGTATAAAAGAACAGGAAAGACCTTAAGAGATATTTTTGGGTCCGGGGGGTAGGTTATGTAAAGGGAAGGTGTTAGCACCCTTTACATCCATGGTTATCCATGGGCTCTTAGTTACTTAGCTCACTTTTGAATTGTTTTTGAAAATGTGAAGTGTGTGAATAGAAAATTTTCATGTGAGTTAATAATGATCCATGTACGGATGCGTAAAAACTTGTTTTTGAAAATTTGTTTGAAATTTGTTAAGTGTTTGAAAATTTGAATGAAGTGGGCAAGCAACTAGGAGGTACCTACCCTAAAATTTAAGTCTTTTCTGTTCTTTATCCTTTAAATGGTAAGATTATCCCTATTATTAAGGAATAGGTAGTCATTACCTTGGATGTAAGGGACATGTGAGGGACATCTGTTTTGTGAAGGCAACTGTGGGGTGTATTAAGCATTTAGGAGGGACTATCATCATTATTCGAAAGGGACTTGATCTTTAAAGGCAACCATTAGGGACTTGATGATTTTTCTTTTAAGGGACTTGCTTTATACACCCCACTTGACCTTATGATTAGGCAACATTGAGGGATAGCCTTAGAAAGTGAGATGGCGATTAAAAAAATCGACTTACGTGTGTGAGTGTTTAATATTAATTTATCTTATAATTAAAGTGATCTAAATTTTATTTTTAAATTGAATACATGTTTACACTCCCTAAATTACTAACCATAACATAATTAAATAAATTCAATATTTACAAAATTACACCAAGAAGCAATTACATAATTATAATAATAAGCTAATTAAAGATAAATAGCAAAAATAAATATATAAGCAAAATATAAATAATAAGCAAAAATAATAAATAAGCAATAAATAAATAAAATAGGGGTTAGTAATAATAAGAATTAAAAATAGGGTTAGTAAAATAATAATGAAAAATTAAATAATGTTAGTGAAATAATAATAATAAAAAGTTAGTAATAACATGGTTAATAATAATAAATATAATTAGCAAAATATTATAAGAACAAAATTAAAACAATAAACAAAAGTTAGGTTTTTAATATGAACAATTAAATAATTATTATAGCATTTTAATTTATGTACAAATTATTAATTTATTTTTAGACATATTATAATTACAAAATTATTTACATATATATATATATATTAAAAGAACAAAAATTTATATTATAGACAATTTATAATTACATAAAGAAAAGTTTGATTATATTTATATTTATTAAAATTAATTATGTTAAATGAACATGTACAAGAATTATAAAATAAAAATTAGGTTTTTAATAAGTATTTAGAAAATAAATTAGGGTTTTGAAAATTAGGGTTTTGTTTAGAAAAATATTTTTTAGGGTTTTTAATTTAATATACAAAACTTTTAATAATATGCATATATTATATTTACATGTATAATAAAGAAAATAATTTTTGAATTAGAAAAATAAAAGTTTAGAACTTTAGAAAATAAAATGTTATTTTAGATATTTGAACATATATGTACAATACATAATTTTATTTTTTATTAATAATAAGAAACAATTAAACTAATTAATTAAAGAAATTAAAATAGAAAAAAGTGGTAAAAATAAGAACTTACCTTGGCTGGGTTTGAACCCAGGACACTCAGATTGCAAACATCAAAACGTACCACCAGACCAGCCATGCCTTGGTGATAATAGAATGGATCAATTTTGTTTTGTGCCTTGTCTTGGAAAATCCAGAAAATAAAAGAAAGCAAAAAGGCCTGGGGGAGGATTGAACCCAGGACCTTTGAACACAAGCAAACACGCATGACCGCCTGGCTGGAAGAGCCCACCTGGTAATATGATGGCAACATAATATAATATATTAAGTCTCCTTGTTATCCTGAAAAAATAGAAAAAATAATGTACGAGACCAGGACTCGAACTCAGGTTCCATAATCAAACATGTACAAGCCTTTCCACTGGGACAAGCCACACGCTTGTAACAATAAACCAACCATAAAACAAAAAATATTTACAACACAATTCAAATTTCCCAGAACGCGCCATCTGCTTCTTCTTCAACCTCATACCTGCAAAATTAGCTACGAATCCAGCTACGATATTTCCTGCGAAAAATAAATCCCAGCAAGACCTACGAAAATCAATGGGCAACAAAACTGTACAATTTCAAAAAATTAAACACAGCAATATGATCCAGACATTCATGCGATTAATTCTATGTTTTTAGAATCCATTTATGTTCCTTAAATTAGAAACCCCTAAACCTAGGTCCAAACCCTAACAATGGTGTTTCATGAATTAGCCACGGTTCCTTTGATTTTTCTGTCCAGAAACGATCTACACAACATTATAAACAATATTAGGCAAGCAAAATCCATTAATATGCAGTGAATTAATGTAATCGAAAAAATGAAAAGCAAGAACAACTATGGCTCGGGTTGAACAATATGGCGTGTATGGGATGCATATGAGTGATGGTTTTGCTTCATGGATGACCAAGGAACATGTCTATGTTCTTGTTTTACCTTAAAACCACTTGTATGAAGGAATCCGAATGTAACTTTTTCAATGGTTTTTTGACTTTGTGAACTTACCTTTGGATGCAGCAAATTCGTGTCTTGATGATGGCATTATGTTTAGTACTTATAGGAGATGGAATTTAGGTCATAACATTGATTGATCATGTGGAAATTTTGATTTGAAAAGATTGAAATTGATCATGTCTTAAAATTCAAATATTTGTGCATGAAGGCTTGCTATTTTTGGATCAATCTCATGATTTCCTTCCCTTTCAACTTCAATCAATATTGAAGACCTTCTAGAAACCAAATCTCCATTAAATAACATATTTTCATATTTTATTTCTATTTAAAATGATTTTTTATGAATTAAATCAAAATAAATAAAAATAAAATAATAAAAATTCTGATTTTTAATCATTTGGGTCGTGCATGATGATATTGTATGGATTGGATCACAATTTGGCCAGCCCATTTGGAAAGAATTGGTTCTAGACCTCCATTTTCATCATAAACCATCACAAAATTTCCCAACTTTGCAAGGGCACATCTCCCTCAATTTTAATGCTATTAGGGTGTTCTTGGACATTTTGGAAAGCTTAAAGAGTCCTCTAAACAACCCCATTGGTTTCTTGTCCATATCATTTACCAATCTCAAGTTATGCCCTTTTGAAGTTGTTGACTTTTTGTTGACTTTTGAAACGACCTATAATGTCTTAGCTCATACCTTCCAAATGAAGCATTTTTGGGCTTGGCTTGTGAGACACAAAGTTGTAGAGAATTCAATTTCCTTCAAAATGAGCTTTGATTGGAGACTTGGTGATGAAGCATGTGAAAGTTATGGCTGGTCAAAGTTCAGTTGACTTTTGCTGAGGAAACCCTAATTTAGAAACTCCTGATTCTTGATGATCTGGAATCTCCTTGATGAATCATGATCAACCCTTGATCAAATGATGAATTTTACTTCATATACTTGATGTTGGCAAAAATTCATGAAGTTTGACTTTGGTTTGACCACAATTGACCTTAGTTTGACTTTTTAACTGCTTTGACTGATTTTGACCTATCTGATCATCTGACTGAGCAAACCTTTGGGAAAAGTCTTGAAACTTGTAATGGGGGTTCTTATACACATATAAGATGTTATAAAGCTCACTTGAGGTCTTGGAAGTCCATTTAGCCTGATTAAAGTCAAAACCCTAGTTTTGGATGCACTGCTTAGGAGGTGCATTGTCTGAGGGAATTGTCAACTCTTTTGACCAATTGTGAACTTTGTGAACCTTGTGAACCATCATAAAATGTCTTGTGAACCTCATGGGAGGTATTGTGAAGCTTGTGAAGCTTGTGAACCTTCAAGAAGTAATTTGTAGACTTCATGAACCTCATGAAAGGTTATATAAGCATTGTGAATCTTGTGAACCTTGTGAACCTTCTTAGCACACAAAGTCTTGTATTGTGAAGGCAAATTTTGGGGTGCAACAATGGGGTAGAAAGGGTGTTACATTTGTGGTATCAGAGCAGGTCGGTTTGTCCATTCGTGTCGTTTCTTCGTTAGTCGTGTCGGTTTTTGAGTATGAGTGTATTGTGGTTGAGTTGTTTTCTGATGTTGTTGGTGATTTGTAGAATTTTTGCGAATCGTGCTCTTACGGATGTGGTAGCTGCACTTGCTAAAGCTACGGCGCAGAACAATGTTCACGATGAATTTCATGCCTTGGGGGTATTTCAGAGGAATAATCTTCCTAAGTTTGAGGGTAGTCATGAATCGGGGAACACGTATAAGTGGCTTAAGCCGATTGAGAAGATTTTTAGGACTATTGCGTGCCCCGATACTCATAAGGTGCAGTTTGGCACCCACATGCTGGATGAAGAGGCTGAGGATTGATGGGATAATACCCGTCAGAGATTGGAAGGAGTTGGGGATGCAATAACCTGGAATGTGTTTAGGAGGGAATTTCTGAGTAAGTAAATTCCTGAAGACGCTCGTGGCAAGAAAGAGGTTGAATTCTTAGAGCTGAAGTAGGGGAACATGACAGCGGCAAAGTATGCTGCCAAGTTTGAGAGGTTAGTGAAGTTATGTCTTCACTACAACCGTGATGGTGTTGGGTTGTCTAAGTGCTTGAAGTTTGAGAATGGGTTGAGACCAGAGATCAAGCAAGTGATTGGGTGTCAGCAGATTCGCATGTATGCTGAATTGGTGGACAAAAGTAGAATTTGCGATGAGGATAGCCGAGCTCGATCTGCTCACTATAAGCAGGTTAGTGAGAATAAAGAGAATGGTCAATTTAGAGGAAAACCTTATGCGACTCCAAATGACAAAGGGAAGTCGAAGGTTACTGATGGGAATAAGCCAAGTGGGGGAGCAGGTTCCACTCCTCTCAAGTGTTATAAGTGTGGTGAAGCGGGTCACAAATATGACGTGTGCACTGCTACTATGATTAGATGTTACAAATGTGGAAAGAGGGGTCACATGAAGGATGCGTGTCCGAATGCAGGACCAACTTGTTTTAATTATGGTGAAGAGGGACATATTAGTACTCAATGTCAGAAATCGAAGAAGGTTGCTACTGCTGCTTAGACTACTGGTAGAGTGTTCGCTTTGAGTGGCTCAAAAACTCAAAAGAAGGATAACTTAATACGAGGTACTTGTTTTATTAATGATGTTGAGTTGGTTTCTATAATTGATACTGGTGCTACTCATTCGTTTATTTCGCTTGAGTGTGCGACCAGGTTGAATTTTCCTCTGACTGTCATGAATGGTAATATGTTGATTGAGATGCCTGATGATGGTTCAGTTACGACTAACCGTGTGTGTTTGAAATGTCCTATGACCATTTATAGTAAGGATTTCTTGATGGATTTGGTGTGTTTACCTTTACTTCATATGGATATTGTGCTTGTTATGAAATGGTTGGAGTTCAACTCTGGGCATATCAATTGTTATGCAAAGACGGTGGAGTTTCCAGAGTTTGGTGATTGTGGGGAGATGATGTTTTTATCCGCGAAGCAAGTAGGTGAAATGTTAGGAGATGAAGCTCAGATGTTTGTTGTGTTTGCGACATTACAAGTTGATTGTGAATAGGCGAGTGTTGAGTTACCTGTTGTCCGAGAATTTCCTGATGTGTTTACGGATGACATTAGTGATTTGCCTCCAGAGCATGAAGTAGAGTTTATTGTGAATTTCGTACCTGCTACTAGTTCAGTGTCGATGGCTCCATATCATATTTCAGCTTCATAATTGAGTGAGTTAAAGAAACAACTTGAGGATCTTCTTGAGAAGAAATTTGTGTCATCCAAGTGTTTCTCTGTGGGGTTCTCTAGTGTTATTGGTTAAGAAAAAGGATGGTAGCATGAGGTCGTGTGTCGACTATCTACAATTGAATAAGGTGACTATTAAGAATGAATATCCACTTCCGAGGATTGATGATTTGATTGATCATTTGTTGGGAGCTTGCATTTTTAGTAAGATTGATTTGAGGTCAGGTTATCATCAGATTCGAGTTAAGGAAGATGATATTCTGAAGACAACTTTTCGAACGAGGTATGGTCACTATGAATATACTATGATGCCTTTTGGTGTATTCAATGCACCTGGTGTATTCATGGAATATATGAATTGAACCTTTCATGAGTATTTGGATAAGTTCGTGGTGGTTTTTATTGATGACATCCTAATTTATTCAAAGTCAGAAAAAGAACATGAAAGACACCTAAGAATTGTATTACAAGTGTTGAGAGAGAAGAAGATTTATGCTAAGTTGTCGAAGTGTGAGTTTTGGTTAAAGGAAGTGAGTTTCCTTGGCCATGTGATTTCTAGTGGTTGAATTCCAGTGGAGCCTTCAAAGTTTGATGTTTTGTTAAAGGGGGATACTCTGAAGTCTGCTACTGAGATCAGAAGTTTTCTTGGTTTGGCTAATTATTACCGAAAGTTTATAGAGGGTTTTTCTAAGTTGGAATTGCCTCTAACTCAGTTGACTCGAAAGGGTCAGGCTTATGTGTGGGATGTTACGTGCGAGAAGAGTTTTGTTGAATTGAAGAAGAGGTTAACAAATGCTCTAGTATTTATTTTACAGAATCCGAATGAATCTTTTGTGGTGTACTGTGATGCTTCAAAGATGGATCTTAGTGGTGTGTTGATGTAGAATGGCCAGGTGGTTGCCTATGCTTCTATACAACTACGTGTTCATGAGAGGAACTATCCTACTCATGACTTAGAATTGGAAATCGTGGTTTTCGTGTTAAAGATTTGGAGACACTATCTATTTGGATCGAGATTTGAGGTGTTCAACGATCATAAGAGTTTAAAATACTTATTTGATCAGAAAGAACTAAACATGAGGCAGAAGAGATGGTTAGAGATGTTGAAAGATTTTGATTTGATCTGATTTACCACCCTTGTAAGGCTAACGTGGTTGCTGATGCTTTGAGTAGGAAGACCTTGCATATGTCAATGATGATGGTGAAAGAACTCAAGATGATTGAGTAGTTCAGAGATATGAGTTTGTTGTGTGAGAGTACATCTGAAAGTGTGAAACTGGGTATGCTGAAATTGATTAATGATATTATGGAAGAGGTCCGTTTAGGACAATAATCAGATTTGAAGTTGGTATATCAAATGACTTTGATTAACCAAGGTAGCGAATGAGAGTTCCATATTAATGAGAATGGTATGACGAGGTTTCGAAATCGTGTGTGTGTTCCTGATATTCCAGAGTTGAAGAAGAGTATTCTAGAAGAAGGAAATCGAAGTAGATTGAGATTGAGTATTCATCCTGGTGCTACTTGTAAACACCCCAAATTTGCCCTCACCTATTCACACCATGGCTTGTGATCATTTCATATGCATAAACACAATCATATCACCTCATATCCCATTTTTGATTCACTGCATAGTTTCTAAGTCATCTGCACCTAGGGTTTGTGATCTGAGCAATCCAAGAGCCTCCTGAGCCACTCCAAAGGCTATCAATCACTTCAAAGGGATCCATGTGTGTTCTTATATCATATTACATCCTCTCAAAGTCAAAAATGCCAAGGAATCACAAGAACTGATTTTGGTATGGATGCAAAGCCAGGTTTGACTGCACAGTTGACCTAAAATTAGGGTTTTGGTTTCAGAGGCTATAACTCCAAATATTTTGGTCATTATTATTTCCATTGGTCTCTATATGGTATAGGGAGTATGAATATCAATTTTCATGAAGAAATTCCATGGGGAAGTCATCTGATCAAGGGTTGACTTTTCAGACAAGTCAGTGCAAAATCAGGGCATCTGAGGCCCCCAGTGACCCAACCAAGGGGTGATCTTCATCATTTTAAGTGTATATGAGCTTTATTTGATCATGGAAGAAGGTTGAAGTTCACAAAAATCAAGAATTTGAAGTTTTTGCAAAGTTGACTTTTTTGGGCATAGTTGACTTTTAAAGAATATGTCATTTTAGGTCACTTTTCAAACCTTACTTTTTGATCCAAAAATGTTTCAAATGGAAAAACTTTGGTCATGAAAGTTGTAGAATACATTTTTCCCTTTTCAAAAAGTACAAGAACATGACCTAATTCATTTTGGATCAAAAGTTATGGTGTGACAAAGTTGGCAAAAATCACTAATTTTCAAGTCATGCACCAATTGGAAAAACTTGCAATTTCATGTGTCAAGCATTCTTGTGACTTCTAATTGACATCAAACTAATATGCAAGCATCATGTAAGTCACAAAGTTCAGATTGAACCAAGATTTTCTCATGTTTCATGGCTTGTGGAATGAGAAAATTTCATGTGAACCAAAAGGAACCAACTTGCAAAACTCATGATCACACTTCACCAACTTGCTGCATTGGCCTTTGAACCAGACATAGCCTCTCACCTCATCTTGCTGCGCAGCCCATGCCCCTTGTACCAAGCTAGAACTCAAGCCATGCCTCTCTTACAACAAAGTGGACTTTTTGCAAAAGTAAACATCCCAATCACAGCAGGCCAGGTCACATCACCTGACCAATGGGAGTTCTTTATGCAAGGAAAATGCTGGCCATAACACCCAAGAAGCAAGGCTGAAACAGATCACAACATCACATTCACAAAATCACCCTCACTTGCTTTTTCCTTCGAAACTCTTTGCACAAACCACCAACATCCAAACCAGTTTCACCAATCATTTCACCATGTTCCATTGAGCCAAAACCAACAAAACACAAGCCTGAATCAAGCAAGAACACCATTCCTCCATTTTCACTCTCAGAAGCAAAACCATTCGAAACTCACTCCACAGGCCATAAACACCCAAACAAACTCCACAAACCTTCTCCACTCATCATCCTGATCACAAAGAACCACTCACATTGACCTGAAACAGCCTGAATCACCATCACCATTTTCAACTGAGCTTGAACAGAACTTGTTCAATCTCTCAAACCAGCCAACATAAACTCCTTCTAAGCATTCAAGGATCATCAGGGGACCAAGTAGAGTGGATTGCATCAAAGGGAAAGGTCAGAAAGTTGCTGGGGTGAAAGCTTCGAAACTCAGGTAGCTCAAGAACATTTTTTCCAGAAATCATTTTTTAAGTTCTTAAGTTGTTCTATATGCTTCACTGATTGTTCTGATGCCTTTAGTTTTGAAAATGGTGGAGAGATGAGAGTTTAATTTGTTTCTGAAAGTTTTGCCCTAAAATCTTCTTTGTTTCGATTCATGAGATTAATGGAATATAAATGAGTTTGGGCATGGGGTTTTGATTCAGTGGGTTATGGGGATCATTTCCATGTTCTTAGATTTCATTTTGGTTAGGTTTTGAGAGTTTTGGAGATTTTCAGGTGGGGTTCCCACCGGAGAAGACGACCGGAGGTCTTCTCCGGCCACCTGAAAATCATTAGGGTTTTAATCAGGTCATTAAGTGCAGTTTGAATTTCACGCGTAGGATCAGTTGACTTGTTGACCTGCCGCGCGTTTGTGTAGCCCAGATGTGTCCTCATTAGCCCTAATCCACTTAATTAATTCGTAAAACATAATTAAGTCAGATTGCATCCTGTCCTTTAATTCACGCGCCAAGTCAATGGTCTTTCCCCAGCTTTAAATCTCATGCGTTGGATCAGAATACTTTCCATTTATCTTATTTTTATTTCATTTTTTTGTCATTTAACTTCCATAATTTATTTAAAATAGCAAAAATTGTCTAAAAATTATGAAACTTTTTCTCAAGACTTTCATTAATTTTTATGACACAAAAATATTTTTATTTTCATTTTTAGCATTTAAAAAGTATTTTAAAATATTTAAAAGTTTATTTTTAATTGATTAATGAGAATTAATTTATTAAAAATACTTTTAGGTATTTAAAAATCACCAAAAAATTCATGAAATGTTCTAAGACATTTAGAAACATTGTCCAACCCTCAAACCAAATTTATTTTTTTGATCATGATGCATTTTAAGAATTTCTCATTGAATTAAAATCATTTTTGTGCATTATTTTGATCCAAAGTTCAAAAAATCATTGCTGCCTATCCATGAAGAGTTGGACATTGATTCTTTTTGCATTGCATTGTGTTTGGCATGAAGTTTGTGAGATTAAATGGCCATGATTTGATCTTTCATTTTCAATTTGTTTGGTATTTCTTTTGTTTAGGAACCCTAAAACCCTAGCAAACTTGTAAGAATCATAACTTGAGATTGGTTAAGAGTTGAGACCTCTCCTTTGGGCATTGGTTTAGTATAGGATTAGGGGTCCTTTGTGTTGAATTTTCATTTTTTTATAATGTTGTTTGCTTATGATTTTGATTTTTGTTTGTTGCATTGATCATAAACCCTAATTTGGGCTTCCATATGCATCCATCTTGCATTTGCCTTCATACCATGACTTGCCATGACATTTCAAACATCCATTTGATCCATTTGACATCATAAGACATATTGAAAGCATGTTTGATCATTGCATCATGTATTTGCCATGTTGTATGCCATGTGCATCTCATAACTTTTCATGTATGTTCATGTTTCTTAACTTGCTTCATTTGCATTCATGAACTTGTATGATCATTTCCATGTGCTGCCTCATGTTTGTAGCATCTCATAGCATCATTAGCATCATGTATATGCTTCTGGTTTTGTCTCTCATCATGTCATCTCATCCCATTTTGCATTGCATTGCATTCCTTTTCTAACCTTTTCAGGTGGTAAGTGATTTTGAGAAGTGGATTTGCCTTCACTTCTCATACTTTCTTCTCATCTCTCTCTTGCATCCATTGCTGCATTCTTATATGTGTTTGAGTTTGAGCTTGCTCATTCCTCCTCTTCTTACTTTCTTTCTTCAAGTGACTTGACTTCTTGAATGAAGCAAGTCACTTTGCTTCTCTTGATCCTTTCATCTGCTTCCTGGTGGTTCCATTGAAGATTGTTCTTGTAAACCTCACAAACCTTAGGAACAACCAAGCATGACAATGATTAGGGTTTTGATTAGTCTCCCCTATTAGTTTTTACCTTTGTGTCTCTTTTGAGTCATCTCTTCTCACATCATAATCAGGAACTAAACCCTAAAGGCTTTAAGGCTTTGTGATTAAGCTTATGCCTGCATCCTTCTCTTAGGATGGAGTGTATAACTTTAATCCTAAGTGTTAAACCCTTAATGTGTTTAATTCCTTTAATCAATTCACATAATAATCACCAAGACCTCAAGCTTGTAACTTGGGCCTTGCATTAGGGTTCTAATTCTTCCTTAATTGGTTAAGAAGGACTAACCCTAGTGTTAATGGACAAGTCCCCCTCAAGTTGTCTTACAAACCCTAAAATTCACTTCATCATCATATCATTAAATAAAATCCACTTAACCAAAGGCTTGTTTTGTCATGAGTTTAATCCCTAATCATGGATTAAGTTGAGGAGCTTTCCTCAGCTTAGACATTCTCATCTATTATCCTTCTATTAGGATGGTGTAATGAGTCTGTTTAATCCTTGATTATGGCTTAACCTCATTACTTAACACTAAACAAAAACAACAAAAAACATCTAAATAATAACAAGTAGGTTAATGATCTTAATCCTACATCAAAGGTGATCAAGTGTGAGAATCTGACTTCACACTTAAGGTACTCTCATTACCCCTAATCAAAGGGAAGATGTGATGAGTTTACTAACCCATTGGTTTAGGCTCAAGCTCATTAACTTATGACAAACCCTCAAAAGCAATAAAAGACTGAAAACACAAAAACAAACAATAATCGTCTCCTTCGGGATTCTCTTCTCATCTCATTCACTCACAAACGAGAACTAGCTTCTTCCGTCTAATGCAAGACAGTTTGCACCTGAGCCAGATAGGTCATACACTTGAGCATAGGCAAGTAAGCAGTTCACCAGTCAATTCACCTTTCAGTATCTTTGGGTCGAACTACGGTGTTCTAACTTCCTCATTGCACGAGAGGATACGTAGGCATAACTTAACAGTTATCGAACAAAAGTCTCTGTATATTCCCCCCCTTCCAGCTTTATTCTTTCAGCCTCATTATCATGAGCATTTCATCTTTGTTTTGCACTGACACTTCACTTATACACTTCATTTCTTTTACACTGACACCTGTACATCCTTTTCCAGCTCTTTTACACACAAATTGCACTGACACTACCCCTTTAAAACACAAATCTTTTAAGCGTGGATCCCGTCGAGTACGGCGGACAATCTGGGTGCTAATACCTTCCCAGGTTGTAACCAACCCCCTTTCTCAGTCTCTCTGGTTCGCAACCGTCTTATCCATGTCTTTCTAGGTCTATGCAGCATTGCCTTTCCTCCGGGATAAAAATGCCTACCTGGCGACTCTATTCATCTCCAGTGAGTTCACGGCTGTGTGTTCTCGTTGTTCTTTTCGCCGACCGTTCGCGCTTGTACCGGGATGCAAATCTTTGGGAGCGACACTACTAAAATGTATCATGACTTACAAAAATTGTTTTGGTGTCCAAGTGTGAAAAGAGATGTTGCGGAATTTGTGTATGCTTGTTTGGTTTTCCAGTAATTGAAGGTTGAACATCAAAAGCCTTTAGGTAGATGCAACTGTTGAGTATTCCGGAATGGAATGGGATAACATTTCTATGGATTTTGTGACAGGTTTTTCGAAGACAGTGAAGCAAAATGATTCCATCTGGGTGATTGTTAATCGATTAACTAAGTCAGTGCATTTCTTACTGATGAAGATTATCCATTCCATGTCGAAGCTAGCAAAGATGTATATTTATGAGATTATGAAGTTGCATGGGATACCTTCGAGTATCGTGTCAGATAGAGATCTGCGGTTTACATCGAGATTTTGGAAGAGTTTACCAGATGCTTTGGGAACTAAGTTGAGTTCTTATCATCTGCAGATGGACGGTCAAACATAAAAAACTATCCAATCATTAGAGGGCTTGTAGAGGGCTTGTGAGTTGGATCATGGAGGTGCGTGGGATAGTCATTTGCCATTGATTGAGTTTACTTATAACAATAGTTTTCATGTGATCATTGGTATGAATCCTTATGAAGCATTGTATGGGAGGTGGTGTAGGACTCCATTGTATTGGTATGAATCAGGCGAGAGTGTTGTGCTCGGACCTGAGATTATGCAAGAGATGACTAAGAAAATTAAGATGATTCAAGGGAGGATGAAGACTTCATAAATTCTTCAGAAGAGTTATCATGATAAGAGGAGGAAAGCATTTGAACTTCAAGAGGAAGATCGTGTGTTCTTGAGGGTTACTCTAGTGACTCGTGTCGGGCGAACTCTAAAGTCTAGAAAGCTCACTCCGCGTTTCATTGGACTGTATCAAATTTCGCAAATGGTCGGAGATATGGCATATCGGATTGCATTACCACCATCACTCGCGAATTTGCATGATGTGTTTCATGTGTCACACCTGAGGAAGTACATTGTAGATCTGTCACATGTGATTCAGATGGATGATGTTCGAGTAACAGATAATTTAAATGTGGAAGCTTCACCTGTGCGGATAAATGGTAGAGAGATGAAGCGATTAAGAGGTAAAGAGATTGTCTTAGTGAAGGTATTGTGGGGTGGACCAGATGGTGATAGTTGGACTTGGGAACGAGAAGATCAGATGAAGGAATCATATCCCATGCTATTTGCTTTAGGTACATTTTCGAGGACAAAAATTCTTAAGTGGGGGAGAGTTGTAACACCCCAAAGTCGATTTTGATTTAATTGATGTGTTTGTTGTGAATTTTGATGATTTATTGATGATTTGATGTTTTGTGGAGAATTAGGTGTGACTTAATACTTTAATAATATTAGGATATTAAGTATAATGGGTTTATTTAATTATTTGAGATTAAAATAATTTAAATTAGACAATAAGAAGACAAGGGTATTGAGGTCTTTTGGTAGAGGATTAGTGAGGGTAAGATGGGAAAAGACTAAATAGGTCCTAGAGGCAAGAGTGACTAAGAGAGTGTAGTTGGGTTTTGTACGATCATTTGGAATGATCGAACTTTTGGGAGAAACGAAGAAGAGCTCTGAGGAAGAAGAACTAGAGTGGAAGGCTTGAGGAATTTTTGAGAAGTCATCAAAGAATTTACGAAACCTAAGGTATGGGGAGTATTTCCATTTGGTATTGTAATGTAGAAATAGGAATTGGGGTTTTGAGGGAGAACTTAGGGTTTATGAGGTTTTGTTGAGAAATTGATGCATAATGATGATTTATGATGAATTTAGTGATAAAACATGATGATATATGATGTATTTGATGGTCTTATGATGGATGATGACCATGTTATGATTTTTCTGCTATACTGCTGCTGAATACTGAGTTTTGGTGAGTTTCATCACAGAAGGGCGATCCTGAAATTGCAGGTTTCCTAGATCACTTAGCGAGACCTGACATGTTTTGAAAAATTATTTAATCCTAGAAAATTATATAATTGATGTGTTTTGTCGTTTTAAGATGTTATGATATTTTAGTGACGTTGTACGATGTGTTTAAAGGCTATTTAAGTAGAACTTGGTGATAAAAATGATGTATGATGAAAGGATATGTTTAGGAGTTATGAGTTATGATGACATGATGTAGAGTAAGATGTTAAATGAGGAAAATATATGATGATTGATGATAAATGCGGATGCGATGCTTATGATGTTTGATGAGGTGTGTGTATATTGCATCTTGCATTCATGGCATGATTTATGAGAGGACTTCAGTCCATTGGTAGCTTCAATCCCATTATGCAAATTGAAGTGATATGATGTTATAATGTGCTCCCTTGTGGAGGGTTGATGGCCTAGTGTCCATCCATGAGGATGTTTCGGTACCACATGCATATTAAGAGTTTGCATTTTCATTCTAAATGACATAGCATGAATTGCATTAAGTTGTGTAATGAGATGATGTATTTGATGTTGTGAATATGTGATGTAATTGATGATGTGAATGAATGAGTTGTGTGATGATTTATTATGTATTGTGAACCCATGTTTATAAATTCTCATTTTTATGTTACTTTATTTAATGTGAATTTACTCACCCTGCATGCCTTTTGTGATAGTCTATTATGCCATCCTGCAGATACTCAAGGTTAGCTCGGTACGTGTTTAGCTCAGAGTTAGTGAGTTTGTCGTGGTTAGTTAGAAGTGGAGTCTTGCTCTAAGTCCAGTAACATCGGGATGGGCTTTTGCTTGAGTTTATTTTGTTTTCTTGAATTAAAATGTTGTTTCTTTTGATTTTATTGAGATTTAAATGACTTTTTGAATTAAATTATGAAGTTTTCTTTTGATGAAAAATGATGTTTTGTTTTTCGCTGCTTAGTTGTTGAAAAGAGTTTGGATTGTTCATGATTTTATAACCCGTGTTACGGAACAAGACTAATAAGATGTTTATGATGTTTGAGTTACGAAGAAATGTGATGCCCTTTCATGAGGGAACTCGAATATTTGATTTAATATGTTTTATATTTGTGATGGGGTAGAAAGGGTGTTACAGAATAGACTTAATCCTACTATGACTCATAGCAGGTGCTACAAATAATGTAGCAGACCACTAGAACAAGGGAAAACTTATCTGATTTTTAGTAATTCATTTCTATTTTTGCTATGATTGTTCTATGAACATGAAAAACATAAAAACAACACTACCAAACATAAAATACGGTAAACGAAAATAAAATGTGAATAAAAACATGACAATATTAATGAAAATTAACAGTAAATGAAAGCATAAAAACCACCGATCACTAAGGTCCATAGTGGTTTCAGGTCGAAGGGTGTAGACACCACTATAACTATGAGAGTAACTTATTACAATTTGCATAACAATCTATGTAGTATTCAGATAGCGGGTCAATTCAATATAAATATTACTCTTAATATTCATACCTATGTTAATACTTGATAAATCCTTATCCATGATTCATGAGATGTGATCATCAGTCTATCTACATTATAGTCTTAATGTTTTAAGGTTATCCCACTTCACAGTAAAGCTCGACTATGGTTACTTTAAGAATAATGTCCTTATATTTATTGGAATATCATGATTAAGTCATACTTAATATTTCATTTAACGGACTAGCTATTCTAAGGACTTTATTATTTTGAAAAAACAAATATAATAAAGAAATTCCTTTTTTATTAATAAATAATTTGATACAATTACCTAAAGTATTTGCCTATAGGGCTTACACCAACACTGGTCCGTCAAAATAGTCTCCCAACATCTGATTCCATTCAGGGATAAAGTGACAGAAGTCCTCTTAGAAGAATGGGACATGGTGTTCAAATTCTCTCGTAAGGACTGCCTATATAGGCCATCAAAGAATTCCTAATCATCATCGAAGAGTGAATCACGACGATCGCAAGAAAGGCCAGAGCAAGAGTCAGATCCACATATGTATAAGGGAGATCAAAATTTTGAGAAAGTTTTAGGGGAGGAAGAAGACCCACAATAGGATCAGGTGGTTATATTCCCCACATTAAAACTCAGACCTTCTTTTTATCCTTCATTGCACCTACACATAAATATTATCATCACTCCAAGACGAGCACAATGAAGGGAAACCAACAATGAAGAGTAAAAATAACTTTGAGCTTACCAAAGGCAATTCGGCGACCTTCACAAGAATGATACTCCATCAACAAGGAAACAAATGTTTCTGAAACTTCTTATCAGCCTCGTCTGAGGGGACTATGCTCCCAACATAAACTAAGAGTTAACAAAATCCAATAATCTGTTATTCTAAAAAAAATCCTCGACGATAAATTCATTTTATCCATAAACATATGAGTCATTCTCCAATAGAAAAGGTTTCTCTGCCAAAAATGGGGAAACAATGGCTTACATTTACCTATAGTGGGGGAAGTACTGGGGCTGTGATTACTTGTTGTAGCAAAACATCAGTAGCAGAACAACAAAAATTGCATTGCAGAAGAACTTTTTATTTTTTCTGTTAAAAAAATTGTGTGGTCCCCTGGTTTTTGTTGTATTGTCTTCTTTGAAAATTTGTTTTTTGAATGCTTCTTTGTGATATTGAGCATAAAATGAAATGAATATGTTGGATAAAAAAATAAATGAATGTCTTGATGAAATTAAAAATGTGTTTGATGGGAATTGAATGATGAAATGTAATATTAATTAAAAATGAATTTTGGAAATTGAATAATTCTTGAATGAATATGATTAGAAAATAATTGGGATATGATTATGTATGAATGAAACTTTGAATGATTATATGAATGCTAACTTTTTTTTTTAATTTTCATGTGGAGATAGATGGACTTGCCATGAGGATGGAGAGAATAACACAAGAGTGAGCAATTGGCTTCGAAACTTGACATGAATACTTGGAGTCGAAGAAAAGATGGAGTTATTTGGAAAATAGAAGGATATAACAATAATTTTTTTTGGAAATTTTGTGTATTGAAGCACTGGCTTAAAATAAATTCCTAATTATGTATGTAACACTAAATTCCCATGAATGGTATATGTATTATGAATATGGATGTATGTGAATGGTTATAAAAATGAATATTCATGAATATGTTTTAATTTGAAGTGTGCATTTAATTTAAGAATGAAAGTGAATGAGAATGGTTGTTAATGGAAAATGTCCATGGATGTGGACGACTTAATTTGAGAAATGAATGAATGCTTGAAAAAAGTCTTGGAGTTCAAGAGAAAAGATTTTGAATCATTGTAAACAAGTTATGCAAGTGATGAATGATGTATGAACTAATAAAATTTACTCTAGAATACGGAAGTGAATGGATGAAAAAAACTTGGCCTAAGAAGGATAATGGTACGACTTAGAAAATCAATATAAGCAAAAGGCTTGTAAACTTCTATTTTAGACAAAAGGTGAAAATCAAACCAAAACTCTCAAATTGAAATCTCAAGAGAAAAATATTTAGCATAAACTTCACTAGTCCTAAAGACACGAATGATTCATAAGAAATAAAAATCATTGTAAAGAGTAACATTAGACTATAATAAAAGCGCACGAATAGTTTGGCTCAAATGTATGAAAGGGTGAACTCTTACCAAAAATGCCATCAACTTGATTCAAAATTTTAACATGTCAAAAAGAAATTTAGAATCAAGTAGAAAAACCAAACACGACGCTTAAACTCGAGCAAAATCCTCCCCGGAATTCTCTTGCCAAACCATATGTATGATAATGATGAGATGGATACATGATATGAAATGTTAGGGGTAAAATTTGGGGTGTGACAGACCAAAACTTCACATGCAGAAGCTCCAAAAAGCACGTCTATAGGCAACTCTTCAAAAACTCCTCTTGATTCTATTCCTAAAGATAGGACCAAGGAAGGTAGTCAGTATGTTGATAGAATTATTAGAACATTTATCACTATGATTTTGTATGAAGGGTATCATGTTCCTAGGATTTCTACAACCCTCTCTCAAATTGCTGCTGCTCATCCTTCTGAGGGTTAAAAATATGGTGAAAAAGATGTGGATATTTCTAATTATGAGAAAGATAATGGTGCTATAAATTTGCACAAATTGGCTGATTCTATGCTGAAGGAAGGACTGAGATATATGGCTCTGATGTGAAGAAGGACTCTTCCAAGAATATTGTTCCTGATCAGAGTGAAAAGATGACTGATGACTCTGATGATGTTTTGAACCTTGATGATGTTCCCTCTGATACTGATCTGATTTTCAATGTGAATCATGGTATAGCCAAGAGATTGAAATAAAGGAAAGGCAAATCTGTTATTGAGAACACCCCCTCTAATAGTGGCAAGAAAAAAACTATAGTTGAACCTCCAAGATCTTGGAGCAAAGTTGAAACTTCATCTAAGAAGAGGAAGACTAGATCAGATACTGAAACTGGAGATGATGTTGCTAATGATGTCCAGGACATCATACATGTAAGGAAATATGTGACAAATAAACCAGCTGACAAAGTGCCAGATGTGTCGTACCTCGAAAAATATGATCCTAAAACAAACAACAGAGTCGCCACCTAATTCTATTTATTCAACGTGAGAAAAGGGAGATATAGACACAACCTAAATAAAGGATAAGAAATGGTCAACGAAACCACTATTCTAAGTTCGGGAGTTAGTTACGCAAAGGGAAGGTATTAAGCACCCTTCACGTCTGTTGTACTCAACGGGAACCTCTTAGTTTAATTTGCGCTTAAATGTTAACTCGTATTATTGTCTTCTTTTAATGATTAAAGTTTGTTAAGATTATTTTAAAGAAATATTTTAATTATCATTTGTTATGGGAAAAGGTTAAGTTTTTTATTAGGGTGATTTACGACGGAGAAATGATTAAGTTTTTATTATTGTGCTCGCGAAGGATTAAAATCCCCGTGCCTACGTATTCCCTTGTGCAATGGGAAAGTCAGAGCTTCGTAGTTCGTGCAACTACGATTTGTGTTTTTTTATTGAACGATTGTTTGAAAATACTTTCTACTGCTAAGCGTTGGCTTATCTGCTCGCGATGGGAGGTTGAAGAGCTAGCTTGTTTGCGAGATAGAAAGGTTTAAACAATGTTCGTTTAGAGAAAATGTTTGAACTTTTTTAAGCGTTTTAAAACGAAAGGCGAATGGACCACAACTCGCGGGCTAGCCTCAAGAGTGATTGCATTCAAGGACCCGTAGAGTGCTGGACTCCAGAGTTCAGTTATTCGCTGATTAATTCGAAGAATGATTTGCATATGTTGGTAAGTTTTAAGTCGTATTCTTATTGTGAAAGGACAAATGGATTACAAATCGAGGGCTAGCCCAACAGTAATTCAATTCAAAAATCCGAGGAATGCTAGATTCCTGAATTTAGTTCTTCCACGATTTTGATTTAAGATTTACATTTTTTGAAATGAAAGAGTGAATGAATTACAAATCGAGGGCTAGCCCCAACAGTAATTCAATTCAAAAACCCGAGGAATGCTAGATTCCTGAGTTTAGTTCTTACATTAATTAATTATGCGCATTTTGTATCATGTTTTTGTTTGAATATTTGTTTTTAAAATGATTTAGGTTTTAATGTTTTAGTAACGAAGGAGTAAATGAAACACAACTCGAAGGCTAGCCTCAAGAGTGGTTCATTAAAGAACCTACAGAATGCTAGATTCCGAAATTCAGTTCCTCGTCAATTAATTAAGATGCGTAAAGTCGTGCATATGGCAATCACTTATTGACCGACTTACGTGTGTGCGAAATGGATACGTATGGGTAAGGATTTACTTGGCGTTGGACCAAGAATTTAAATTAACTTTTGAAACGATTATTTCTGGTGACCGCGTTTATTTTTATTTTTGAAAATTTAGTCGAAATACGAAAATATCACTCAAATCCAAACAAAACATACATCATCTTCATCATGTAACCAAATAATGAGTAAGAGATATAGACATACTGTAAACACCCCAAATTTGCCCTCACCCATTCACACATGACTTGTGATCATCTCATATGCATATACACAAAACATATCATCTCACATCTCATTTTGATTCACTGCATAGCTTCTAAGGCATCTGCACCTAGGGTTTGTGATCTGAGCAACCTCAGGGCATCTTGAGCCATTTCAAAGGCCACTAATCAACTCAAAGGGGTCCATGTGTGTTCTTATATCATGTTACATCCTCACAAAGTCAAAATTGCAGAGGGATCACAAGAACTAGAGTTTGAGTGGATGCAGAGCCAGGATGAACTGCACAGTTGACTGGAAATTAGGGTTTTGGTTTCAGAGGCCATAACTCCAAATTTTTTTGGTCATTCTTGTTTCCATTGGTCTCTATATGGTATAGGGAGTATGCATATCAATTTTCATGAAGAAATTCCATGGGGAAGTCATCTGATCAAGAGTTGACTTTCTGGACAAGTCAGTGCAAAATCAGGGCATCTGAGGCCCCCAATGACCCAACCAATGGGTGATCTTCATCATTTTGAGTGTATATGATCTTTATTTGATCATGGAAGAAGTTTGAAGTTCACAAAAATCAAGAACTTGGAGTTTTTGCAAATGTTGACTTTTTGGGTTTTGTTGACTTTTCAAGAATGCACCATTTTAGGTCAATTTTCAAGCCTTGATTCATGATCCAAAAAGGCTTCAAATGGAAAAACTTTGGTCATGAAAGTTGTAGATCTCATCTTTCCCTTTTCAAAAAGTACAAGAACATGATCTAACTCTTCATGGATCAAAAGTTATGGCCATGCAAAGTTGCCAAAAATCATTGTTTTTCAAGTTATGCACCAAGTGGAAATTTTGCTAAGTCTTGAATCAATGCATGATTGCTGCCTCAAATTCATGTCAAACCAGCATGTGAATGTTCTCTAAGTCACAAAAATCAGAAATGGACCAAGTTTGCTCATGGTTTGGTTCATGTAACAAGGCATTTCCATGGAAAACCATAAAGCTAGCCAACTTGCATTTTCACTCATGGCTACTTCACCAACTTATGACATTGGCTGCTGACTTTGGGCTAGCCTCTCCCTCACCTTTTGCTGCACCAGCACCCAACTTGTACTTGCCTAGTATCATGCCATGCCTCTCTTACACATAAAGTGGTTTTTGAGCAAAAAGTGAACTACCTATCACAGCTGCACAAGTCACATCTCACAGCCACTTGCATTATTTTATTCATTCATTTTGCTGGCCATAACACTAAAAAAACCAAGGCTGAAAACATATAACTCATCACTTACACAAAAATCTCCCAACTTGCAAGTTCATTCGAATTTCATTACACAGCCTGCAAACACCCAAACCTTTGCCTCCATTCATCTCACCTTGATCTATAGAACACAAAGCATCAAGAAACAAAGCCAAAAACACCCTGAATCCCCATCTGCCATAGCTCACCTTCATGCTGCAGATTCTATCGAATCTCTCTCTACAAACCACAAACACATCAACCAACACCACAAGCCTTCTCAACACACCTCATAGGTCATAAACAACCCTTCTTCACAGCCTGAAAGTGCCAAGAACTCATCTGCCATTGTTGACTGAGCAGAAGCAGTTCTCTTCGAAACTCATCATCCAACAAATATAAATTCCATTTGAGCATTCAAGCAACTTTGGGGGACCAAGAGGAGCAGATTGAGCAAGGAGAAGAGGCCTGAAAGTTCCAAAATCAAAGGTTGCAAATCTCAGGTAGTTCCAAATAATTTTTTCCAGAAATCTCTTTTTTAGTTACAAACTTGTTCCTTATGCTCTCCTGATCATGCTGATGTTTTTAGTTTTTGAAATGGATGTGTTTTGAGAATTTAATTGCTGTTTGAAGTTCACGAACCCTAGAACTTTCCCTCTTCGATTCAGCTTGTTTAGGTTAGATAAATTTGTTTTGAGAGAGGGTTTTAATTCGTGAGGTGTTGGGGATCATTTCCCATGGCTTAGTTTTCATTTATATTACGTTTTGGGAGGTTTTGAGGTTTTTCAGGTGACCTTCTGGCCGGAGAAGACGACCGGAAGTCTTCTCCGGCCACCTGAAAGTGATTTGCCCTAATTGTCATTAATTATGTTAGTTTGAATTCTGGCCGTTGATGTGCGTTGACCCATTGACTTCCCTCCTAATTTGATGGCCCAGATCTTTTCCATTAGCCCTAATCTCCCTCATTTATTTAATTAATTATTAATTAGGATAATTTAATCAGATTGCATCCTGGCCCTCCACTAGCGCGCGCAGTCAATGGATTCAAACCCAGGATCAATCTCATGCGTCCATTCTGCATACTTTCATTTTTATTTGTTTTAATTCATATTTATTTCAATTAATTTGTATAATTTATTTAAAATAGCTAGAAAATCATAAAAATTATGAAACTTTTTCTTTAAGGTTTTATTAATTTTTATGACACAAAAACATTTTTATTTTATTTTTTATCATTAAAAAGGTATTTTTAAATATTTAAAAGATTATTTTTAATTGATTAATGAGAATTAATTAATTAAAAATACTTTTAAGTATTTAAAAATTACAAAAAAATTCATGAAATGTTCTAAGACATTTAGAAACATTGTCCAACCTTCAAACCAAATTTCTTTTTTGATCTTGATGCATTTTAAGAATTTTTCATTGAATTAAATCATTTTTGATGCATTATTTTGATCATATGTTTGAAAATTCATTTCTGCCTTTTGGTAAGGGTTGAGACATTGATTCTTTTTGCATTGTTTTCCATTTGACATGTACTTTCAAAGATAAAAAGGCCATGATTTGATCTTGAATTTTATAATTGATTGGCATTTCTTTTGTTACAAACCCTAAAAAACCCTAATAACTTGTAAAATTCATAACTTGAGTTTGGTTGAGAGTTGAGAGCTCCCCTTTGGGCAGTGGTTCATTATAGGTCTAGGGTTTCTTTAGGTACCATTTTCCATTTTTCATATTAGGGTTTGCTTCTGTTTTTGGTTTGTGTTTGATGTTTGATCCATGAACCCTAATTTGGGCTTTCATTTGCATCCCTCTTGCATTCTCTTGCATAACATGACTTGCCATTGCATTTTGTGCATTCTTATGATTCATTTGACATCTTAAGACATGTATGAAGCATCATTGATCATTGCATTGCATATTTGCCATGTCATTTGTCTTGTATGTTTCATAACATTTCATGTTTGTCCATGCTCCTCAACTTGCATCATCTGCATCCATGGCTTTGTATGAACATCTCTTTGACTTGTCTCATGTTCATAGCACTCCATAGCATCATTATCATCATCAACATGCTTCTGGTTTTTGCTCATCATATCATTTCATCTCATTTAGCATTGTATTGCATTTGTTTCTAACATTTCAGGTGGTAAGTAAACTTGAGAGGTGAATTTGCCTTCACTTCTCATACCTTTTCTTTTCATCTCTCCTGCATTCATTGCTGCATTTCTATATGTGTTTGAGATTGAGCTTGCTCATTCTTGCTCCTCCCACTTTCTTTCTTCAAGTGACTTGACTTCTTGAATGAAGCAAGTCACTTTGCTTCTCTTGATCTTGTTCATCTGCTTCCTGGTGGTTCATCTGAAGATTGTTCTTGAAAACCTCACAAACATTAGGACCAACCAAGCATGATAATGAATTAGGGTTTTGATTAGTCTCCCCCATAGTTTTTACCTTTGTGTCTCTCCTTGAGTCATCTCTCCTCACCTCATAATCAGGGACTAAACCCTCAAGGCTTTAAGACTTTGTGATTAAGATCATGCCTGCATCCTTCTTTTAGGATGGAGTGTATAACTTTAATCCTAAGTCTTGGACCCTTAAGGTGTTGAACTCTCTTAATCAATCCACTTAATAAACATCAAGACAGTACACTTGTAACTTGGGCCTTGCATTAGGGTTCTAATTCTTCCTTAATTGGTTAAGAAGGACTAACCCTAAAGTTAATGGACAAGTCCCCCTCAGGTTGTCTTACAAATCATAAAAAACACTTCATCATCATACCACTAATTAAAATACATCTAATAAAGACTTGTTTTGTCATGGGTTTAATCCCTAATCATGGATTAAGTTGAGGAGTTTTCCCCAGCTTAAACATTCTCATCTATTATCCTTCTTTTAGGATGGTGTAATGAGTCTGTTAAATCCCTGATTATGGCTTAACCTCATTATTTAACACTAAACAAAAACAACAAAAACATATAAATAATCATAAGTAGGTTAATGATCTTAACCCTACATCAAAGGTGATTAAGTGTGAGAATCTGACTTCACACTTAAGGTATTCTCATTACCCCTAATCAGAGGGAAGATGTGATGAGTTTACTAACCCATTGGTTTAGGCTTAAGCTCATTAACTTATGAAAAACTTTCAAAAGCAATAAAAGACTGAAGATACAAAAAACAAACAATAATCGTCTCCTTCGGGATTCTTTTCTCATCTCATTCACTCATAAACGAGAACTTGCTTCTTCCGTCTAATGCAAGACAGTTTGCATCTGTGCCAGACAGATCATACACTTGAGCATAGGCAAGTAAGCAGTTCATCAGTCAATTCATCTTTCAGTCTCTTTGGGTCGAACTACGGTGTTCTGACTTCCTCATTGCACGAGAGGATACGTAGGCATAACTTAACGGTTATCGAACAAAAGTCTCTGTATATTCCCCCTCTTTCCAGCATTATTCTTTTAGCCTCATGGTCTTGAGCATCTCATCCTTTGTCCTTACACTGACACTATATATCACACTTTGCACTTCTTTTACACTGACACCTGTACATCTTTTCCAGCTATTCTATACACAAATTGCACTGACACTACCCCTTTAAAACACAAATCTTTTAAGCGTGGATCCCGTCGAGTACGACGGACAATCTGGGTGCTAATACCTTCCCAGGTTGTAACCAACCCCCTTTCTCAGTCTCTCTGGTTCGCAAACCGTCTTATCCATCTTTTTCTAGGCTTATGCAGCATTGCCTTTCCTCCGGGATAAAAATGCCTAGCTGGCGACTCTATTCATCTCCAGTGAGTTCACGGCTGTGTGTTCTCATTGTCCCTCTCGCCGACCGTTCGCGTCTGTACCCTCATATGACCCGGTGTCACTTGTCGGGAGCGACAGCTTGGCGACTCTGCTGGGGATGTACTTCTGCAACCAGGGCTTCTGGTTCCTTTTTGTGGGTTCCTCCTAGCGCTTGTTTGATTTGTGTTTACTGGGGTGTTAGGTGTTATTTGTGTTTGTATATTTGCTTTATTTACTGCTTTCTGCACAGCTTTATTTATTGCTTTCTTTACAGTTTTCATATATATCATACTGTCATGCTGTCTGTGTTGGACCTGGATTGTTTTGGTGGGTTGGGGTTCCATTGAGAGTTTAGGTCCTATACCTGGGACCTGAGTGACACCTAGGCTAGAGTGAATCATATTCTTTCCCAGTCAATTTTCAGTCTGGTGCGGGAATATGAAACACGGTTCAGATATGGGTTTCTTCTTGAGAACTCTGTGTTGCAGATTTCCTGCAATGCTAGGGGGATCTGGGAAGCCTGCTAAGTCTGGATGACCTTTTAGTATTGACCTTCAGAAATTGAGGTGAATTAGAGGAGGAATTGTTATGGTAATTGTAAACACTGTACCTCCGGGTTAGAAGTGCTTACACTTCTCATAACAGATCCAAGTCTGAGGATCCTTGTTCTAGATCACTACCTGTGAGGGGGTTGGGCTGTTTACAGGTTTGCAGGTACCTTGACCTCAGAATACCCTGTTACTTTGACTTTGTTAAGAATGCTTCATGTTGGATAGTTCTTGTGATTCTAAAACCCTGGACATGTGGCTCTTTATTTGAGTCCCCTACCTTGGTTACTGGATTTCTTAGACCTCCATCTGGAATTCTTAGACACACATGGATCTATACCAAGGCATTTATTCAGATCCAGCTCTGTCACAGACCCTTGCATTTCATTTGCAGGCATACTCATTGCATCATATTAACATGTGCTTATTTGTTTTTCAGGGTATCCATTGTTCATCAGGTTTTGGTTTTGACCCCATCTGCAGCTTTGACCCATCTTCATCAGCATCTGTTTCAGTTTTATCTGTCTGCTTCAGCACCAGCCAATCAGTGGCTCTCCCTGCTTCAGCATTCTGCTCAGTCTTCAACATCATGGCTCCAAAGAAGAACAACATCACCTATCATTTCTTCCAACCAGATTTGTCAGACCTCAGGAGGATCCAAACCCTGATTACACCAGATTACATCCCTTTGTTCAGGGAACATTATGGGGACATACTTGACCTAGTTATGGACATGGACCCGTCTCAGAGGAGCCTGATTCATACCTGCATTCAGTTCTATGACCCCCCATTGAGATGCTTTACATTTCAAGACTTCCAGTTGGGTCCTCTTTTGGAAGAATACTCATCTTTGACTGGTTTGCCTATCAAGAGGGAGATCCCATTCAATCCTGAAATGGATTTTCCCAGCAGTGGGGAGATAGCCAAAGCTTTGCACCTGGAACCTGCTTTGATTGAACAACACATGACCTCTAAATCTAGTGTCCCTGGATTACAGCTGGACTTCCTAATCTCTCAAGCTAGTCTGAAGGCCTCCCTGGGGGAGTGGAAAGCTGTTTGTGCTCTGTTGGCTTTAAGTGTGTATGGAATTGTGTTATTTGCAGATGAGCCCAGATTCATCAGCAAGAGTGCAATCCATTTGTTCATCTTGAAGAACCCAGTGCCTACCTTGTTGGGTGATCTCTATTACTCAGTACATCAGAGGAATGAGAAACAGAGAGGGAAGTTAGTGAGGATTTGTGCTCCACTATTCCATGCCTGGCTTCTCAAGCATCTACCTAAGACAGATGCATTCCTAAACCCTCACCAGCAAAGCAACTGGGCAAGGAGACTTTCTGTCCTAACTACAGCAGATATCAGGTGGTGCAATCAAAGTACCAAGGGCAGAGACATAATCACTAGCTGTGGGCATTTTCCTAATGTGCCTTTGGTAGGAGTCAAGGGAAGTATCAATTACAACCCCCTGCTGTTCAAAAGGCAATTGGGTTATGCACTGGTTCATGCTCCTAGGGAAAAGGACTTGGCTGAGACCCTCTACTGTGAGAACAAGGTTAGTCTGGCAACTGTTAGACAGGCTGCCTGGGCCTGGGATCATGTTCAAACCAAGGGAATCACCATTCTGGGGAAGTGCAATAATGTGGCATCAGCCCAATATCATGAGTGGTCCTATGCTAGGGCCCAAATCTCAGGATTGCCCTTCACCATCAAAGACATGCCTGAGTCATCTTCAGCACCACCTCCAGCAATAGTCAGCCTGGAAGAGTTTGAAAGCTTGAAGGACAGAAATGAGAAGTTATCCCAAGCCTTGCAGAAGACCCTCAGGGAGAGGAGTGAAGGTGTGAGGGAGATTGAAAGATTGGAAAAGTTGAGAGTGGAGCATTTGACCAAGATTGAGAAGTCTGGGGATTATATCAACAAGTCTAAAGCTGGTGAGCAGATTCTGAAGAATGCTTGTAAAGAAGCCCAGTTCCAAAGAGCAAGGACAGACTTGTACTTGAAGGAAAGTCAGGCCAGGTGGGTCCGGATCACTGAGGCCCGTACTCTAGAAGACAAGAGAGTTCAAGATAAGATGGAGCAGATGGAAAAAGCCCTGGCAGCAGCCCAGGAGGAAAATTCAGAGCTAAGAATCAAAGCTGGAGTGAAGAAATCCAAAGATCAAAGTCAGAACAAGAGGTTGACTGCAGCTGTTGCAACAAGGAACCTTCTCATCAGAAGTCTCACGGAGCGTCCGACTGATCCTGTGACCGAAGCGCTTCTTAAGGAAGTTCGTGAGGATGAGTTTGGCCTCGGAGTTTGATCATTTGCTTGTTGCTATTTCTTTTCATGTACTTTTGCTTTTTGATTATGTATTTTGACCCCTAGAGGGCTGGTGTTGTAAGAATGAACAAGTTGTATTTGTTTCATCTTATGTAATATATTTGTTGGTTTCCATCTGAGCTCATTTCAGAAACAACCTCAAGCAGTATCATCTTCAAGGGTCTGGAAGGGTCAAAACTGAAGACCAAACCGGATACCCTTGATAGCAAATAAGCACAACTGCATTGCATACTAACCCTTTTGTTTGTTTTGTAGGTTTTGATTTATTGTTACTAACCTCTGTTGTGAATCTCAGGCAGTATTGCTCGTCGCCGGGTGTTTCCTCTCAACAGGCCACACAGGTACCCAACTAGAAGCAACCTTCCGGGCATCCAAATGGACCAGTTGCAGCAAGATCTCAACGAGGCCAGAACCCAGATGGCTAACGAAAGGGTGGAGATGAGAACCCAGATCACTCAATTCATGGAAGTGATGAATAACTTAGCTCAGAGTCAGGAGAGGCTTAGAGTTTTGGTAGAGGGAAGAACTCAAGAGGACCCCCATGTAGGAACTGCTGGCACAAGCAACAACGAAAGGGTGCAACCACATGTTAATCCCCCAGTGTTTGGCCCACATTTACATCCTGAGATCCACATCCCCGCAAACGTTCAGGGAACGGCTACTGCAGCCAGAGTGCTTCAAGAGGATCCTCAGGAGGACCAATTCACAGTCATGGGTGCTGGAGAAGAGGCCTATGATAGGCGTTTGGATGAGATAGCTGAAAAATTGAGATCACTGGAGTCTCAAAATTCTCTGGGCTTCGACGTCATGGACATGGGGCTGGTAGACGGGGTCAGGATTCCCCATAAGTTCAAGCCTCCATGTTTCGAAAAGTATAATGGGACTTCATGCCCCCGAACTCATTTGCAGTCATTCCTGGGAAGATTAAAAGCTTATACGATGGATGAGAAACTTTGGATGTTTTACTTCGAAGATAGCTTGACTGGAGCATCAAGGGAATGGTATTCCCACTTGACAAGGGCAACTGTGAGATGCTGGAAGGACCTGGCAGAGGCCTTCATCCGACAGTATCAATACAACTTAGACATGGCACCCAATAGGACTCTCCTAATGGGCATGTCACAGTCGTCAAGGGAAAGTTTCCGTGAATACGCTCAAAGATGGAGGCAATTGGCTGCTGCCGTTCAACCACCAATGTCTGAGAGAGAAATGGCAGACATGTTTATGAACACTCTCCAGGGAACGTATATTGACAGGTTGGCTGCTTTCTCTTCCACCAGCTTCGCCGATGTTGTCATAGCTGGGGAGAGAATCGAAAGCCTGTTGAAAATGGGTAAGATATCTGATAATGGTGCAAGCTCGTCCAGTGGTACAAGAAAGCCTTTTGCAGGCCCGAGAAGATCTGGCGAGACCAATGCCATTCACACCAACAGGGGCAGGCCCCAGTATGTTCCAAGAACAATAGCAGCAGTCACAATCCCTGCTCCAGCTCATCCTCAGCCCGTTTATCAACCTCCTCAACAAAATTTCCAACAACAACCCCAGTACCAGCAAAATCAATATCCTCCAAGAAACAACTACAACAACAACTCCAACAACAACAATCAACAGAGGCCATTCCAACAGAGGCCCTCTCAAGCTAACAGGGTGATAGACCCGATTCCAATGCCATATACTGCCTTATTGCCACAACTTCTGAAACTCAACCTAGTTGAGCTAAGAACGTTGGCACCTCCGGGTCCAAACAGTCTACCAAGAAACTATGACTCCAACGCTAGGTGTGCTTTTCATTCCAACGCACCTGGTCACAGTACAGAAAAATGCAGGGCTCTGCATATGAAGGTACAAGACTTGGTAGACTCCAAGGCTTTGAATTTTGCACCTCCGCCCAACGTCAACAAAAACCCAATGCCACACCATGGTGGTCCCCGGATTAATGCTATTGAAGAAGACCAACAGTCTTATTTGATAACTAGTGTGGATCAGATCAGGACACCATTGGTGGAAATCAAAGCTCAACTCCGTGAAAATCAAATATTTCCAGGGTGTGAGCTGGGGTGCCCTTATTGCAATATTTCATGGAATGGGTGTGAAGACTTGAGGAATGGCATTGACAGCCTTATCAAGAGTGGCCTCTTACAAATCACTACATCATTTCCGGCACATCCGGCAGCTTCATCAACAACGGTTTCAGACCCTCCTACAAATGCAACAACTATTGTCCCCAATAATTCAACAACCACATCAGCAAGTACTTCATCTGTCCTTCCAAATGACCAGTTTTCAACAGTTTCTCCTGCTACAACATCAGCTTCATTCCATTTCGACTCTCCATCTACAACAACAACAGTCCTTCCATCAGGACCTCCTACAACTCCAGCAAACGATCATGAAGATGTCTCTACTGTTACCATCTTCTACGATCCAGAAAATAACTCCGCCTACCATTCAGAGGGTGCTGCTCCCACTAGAGCACCAGTTACTATCTTTTATGATCCACAAACAATTGCAGTCCCTTCAGCAGCATCAATCAGTCCGGTTACCGTCACAGTACCTGGACCTGTACCGTATGAAAGCAATAGGGCCATCCCTTGGCACTATGGCTCTGACGTGTACTGTGAAGGGAAAAGAATCACTCTGGAAACATCAGCACCTGCACCACAAATTGATAATGTGGGCGGAGGCGGAGGCTTCACCCGAAGCGGACGTCTCTTTGCTTCACAAGTCCAAAGACCTGATGCCGAAGCAGAAGCTGCTGCCAAGGCAAAAGGGAAAGGCCCGGTGCAGGAAGATCCAGCTGTCAAAGAAGCCCTGAAGACTCCGTTTGATCAGGAAGTTGATGAGTTTATGCGGATCATCAAGAAGAGTGACTATAAAGTTGTGGATCAGCTTCATCAGACGCCGTCCAAAATCTCCATCCTCTCACTGCTCATGTGCTCCGAAGCCCATCGGAATGCACTACTGAAGGTACTGCACGCAGCTTACGTGCCCGAGGAGATTACTGTCAACCAATTGGAAACCGTGGTTGGTAATGTTACTGCTAGCAATGGGCTAGGGTTTACCAATTCTGACCTGACAGTGGATGGCCGCAATCACAACAAAGCCTTGCACATAACCATGGAATGCAAAGGAGCTGTCCTTTCACATGTGCTGGTGGACACAGGATCATCCCTGAATGTCTTACCAAAGAAGGCTCTGGTGAAGCTTGAATATGATGGACTGGCATTGAGACCCAGCAACCTGGTGGTTAGAGCTTTTGATGGCTCGAAGAGATCGGTTCTGGGAGAAGTAGAGCTGCCCGTGACAATTGGCCCGCAGACCTTTAAAACTATCTTTTATGTGATGGACATTCAGCCCGCCTACAGCTGTTTGTTGGGTAGACCCTGGATTCACGCCGCTGGCGCAATAACGTCTACCCTTCACCAAAAGTTAAAATATGAGTGGGAAGGCCAAGTTGTCACAATCTGCGGGGAGGAGGATATATTTGTTAGCCATCTGGCTACTTACAAGTATATTGAAATGGATGGAGAGATCGTTGAAACCATGAGCCAAGGTTTTGAGGCCTTGAACGTGAATGAAGCGTCTGCTGTTTCAGGGATCTCCATGTCGTCATACCAACAAGCCCGGAAGGTTGTTGAGGAAGGAACTGCCCTAGGCTGGGGCAAGGTCTTAGCTGTGGAGGAAAAGAAGGACAAATTTGGGTTGGGTTACAAACCAACTCAACGTCAAGCAAAGGCCGCTGCAGAGCCAGGATTTGTCAGTGGGGGAATGCTAACCCCCGATGCTATCAACTGTCTGGAAGACGAGCTGGAAGAGGAGCGCAACCTGGAGAATTGGATTCGTCCAAAGATCCCGGGGAGCAGTGTCTCGAACTGGTCTTCCCAGGGAATTATAAGTGTTACTCGAGCAGAGTAATTATTATTTCCTGTATCTTTTATAGCATGCATCAAAGTCTTGCATCTTGCCCAAGATGACAAGGCTCATTTTGTAATCAGGGCCATCTGTACTTTTGTGCAAACAAGATTAAATTAATGAAATATCAGACAATCTTTTTGCAAACGAGTCTTTTTCTTTTCTGCTCACTGTTTTTCCATTTTTCTTTTTGTACAAAAATAAATGGCGGTGTTTTCAAAATGATAACTTCATTTCACTTTTTTTCTAAAGCAAGACTAAAATCAGATCACTAAAATAAACAACCTAACCCTTGCAGAGAGTGCCATCCTGACCGCACCGACAACAGCACGGCTATGACATCGTATGACTTTGACAATCCGATCAATCAAGCTGACGAAGGGGTTGAAGAAGAATACGAGCTTCCTGAAGAGCTAGCCAGGTTGTTAAGACAAGAGGAAAAGGTTATTACCCCTCATCAGGAGGAGGTTGAAGTGATTAATCTTGGTACAGAGGAAAATGTGAAAGAAGTCAAGATCGGGGCCTGCCTGCAAGACTCAGTGAAGAGACAACTGATAGATCTGCTTCAAGAGTATGTTGATGTGTTTGCTTGGTCCTACCAAGATATGCCAGGGTTGGATACCGATATTGTTGTGCATAAGCTGCCTTTGAGGGAAGAATGCCCACCAGTCAAACAGAAGTTGCGCCGAACTCGCCCAGACATGGCTATGAAAATCAAGGAAGAGGTACAAAAGCAATGGGACGCCGGGTTCCTTGCTGTAACTAGCTATCCACCGTGGGTTGCTAATATTGTGCCTGTGCCTAAGAAGGACGGCAAAGTAAGAATGTGTGTTGATTACCGGGATCTGAACAGAGCCAGCCCGAAAGATGACTTCCCATTACCTCACATTGATGTATTGGTGGATAACACGGCTCAGTTCTCGGTATTTTCCTTCATGGATGGATTTTCAGGATATAACCAGATCAAAATGTCACCTGAAGACATGGAGAAGACAACATTCATTACACCTTGGGGCACGTTCTGTTATAAGGTGATGCCATTCGGACTGAAGAATGCTGGTGCCACCTATCAACGGGCTATGGTAACATTATTCCACGATATGATTCATAAGGAAATAGAATGCTATGTGGATGATATGATTGCCAAGTCCCTTACAGAGGAAGACCATCTGGTGAATCTGCTCAAATTATTCAAGCGTCTGAGGAAGTATCAGCTGAAGCTAAACCCCAACAAATGCACATTTGGGGTGCGATCCGGTAAGCTGCTGGGCTTTATTGTAAGCGAGAAAGGGATCGAGGTTGACCCTGATAAAGTCAAAGCCATCCAAGAGATGCCTGCACCGAAAACTGAGAAAGAGGTTCGAGGTTTCTTAGGTAGATTGAACTACATTTCAAGGTTCATATCTCACCTCACAGCAACCTGTGAGCCCTTGTTCAAGCTGTTAAGAAAGGAACAAACAGTCAGGTGGAACGAAGATTGCCAAAGGGCTTTTGACAAGATCAAAGAGTATCTGCAAGAACCTCCAATCCTTATGCCGCCAGTTGAAGGAAGACCTCTGATCATGTATTTGACAGTACTGGAAGAATCAATGGGGTGTGTGCTGGGCCAGCATGACGAGTCTGGTCGAAAAGAGTATGCAATATACTACCTAAGCAAAAAGTTTACCGACTGTGAACAGCGTTATTCACTGCTCGAGAAAACTTGATGTGCTTTAGCGTGGGCTGCTCGCCGACTGAGACAGTATATGTTGACCCACACTACCTTGTTAATCTCAAAAATGGACCCAGTCAAATACATTTTCGAGAAGCCAGCTCTTACCGGACGGGTTGCAAGATGGCAGATGATTCTTACAGAATACGACATACAGTACACATCTCAGAAAGCCATCAAGGGCAGTGTACTATCTGAATACCTTGCTGAGCAACCCATTGATGATTACCAGCCAATGAGGTTTGACTTCCCTGATGAAGACATCATGTTCATTAAAGAAAAAGATCATGAAGAGCCTATTCACACTGAAGGGCCTGACCCAGAAGAAGGATGGACTATGATGTTCGACGGGGCTGTTAACATGAATGGCCGTGGTATTGGTGCAGTACTCATTACACCGAAAGGAGTTCACATGCCTTTCTCGGCAAAACTCACTTTCAACTGCACTAACAACGAAGCTGAATACGAAGCTTGCATTATGGGTCTTGAGGAAGCCATTGACCTCAGGATCAAGACACTGACCGTATTCGGAGATTCAGCCTTGGTAATCAATCAGACCAACGGAAAATGGTACACACACCAAGACCATCTGATGCCTTACAGGGACTATACAAGAAGGTTACTGACTTTCTTTACAACAGTCAAACTTGAGTATATCCCTCGGGACGAGAATCAGTTTGCAGATGCCTTGGCTACCATTTCGTCCATGATCAAAGTTCAGACTGCCAACTTTGTGCCTCAGATTGCAGTATCGAGACTTGACAGACCAGCATATGTATTTGCAGCAGATGTTGTCAAGGATGACAAGCCTTGGTTTCATGACATCAAGTGCTTCTTGGAGGATCAAACATACCCATCTGGGGCATCTTCCAATGATAAGAAGACTTTGAGGAGGCTCGCTGGAAGTTTCTTTCTGAACACTGATGGATCTTTATACAAGAGGAACTTTGACATGGTACTCCTCAGATGTGTTGACAAGACGGAAGCAGACCGACTGATGCATGAAGTGCATGAAGGCTCTTTTGGTACCCATGCTGGAGGGCATGCAATGGCTAAGAAGTTGTTAAGATCAGGCTATTATTGGATCACAATGGATGCAGACTGTTGTGCTTATGCCAGAAAATGTCACAAATGCCAGATCTATGCAGATAAAGTGCATGTGCCTCCAAATCCTTTGAACATCATGTCTTCACCATGGCCCTTTGCCATGTGGGGCATTGATATGATTGGCAAGATTGAGCCAACTGCTTCGAACGGCCACAGATTCATCCTGGTCGCCATCGACTATTTCACAAAGTGGGTTGAAGCAGCCTCATATGCAAATGTTACAAGGCAAGTGGTAGCCAGATTCCTGAAAAGAGACATCATCTGTCGGTATGGAGTTCCCGAGCGGATCATTACTGATAATGGTTCCAATCTAAACAACAAAATGATGGCTGAATTATGCCGGGACTTCAAGATCCAACATCACAATTCTTCTCCTTACAGGCCAAAGATGAATGGCGCTGTTGAGGCAGCAAACAAGAATATCAAGAAGATTGTGCAGAAGATGGTAGTCACCTACAGAGACTGGCACGAAATGCTACCATTTGCCTTACATGGGTACCGCACATCAATCAGGACATCCACTGGGGCAACACCGTATCAGCTTGTATATGGTATGGAAGCAGTCCTACCAGTTGAAGTTGAATTACCCTCTTTACGAGTACTGATGGATGTTAAACTAAGTGAAGCAGATTGGGTTAGGGCCCGATATGAGCAACTGAGTCTGATCGAAGAGAAGAGGTTGGCTGCAATCTGCCACGGGCAGTTATATCAGAAAAGAATGAAGAAAGCCTTCGATCAGAAAGTCAGGCACCGAGAGTACCAAGTAGGAGATCTTGTGCTGAAAAGAATCCTCCCTCCTCATACAGACCACAGGGGCAAATGGACTCCAAATTACGAAGGACCATTCGTCGTCAAGAAAGTCTTCTCTGGTGGAGCACTGATGCTCAGCACCATGGATGGTGAAGATTTCCCGTCCCCTGTGAATTCAGATGCAGTTAAAAAATACTTCGCATAAAATGACCCGCTGGACATAAAAACAGAATGTAAGTCCAGGCAAAAATAGGGCATCCCGGCGAGTCAAAAACAGAATAAAAGACTCGGGCAAAAATAAGGGAAACAAGCAAAAAAACGTACACCCGCTGAGTTGAAAAGCCGCATTGGACAGCTCAGGCAAAAATGGGTATCCCGATGGATTGAAAACCCGAAAGGGCGATCCATGCAAAATAAGGGAATAAGCGAACAACTGCATTCTGAATTCGTCTGTATCACCTACAACTTGGTAAGCTCCAAGGGATCAAGCTGCAATCAGAATCAACTCTCTCCAGAAAGCACGACGAGAAGAACGTCATTGTCATACGAGTCATAGCAGAAGAGGAAGCTCCTTGAAAGCATCGCCAGCACCGCCAGCACTTTATTTCTCAATTTGTAACAATCTCCTCGTTTCAGGAGACATGTTTCTCTGACTGTATCTTGCCAATTCAGGGCACACGAATTAATATAATCAGATTTTCAGTCATGTCTCGTTTTTACATTTATGTTTTGCAAAGAGTTGTCTGATGTCTCTAAAAACACAATTGCATAAGTACAGATGCCTCTCTCTGAAAATAAAACACATGCTTGCAGGGAATATACTTACTCTCGAAAGTACTTATTTCCTATGACGGAATCTCAGTAAAAGATACCTCGGGACCATTTGTGCGTTTCTTTATCTTTGCAGGATTGCAGGTATCCAGAACACAACTTGGGGCTTACAAGTTACGTCTCAGCAACTGGCAAATCATTATCAACTCACCTGGCACTGGGAGGTGCCCACTTCCCCAGCAAAGTTGCCAAATCAACATACAGCATCTGAAATGTTCTATCCCCAGCTGAGTTGCTCTCCCCAGCTGAGTTGCCTCTCACAATTCCCCAGCCGAGTAGCCTTTATTCCTCAGCAGGATGCGAGAATCGAGGAATCATCTCCCCACAGAGCTTCAGGCCTCTATTCAGAAGAGCAGCGCACGAAGAAGTCACAACAGAGAGAGAGAAAGCTTCTACAAACCCCAGCTGGGTCCCGTATTATAAGAATATGTCAATCGACGACGTATATTCCCAAGCAGATACAACTACAGATCTATCAATGATCTCATCCCCAGCTGGGATGTTCACTTCAAGCAGATCGATCAGAGATCTTTGCAGCAACGGGATCCGAATCCCGGATCGGTGCCTCTTTGCATAATCATAGCATTCGCATCATATTCACCCCCAGAGCGTAGCATTCCGTCTAATACGGAGCATTACGGCAAAAAAAATCAAATGCATAGCATAATCATGAGTCATGTTGTGATTTGAACACTTGTAAATATTGACAATCTGTCGGCACACAGAATACATCCCCATCAGAGTCCCAGCAAAAGCAGTTGCCCCATATCACAAACGCCAGTGCATATCTCCTTTTTGATACCCGTCCGTATCATCATTTCCCAGCAGGTTGCCTGAATACACTTTACAAACAAGATCACCAGTATTGCAGATATTTCCTGACACCCGTCCGTGTCAAATCACCAGCAGAAAGCCAAAGACACCCTCTTTGCACTCACATATACCCATATATACTCATCCTTGACACCCGTCCGTGTCATATCCCCAGCATGGTCGCCTATGCCTGTATACACTTTCTTGACACCCGTCCGTGTCGCATCCCCAGCAAGTTCACTTACACTTTCATCACCCATATACTTGTTAATATTATACTCTTCTTTCTTGACACTCGTCCGTGTCACTCTCCCCAGCAGATAATGCTCATCTATACATATCCACTACCCATTGGTACACTTATGCAAATACTCGTCCGTATTTTGTATACACCATGTATATCCCCGCGGATTCGACAGTAGTCCTTGTTCTTTGTTAACCAGTTGGTACTCGTCCGTACCATCATCTCAGAACATTGCGTCTAGTGTTTGTTTCTACATGATACTCGTCCGTATCATAGTCTTAAGGATGCTCGTCCGCATCTTTAATCCATACACCGTGTCAAACACTTATGTCTTCGTGAATATAGATGCTCGTCTGTGTCTACTATTCCCCAGAGGGATACTTTCAGATGCAACACTCGTCCGTGTTCCTTGTTAACCAGTTGATACTCGTCCGTATCATCAGCTCTGAGCACGTGTCAGTTTGTTTCTACATGATACTCGTCCGTATCATAGTCTTAAGGATGCTCGTCCGCACCTTTAATCTATACACAATACCAAACACTTATACCTTTTGTTTCTTGGATGTAAACGCTCGTCCGTGTTTACTATCTCCCCAGTAGATTGCCAACAAATTTTCTTTTTATCTAACACTCGTGCTCATCCGATGGCCGTCCCCATCGTTGATTTTAGCAGCCGTCCCCTGCTGAGTGGTCGTCCTCCACTTCTCGATGGTCGTCCTCCATCATGCTCATCCGATGGCCGTCCCCATCGTTGATTTTAGCAGCCGTCCCCTGCTAGGTGGTCGTCCTCCACCTCTTGATGATCGTCCTTCATCACTTTATCCAATGGCCGTCCCCATTGTTGATTTTGGTTATCTGGCATTCGTCCTGTGTCATGATAAACCCTGAGAGCAGCCGTCCCCTGCTGAGTGGTCGTCCTCCACTTCTTGATGGTCGTCCTCCATCTTGCTCGTCCGATGGCCGTCCCCATCGTTGACCTTCTCTATCCGATGGCCGTCCCCATCGTTGATATTTTGGCAGCCGTACCCTGCCAGGTGGTCGTCCTCCACCTTTGATGGCCGTCCCCATCATATTTCTTTTATACCCAACAGAGCAGCCGTCCCCTGCTAGGTGATCGTCCTTCACCTTTGATGGCCGTACCCCATCATCTGTTTATTTCATTTATTCTTTAACCCGATGGCCGTCCCCGTCGTGGTCCCTTTTCCTTTTCTAGCCCGATGGCCGTCCCCATCGTTGGTTACTTTACCTTTATGAACTTGATGGCCGTCCCCGTCATGTTTCATTTATCCTCAGAACTTTGCAGTTTTATCTTGATGGCCGTCCCCATCATAATATCCTATTGTCCCCAGCTAGTCGGCCGTCCCCGTCTTAGCTTTACTTGTTTTTCCCCAGCTAGTCGGCCGTCCCCGTCTTAGCTTTACTTTTTATCCCCAGCATGTCGGCCGTCCCCGTCATCGCTTTATTTCCTGCACTTTACCAGCATGTCGGCCGTCCCCGTCATCGCTTTGCTTCACATACCACCTTACCCAGCAGTCGTCCTCTGCTCGACGGTCGTCCTCCGTCGCCCATACTTTACGATATACTTTGTTTTGCTCTTACAATCTATATCCCTTTTCTTCTTCGTTTCTGTGAGTGCAAATTTTGGACTGTCTTTGGTATTCAACCACAAGTTATCTTGTTTGCCTGTTAAGCCGCCGCTTACAACCTGCACAGCTAACTCATGTTTGAATAGGGGCAGCTGTAAACACCCCAAATTTGCCCTCACCCATTCACACATGACTTGTGATCATCTCATATGCATATACACAAAACATATCATCTCACATCTCATTTTGATTCACTGCATAGCTTCTAAGGCATCTGCACCTAGGGTTTGTGATCTGAGCAACCTCAGGGCATCTTGAGCCATTTCAAAGGCCACTAATCAACTCAAAGGGGTCCATGTGTGTTCTTATATCATGTTACATCCTCACAAAGTCAAAATTGCAGAGGGATCACAAGAACTAGAGTTTGAGTGGATGCAGAGCCAGGATGAACTGCACAGTTGACTGGAAATTAGGGTTTTGGTTTCAGAGGCCATAACTCCAAATTTTTTTGGTCATTCTTGTTTCCATTGGTCTCTATATGGTATAGGGAGTATGCATATCAATTTTCATGAAGAAATTCCATGGGGAAGTCATCTGATCAAGAGTTGACTTTCTGGACAAGTCAGTGCAAAATCAGGGCATCTGAGGCCCCCAATGACCCAACCAATGGGTGATCTTCATCATTTTGAGTGTATATGATCTTTATTTGATCATGGAAGAAGTTTGAAGTTCACAAAAATCAAGAACTTGGAGTTTTTGCAAATGTTGACTTTTTGGGTTTTGTTGACTTTTCAAGAATGCACCATTTTAGGTCAATTTTCAAGCCTTGATTCATGATCCAAAAAGGCTTCAAATGGAAAAACTTTGGTCATGAAAGTTGTAGATCTCATCTTTCCCTTTTCAAAAAGTACAAGAACATGATCTAACTCTTCATGGATCAAAAGTTATGGCCATGCAAAGTTGCCAAAAATCATTGTTTTTCAAGTTATGCACCAAGTGGAAATTTTGCTAAGTCTTGAATCAATGCATGATTGCTGCCTCAAATTCATGTCAAACCAGCATGTGAATGTTCTCTAAGTCACAAAAATCAGAAATGGACCAAGTTTGCTCATGGTTTGGTTCATGTAACAAGGCATTTCCATGGAAAACCATAAAGCTAGCCAACTTGCATTTTCACTCATGGCTACTTCACCAACTTATGACATTGGCTGCTGACTTTGGGCTAGCCTCTCCCTCACCTTTTGCTGCACCAGCACCCAACTTGTACTTGCCTAGTATCATGCCATGCCTCTCTTACACATAAAGTGGTTTTTGAGCAAAAAGTGAACTACCTATCACAGCTGCACAAGTCACATCTCACAGCCACTTGCATTATTTTATTCATTCATTTTGCTGGCCATAACACTAAAAAAACCAAGGCTGAAAACATATAACTCATCACTTACACAAAAATCTCCCAACTTGCAAGTTCATTCGAATTTCATTACACAGCCTGCAAACACCCAAACCTTTGCCTCCATTCATCTCACCTTGATCTATAGAACACAAAGCATCAAGAAACAAAGCCAAAAACACCCTGAATCCCCATCTGCCATAGCTCACCTTCATGCTGCAGATTCTATCGAATCTCTCTCTACAAACCACAAACACATCAACCAACACCACAAGCCTTCTCAACACACCTCATAGGTCATAAACAACCCTTCTTCACAGCCTGAAAGTGCCAAGAACTCATCTGCCATTGTTGACTGAGCAGAAGCAGTTCTCTTCGAAACTCATCATCCAACAAATATAAATTCCATTTGAGCATTCAAGCAACTTTGGGGGACCAAGAGGAGCAGATTGAGCAAGGAGAAGAGGCCTGAAAGTTCCAAAATCAAAGGTTGCAAATCTCAGGTAGTTCCAAATAATTTTTTCCAGAAATCTCTTTTTTAGTTACAAACTTGTTCCTTATGCTCTCCTGATCATGCTGATGTTTTTAGTTTTTGAAATGGATGTGTTTTGAGAATTTAATTGCTGTTTGAAGTTCACGAACCCTAGAACTTTCCCTCTTCGATTCAGCTTGTTTAGGTTAGATAAATTTGTTTTGAGAGAGGGTTTTAATTCGTGAGGTGTTGGGGATCATTTCCCATGGCTTAGTTTTCATTTATATTACGTTTTGGGAGGTTTTGAGGTTTTTCAGGTGACCTTCTGGCCGGAGAAGACGACCGGAAGTCTTCTCCGGCCACCTGAAAGTGATTTGCCCTAATTGTCATTAATTATGTTAGTTTGAATTCTGGCCGTTGATGTGCGTTGACCCATTGACTTCCCTCCTAATTTGATGGCCCAGATCTTTTCCATTAGCCCTAATCTCCCTCATTTATTTAATTAATTATTAATTAGGATAATTTAATCAGATTGCATCCTGGCCCTCCACTAGCGCGCGCAGTCAATGGATTCAAACCCAGGATCAATCTCATGCGTCCATTCTGCATACTTTCATTTTTATTTGTTTTAATTCATATTTATTTCAATTAATTTGTATAATTTATTTAAAATAGCTAGAAAATCATAAAAATTATGAAACTTTTTCTTTAAGGTTTTATTAATTTTTATGACACAAAAACATTTTTATTTTATTTTTTATCATTAAAAAGGTATTTTTAAATATTTAAAAGATTATTTTTAATTGATTAATGAGAATTAATTAATTAAAAATACTTTTAAGTATTTAAAAATTACAAAAAAATTCATGAAATGTTCTAAGACATTTAGAAACATTGTCCAACCTTCAAACCAAATTTCTTTTTTGATCTTGATGCATTTTAAGAATTTTTCATTGAATTAAATCATTTTTGATGCATTATTTTGATCATATGTTTGAAAATTCATTTCTGCCTTTTGGTAAGGGTTGAGACATTGATTCTTTTTGCATTGTTTTCCATTTGACATGTACTTTCAAAGATAAAAAGGCCATGATTTGATCTTGCATTTTCTAATTGATTGGCATTTCTTTTGTTACAAACCCTAAAAAACCCTAATAACTTGTAAAATTCATAACTTGAGTTTGGTTGAGAGTTGAGAGCTCCCCTTTGGGCAGTGGTTCATTATAGGTCTAGGGTTTCTTTAGGTACCATTTTCCATTTTTCATATTAGGGTTTGCTTCTGTTTTTGGTTTGTGTTTGATGTTTGATCCATGAACCCTAATTTGGGCTTTCATTTGCATCCCTCTTGCATTCTCTTGCATAACATGACTTGCCATTGCATTTTGTGCATTCTTATGATTCATTTGACATCTTAAGACATGTATGAAGCATCATTGATCATTGCATTGCATATTTGCCATGTCATTTGTCTTGTATGTTTCATAACATTTCATGTTTGTCCATGCTCCTCAACTTGCATCATCTGCATCCATGGCTTTGTATGAACATCTCTTTGACTTGTCTCATGTTCATAGCACTCCATAGCATCATTATCATCATCAACATGCTTCTGGTTTTTGCTCATCATATCATTTCATCTCATTTAGCATTGTATTGCATTTGTTTCTAACATTTCAGGTGGTAAGTAAACTTGAGAGGTGAATTTGCCTTCACTTCTCATACCTTTTCTTTTCATCTCTCCTGCATTCATTGCTGCATTTCTATATGTGTTTGAGATTGAGCTTGCTCATTCTTGCTCCTCCCACTTTCTTTCTTCAAGTGACTTGACTTCTTGAATGAAGCAAGTCACTTTGCTTCTCTTGATCTTGTTCATCTGCTTCCTGGTGGTTCATCTGAAGATTGTTCTTGAAAACCTCACAAACATTAGGACCAACCAAGCATGATAATGAATTAGGGTTTTGATTAGTCTCCCCCATAGTTTTTACCTTTGTGTCTCTCCTTGAGTCATCTCTCCTCACCTCATAATCAGGGACTAAACCCTCAAGGCTTTAAGACTTTGTGATTAAGATCATGCCTGCATCCTTCTTTTAGGATGGAGTGTATAACTTTAATCCTAAGTCTTGGACCCTTAAGGTGTTGAACTCTCTTAATCAATCCACTTAATAAACATCAAGACAGTACACTTGTAACTTGGGCCTTGCATTAGGGTTCTAATTCTTCCTTAATTGGTTAAGAAGGACTAACCCTAAAGTTAATGGACAAGTCCCCCTCAGGTTGTCTTACAAATCATAAAAAACACTTCATCATCATACCACTAATTAAAATACATCTAATAAAGACTTGTTTTGTCATGGGTTTAATCCCTAATCATGGATTAAGTTGAGGAGTTTTCCCCAGCTTAAACATTCTCATCTATTATCCTTCTTTTAGGATGGTGTAATGAGTCTGTTAAATCCCTGATTATGGCTTAACCTCATTATTTAACACTAAACAAAAACAACAAAAACATATAAATAATCATAAGTAGGTTAATGATCTTAACCCTACATCAAAGGTGATTAAGTGTGAGAATCTGACTTCACACTTAAGGTATTCTCATTACCCCTAATCAGAGGGAAGATGTGATGAGTTTACTAACCCATTGGTTTAGGCTTAAGCTCATTAACTTATGAAAAACTTTCAAAAGCAATAAAAGACTGAAGATACAAAAAACAAACAATAATCGTCTCCTTCGGGATTCTTTTCTCATCTCATTCACTCATAAACGAGAACTTGCTTCTTCCGTCTAATGCAAGACAGTTTGCATCTGTGCCAGACAGATCATACACTTGAGCATAGGCAAGTAAGCAGTTCATCAGTCAATTCATCTTTCAGTCTCTTTGGGTCGAACTACGGTGTTCTGACTTCCTCATTGCACGAGAGGATACGTAGGCATAACTTAACGGTTATCGAACAAAAGTCTCTGTATATTCCCCCTCTTTCCAGCATTATTCTTTTAGCCTCATGGTCTTGAGCATCTCATCCTTTGTCCTTACACTGACACTATATATCACACTTTGCACTTCTTTTACACTGACACCTGTACATCTTTTCCAGCTATTCTATACACAAATTGCACTGACACTACCCCTTTAAAACACAAATCTTTTAAGCGTGGATCCCGTCGAGTACGACGGACAATCTGGGTGCTAATACCTTCCCAGGTTGTAACCAACCCCCTTTCTCAGTCTCTCTGGTTCGCAAACCGTCTTATCCATCTTTTTCTAGGCTTATGCAGCATTGCCTTTCCTCCGGGATAAAAATGCCTAGCTGGCGACTCTATTCATCTCCAGTGAGTTCACGGCTGTGTGTTCTCATTGTCCCTCTCGCCGACCGTTCGCGTCTGTACCCTCATATGACCCGGTGTCACTTGTCGGGAGCGACACATACACCACACAAACAACAATCGATTAAAAGATAATTAATTAACTAAATAGAATAGGATTATCTAATAAAATTAATTAATAACTCGACTAATTAAATAAAATTATTTCAAATAACTAAATAACATAAAAATGTTTTTGTTATATTCTTAGAACACCTAATAAAACAATAGATAAGAAAAAATAAAAGGAATAGAATAAATAAGGAAGTATAAAATGTTTATGTTATATTCTTAGAACACCTAATAAAATAATAGATAAGAAAAAATAAAAGGAATAGAATAAATAAGGAAGTATAAAATAAAATAAAGAAAACAAAATGGGCTAGAACTGTCAAATAAAACTGGGGTACAAAAAAATCCATAGGGGTGGACCAGCCTTTGGGCTGAGATCGGCCGGGTCGGGTCTGACCCGAGCCCGATTCGGATCTACACATCAAAAAAAGAAAAGAAAACCTAAAACATGCAGGTGCCGCCACAATCCCTTTCCCAAACTCAGAAACAAATCAAAACTTATCGCAGGGAGCTTTCTCTCTCAATGGCCTCAAATCTCCCTGCAAATATTCTCAACAACCTTTCTCAAAATCGCTCAACAAAACTCACATAACAAACCCTAATTCTCGTCACCAATCAAATCAAACCAAAGACTAACATCTGAGTTTTTAAACCCAAATCGCAAACCCTACCCCTCACTTCGGATTCCTATGGCGGACGAAAATCAAGTATGAGAATTACTTAGAGTGAAACGCTGCACGAATTGATACCACATACAAATGGAAAAGAAAGATACCTGATCGGAAGGGCTTCGATTTCCGCCAATAGGTCCGGTAAGTGCTTGTTCTTCCTTCTACGGTCTTTTGGCTTCTTTCTTGCTCTTCGTTTCGTCTTTGTTCCCCCATTTTACTTCTTCTTCTTTGTTTCTGTTTATGTGGATGATGGTTTGAGCTCACAACATTCAGAGCCTCCACGAGAGGTTCGAAAATTCCTTGGTCCTTTTCCTTTCTTTTAGTGAGTTAGGGTTTTCTTTATGGTCGTTGCCTCCCTTTGCGATGAACATAACTCTGCTTTTTATACCATAGATTTAGGGTTTCAAAATTAACATTAACCGAAGGATTTCTTCCCATTTGCTATATTTGTTTTTCTCTTTCCCTTGTGTAAAAGAATTTTTCCCATTTTGTGAAAGTTTCAATTCCGCCCCCTGCTGAGGTTTATGTATGTACTTTTATCAGTATTCCTTCTGACTTAGTTCTCCTCGGTTCGAGGTGAACTGAACTGGTCCAACTCGGATCGAATTAGTTTGCTTTTTTCAAATGGCTTAGTCCCTTTTACTGTCATGAAACTCCTACCTTTCAAACACTTATTTCCTTCTTTTAACTGCGGTAAAAATTTCTCTTTACAGGGTTAACAAGGCTTCCATCAAGTGCACATTTGAACAAGCCTAAACACGCATTGGTAATCTCCTCCATAGTTTCTCCAGAGCTTAACAGGTGATTCTAATACAAAGTCTTGTAACATCTCTCAACAAGCTTATCGACTAACGCAACAATTTCGTTTCTTCCGCTGCTTAACTTGTTTCCTTTAGTGCTGCAGACTTGGCTTGGAGGCGCCCGCTTCCTTCGACGTTTTTTCCAGTTGGCATAAAACGTCTGAAGTCTCATTGTCTATTCCTGATATTGTGAGTATGAAACCCTCTATTCTCCGCAAACTTCAGTTGCATCAATTGCATTTTACTTGAGCATGGAAAATTGGAAACTCATTACTTCATTTTTTAATATTAAACTTGTGTTTTTGCTGCTGCCAATTTCTTTTAGGTGGTCTCCCCTTGATATTTGGATGGAGTTTGATTACCTAAAACAAGAATTTACTTGTTATTGGCATTGTCGATTTTACTGCTTCGAGCCTATTTGTTACAAATTGTAATTGATTGTCAATGCTTCAATTTAACATAATGTTCTCTTGTCAGGTCATATTGCATCTTTCACTTGGGACTTGACGTTACAGGTCATGAGGCGAGGTTTCAGGTTGTGTTGGTTGTGAGAGGCTTGGGCTAAGAGTCGTGTGGATCGAATCCGCAAGAACAATGTTGCTGAAGTTGCAAGGGATGTAACAGAGATGTTCTGCAGGTGCAACATGGACATTGTAGCTTGACATGATATTTTTTCTTTCTCTCTTTTTTGTGGTTGTATTTCTTGACATGATATCTTGACATGATATCTTTTTTGTTCTCCAGTCTCCTGACAGCTTTTATTACATCAGGATTGCTTCACCCTCCTGAAATCATATCATTACCTCAGGATTACTCCAGTCTCCTGACAGCTATCATCATTACTTCTGGACTGCTTCATCCTCCAAGACTTTTTCAGAAGAACAAATCCTGACGTTCTTTTGATCATTAAGAGCAAATCCTGACGCTCTTTTAACCCATTGTTCAAGACATCTTTCAGAAGAACTAATCCTGACGTTCTTTTGATCCTCAAGAGCAAATCCTGACGCTCTTTTGGCCACTTGTTCAAGACATCTTACTCAGAAGAACAAATCCTGACGTTCTTTTGATCCTTAAGAACAAATCCTGACGTTCTTTTGGCCCTTGGAGAATAGGCAAATGGTCTGTATAAAGATCCATTCCCTAATCCAAAATATTTCCAACTCAAAATCATGTTGCATAAATGATTCAGAGACGGCCTATACAAAGACCTAGTACTGATGTCAGTATCAACATAAAGACATCATCATGTTCTGATGGCATCTCTAAGCCCATCACCAGTTCTTCCTGATGGCATCTCTAAGCTCATCCCCAGTTCTTCCAAGTGGCATCTTTAAGCCCACTCAATCATATTCAACTAGCCATGCACTGGTGAGTACAAATTTTTGGGCTTTTGTGTTCAATCCCCTTTCAACCTTCCAGGTCACGACTGGCAAACATACCAATCTAACCCCTCAGGTTTCAGAAAATTGAACAGGGGCAGCTGTTGCACCCCAAAATTTGCCCTCACAATACAAGAACTTTGTGTGCTAAGAAGGTTCACAAGGTTCACAAGATTCACAATGCTTATAAAACCTTTCATGAGGTTCATGAAGTCTACAAGTTACTTCTTGAAGGTTCACAAGGTTCACAAGTTTCTCAACATTTACAAGACCTTTCATGAGGTTCATGAAGTCTACAAGTCACTTTATGAAGGTTCACAAGGTTCACAAGTTTCTCAATGTTTATATAACCTTTCATGAGGTTCAAGAAGTCTACAAGTTACTTCTTGAAGGTTCACAAGGTTCACAAGATTCACAATGATTATAAAGCTTTCCTGAGGTTCATGAGGTCTACAAAGTCACTTTATGAGGTTAACAAGGTTCACAAGCTTCATAATACCTCCCATGAGGTTTACAAAACATTTTATGATGGTTCACAAGGTTCACAAAGTCCACAATTGGTCAAAAGAGTTGACAATTCCCTCAGACAATGCACATCCTAAGCAGTGCATCCAAAACTAGGGTTTTGACTTTAATCAGGCTAAATGGATTTCCAATACCTCAAGTGAGCTTCATAACCTCTTATATGTATATAAGAACCCCCATGACAAGTTTCAAGACTTTTCTCAAAAGTTTGCTCAGTCAGATGATCAGATAAGTCAAAATCAGTCAATGCAGTCAGAAAGTCAAACTGAGGTCAACTGTGGTCAAACCAAAGTCAAACTTCATGATTTTTTGCCAACATCAATTATATGAAGTAAAATTCATCATTTGATCAAGGGTTGATCATGATTCATCAAGGAGATTCCAGATCATCAAGAATCAGGAGTTTCTAAATTAGGGTTTCCTCAGTAAAAGTCAACTGAACTTTGACCAGCCATAACTTTCACATACTTCATCACCAAGTCTCCATCCAAAGCTCATTTTTAAGGAAATTGAATCCTATACAACTTTGATCTTGCAAGTTAAGCCCAAAAATGCTTCATTTGGAAGATATGAGCTAAGACATTATAGGTCATTTCAAAAGTCAACAAAAAGTCAACAACTTCAAAAGGGCATAACTTGAGATTGGTAAATGATATGGACCTGAAACCAATGGGGTTGTTTAGAGGACTCTTCAAGATTTCCAAAATGTCCAATAACACCCTCATACCTTTAAAATTGAGGGAGATGTGCCCTTGCAAAGTTGGGAAATTTTGTGATGGTTTATGATGAAAATGGGGGCCTAGAACCAATTCCTTCCAAATGGGCTTGCCAAATTGTGATCCAATCCATACCATATCATCATGCACGACCCAATTGATTAAAAATCATAATTTTTATTATTTTATTTTTATTTATTTTGATTTAATTCATAAAAAATCATTTTAAATAAATATAAAATATGAAAATATATTTTTGGATGAAGATTGAGCTTCTAGAATCTCATCAATATTGATTGAAGGTGAAAGAGAAAGAAATCATGTGATTGATCCAAAAATAGCAAGCTTTCATGAGCCAATATTTGAATTTCATGGCATAATCTTTTTCAATCTTCAAATATCCAAACTTCCACACAACCAATGAATTTTTCTGACCTAAATGATTCACATATAAGTACTGATCACAACCCTAGCCCTCATTCACGGATTGGCAGCCTCATAGTATAAGTTCAAAACCTCAAAAATTCATCAAAAATTGATATTCGGATTCTTCAATCCAAGAGGTTTCAAGGTAAAATAAAGACATAGACGTGTTCTTTGATCATCACTGAAGCTAAACCAATACTCATTTGCATCAAGAACTCTCCCATTGGCATAATCCGATTCAAATTATTCATGATATTTCAATTTTTCGATTCTGTTTATTTGTGCATTGTTAATGAATTTTGTTTGAGTTTTTGTGTTTGTGAGGTTCCAAAGATCAATTCTGGACAAGAAACTTGAGGTTTCGTGACCTAATGGACAAACGGCCATAGTTAGGGTTTTGAGTTCAAAAATGGGGTTATTCGATTCACCCAATTTAAATGAATTCCATGGACATAATTGACTTGTACAGGTTGTAGGGGACTCAAAGGTGTCTTTGATTTGATAAATTGATGTTGTTTGATGGTAGTTTGAAAAACGCAGGGTATGTGTGCATGAAAATTCGCAGGTAAATTCCTAGCTATATTCGCAGCAAAGTTCGCAGTTCTGGAGGTAGAAGATGACCTCTTCCCGCGCGTGTTTAAATTCAAATTATTTGTATTCTATTTTATTAATTGTTTGCTGTTTAAAGTCACACAACTTGTGTTGTCCCAGTGGATGGAGGGAGCGTATGCAGTGGCTTGGTCTGGGGTTCGATTCCCCGTTTGTGGCATTTTGCTTGTTTATTTTGTTTATTTCACAGGTTTAACATATAACCAATTATAGTCACCATATAATCAGATGGGCTCTTCCAGCCGGGTGGTGATGTGTGCGTGTGAATGTTCAAAGGTCCTGGGTTCAATCCTCCCCCAGGCCTTTTTATTTCTTTTATTTTCCAGGTTTTTGTGACAAAGATCAAAAGCAACTATTCTCCTCTCTCTTTCACCTACGTACACAATGGCTTGGTGGTGGTTCTTCTTGCTGGCAACCACACTGACCTGGGTTCAAATCCCAGTCAGGTAAGTTTTTTTTTTTCATATTCTTTTTCTTTTTATTTTGATTATTCTATTAATTAAATTAAATATAGTTTTGTATATATGTTTTTTTCTAAATAATTAAAAAACAATGAAGCATGTTTAATATTTTTTTTTCAAATTTCTAAAATATATAAATTTTCATAAATTATGTTTTTATATCTTGTGATTAAATTATAAATATATGTATGTAATTTTGTATTATAAATTAAACCCTGAGATTATTTTTCTAAACAAACCCTAAAAATATTTTCTAAAATAAAACCTAATTCTATTTTCTTTAAATAATTTTATTTTCTAATTCTTAATGTAATTATTATGTATATTTATTTATTTATTTAATATGATTCTTGTAAATTTTGTAAATATGATTAATTTTTGTGAATATGATAATTAAAATTTATTTTCTTCACATAATGTGTAAATATTTTTTAATAATTGTTGATATATATTTAGAAATAATTAAATTTTGTAAATGATTAAAATTTATAATTATATTATATTTAAAAATTTTATAGTAATTATTCATGTTTCTAAATAAATGCTTATAAATTAAAATCCAATTTTGTGTTTATTATTCTAATCATGTCAATATAATATTTTTTTATTTAATTATATTTATTTTAATTATTGTTACTAACCATATTATTATTTATTATTTTTGTTTATTATTATCTTATATTTTTATTATTATTTCTCTAACCTTGTTTATCTTTCTAATTATTATTATTTCACTAAAATTAATTATTTTATTTTTACTAACCTTATTTTTTTTAATTATATTTATCACTAACCCCTATTTATTTATTTACTGTTTATTTATTATCTTTGCTTATTTATTTATATTTTGCTAATTATTTATTTTTGCTATTTATTTTAATTTGCTTATTATAATTATTATGTAATTGCTTCCCGGATGTAAATTTTGTAATATTTAATTATTTAATTTTTATGCTATGGTTAGTAATTTAGGGAGTGTAAACATGTATTCAATTTAAAAATAAATTTAGCTCATTTTAATTAAAGATAAATAATATTGAACACTCACACATGTAAGTCGATTTTTAATCGCCATCTCACTTTCTAAGGTTATCCCTCATTGTTGCCTAATCCTAAGGTCAAGTGGGGTGTATAAAGCAAGTCCCTTTAAAAGAAAAATCATCAAGTCCCTAATGGTTGCCTTTACAAATCAAGTCCCTTCGAATAATGATGATAGTCCCTCCAGAATGCTTAATACACCCCACAGTTGCCTTCAAAACAGATGTCCCTCATATGTCCCTTACATCCAAGGTAATGACTACCTGCTCCTTAATAGTAGGGATAGTCTTACCACTTAAAGGATAAAGAACAAGAAAGACTTAAAATTTTAGGGTAGGTTCCTCTTATGTACTTGCTCACTTCAAAAACTTTTCAAACTCTTCACAATTTCAAACAAATTTTCAAAAACAAGTTTTTACGCATCCGTACATGGATCATTATCAACTATTATGAAAATTTTTCTATTCACACACTACACTTTCAAAAACAATTCAAAAGTGAGCTAAGTAACTAAGAGCCCATGGATAACCATGGATGTAAAGGGTGCTAACACCTTCCCTTTACATAACCTACCCCCCGGACCCAAAATATTCTCTTAAGGTCTTTCCTGTTCTTTTATACCCTTTCCTTTTGGATAAAATAAAAGTCGGTGGCGACTCTTGCTATCCGCAACATAACTAAAAGTCAGTTCTCCCACCGTGTTACAGAACTGGCGACTCTGCTGGGGATTTAATATAAAAGAGGGGTACCCTTAGGAATTAGATCACTTTAAATTGTTTGCCTTGTTTGCTTTATATTATCTTGTTGGGGTGCTCTTATGTGTGAAAGGTCCTAACCCGGATCTAGTGTACCTTAGGTAAATGGCAATAGACCAAGGAAACTGTACGACGTATATCGATACGGTTGATCTGGTGGCCATAGTTAGTGCGACTTCTTGGTTGGTGCTTATGTTCCTTAAGTCAAGTTGAGGATAATATGAGGCTGCCATATGTTGTCAATGCACTAACTAACTTTTAGAACCCTAGTTAACTCATCTTGGCCTTTAGAAAGTAGTGAGGTAACCGGCTTTGGTACAGACTGAAGTTGGTTGACACTCGATACTACGCTCATTGAGATTCTAAACTTGGAGGGTTTTGGTTGGCAAGTAAGTTGCCTACTGAACAACCACCCTTGTGAAGGATCAATGATATTGAGATCCCTTAGAACCTGGTTACTTTCATAGGACAGGATGAACCAACTAACTTCAGGGGAGGGTACTTACCTTTGAACCTCATGCAAGCCTTTAAACCTAGGGCTATTGTGTGACTTGCTTGTGTGTGCCACATGTTTGTGATTGAGCATAACATCATGACATCATCATGCTTCATAAGCATAGCATTTTCCCTAACCATTTCAAGGACCAAGGGATTTATCTTTGTTCTTTGTTGCAGGTCATGGCTTCTGCTCGTAGAAACACCATCAGGATCAACTTTGTGGGCATACCTGCTAAGCTTAAAGAGTTGGTTTCTCAAGTGTCTGACCACTCCCAGTTCATCAAGAGACATGGTCACCTATTGGATCTAGTCACTTCAGGGTTCAATGAAGACATGATGAGTGTTCTGTTCCAGTTCTTTGATCCTAAGCACCATTGCTTCACATTCCCCGACTACCAGCTAGTTCCTACCATGGAGGAGTTCTCTAAACTTCTGGGTATACCTGTTCTTGATCAAAGACCCTTCACAGGCTTGGAGAAGGAGCTCAAACAAGAGGTTATTGCTGCAGCTCTACATCTGAAGAAATCTGACATTGTTCTAGAGACGAGAAGCGGAGTCAAGGGTATTCTTGCCAAGGTGCTAATGGATAAGGCTCAAATGTTCTTGAAGGCCATGAGTTATGATGCTTTTGAGGAGATCTTAGCCTTACTGATATATGGCTTAGTATTGTTCCCCAATCCAGATCAGTTCATAGATGTTCATGCCATCAACATTTTCCTGAGTCACAATCCAGTGCCTACATTGCTTGGAGACATTCTGCATTCTCTTCATACCCGTACTACAAGGGCAAGAGGAACTTTGATGTGCTGCATACCTTTGCTTTCTAGGTGGTTTATTTCTCACCTTCCTCGCTCAGTAATGAAGAATGAGCAAGGGTTCAGATGGTCCAAGAGGATTATGTCACTTTCTCACTCAGACATCCATTGGTGCTCCAGATCTATGGAGAATGTCACCATCATTGACCGTTATGGGGAGTTTCCTAATGTGCCACTTCTAGGCATAAGAGGAGGCATCACCTACAACCCCTCTCTAGCTTTACGACAGTTTGGTTACGCCCGGAGTGATGGTCCACATGATATGTTGATTCAGGGCATTGTATTTGACTACGACAACGATCTTCAGGGTTACCGTCAGAGATTCATACAAGCTTGGGGAAAGGTAAACAGGGTTGACAGCAAGACACTGGAGCCTAAGTACACTATTCCTATGGAGGCTTATCTCAGATGGGTACGATCTCGTGCTCAGACACTCATGATGCCATATCCTGCCGTCCTACCAGTTACCATGGAACCTGTTGCTGAAGGAGACACAGCTTATACCATCCTTCACCCAGACATGCCTACTGATATGGAAGACTTGCAGAGATCATGGATCCAACTGAAGGAGCAAAGGGATACTTTCGAGGCTCATTACAAAGCAAGCCAAACAAGAATCCTAGAGCTAACAAAGCAACTTCATGAGGAACGAAACCTCAACTCATACCTCAACACAAAGAGGAAACGTCCATGGGAGACTTAAAACCCCATCTTTTGTACTTATTTCATTTTCATTTTTTGTAAGCCTAAAAGGCAAAACAAGTTATTACTAATAAAAGTTTACTTTCGTGTTTGTCTAAGCAAATTTAAATCCTGCGGTTCTTGAAAACATTGCATATGCATTCCCATATCATTTCATTGCATCACAGGTTTATAATTGTGCACAGGTTTCTCATCTTCTCGCTGTTTATTTCAGCAATGGCTCTTGAACAATCAGTTAAGGATCTCCAGTCACAAAATGCACAGTTCCAAGAGCTGATCTTGAACTTGTCCAAGGGGCAAGATGAATTGAAGGCACTGCTGGCCAAGAAGACTAAGAAGGCTAGAAGGTCTGCTGGGTTGATCAATATGGGAAGAAGGTTCAAAGGTCTTGCCAAGACCAAAGAACCAGCTGAAGACTATGAATCTGAGGAATCTGAGCAAGAGGTAGGTAGTCTCCACCACACAATGGGGGACTCTGACTGTGAGGCTAATTACTACCATGAGCCTAATGAAGACAAATTCAAGATGCTGGTGGATAGGATGGATGCCATGGAGTTGCAGAAGTCATCTAGGCTGGATTTTGAGGATTTGAGTCTGATATCTGGGGTAGTCATACCCATTGGTTTCAAGGTTCCAACATTTGTTGTCTATGATGGGGTCTCTTGTCCCAAGCTGCATCTGAGGTCCTATGTCAGAAGGATTCAACCCCACACTGCTGATAAGAAGTTGTGGATCCACTTTTTTTCAAGAGAGCTTATCTGGAGCTCAGTTGGAGTGGTATTATCAGTTGGAGAGTGTTAACATCAGAGACTGGAATGATCTTGCTGAAGCTTTCTATAAGCAGTATCAATACAACGCTGACTTAGCCCCCACTCGCATGCAGCTTCAGAGCATGTCTATGGGTGCCAAAGAGAGTTTTAAAGAGTATGCCCAGAAGTGGAGAGATTTAGCTGGAAGAGTTCAACCCCCTTTGACTGACAGGGAATTGGTTGATATGTTCATGTGCACGCTGAATGGTCCGTTCTACAGTCATCTCATTGGAAGCTCATCATCTGGCTTCACTGAGTTGATCATGACAGGAGAGCGAGTAGAAAATGGTATAAAGAATGGCAAGATCCAAGTGGGTGCTTCCTCATCAGGTGCTGCAAAGAAGCCTCCCACTGGGAAGAAGGAATCCAATGCTGTTTATGGTCAGCCTGATCGTAACAGAAGGCATCTGTCTGTTAGTGCAGTTCATATTTCAAATCCAACTCCTGCAACAACAGAGCAGCCACAGGGCAACCAACAGAGGGCTAGAAGGCAGTTCACGAAGATCAACATGTCAATGGCTCAGGCATTGCAACACTTGTTGAAGGCTGAACTTATTACTTTGAAAGAGGCTCCTCAGAATCCCAATGTTACCTCTCCCAGGTACAATCCCAATGCACGGTGTGCATACCATTCAAACTGTCAGGGACATGATACTAATAACTGCTGGATCTTGAAGAACAAAATTCAAGATATGATTGATGCTGGAGAAATTGAGTTTGATCCTCCGGGTACTCCCAATGTGATTACTGCTCCAATGCCAAATCACGAGAAGGTTGTCAATGTTATTGATGAGGATCTACATGTCTATTCAGTTATGGAGTTGACCACACCACTGTCTGTTATCAAAAAGAGGTTAGTACAAGCTGGGATCTTTCCAGGTTGTCGTGAAGATTGTTTGTATTGCACCTATAAGCCGGATAGTTGCTTCATATTGAGAGATGGAATTCAACGTCTCATGGATAAGTATACTATAGTGTTTGAGAGGACTCCGTTGTCTGTAGAAAGTATGGTGGATCATCTGACTCGGGGTAGGAAGATTTAAGAGGTTGACATGGTTGACAAAGTACCAATAAGAATCACTTCAAAGGGTCCCATTAAAATCACTCATCAGGGTCCAATCAAGATTACTGGTGAAGGTCCCGTGAAAGTTGTTGCTGAAGCCAGGGTAGCTCTTGTGGTCATTACTACTCCTGGTCCTATCCCGTATACGTCTGACAAAGCTGTGCCTTGGCACTATGGGTCTGATGTTTACATCCATGGTGTTAAGCAAGAGCCTGTAGCTGATGTGCCTATTGAAATTGATAATATTGCTGGATCTAGCAAGATCACTCGTAGTGGAAGAGTCTTCTCTCCTCCAGTTACTTCCAAGGATGCAGTTACTCCTGCTGCTACTTCCACCACTAATGCTCGGGGCAAAGGTCCTGTTATTGAGCCTGTATCTACTGATGTGCCAACTGCTGATGATCTCTCTAAGCAGATGGAAGAAGTATTGAAAATCATTCGCAAGAGTGATTATGACATTGTTGATCAGCTGGGGCATACTCCCTCAAAGATTTCTATGCTGTCCTTGTTGTTATGTTCTGAGGCTCATGCCAAGTCCTTGATCAAGTTTTTGAAGACTGCTCATGTACCCAGTGCAATTTCTGTTGACCAATTCGAGAACTGTGTTGCCCACCTGACCTATGACAATGGGTTAGGGTTTTCTGATGCTGATTTGACCCCTGCCAAGAGGGATCATAACAGGGCCTTGCATATCTCAATTGAATGCAGGGGCACTACCCTGTCACATGTGCTGATAGACAATGGTTCCTCTTTGAATGTGTTGCCTAAGGAAGTCCTGAACAAGCTGACTCCTGAAGATGCTGTGCTGAAGCCCAGTAACATTGTGGTAAAGGCTTTTAATGGTTCTAGAAGAGTAGTGCATGGGGAAATTGATCTTCCAATCAAAGTTGGTTCCCAGGTGTTTACTGCTACATTTTTTGTAATGGATATTCGCCCTTCGTACTCTTGTCTGCTTGGTCGTCCCTAGATCCATGGGGCAGGTGCTGTAACCTCTACATTGCACCAAAAGTTGAGATATCCGGTGAATGGAAAAGTTGTTACTGTCTATGGAGAAGAAGAATACTTTGTCAGCCATGTGAATACTTTCAAGTATCTGGAAATGGAAGGTGAATACATTGAGACTCCGTGTCAGACATTTGAAGTGGTTCCCTGGGTTGTTAATGATTATGTAGCTCCTCATGTTGTGAAGAAAGTTCCTGTGGTCACCAGAAAGCCTCCAACAATGGCAATGGCTTCCCTCAATGATGCTAGAGCTGTGGTGGATGAAGGTGGTTGTACTATTTGGGGTCAGCTTCCTGATATTCCATACAAGTCTGACAAGTTTGGTTTGGGTTTCACTGCAGAGTCCCAGAAGGCTGTTCGTCGTGCTCATGCTGCTCGTATCACTAGTCAAGGGTTTGTGAAGGACCAGATTAACGCTGTGGGAGATCTAGATGAAGACTACAACTTGGATGCATGGATTTTTCCTACTGTGGGTGCTGGACTCAATAATTGGAAAGCTGAAGATGTTATCCCTATCTCCTTTAGTCAGGAGTAAATACTATTACTATGTTATGCTTTTAAGTTTGTAATTTCTTGAACAATAAAACTTTCAAGCCATATGCCTTACCCGGGGCACAATGGTGTTTGTTACGGGCTGTCATTTCATTTGCATACCTCATTCAATAAAATCAGTGGACGTTTTGCTTTCGTAAATGTTGTGTTCCTTGTCTTTCTTTTTCTTTTATTTTTGTTTTATCAGCTATGTGTTCTTACACACACCCACATCACTAAAATGCAGATCCTCATCCACTCTGGATCCTGTTGATAACAGTTCTACTATTTCCAGTTATAATTTCGAGAATCCGATCTATCAAACTGAAGACGGAAATGAGGACGATTGTGAAATACCTGTAGAGCTTGCTAGGTTATTACAACAAGAAGAGAAAGCTATACAGCCACATGAAGAGCCAGTCGAAGTTGTGAATCTGGGAACTGAAGAAAACAGAAAAGAAGTCAAGATAGGGGCTGATTTAGAGGACAGTGTCAAGAGCAGATTGATTCAGATGTTATGTGACTATGTGGAGATCTTTGCTTGGTCTTATGAAGATATGCCAGGGTTGGATACAGACATCGTGGTTCACCGTTTGCCAGTGAAAGAAGATTGTCATCCAAAGAAGCAGAAGGTTCGTCGTATGCGTCCTGAAATGTCAGAAAAGATCAAGGCAGAGGTAATGAAACAGTTCAATGCAGGGTTCTTAGCAGTGACTTCTTATCCTAAGTGGGTTGCAAATGTGGTACCAGTTCCTAAGAAAGATGGTAAGGTGCGTATGTGTGTGGACTACAGAGATTTGAACAAGGCTAGCCCCAAAGATGACTTTCCACTCCCTCATATTGATATTCTGGTAGACAACACTGCTCAGCACAAGGTATTCTCTTTTATGGATGGTTTCTCTGGTTAAAATCAAATCAAGATGGCACCTGAAGATATGGAGAAGACAACATTTGTGACACAGTGGGGCACCTTTTGCTATAAGGTAATGCCATTTGGTTTGAAGAATGCAGGGGCAACATATCAGCGTGCTATGGTGGCTTTGTTTCATGATATGATTCATCATGAGATAGAGGTATATGTGGATGATATGATAGCCAGGTCTCAAAATGAAGAACAACATCTTGATCATCTGCACAAGTTGTTTGAGAGGTTGAAGAAATACAAGTTGAGATTGAATCCAAACAAGTGTACTTTTGGAGTTAGATCTGGTAAACTCCTGGGTTTCATTGTCAGCGGAAAAGGTATTGAAGTGGATCCTGCAAAAGTAAAAGCTATACGAGAAATGCCAGCTCCCCGTACTGAAAAGGAGGTTAGAGGTTTCTTGGGACGATTGAACTACATTGCAAGATTTATCTCCCAATTAACTACCATCTGTGAGCCAATCTTCAAGTTGTTGAAGAAAGATCAGGTAATGGAGTGGAATGATGAGTGCCAGACTGCATTTGATGAAATCAAGAAGTATCTGCTAGAACCACCAATTTTGATGCCACCAGTTGATGGAAGACCCTTGATTATGTACTTAACAGTGTTAGACAACTCAATGGGGTGTGTGTTGGGGCAACATGACGAGTCTGGTCGAAAAGAGCAGGCAATATACTACCTTAGCAAAAAGTTTACCGACTGTGAAACAAGATACTCACTGCTCGAGAAAACTTGTTGCGCTTTGGCATGGGCTGCTCGCCGACTAAGACAGTATATGCTGACCCATACTACCTTGTTGATTTCAAAGATGGATCCAATCAAGTACATATTTGAGAAACCTGCTCTCTCCGGAAGAATTGCAAGATGGCAAATGATCTTGACAGAATATGACATACAGTATACTACTCAGAAGGCCATCAAGGGAAGTGTTGTTGCTGATCATTTGGCTCATCAAGCAGTGGATGATTACCAGTCAATGAGTTTTGAGTTCCCTGATGAAGACATTATGATTATTACCAAAGAACCTGGACAATATGACGGACCTGAACAAGGATCCCGATGGACTATGGTTTTTGATGGTGCCTCTAATGCACTTGGTAATGGTGTTGGTGTTGTGATTAGTTCCCCTGAAGGTTGTCATACCCCGATTACTGCCAGACTTTGTTTCCATTGTACCAATAACATGGCTAAGTATGAGGCATGTATCCTGGGTATTAAAGCTGCTATTGATATGAAGATTCAGTTCCTTGATGTGTATGGAGATTCAGCCCTGGTAGTAAGTCAGATTAAAGGAGATTGGGATACCAAGCATGATAACCTCATTCCTTACAGAGAGCATGTGTTGCCTTTGATCCCACATTTCAAAGAGATTACTTTTGAACATATTCCACGAAGAGAGAATCAGTTGGCAGATGCATTGGCCACCATGGCATCTATGTTCGAGATCAGTTGGGATGATGAAGCTCCCAAGATTACAATTGATAGATTTGAAAAGCCTGCATACTGCAATGAGATTGACACTGAAGGGGCAGAGGAGAAGCCTTGGTTCTATGAAGTGAAAAGATATCTTGAAGCTCAGGAGTTCCCTGAAGGGGCATCTGTCAAAGATAGGAAGTTTCTGAGAAGGTTCTCTGCTAAGTTCTTTTTGAGTAATGGGATTTTGTACAAGCGCAATCATGATTCAACTATGCTTCGTTGTGTGGATAAGAAAGAAGCAACTGAGATTATGGAAGACATGCATGATGGGATCTTTGGCACTCATTCTAGTGGACATACTATGGCAAAGAAGATATTGAGAGCAGGTTACTATTGGTCTACCATGGAAGCTGATTGCTATCAACACTCCAGAACTTGTCATAAATGTCAAATCTACGCTGATAAAGTTCATGTACCTCCATCACCATTGAATGTGTTGACTGCTCCTTGGCCCTTTGCCATGTGGGGCATTGATATGATTGGTGAGATCAAGCCTACTGCTTCTAATGGGCATCGTTTCATCCTGGTTGCTATTGATTACTTCACGAAGTGGGTGGAGGCAGCTTCATTTGCATCTGTTACCAAGAATGTCGTGGCTCGGTTCATTAAGAATAATCTCATATGTAGGTATGGCATCCCTGAAAGGATTATCACTGACAATGGCTCTAATTTGAACAACACTATGATTACTGATCTCTGCACGCAGTTCAAGATTAAGCATCACAACTCTTCTCCGTATCGTCCAAAGATGAATGGGGCAGTTGAAGCTGCTAATAAGAACATTAAGAAGATTGTACAGAAGATGACTGTTACTTACAAGGATTGGCATGAGATGTTACCATTTGCTCTTCATGGTTATCGTACTACAATACGTACTTCAACAGGGGCAACCCCATTCTCCTTGGTCTATGGTATGGAAGCAGTTCTACCCATTGAAGTTCAGATTCCCTCCTTAAGAATTATGAAGGATGCAGGCTTGGATGAAGATGAGTGGATTCAGACTCGACTGGATCAGTTAAATTTGATTGATGAGAAGAGGTTAGCAGCAGTTTGTCATGGCCAGATGTACCAGAAAAGGATGATCAAAGCTTTTGATAAGAAGGTTAAGCCAAAGGTATATCAGGTTGGTGACTTGGTAATCAAGCGTATCATATTACCACAGGGTGATCCTAGGGGCAAGTGGACTCCAACATATGAAGGACCATTTGTAGTCAAGACAGTGTTTTCATGAGGTGCCATGATACTGACTACAATGGATGGTGAAGACTTCCCACAGCCTGTAAACACAGACATAGTTAAAAAATACTACGCATAAAAAGAGACCCGCTAGGTTGACTGGCCTAGGCAAAAATAAGGGCATCCCGGCAAACCAAAAGGGTTTGGGCAAAAATTAGGGATATATATATAAAAGATGTACACCCGGCAAGTCGAAAACCTGAAAAGGCGGCTTGGGCAAAAAAGGGTATCCCGGTGGATTGAAAACCCGAAAGGGCAATCCAGGCAAAAGTTAGGGATTAAAGCGTATGACTATGTCTCGTTTGGATCACCCATGAAACTGCAACCAGTTGTACTACTTACTCAAGCTTGAACAGATAAAGCTCAATCCAATCGTTTTCGTCTCAACAGCAGAAGATGAGATACTTGAAGATAATGGCAATAGTAGAATTGAAACTCAATAGGATTGTTTCCCACATAGCTACTTCTCTTTTATAACACTTTATGACAAAATCCTCTTACTAGGGTTTATGTCTCCTTGTACAAACTTACCCGTGTATGGGTCACTTTTTGATATAAATAAATTCCATCTTTTGAATCCAGATTTACTTTTACCCTATTTACATAAGCGAAACGTCCATTGGTTGTGTTTGAATGTATGTATGCTTTTGAATATGATTAATGTTTACCAAAAAGGCATGAATGCTTAATATGATTGATGTTTACCAGAAATGCATGAAAATGCAGTAATAGTATTTACTAAGGACGAACGAGGGAAGGATTTCAACAAAGCTTCGTCGGTTCATCTTTACAAGACAGTTACAAACCCTCAGTAGGACGAATCCATCTTCACAAAGTCTCATCTCCCCTGGAATTTATATCCATCTCTTTTATCCTCATACGGATATACGGGAATTTACTTTCCAATAAGGGTACGACGAACGAAGACGGAGGTGATATCTATCCTACTATCAAACGAAGACGGGAGGTTATGTATACCTTACTATCCCCAGCATACGGGAGGTTACATATACCTTACTATCCCCGGCAGACGGGAGGTTATATATACCTTGTTATCCCCAGCAGACGGGAGGTTATATATACCTTGCTATCCCCAGCATACGGGAGGTTATCTATACCCTGTTATCCCCAGCAGACGTAAGGTTATGTATAATATATTCTTCAACAACGAATCGGGATTTATTTTCCCTGGCCAGCAGTTGTTATACGAAGATATCCAGGCGCTTCCGGCAGTATCATATCATACATACACCATTTACATCATACCATAACATACATATACATGAGTGCATAATACATTACCTAAGTGCATCATATTATACATGCATACATAATGCATAAACTAATATTATTATACAGAATGTTACCTTGTTTTCAGGGTAATTATCCAACAAACAAACTTATGATCATCAGGACTGCTCTATCCTCCTGAAAGCTTATAATCTCATCAGGACTGCTCAATCCTCTTGAAGACATGCTGTTACATCAGGATTACTCCAGTCTCCTGAAAGCATATCATTAATATCATCAGGATTGCTCTATCCTCCTGAAGACATGATGTTACATCAGGATTACTCCAGTCTCCTGAAAGCATATCATTAATATCATCAGGATTGCTCAATCCTCCTGAAGACATGCTGTTACATCAGGATTACTCCAGTCTCCTGAAAGCATATCATATTATTACCACAGGATTACTCCAGTCTCCTGACAGCTTTTATTACATCAGGATTGCTTCACCCTCCTGAAATCATATCATTACCTCAGGATTACTCCAGTCTCCTGACAGCTATCATCATTACTTCTGGACTGCTTCATCCTCCAAGACTTTTTCAGAAGAACAAATCCTGACGTTCTTTTGATCATTAAGAGCAAATCCTGACGCTCTTTTAACCCATTGTTCAAGACATCTTTCAGAAGAACTAATCCTGACGTTCTTTTGATCCTCAAGAGCAAATCCTGACGCTCTTTTGGCCACTTGTTCAAGACATCTTACTCAGAAGAACAAATCCTGACGTTCTTTTGATCCTTAAGAACAAATCCTGACGTTCTTTTGGCCCTTGGAGAATAGGCAAATGGTTTGTATAAAGATCCATTCCCTAATCCAAAATATTTCCAACTCAAAATCATGTTGCATAAATGATTCAGAGACGGCCTATACAAAGACCTAGTACTGATGTCAGTATCAACATAAAGACATCATCATGTTCTGATGGCATCTCTAAGCCCATCACCAGTTCTTCCTGATGGCATCTCTAAGCTCATCCCCAGTTCTTCCAAGTGGCATCTTTAAGCCCACTCAATCATATTCAACTAGCCATGCACTGGTGAGTACAAATTTTTGGGCTTTTGTGTTCAATCCCCTTCAACCTTCCAGGTCACGACTGGCAAACATACCAATCTAACCCCTCAGGTTTCAGAAAATTGAACAGGGGCAGCTGTTGCACCCCAAAATTTGCCCTCACAATACAAGAACTTTGTGTGCTAAGAAGGTTCACAAGGTTCACAAGATTCACAATTCTTATAAAACCTTTCATGAGGTTCATGAAGTCTACAAGTTACTTCTTGAAGGTTCACAAGGTTCACAAGTTTCTCAACATTTACAAGACCTTTCATGAGGTTCATGAAGTCTACAAGTCACTTTATGAAGGTTCACAAGGTTCACAAGTTTCTCAATGTTTATATAACCTTTCATGAGGTTCAAGAAGTCTACAAGTTACTTCTTGAAGGTTCACAAGGTTCACAAGATTCACAATGATTATAAAGCTTTCCTGAGGTTCATGAGGTCTACAAAGTCACTTTATGAGGTTCACAAGGTTCACAAGCTTCATAATACCTCCCATGAGGTTTACAAAACATTTTATGATGGTTCACAAGGTTCACAAAGTCCACAATTGGTCAAAAGAGTTGACAATTCCCTCAGACAATGCACCTCCTAAGTAGTGCATCCAAAACTAGGGTTTTGACTTTAATCAGGCTAAATGGATTTCCAATACCTCAAGTGAGCTTCATAACCTCTTATATGTATATAAGAACCCCCATGACAATTTTCAAGACTTTTCTCAAAAGTTTGCTCAGTCAGATGATCAGATAAGTCAAAATCAGTCAATGCAGTCAGAAAGTCAAACTGAGGTCAACTGTGGTCAAACCAAAGTCAAACTTCATGATTTTTTGCCAACATCAATTATATGAAGTAAAATTCATCATTTGATCAAGGGTTGATCATGATTCATCAAGGAGATTCCAGATCATCAAGAATCAGGAGTTTCTAAATTAGGGTTTCCTCAGTAAAAGTCAACTGAACTTTGACCAGCCATAACTTTCACATACTTCATCACCAAGTCTCCATCCAAAGCTCATTTTGAAGGAAATTGAATCCTCTACAACTTTTATCTTGCAAGTTAAGCCCAAAAATGCTTCATTTGGAAGATATGAGCTAAGACATTATAGGTCATTTCAAAAGTCAACAAAAAGTCAACAACTTCAAAAGGGCATAACTTGAGATTGGTAAATGATATGGACCTGAAACCAATGGGGTTGTTTAGAGGACTCTTCAAGCTTTCCAAAATGTCCAAGAACACCCTCATACCTTTAAAATTGATGGAGATGTGCCCTTGCAAAGTTGGGAAATTTTGTGATGGTTTATGATGAAAATGGGGGCCTAGAACCAATTCCTTCCAAATGGGCTTGCCAAATTGTGATCCAATCCATACCATATCATCATGCACGACCCAATTGATTAAAAATCATAATTTTTATTATTTTATTTTTATTTATTTTGATTTAATTCATAAAAAATCATTTTAAATAAATATAAAATATGAAAATATATTTTTGGATGAAGATTGAGCTTCTAGAATCTCATCAATATTGATTGAAGGTGAAAGAGAAAGAAATCATGTGATTGATCCAAAAATAGCAAGCTTTCATGAGCCAATATTTGAATTTCATGGCATAATCTTTTTCAATCTTCAAATATCCAAACTTCCACACAACCAATGAATTTTTCTGACCTAAATGATTCACATATAAGTACTGATCACAACCCTAGCCCTCATTCACGGATTGGCAGCCTCATAGTGTAAGTTCAAAACCTCAAAAATTCATCAAAAATTGATATTCAGATTCTTCAATCCAAGAGGTTTCAAGGTAAAATAAAGACATAGACGTGTTCTTTGATCATCACTGAAGCTAAACCAATACTCATTTGCATCAAGAACTCTCCCATTGGCATAATCCGATTCAAATTATTCATGATATTTCAATTTTTCGATTCTGTTTATTTGTGCATTGTTAATGAATTTTGTTTGAGTTTTTGTGTTTGTGAGGTTCCAAAGATCAATTCTGGACAAGAAACTTGAGGTTTCGTGACCTAATGGACAAACGGCCATAGTTAGGGTTTTGAGTTCAAAAATGGGGTTATTCGATTCACCCAATTTAAATGAATTCCATGGACATAATTGACTTGTACAGGTTGTAGGGGACTCAAAGGTGTCTTTGATTTGATAAATTGATGTTGTTTGATGGTAGTTTGAAAAACGCAGGGTATGTGTGCATGAAAATTCGCAGGTAAATTCCTAGCTATATTCGCAGCAAAGTTCGCAGTTCTGGAGGTAGAAGATGACCTTTTCCCGCGCGTGTTTAAATTCAAATTATTTGTATTCTATTTTATTAATTGTTTGCTGTTTAAAGTCACACAACTTGTGTTGTCCCAGTGGATGGAGGGAGCGTATGCAGTGGCTTGGTCTGGGGTTCGATTCCCCGTTTGTGGCATTTTGCTTGTTTATTTTGTTTATTTCACAGGTTTAACATATAACCAATTATAGTCACCATATAATCAGATGGGCTCTTCCAGCCGGGTGGTGATGTGTGCGTGTGAATGTTCAAAGGTCCTGGGTTCAATCCTCCCCCAGGCCTTTTTATTTCTTTTATTTTCCAGGTTTTTGTGACAAAGATCAAAAGCAACTATTCTCCTCTCTCTTTCACCTACGTACACAATGGCTTGGTGGTGGTTCTTCTTGCTGGCAACCACGCTGACCTGGGTTCAAATCCCAGTCAGGTAAGTTTTTTTTTTTCATATTCATTTTCTTTTTATTTTGATTATTCTATTAATTAAATTAAATATAGTTTTGTATATATGTTTTTTTCTAAATAATTAAAAAACAATGAAGCATGTTTAATATTTTTTTTTCAAATTTCTAAAATATATAAATTTTCATAAATTATGTTTTTATATCTTGTGATTAAATTATAAATATATGTATGTAATTTTGTATTATAAATTAAACCCTAAGATTATTTTTCTAAACAAACCCTAAAAATATTTTCTAAAATAAAACCTAATTCTATTTTCTTTAAATAATTTTATTTTCTAATTCTTAATGTAATTATTATGTATATTTATTTATTTATTTAATATGATTCTTGTAAATTTTGTAAATATGATTAATTTTTGTGAATATGATAATTAAAATTTATTTTCTTCACATAATGTGTAAATATTTTTTAATAATTGTTGATATATATTTAGAAATAATTAAATTTTGTAAATGATTAAAATTTATAATTATATTATATTTAAAAATTTTATAGTAATTATTCATGTTTCTAAATAAATGCTTATAAATTAAAATCCAATTTTGTGTTTATTATTCTAATCATGTCATTATAATATTTTTTTATTTAATTATATTTATTTTAATTATTGTTACTAACCATATTATTATTTATTATTTTTGTTTATTATTATCTTATATTTTTATTATTATTTCTCTAACCTTGTTTATCTTTCTAATTATTATTATTTCACTAAAATTAATTATTTTATTTTTACTAACCTTATTTTTTTTAATTATATTTATCACTAACCCCTATTTATTTATTTACTGTTTATTTATTATCTTTGCTTATTTATTTATATTTTGCTAATTATTTATTTTTGCTATTTATTTTAATTTGCTTATTATAATTATTATGTAATTGCTTCCCGGATGTAAATTTTGTAATATTTAATTATTTAATTTTTATGCTATGGTTAGTAATTTAGGGAGTGTAAACATATATTCAATTTAAAAATAAATTTAGCTCATTTTAATTAAAGATAAATAATATTGAACACTCACACACGTAAGTCGATTTTTAATCGCCATCTCACTTTCTAAGGTTATCCCTCATTGTTGCCTAATCCTAAGGTCAAGTGGGGTGTATAAAGCAAGTCCCTTTAAAAGAAAAATCATCAAGTCCCTAATGGTTGCCTTTACAAATCAAGTCCCTTCGAATAATGATGATAGTCCCTCCAGAATGCTTAATACACCCCACAGTTGCCTTCAAAACAGATGTCCCTCATATGTCCCTTACATCCAAGGTAATGACTACCTGCTCCTTAATAGTAGGGATAATATTACCACTTAAAGGATAAAGAACAAGAAAGACTTAAAATTTTAGGGTAGGTTCCTCTTATGTACTTGCTCACTTCAAAAACTTTTCAAACTCTTCACAATTTCAAACAAATTTTCAAAAACAAGTTTTTACGCATCCGTACATGGATCATTATCAACTATTATGAAAAATTTTCTATTCACACACTACACTTTCAAAAACAATTCAAAAGTGAGCTAAGTAACTAAGAGCCCATGGATAACCATGGATGTAAAGGGTGCTAACACCTTCCCTTTACATAACCTACCCCCCGGACCCAAAATATTCTCTTAAGGTCTTTCCTGTTCTTTTATACCCTTTCCTTTTGGATAAAATAAAAGTCGGTGGCGACTCTTGCTATCCGCAACATAACTAAAAGTCAGTTCTCCCACCGTGTTACACATATCTCTTGTAATTTAACACTATGTTAATCTTTGTAAACATAAATGAGTGTTAAAACTTTTCTATACCAACATTTAATGAGTTTGTATGAGGTAATTTTAACTGTAACATGAAATGGCCTTGTATACCCATGCATTCTTCGAAATTTCCCTCTCAAAGCTTGGCTCAAAACACAAATTGTCATTTTTATCCATAAGGCTCAGCATAAAAATGCACTTGTATTAGATTCAAGCATGCCTTGGCATTGCTACTCATGGCCTTCAATTGAACTAAGGCTTAAACAAAACATAAATACATCACATTGCCCCTAAATTTGAGGAAACAAAATCAAATCAACACAATGACTTAGGGTCCAACACGTCTCGTCTTTATATCTTGCATTCCTTAACAATATCTCATTTTGAGTAATCTTTTAGAAACAACTAATGACCTTTCCTCCAATGGGACCCTAACTCCTTCATTTATTTAAGATAACTCCTTCATTTATTTAAGAAAACTTTGAACTCTTAATAACTCATGAGTTTGAAATCTTGGATCATAATTTTGACATTAGCCAAATGATGGCAATCTCTTAAAATCCAAGGAATTCAATCAATTCTTGTTTTTTTGATGGCTTTGACCTTGTCAAATAAATTTCCTCAATGATTATTAAAGTGGCCTGACAAAGAAATAAGATCCTTAATTCATGCTTCACTTGATGATGATAGACCATACGTACAATAAATAACCTTCAGACATGAAAACATTGAGTATCACTTAATCGGGGACTTAAGCTCAAGCGTGTGAAGACGGCGTCGTTGAAGGTTGTATAGTCAAAACCCCGACTTCTTCGGATAATCACAAATAAAGCGTGAAACCCCAATTCTTCAAATTGTCGCTGATCCCATGCCCTAGGAACGATTATATGTAAGATATGAACATGACCTAAATGTAATACGCATGTGGGAGACATAAACCAAAAACATGAGGGAAAATTTTGGGGTGCAACAAGATGCTCTTTTGGATAATGTTTCATTTCATCCTATTGATAGTGTGACAAAATGGAAGTTTGTGTATCAAAGAAGGGTTTCTCTAGAGAGAGAGAGAGTTAGGTAATGATGTTGTTGAAATTAAGGAGGTCATGGAGTTAATTTCAAATGTTGGTTTAATGAAGATTGTGTCAAGCTTTTCAAAATGCTATGATATGTGGGTTAAGGAGTTCATTGTGAATATCCTTGAGGATATTTCTAATATAAGAAGTGAGGAGTTTAGGAATGTTTATGTGAAGGGAAGATGTGTTGACTTCTCTCCTGCTGTGATCAACATGTACTTGGGAAGGAGTGAGAAAGAGGAGAGTGAGCTTGAAGTGACTGACAATCAGGTTTGCAAAGTGATCACTGGGAATCAGGTGATTACTTGGCCCATGAAGGGGAAACTATCTGCTGGTCAACTTAGTGTGAAATATGCAATCCTGCACAAGATTGGGGCAGCTAATTGGGTTACTATAAATCACCCTTCCACCATTGCAGTTGGGTTAGGAAGATTCATCTTTGTTGTTGGAGCCAAGGCTATGTTTGACTATGGAAGATATATATTTGATCAGACTGTGAAGCATGCTATAACAAGTGTTGTAAAAATGCCCATTTCTTTTCCATCTCTTATTTGTGGAATTATTCTCAACCAATATCCTAACATTCTATCTAGTACCGATGTTGCTTGCAAAAGAAACTCTGTGTTGTCTATCCATTGTAAATTGTTTGCAGGAAGACATCTCCCAGACATTGTCTTAACATCTACTGAGAAGAAAACTACTACCAAGACTGGGGTAATTTTTGAAAAGGAGATTTGTAGGGATTTGGGAGAGTTCATTCGTGTCAATACTGAAAGGAAGCTGAAAATGGAGAAATTAAACAGGAATCTGGAACAAGCTAAAGGTGATAAAATTGAGTATGTTGGTGACAATGAAGAGAAAGTTGGCGAGGAGCATACATCTGATGAAGGGACTGATAAAAATGATAAAGATAATTCTAAATCCATTGTTTGTACTGAGAGTGGATGTTCTGACTCTAATGAAGAAAATTGATGAGGCTGATGGTGTCTTTTGGGTTGGTGTTGTTTTGATTTTGGTTTTTCTTTTGTTTTGGTTTAGAATTTGTTTGGCACTTACTATGCATGGCCTGAAATATTGTGTATTTTCTTCTGCACTCTTGACTCAAATGGATATTTTTATGCAATGGTTCTTGATGTTTTGTTCTACTTGTTCAGTTTTGTTGTTCTTCTGCTAGTTTCTTAGGGAGTTTGTCTAATTCTGACTAAAAGTTGGGGGAAAGATTATTATTGTTTGTTACTTCATGCATAGTGATTCTGGGTTGATGGGGAGTAATTAATCCTGGCTTTATAATTCTCTGTTTCTTTGTCTTAAAGGGGGGCTTTATTTTCCTTTTGTGTTTGTTGCATGATGATTTGTGTTCTGGTTTTTTGCTGCTGCATTGCTCTGATTTGTTTTGGGTGGGTTATGAGCTCAAATATTGTTTTAGCCAAAATTTGTCATATGGGGAGTCTGTTAGTTTTGTGATTGACAACAATTTTGCTAAAACAAAGTGTTACCACAAGATGTTATGTCTGGTGTCTTGACATGTGAGTCAAACATTCTGCAAGTGGATTCTGTGTTGTTGCAGGATTCAGTTCATGATGTCAAAGTTGATGTCCTAACACGTGCTTACAAAATGTTTTGTTCAAAATGTTTTTTTTGTTGCACTTTATCTGCAATCTTTTGTGTGATTATGATGAGTGATTTCTTGCGTAAATTATGGTGGTGATATTATTTGAAGCAAGAGTATTCAGTTACTTTTTGAAGAATAGTTTGTTACTATTTCAGTACAAAAAGATTTGAAAAGATATTATCAGTTTTAATTAAGAATAAATTTGAGATCTGCTATTGTCCAAGCCTATGATGTTTGATCTCTATTTAAAGACGTGATAACCCTACTTTCAAGATAGATAGAATAGATTGAAAGTTGTGTGTTCAAGTTTTTAGGGTTTAGTTTTTTAAGTTTGTTTGTTGTGAGCCATTCATTCATCACTTAGATGATTGAATTGGACTGGGTTTTATTGAGTTGCAAGTTGTCCACTTTAAGCTTTTAAGCACGAGTGTATTGTTCTTGATTGAAGCTTTTAAGTAAGATCAAGTATTGTCCTTGAAGTGTGTTCTTCTATTTTGTAATTTTCTGTTTTTTTATCACTGCTTGTGATTAAGGGGGAGTGAGAGGTGTCTCTTATCTAAGAGTATCTTAGGTAGAAGTTGCACAGGTAGAGATTAGGTGAGAAGATTGTAAACCAGAGGTTGTTTGCTGAGAATCTTAAAAATAATTCTATTTAGTGAATTTCCTTCCTACCTTGGTAGCCTCCAGAAATAGGTATGTTTGCACCGAACTGGTTTAACAATTGTTTATGTTCTCTTTACTTTTTGTTTACTACTTTTATTATACTGTTCATACATTAAGCATTATTCAAATATTAGTGTCGTGACATCTCTTTCGACATCTTATATCTGATACCAGAATTTTAAATCTATTAATAGTGTGTTTGGATACGCGTTGGAATTGCAAAAAGCACGATAACTTTTCACGTTTCCAGAGAAGCTACCTTTTGGAGCTTCTAAAAAATCATAGCAAAGTAGTATTGAAACGTGAGTTTGATTGGTGAGAAGCTAAACCAAACATGTTCTAAGACTTCTAAGTATCCCCAACTCTTATAGATATACCATACATATATACTTTTTGACAAGTACAACATCCTTATTTTATATTAGTGTTTTCTTCCGTGGATCACACAGTCTCTCTCACTAAAAAATAATTGTAAATTATTTTTGTTTAAAATTTCACCATATAAATTAAAAATAAATAAATAAATTAATAAGTGTAATAATTTTACAACATTATTTTTATTTATTACTACTATTAGTTATTAAAAATTATTATAATTATAAAATAAATTTGATTACTTAAAATTCTGCATTAGTTTGAAGTAAGGAATCAAGTATTTAATAATATATTGAAAAGGTAAAAGTGATTAATAATATTATTGAAAAAGTAAAACGGAACTTGTTTTAGTATTTTTTTTTTACTACTAAGGCAACATTTATCTTAAAAAGGACAAGGGAGTTGGTGAATAATACTTTCTTAATTGTAGTTTTAAAGTCATTTACACATACTAAAATAATAAGAATTTCTTTTTATTTTGGATGTAATTATTATCTTAAACTTATTTCTAAAAATGTTGCTCTCTCCTTTTTACAAAATTTCTTTTTAAATATTATTTTTAAAATTATTCATATTAATTAAGAGAAACAATCAATAAATTTATAAATATAACAGTTTTATAAAACAGTTTCTATTTATTACTGGTTATTAAAAATATTATAAACTCAAAATATAACATAATGACTTAAATTTATGCACTCTTAACTAACACTATCTTATTAAATATCATTAGAGTATCCCAAATGATAACATTACAAAGAATCCATTTTACAAATTTTTTTTTTTTACATAAATCCATTTTACAATTTTAAATAAATGGATTCGCGATTCGTATCTTAGCTCAATTTTAGGATAATAACAAAATTTTCAACTTAGTACAAGATTTTATCAACAAATTACTTAGTTCATAAATATAATTTCTCTCTTCTATATTACATTTTTTTTTTCTCTTCAACTTCTATACTATTAAATATTAAAATTAATATTTAATCCTATAAAACCATCTTTTTAAATCCAAAATACCATGTGCCACACTAAAACAATATTGTATTGTTAAGAAACTTCTATGATACTCTTACAGGTATATATTTTATAAAACTAATTTAAATAAAATATAGAGTTTTTGGTCAAAATACATTCACCTTTAGTCATAAAAATAGGAAAAAAAGTTTCAAATATGAAAAATAAAAATAAAATATCTAAGAAACTTACTTTTTAGCAAATTTTCTTTGAGTTTATCCGATAATTGATGTATCTGATTTACATAAAGATCAAATATAATAATTATTTAATAAACTAAAATTAATAAATTAGGAAAAATATGTAAATGTGAGAAAACATGTGAGAGATAAAATGAAAAGCATCTTTCCCCAAAAGACGCACACATTTTTTGTTTTCTGCTTCTCTCAAACGTACATGTCACGGAAAAAAAAATCTGATTTTTTTCTTTTTTTTTCCTCTTTCTTTTTCTTTAATATTAATCATTTTCTCTCTCTATCTTTTGCTTCTTTAAAAGGGTTATTTCAAACAAAGGGTCATTCTAAAAGCGACATCAGGTTTTGTTGAAGTTTGAAGTCTCTTTTGTTGTTGTCTTCTGTCTCTGCTTCTGTTTCCTGTTCTCTTCTCGTGTCTCTGCTCCCTTCTTCACGCCCAACCTCAATTGTGTCCTGACCAATACACCACACCAAGCAATGTTTCATGTATCACACTTTTCTACACCCCACTTCATTATTTCCTTAAAAATCTGTTTTTTCATTCGTATTGTTTAATGATGTTTGGTTTTCAATATATGGAACTTGGTGGGCTATGGATTAATGATTCAGAATGAGAAAATTTTGTTTTTTAATTTAAAGATTGAATTTTTTTATAATTTTTTATCATGGTGTTGATAAAATTAAGAACTTATTAAGTTTTATATGGTTTGGACTTGATTGAATTTCTGATTTGTGTTGTGAATTTTGTCTGTTTATGATGTTTGCAGATACAGTTGATTGGATTTGAGTTGATGAGTTTGTCATGCAGATGTTTTGTTGCGTAGAAAGGAAGCTGTTTCTTTTGCTGTTTTGATTGAATTTAAACCGAGCAAGTTATATTTTGGATCCAATTTCGTTGGTGTTTATTGAATTTTAACAGAAACTGAAAACCTAGATACTGCATTGATTGTTTAAGAATCATTTATTACAATGCCATATATTCAGAAATTGTATGATATCTGCAAGGCTTCTTTGTCTACTGAGGGGCCTATTTCCGAAGAAGCTCTTGAAAAAGTCCGAGCCGTTTTAGGTACAATCTGATCTTTGTTGTTTTTTATGATTGCATTTGATGAATGTTTCAGTGAATGATTTGAAATTGCCTGTGAAATGTGTATAATGTAGTGTTTGATTTGAGATAATGTGTGGTTTAGTATATGTAGTGTCGTTATTATTGCGGTGAAGTGTGTGTCGTTGTGTTGATTAGCCTTTTCGTAAACTGCATTGCTATGGTAGATGCGTTGAAGCCTTCTCATGTCGGTCTTGAACACGAGGCGCAACTGGCGCGAGGTTGGAGAAGTTCTGTGAATGGTCGTAACGGGAAAAAGGGGAGAGATGAAACTCATCACGAATCTGAACCGCCTATTAAGTATATTCACCTTCATGAGTGTGACAAATTCTCCGTAAGGATTTTGACTTTTTTTCTTTCTTTCTGTATTCTGCAGTTTGTGACTGTTTACTTTTATTTACTCTATTTGGATAGATTCTTGCTTGGATTGGACCTTGAGTTTTAGATATACAAGGACTGAACTGAAACTGAACTTTTTTTTTGTAGATTGGAATATTCTGTATGTCTCCCGGTTCTTTAATTCCGCTTCACGATCATCCTAGAATGACGGTTTTAAGCAAGGTTCTCTATGGTTCGCTGCTTGTGAAAGCGTTTGATTGGATTGACTTGCCTGAGTCGTATAACCTATCCCAAGGTGACACTCGTTATTGTATTTGTTTATGATTATGATTCTGTCTTTAGTATAACATCTGTTTGCAATTGCAAACGCGGCTACACTGCAATCGTTGAGACATTGTGAGAAATTGGTACTGTCACTGGTTTTCTGCTCTGTATTTTTCGTTGAAATCGATATCTATTAGAATACATGTTCATAATATGCTTCGATTTGAGTGGATTTTGCTTTAGCAAGGTTGATATTTAGCACTTAGAGCCTGTAAATTGAACAACTTTCTATCTCATACAATAGTTTTTAGAATTTTTGAGACTGTTGGTTGAGGTTGGACACCTTCATGTGATTGGCTATGACGGTCAACCGATTGGAGAGAAGAGTGGATATCGGTTATGACATTCAACGCCCCAGTCACTCTTAGAGCAAGAGTAGAGTTAGGAGCATAATCGAAAAAGAGAACATACTGAGTGTAAACCCCTTAAAAAGGTTAATATACGCGGTGAAAGGATTCGGGTTGTGCTCAGTCACAATCCTGAGCACGCAAGCAGTCATCCATGTTAGTGGTCATTTGATAAAGATAGGACAGTCCGGTCTTGACTTAATAGCCACCTATATGGCTGACTGCGTTATTGACAATATATATTTTCTTTGAAATGGAGAATTATTTTGTGCTTTCGCTATGCATGCCAACGTCGACGTATTTATGATTTTTGGAAAACGGAGAATTATGAACTTCCATATTGATGCATGTTAACTTAATATCCCAGCTGTTTAATTTTTTTGCCGATCATTATATGGATCTTCAGTGTAGCTTCTATGATCCTAAGATAGTAGATAATGAATGAAGTTCGCTAAACAATAAGATTTTATGATTCTCAAACATTTCCTACTAAACTAGAGAAATGAGATTCAAGATTTGTCTACAGGTGCAGCGAGACCCGCAAAACATGTCAGAGATTGCCAAATGACTGCTCCTTGCGACACAACAATTCTTCATCCGAATAGGGGCGGCAACCTCCATTGCTTCAAAGCCGTAACCCCTTGTGCTCTCTTTGACATTCTTTCCCCTCCTTACTCATTAGAAGAAGAAGAAAATGGAAGAAACTGCTCTTATTTCCATAAGTCGCCAAAGACAGATCTTCCAGGTACTTGTCTCTTCCTTCTGTAAACTTTCTACTCATATTTCTAAAGCATGATTTTATTTTCTTACATGGTGTATATTGTTGGAAAATGCAGTGCTCGAGGAGCTGCGCGGAATGAATCCGTCTGAAATCACCTGGTTAGAAGTGGTTCCACCGCCCAATGATCTGGTTATCGGGAAGGGGCGATACAAAGGTCCTATTATTCGGCGATGAAGGAGACGGAGACGGGTTATTTGTTCTTATACGACGATGAAGGAGACGGGTTATTTGTTCTTATACAACATTGGTCAGGCTTGACTAGAAACTATATTTGATGGGATTATCATTATTAATTTCTGATGGAATGTTTTGGGAAATAATTGGTTATCTGTTTGGTATGGCTGTTAATTAATTGTACAGACTGTGATAAATTATGGTTGTGACATGGTTATCTTTGGTGATGATGTTAAGGTCTTCTTTAGACATGTGAATTATTATGACTTATTTGAATGGATTATGCTTGTTCTTATTTGAATACATTATGCTAAACACAGTTCCATAGCTCTTGTTGATGCAAAGGGAGTTTCTTAATCCACCACCAATATGCTTTATGTTAATTGTTTATATCGAATCATATATTGCATCAACATGTGTTTAGAAGTTAAGTCTAACGCAAATTCTAAGATAGATTTATAATCTAATTTAAAATCCTACAATATAAATTTTTAAAGTGAAAATTTTCCTTGTTTATGAACATATACTTGGGTGTTGCTCATTGCACCCTTAAATTTATTCTCAAACAACTTAAATTTTTAAAAATACTCCTATTTTGTTTTAATTTCAAAATCTGAATGCATCCAATGCATAAATAGGGGTTTGGGTGCATTTCAGGTGAATTTGAGTTCTTTTGTTATATGTTGTGTCTGGATTTTAAAATCCAGACAAGATTATTTGTGCATTAGGTGTGTTTTAGATGAACTTGAACTCTCATGTAATATATGTTCGGGGAGAATATGAACTCAAATGGTTTAGAAATTTGAACTCTCATGTAATATATGTTCGGGGAGAATATGAACTCAAATGATTTAGAAGATGAGTTAAATAGACTCTTCCCAAAAAGATCAATTTTAAAAAGTTTTCTTTTCGAAATTAGAGTTTAATAAAATTGTTTGGCGTAGAGGAATTTTTATACAATATAAGCGATTTGAATGATTTTTGTATAAACATAAACTAGAAACAAAAAGAATAAAAGATTAAGAGACAAAAGCAATCAACGCTTTAATTGATATAAATTGATTTTACATGAGATGCGTAAATTGTAGCTATTTAAGAAATCTATTATTACATTTTTCAAGTTTAATTACAAGTAAGATCGTTTAAAATCTTGATCTAACACATCTAATTTTACACACGAAATTGCTATGAAGGCGATAAAACCTAACAACGTGCAATTTCTTAGAAAACAATAAAACCATAGAACATCGAATTTATGGCGGTTTAGGATATTCTTTCTCGCTTTATGCCAAATCCACTCTCAAATGGTTTCCTATTGAAAATTTGTAACCAATTTTTTCAAAGTCTTTTAACACAATCACAAGATTCAAGATAATGCTGAAAATTTAACAATTTTAATCTTAATCTTTTCTTCGAATGTATACAACGTTTGAAACTTATCTTTGTAAGATCTTCATTCGATCTTGACTTCCACCTTTCAAAATCAAGAATTATGCTCCAAGTGTTCATTTTACAACAACTTTTACTAAGTTCTAATTGTTCTTTGTCCGAGCTTTGATATGTCTAAAGGCAATAGAAACTCTAACTCCATCCGTAACAACTTCTACTCGGTTCTACCGAAGCAATCTTGGTGAAAATAAACTCTTTCTTTTTCACTGCTGGATTGTCAATCTTTGCTACAACCACACAAAGATATCAACCTAAAATTTTCAAACCTTCACATAATGTTGATCACAAACGAGTCTCCTCATACAGATTTCACACTAAAGATTGTGAAGCAAACCATACGACAATGGTAAAAGCTAGAGGATGACGATGAAGAGATATTTCAGTTGCAAACTCAACACAAAAATACAAAATGTTTTTTGGAAGTTTGAGAAAAAATGTTTGTATGTGTTCTAAATCGTAGATTGGATGACGATGAAGAGAAATTTCAGTTGCAAACTCAACACAAAAATACAAAATGCTTTTTGGAAGTTTGAGAAAAAAAATGTTTGTATGTGTTCTAAATCGTAGATTGTTATTAGAGGAATTATGAAAAATGATTTATATATTTGTTGGAGATAAGACACAAAAATGAGAGAAAATATCCATTTGATTCGAGTCAAGAGAAAATGGTATGATTTGAGTTGAGTGAAAGAATGATTTGAATCAAGAATTAAAAATCAAGAAAATTGCTTTTATCATTCGAATCAGACTTTCCATTCATCGAGTCATATGATTCGAGGCAGACAAATCCATAATTTGAATAAAAAATACATAGTCAAAATGCAAAACCTACATCTCATTTTTTATTTGAGTCAAGCTTTTATTTGTGTTTCGAATCAAGACCTACATGATTCGAAACAGACTTTTTATGATCAAATAAAAAATACAGAAGCGAAATCCTATTTTTTCAGATTTCATATTTGATCAGAGACATCCTTTTTCATGATTTGAATTAAGCGCACAATATCAATTTTGATTTTCACATGCAATTTATATTCGAGTCAGCCAATTCCCTTATTCGAATCACATGTTAAAAAAATGAAGGGTTAATAGACATTCACCCCCTACAATATGAGTGTGTTTCGGTTTATCCCTCTACCGTTACCAAATGCAGGTTTTGACAACTATTTTTTTGAAAAAACCGTTGCCAAAAGGCAGAGAGGGGGGAAAAGCAAAATTCGCTAACATTACAGGGATGTAAATGCCTATTAACCCAAAAAAGAAATGCTTATTTGAATTGAGACTTGACACGATTTGAACCATGCTTTCATGTGTTTCTTGATCCAAAATTTCAAATAATTGACTACAATCATATTATGTTGACTTTAAATAAATAGTTTGATTTATGCATACGTTAAAACAATCTAGCATTCAACACTATAATGCACAATTATGTGAAGAGACTCAATTACGACAAATAAATCAAAAAACTAAATTGACAAGCAACGAAATATAAACAAAGGAAACCCCTAGGAGGAAAAACAACTTCAATATTTGATGTTTCGGGATTTCAAAATTCAAACAGGAACATCTATACATTTGATGTGTTTCTGGTGAACTTGAGTTCTCTTGATATATGTGGTGCATCATAATTTTAAAATTTGGACCGTGCTAGATGTACACTTCCAAAAATTCCGTAGAATTTAAGAGTAATACTAAGAGTGCAATGAGTATCTTATAGATGTTTTAGGCAAATGATTGATAAAACATCCGAAAGATTGTTTCTATTTGCACCGTGTGAATGGTTTAGTCCACTTTTCTCAATCACTGCCCTTTTACATTCTGAGGTGTTGCTGTTGGGCCTTATCATCTCAACTTTAGGAAAAAATTAGCACTCCAGCTACTATCGTTTTTACCCTTATATAATTATAAGAAAAATAATAAATTTACCTCATGATTTAATCGGTACAAAATATTTTAAAATGTGTCATTTTTATACTTTGTAAGAAATAATTTCTAAAATATTAAATGTCAAAATGATTTTTTTTAAATTTTGTAAAAATAATTTTTATAAGAAAAATTAAAGTAAACTATTTCAAATAATTTCATTGCAAAAATGTACTAAAATATATTCAAGTTTTGCTTTCATTGTTTATTTGCCAAAATAAACAAACAAGTGTTTGTTACTTGGCATTTGAAATTAAAATATGTGCTAGCTGTTATATATCACATCAACAAATAAGTGCTCAATATATATATATATATATATATATATATATATATATATATATATATATATATATATATATATATATATATATATATATATATATATATATATATATATATTTACAAAAACAAACTCAATGAATATTATTAATCAGAAAATGTTCAATACAGAAGGGAGCTAAATTCAAAGAAATACGTCTAGATCAAGAATTGACCTCCCTAACAAGAGAGTGGACAACAATATTCGCTTGACGTCTAATGAATTTTACCTCAAAGCTATGATTACTAAATAATAAAGATTTTATAGAATTAATAATGCAATAAAATTCAGAACCACCATGATGATGAGAGTGTATGGCTTGAACTGTTATTTGTGAGTCACTTTCAAACAACACATATTATTAAGATCCGACTCACTGGCTTCGCGGATAGCTTCCTTAAGGGCCAATGCTTCGACTTCATTTACTGACATAATTCCGGGATCCCAAGCAACACCTGCAGAAATAAAGTTTCCTATGTGATTACGAACACACCACCCCCTATTGAAAGTATCTGTTTGGATCTTAAAAGCTTCGTCCACATTACACTTCGACCACCCTTCTCTAGGCGGACTCTATGACGAAGGTATTTATAACTCATTATTAGGAACATGACTTTTTTACTTTTTTGAGACGAAAACTATTCTTGCCATTTGTAAAAGCTAACCATCCAATTTTATGTGCCTCCTCAAATTAGTTGTTCCAGATCTTGTTATTCCTATTCCTTCATATCTCATCTAACATGACCACAATTCTACATGCAACCTTCTTATCTTCCTTACTACAAATATAAAATAACAACGATTTAGTATCATGAAAAGAAATTAATCTAATATCAATATATGTAGACAAACTTGCTGTCCTCCAACTCTCATTAGAACCAAAGAAGTGCTCAATCTTATACAATCATTTTATTGGTAGATTGTTGATGTATAAATGCTAGCTAGGTTCACGTTTTCATACATGAAACAATAAAAAAGTTGTCCTAATTCATTGAAAGATTCTTATATCGATATTATTATGTAATGAACATTGTCAACACTTATGCACATGAGAGGACAAAATCTTCCTTGTGTTTTATAAATAATTAATCAACTTTATTTACATACGAATTAATAAATTAAAATATTAAAATATTAATTTAATAATCAACCATATAAGACTTACTTTCTTAAATACTATATTGTAAAATGATTAATAGTCAAATAAATATATTTCTTCATCAAAATCAAACATTAAATCTACATAATTCTTAGGATTTGAAGAGTATAAATTTTATGAAAGATACTAAGAATATTTGGATATAGGACGGATCCATATATTATATATACCGTGTGCTGCTGAACATTAAAAAAAAAAAACTAAACTATATTGAAATAAATAGGACATCAATGTCAATAGATTCATCAATTAAAACACAAAACATATCATCCACAATATCACATATAATTTATTTTGAGTTATTTTACATTCCCAAACAGTAGTAAGATCCTTTTGAATCTGCAATCAATAAATTTTCCATACCAGAATCTATTAAACTAGTTTTCTTTGCGTTAATTTCCTTTAAAGTGGTCCTTTAAATAAAGAGTTAAGAGACTTGTTACTCCCTCTAAATGGCAAATCACACCTCAAAAGAAATTTAGTAGCTATATGAGATATGTATACACGAACACAATATTCGACATTAATTTGCTTAGTTTGATTAACAAACACAACCTTAATACTTTGGTTTGGGTTCATGAGAGTGTAACCATATATATACAATCAACATGATTATTGGAAGAAGTAACATAAATAGTCAATTTTTGAACATTCTTCCGGTCACCGAACCTCTCTCCCACAAAGTGATACTCTCATATTAAGAGATATTTTTTAAGAGGGAGAAAAAAATGTGAGTTAGTTAGAGCGTGAGAATTAAAGGATTTCTTGATATATATATATATATATATATATATATATATATATATATATATATATATATATATATATATATATATATATATATATATATATTCACACTCAACCTTAACGTAGATCCGCCCATGATTTGAATTATCAAATTATAACCTCTCAGACAATAATTTTGAAACAAAATACAAAGAAGAAATTAAGACTAGTTGGTTTGTGGTTTTTCTTAAATTTAAACATTGTACTTAGACACTAGTTAAATGAAGTGTTTGTCACAATCTTTTTCTGCATTGCTTACAACTTCATTAAAATATTTTCAATTTGATTGTATGTAGTAGAACCACCTGATTTTTCCGTGAAAAAAATATGAATTCAAGCTCTATTGATTAAGAAAGACATTGTATGGACGGTAGCAAGCATCAAGAGACTGTGACAAGAGAATTAATGAGTTTCTAAAGAAGATAGGATTCGATATATGTTAAGAAGAATACAAGTAAAGGGGTTATCATCTTATGTCTTTATGTCATTGATTTCCTGATTTTGAAAAACAATGAAAGTTACATTATCAAATTCAAGACTAGTCTAATGAAGGAGTTTGAGATGAATAACCTTGATCTCATGATATATTTAGTTGATATTGAGTTTTACCGAGTCCAAAAAAGGGTTGCTAATGCATCAAAGGACATATACATTTTAGATATTAAAAAAGTTTGAGATGGAGCACTATAATGTGACCATTACCCCTATTGAATCAAGGTTGTGGTTGTCAAAGAATGAAGTTGTGCGAGAGAGTAATTGGATCATTGTGGTGCTTGTGCAATACGAGATCGTACTTGCCATATAGCGTGGGCATAGTAAGCAGAATCATGGAGAAGACAAATGCATCCACCTGGAAGCAGTTCTAGAGAATTCTGAGATACGTCAAAAGTTTGATTGACTACATAATTATGTTCCTCGCAACTGAAAAATATAGAAGTTGTAAATTATTCCATTATACCGACTCAAACTGGTGTGGAGAATAAGATGATAGAGATCCAATGTTGGATACATCTTTATGTATAGAAACACCCATCTCTTGGTGTTCTAAGAAGGAACCACTTGTGGCGCTCTCTTTTTGCAAGGTTGAGTGCAATTTGCAGCGTCTTTGTGAGTGTGTCAAATTGTATAGTTGATGAAATTGATGGAATAGTGCAGCAAAGAGAATGAAGTTGTGACATTGAAGATAGGAAACGTTTTCATTATAAACCTTGCCAAGACTTCCATTGCACATGGAAGAACCAAGCATATAAAGATTAGATTTCACTACTCGAAAGAACTTGTGAATATTGCTAATCAAAGGAATATCAATTGAAATATTCAAGAAGTTGAAGAAACACAGTATTGAAGACTTGAAAGACTTAAATTAAAGTGGTGTGTTGAGAAAATTAATAATTCAAGAAGTCATAATCGGTTACATCAGAGTTGTAACCGACTACCACAAGTTGCAGAATATCTTCGTAACTGGTTACCAGCATTACACAACTGGTTATCACAACTTCCATTTGTAACCAGTTACCAGCAATTTGTAACCGGTTACCACTCTAGTGTTTTCTGTAATCGATTATCAACAGTGTTACTGGTTAATACCTCAAAAAGTTTGTTTTATCTATTAGGTAAGTTAGTTATATTGTTGTGGAATGTTATAAATACAGGATTCTTAATGAAATAAAAGTACTATTCTTCCCTATTTTCTCAAAATTTCTCACTCTCTCCAGATTGTTCATTAATTATAACTTGTGATTGATTTGCCCCAGCAGAAACTATGTTTTATTGTGTTGCAGTATTTATTTCTGTCATTTAGTTATATACTAAGTTTACCAGACAAAATTAAAATGTTTAGAAGAAAATCCTTCTCTATGTGTATCAAATGGATATCAACCAATAAAGCATGAATAATCACTTGTATCACTTTTACATAAAAAATAACTGCTGATTCCTCCAGATGAGGGAATGCAAAGAATCATTCCTCTGATCAAGCAGCAAAAATCCAACAAGACTAAAATAACAGGATGAAAGGCACACAACATTAATCGATACATGCCTTTCTAGGCGAGGTTAAGAAATATCGAAAACGCCACAAAAGAAGCTCTACACTCATTGATCATCAAAACTGATTTTGATTTTCCTTTATGTACTATACAATTCAAGAAAAAAACTACCATTGTTTCGTCTTTATGATTTTGAATGATGAGACTTACGCGATGGTAGTTCCTGCAGAGAAAGTTAAATGTGAATTTTCATCTCAGTCAGAACCATAGTTGAATTGATGCAATTATGCAAACAAACTTATGAAAAAAAGGAATTAATAAGATTATTACCTGAGAATAACGAATATGATCATGATGCAAATTCGAAGTTTTCACTATGGTTTCCCACTTGACATTGCTAGATGCTGCATCGGAATCCTTTCTTTTAGCATGAGATTTCGTCTGCAGGAAGGAATTCTTAAGCGAATTTATTGGCAAGGCGCGCCAAAGCCAAGACTCAGAAGGCGATTTTGGCAATGGTGGTGGAAGAGGAGAACTAGCCAACACAATTTGCTTGTTGCTGTTGGTATCTGAATCTTCATCGAATGTCTGTTTCACAGGTCGCACCAACACGTGTTCGCGTTTAATATATTGATCAGTTGTCGATACGTCAGCTTCATATTCTTTGGCTATATGATGTAGCATACCAGACAAAGTTGTAGAATTTCCACCTAAAGAACTTAACACTTCATAATCCAATGTGACTTTTTCTTCCAAATCCAAAGATTGTACATGTTTTGTATCTTGAGAAATTTCTACGCTAGAATTTCTTTCTTTCTCTCTTATTTTGTCAAAATCCGCAATCATAGTATCGATCCTCCTTTTGTTATCTACAGAACTTAAATTCGAAGATGCCAATTTGACCGTACTTGAACTATCTATGTACAATGTCTTTTCAACTGCCAAACTTCCTGAATATGAACCTCTTTTCGCTCCTTGAAATTTTCCTAGTCCTGTGCTGTGGAATTTCAAATTGCCAGATTTATTGTTCTCAATCTCTTTATGATCACCTGGCAACTTTGCGCCGCGAAGGGGAGATTGAGGTTTAGTTCTACAAGGAGATATGCCTGCTGCAGATGCTCGTGAACGCCGAAACGGAGAGAGCCTTCCCGGAAGCAACTCGCCTGAATAAGCAAACCTGTTTGATTCACTGCTCCGTCTGTTTCTTTCTTGCATGTCAGGTAACGTCGTAGTTCCGTTGCTCGACTTGTTTCTGTGAATTGCTTCCCAAGCCTACATCAAAGATTCATGACAGCGAGTAAATATTTTGAAAACATGTTCATTCACGAGGATTTGTTTGGTTCTTTTGTGACAAATTTTCGTAAATTTGATTCTGACTAAAAGTAAGTAGAACATAAAGTGATTTATGTTTGCTTACATTAATGTAAAATCAACCGTAGAAGAAAAAACTAAAAATTCTAACTAAGTTATAATCAAAATTCTACTCGAGAAAATCAAAACATGATGAATTGTTTTTACCTTTTTCACAGCTGGAATTGGACTAAACGATCGAATATGAGATTTTTTGTTAGGTTTCACAACCTCACAAGCAGATGAAGGCAAGGAAACTTGATTCTTCATTTTCATGCCAGCCGCCGGATTTAACATCGACAACGAATTTCTAAGCTGTAAATTTGGTATCAAACCACATCCTTTACCCAAGACATCATCTGAATTATCATTGCCATAAACATCACATTCATCTACATCTTCATCTTCACTTTCTTCCTCTTGGCATATACCAGTATACGGTACAATATCGGTTACCAACGGTTTCTTCGCATTCTGAATCAATTTGTTAACATCTCTAGGCTGTTGTTCAACTAGTACAGATTGCTTTTTCGAAGAATACTGAGAAGGCTGTAATGTCATAGCTTTCGCAGCCGGTAAGAATCGGTTCATCATGAAGTCTCTTGTTTGTTGATCAGTAGAAAATGTTCCAAACCTCTTTGAATCCAAATTATCATGATCCAATCCACTTACACCACTCACACTGCAGTTCACAGAGAATGATTCTGTTAAATGCGACAGTGTTTCAACTGCATCCGAATAGGCGTTGTCATCGTCATTATTCTCCTTCTCCTTAACATAATATCTTCTACTCTCAATTCTTTTCTCAGCTTCTCTTTCTCTATCACAATCTAGTTTAACGAAATTTCCGCTAAAAGACTTCGATTTATTCGACGAAGTGAAATTCTTCGCAACAACAGAATCCTTTTCCAATGTCTGATTACCAGATTTGATAGATTTTCCCGGAGGAAGCCGAGGAATTGGCGCGATTCTAGGGTTCTTAGGAGGAATTTGAAGTACTTCAGATCCAGTATTAGTACTTTTGCATCTTCCAGGTATATGCTCCCAGTTGAAAGGCACTGCAACAGGTTCTGTAACCTGATCCAATGTCATTTCTGATTTATAACTCGCAAGAGTGTTTCGTTTCTCTAATATCTTCCTCTTTGATTCGGTTAACGACGGCGATGTAGCTGAATTTCGCCTCACAGACATTAGAGGAGCATTGATGTTCAATCTTCTCTCAGACATCTTGCTCCAAATCCAAAATTGAACAATTTTTCTATGCAGTTGAACAAGTTAAACTTCAAAACATGTAAAAACTGATTATTAACAGCTTAATTCAATAATAACAAATTCAACAAGTGATTATAAGGCTTGAATTGATTAAACAAACAAACAAACAAACACAACTTTTGAACTAATTTCATCACTGAAATAATCTTTAAAAAGTGATGAAATAAACTTACACAGCATACTCAATTAGAACTATCACAAGTTGTCAAAATTAGAATCTAAATTGATTTAAAAAGCCATGATTTAAGCTAAAAGCATAAAGAAAAAGCTTATACTATTTTCTCTCCTGAAGAAACCAATATAATTTAAAAAGCAATAAAAAATTGTATAGTGCATGAATCTATAGTGAGCAGGTTCATGAGCATCCCATGCTAAATTTTCTAGGACCCACAAGAGTAATAATAACACTGAGAAAAGAGAAAAAAAAAATAACAAACCTATTGAAGCAAAAGAAGTATTGGTATTCAAAGTTTTTGTGAACAAGAGCTTGACAGTGTTTGGAAAAAGATGTAACTAAAAATGAGCGGTTGGTTATTGAATGATGGAGTGGCATGAGTAGGATGAAAGAAAAGGTGAGTGAGATAGATAGAGACACAAGCTTTGATATTTCTTCTTCTTCTATATTTTTGTTTTCTATGTATTTTTAAAGATACTGAATCACTGGCCTGTGAAAGTGTGACTAGGTAGTACACCTTTTTAGGCACTGTAAAATTATGTTTGTTTGTGTACTTATTTAAGTTTAAATTATAAGACAGTTCAGTTCAGTTGATAGCTGTACAGAGACATCAGATAAAATATGTGGATGCGAGTTCGAATCCGCAACGTGGCAAAGTTGTATAGAAGTATTATTATTTTTAAATATAAAGTGATGGTGTGGTCGTTAAGCTGAAAAAAAAAAGTGATGGTGACATGGTGTGGTCACGGACGTAGTGTGGAGAAAATGAGAGCAGTTAGTGGTAAGAAGAAAAGGTCTTTGATTTAATAAATTGGATGGATAAATAGATAGATACACATGGTGTTGTGGACCGTTCCTATATTTAATAGACGGAAAGTCCATGAAATATTTATTAATTATATCATGTTCTCAATCATTTTACTTTTGTTAGAGAAAGATTATTGTTCCATTTAAAGTAAAAAAGTTAGGCAAGATTATTGTCCCAAGATTACTTTTCCTCTTCCAACACAAAGCACCAAACCCAAACTGCTTATTGAATTTCAAAATTTTGAGCACCAATACAAGAAGAAAAACACTCCATATTTTATTGTATGTCATTGAGGACATTGATAAATGTATTGGCATTTTTTGGTATATTTTGATATTTTTGGTTGAGAGATTTGTAAAATTCTAGGTTAATTTTGGATTTTGACTCTTGTTATGCATACATAAGTCAAGGTGTATTTATTTGACTCCTGTGTGTAAACATGTGTTGGAAAATTGGGAAGAACTACAACTTTTATGTTAAATTCAAAGTTCAATGGCGGACTACCAAGATGAAATAAATATGGTGGTTTTGGGATCACTTAATCATATGTTAATTGTAATTGAGTGTGTTAATAAATGTTGAGCTCATCTCTTGGTTCATAATCCAACTATTCTGTTATCAAATTGTTTTACAAATATGAATTACATCAAGAAGGTTGATACGTTGCATAAAGAATAATATAAACTTATAATTTGTCTTCTTGGAAGTTTTTTTTTCTAAGTCTATAGCAATTTTTCAACCACATTTTAAATATAACAAATAAGGCCAGCATTACAGTATCTATGAGGTGGTATAATTTTCCTCTACTCTATCACAAGTAAAATGATAATCAAAATCTAATGTAGGTTGTCTCTCTCTAGCACTAGAAGTTAGATTCTAAACTTCCTTATCATCTCTAGTCTCTTTAGTAGAACTTCCACCTCAAATTGTGTCTTCTCCATCATAGTTTCTGATTCTTTCACCTCCTGATCTTTGCATTTCATCCTCATATGGGTCTCATAAAAAATAATATCTTTACTTATAATAATTTTGATCCTATAGGTTCCACCTTTCAGGACTTGTAACCCTTTGAATAACTAATGAAGACACACTTCAGAGTCTTATCAAGCATGTCTTGCTTGATATTCGCAAATGCCAAAGCTATGAAGACCTTCAAATTATAGTAATGTATTAATTTTCCATTTCAAACATCTATAAGTGTCTTGAAGTTTATTCATGTAGATGAACATTTGTCGATCAAGTCAATTGTTGTAGCAACAACTTTCACGAAAAATCTTTGACAACCCAAGTCACAACAACATTCACCTTACCATTTACAAAATGGTCATTTTCTTTCATTTACTTGGATCATTTTGTCGAGGTGTTCCAATAACGGGTTCATGCCTCTTTTTACCTTGGCAACATCCCTTAGCACTTTATCTGGAGGCACAAGATAATGACATTATTGAATTTATCCACTCTTTTCTTTTTGTGTTAGGTAGACATGCATCAACGCCCCATCATTCAATGGTTATGTACACTTATTTTAGTTAAATTTGCTTGCATCGTCACTTTCCACTATCCAAAATCATTGCCTTTGGAAAACTTCCGGATGTTCCATTTGGAACTCATGGTGTTTAGTTATAAACTTAACCTCATTATCGGACAATGACACCGCTTGTTTCAAAATAGATTTGAAAATTTGAGTCACACCAAGAATGTTAACGCGTGAGACAAATTACAATGGAAGTCAAAATAAATGACTTCAAGAAAAACCAATGTCAAATAGTGTAGGAAAATCCACACGAGTAAGAATAAAATAAAAGATGAGAACATACAAAAATTTGTTTACCTAATTCATTCAAATTTATCTACTATAAAAGAAAGAGAAACTCTACCATCAATTATTTCATGAGTTGTTACAAGAGATTACAAGATGAGTTACAAGAAAAATAACATTCCAAAGTTCTTTCAACTAGAATAATAGAATCCTAAAGTTTTCAACCATTGTTTATATAAAGTTGTTCTCACTAGAATTTCATCACTTTTCGACATTCCTTCAAAAATCAAAGAGAACCAAGTTTATATTAAACCATATTTTTGGGCCTGACCCAAGACCCAACTTGAGTCACGTTTGAGATGAGTCTCCGAATTGAACCAACATTGAGTCGCCAATCTCTCGGCACCGTTGATCAGCTAATTTTGACAATTTATAGTGTAAAAATGACACATTTGTTAAAATAATTAACATCACTTAAAAATTTTAGACATATTTCTGCATCCAAAAGTTAAGTAATTTATGAGGATTATAAATAGTTTTAGAAAGATAAGTGATAAATCTTTGATCGTTTTGATATCATCTAAATTCCGTTTTATGCACGTATAATGGAAGACTAAGTCCCAAGATAAATTAATTTTCTTGATAATTAAGTTTAAGAATCTTTAGGTCTTAAATCTATGTTTATTATGTTTTTATGATTTAATAACTTTTCTCTTTGGTCTCTTATGTTTTGATCTTTGTTTACAACTTTGTTATATGTTTTGAGGCATAATTACATGAACTTCAAATTTGTTCATCAATAATCATGAATTCACTTCAACGTTATTTGAACCGAGTATGAGTCATGGCCTTTGTGAGGCAATAAACAATTATATCAACTAATGGTACATAGGCTACAATGACTTTGTTTTGCATTACTTGATCTCTGAGTTAGTTTACATCAATTTCAATGTGCTTTGATCTGGCATGCATGATTGATGTAAACTATTATATTGTGATTGGTAAAGGTAAAGGAAGCTTTGATTCATCAAGAAGTGAGGGAGTCAATGTTATCGTAACAACTAGATCAGCAAGACCTCTATATTATGATTTTGTACTAGACCTTGAGACTATATTTTGCTTTCTTGAGAACCAAGAAACAAGTGTCTCATCAAAGAAGACACATTGACCTGCCATATATTTTATTTCATCTACACTAGTGGCCAAATCTATATCTGAGTATCCAATAAAGTCTAGATTATTATATGGTTTAATATGAAGGTAATGATGGATAGTACCTTGCAAGTTTCTTATTTTTATGCCTTGCCAATGCTCTAGTGTGGGAGAGCTCATGAATTGGCTGAGTTTTATTTACTGAGAATTCTATGTTAGTCCTTGTATTTGTTAGGTATTGTAGTGCTCCAATGGATTTTCTAAACATGGTAGGGTCTTTGAGTCTCTCTCATTCAGCCGTAAATCGTCTACCAATGATCATTGGAGTGGGACATGACAACTCATTTTCCATGTGGAATTTTATTAGAAAGTCTTTTATGTATTTAGCCTGCTTTAAGTACATGCCACTGGAGTCTCTTTGAACTTTAATTCCAATGAATTAGTGCAAATGACCAAGGTCTTTGAGAGAAAACACAATGTTGAGTTGTTTGACAAAAGCTTCTAGAAACTTAAAGTTATTTATTATTACTATGATATTATCTACATAAATGAGTATGAAGGTGATGTGATCAGTACCTTTCAGAGTAAAATGTGAGGAGTCACTCTTTGTATTATGGAGTACCCAACTGAGTAATGCATTTCTTAGGTTTTCAAGCGACGCTCTTGGTGTCTGCTTTGGTCTATAGATGGCCTTAGATAGCTTGAAAACATGATCAGGTTTATTTGAATCCACAAAACCTTCTGGTTGGTGCATGAAGATAGTTTCCTTGAGATAGCCATTGAGGAATGCATTATTTATGTCAAGTTGTTTGACTTCCTAGTTAAGGTGAACAGATATGGATAGTATGATTCTCACTATATTGATTTTAACCAGAGGGTTAAATTTCTATTCATGATCTAACCTAAGTGTTTTTTGAAAAACTTTGGCAACTAACCTTGATATCCTTCTCTTAATTGTTCCATCAACTATGTATTTGATCTTGAAGATCCATTTTGAGTCAATAATATCCTCTTAACCTTGGTTTGGTACTAGCTTCCAAGTTTGGTTTGTCTTGAGTGCCTGAAATTCATTTTGCATGGCTCCTTTCCACAATGGTTTTGTGAAAGCATCCTTTGCACTTTGTGGCTCATTTTCTTATGTACATGTTTCAATCAAGCCAATATATGGTTCTTTTAGCTTGTAACTTTCACTCTTACTCCTGGTATGAATTACTCATGAGTTTGATTCAATAGAAATTGTTTCTGCAGTTGGTTCATCAAGATCTTCAGGTTCATCAGGAGTGTCATGTTCAGTGATTCTTGTTGAATCATTTATGGATTATTCAATGTTGTCTTAAATTATTGCAAATGAATTGGATGGTTCTTGCTCAATATATGAGTGATTTCCAGTTGAAATTGGTGTGTTACTAGATGAATTATGTAACACCCTTTCTACCCCATCACAAATGACATACATTTAATCAATTATCAGAGTAAATCTCAAGAAAGGATATCACACATATTCATACAACTCATAATCCTCATATCGAGTCATGTCCCGTAACACGGGTTGTAAAAATCTTGAATAAATATAGACATCTTATCAAAAAAATTGCAGTGGAAAACAAACATCATCTCTCATCCTTAATAAAAGAAACTTCAAAATTTAATCCAAAACATCAGTAAACTCATAAGTAATCAAAAGAAAACAACTTCTTATTTCAAATAAACAAAACAACTCAAGCGAAACCCTATCTCGAATGTTACTGGACACAGAGAAGAACTCCACTTCTAACTAACTCGACAACTCACTACCTCCAAGTTAAGTACGCACCGAGCTAACCTTGAGTATCTGCATGATGGCATAATAGACCATCACCAGAAGGTAGACATGGTGGGTAAATTCACATTCAATAAAATAATACAGAAATGAGAATTTAAAATAAAATAACAATAACCATATATCATCACCAGCTCAATTATACACAACATCAATTACGTCACATCGCAATAACATTCATCATAACTCACTTATACACAACGTCAATTAAATCGCATCGTCACACAAAAAATCAATGCAAATCATGCTATGTCATTTAGAATGATATGCAACCTCTTAATATGCATGTGGTACCGAAACATCCTCATGGATGGACACTGGTCCATCAACCATCCCCTAAGGGAGCACATCATAACATCATATCACATCAACCCGCATAATGGGATTGAAGCTACCAATGGACCGAAGTCTCCTCATATTTCAATGCCATGAATGTAAGACGCAATATACATACATCATCCTCAAAACATCTTAACATTGCATCCACATTCACCATTAATCATAATTCTCATTCTCACTCCTATCATCATACTTCTACATCATGTAATCATACCTCATCACTCAAGGGAATCAATTTAATTCGTCATACACCATTTAATTACTAATTCTACTCATTTTTCATAACTCATAAAAAATCAAGAAAATACTCATACATCATATAATTGCTAATCCCACTCATGTAACCTTATATAACACGTCATACGATAACTCTACAACATCATGGCAACCTAAGACCTAAACCATCTCAAGAAAAAAAAATTGGAACTGTAATACGGTGGAAGAACTAACTTTGTCGTTTTTGTTTTTACAAAAACAATGTTGCGGATAGCAAGAGTCACCTCCGACTTTTCTTTTATCCAATTAGGAAAGGTGGAAAAGAACAGGAAAGACCTTGGTTTAGATTTTGAGTTCGGGGGTAGGTTATACAAAGGGAATGTGTTAGCACCCTTTGTATATATGGTTATCCATGGGCTCTTAACTACTTAGTTAACTTTTTTTTGTTCGAAAATAGTGTTGGTGTGTTTTGGGAAAAGGGCCCAACTTTGTAATGATTCTCGTATGAATGTATACAAAGTGGTTTTTTGGAAGGTTTTTAAAGTGTGAGGTGCAAAGAGTAATTTTGCTTTGAAATTGTGAGCAAGTAGTTAAGGGTTTCCTACCTACTGAAGGTCATTCATGTTATTTTTTCTTTCCTTAGAGATAGGATTGTCCTTACTATTAGTTAGTAAGTAGTCTTATCTTTGGATATAAGGGACGAGCGTAGGGTCATCACATGGTCATAGAAGGAAACCTTGTAAAGGTATCTTAGCAACTCGTAGGGACTATCATCATTTTTTTTGTAGGGTCATCGAGGGACGAGATCATCTTTTCGTAGGCAACTTAAAGGGTCATCGAGGGACTATGATCTTTTTTTATAGGGTCATCGAAGGACTAGATGACTTATTCGTATGAAACTAGAAGGGTCATCGAGGGACTGTGATCTTTATATCGAATGAACTATGATGATATTTATTTAGGCAACTTTGCTAAGACACTTCTACGTTCGAAGGGCTTGACCCTTATTTGTAAGGCAACAAGAGAGGTTACCCTAAAGGTGCAAGTGTGCAAGGTGTGTTATTTTCAGTTATTCGATCTTTTATTAAGGTTTTCTAATTTGTTTTTAATTTTGCCATGGAATCCTATTATCCATACATATAAACAGTTTATAGGTGCGGAAAGTAAAATGCGGAAAATTAAAGTCCTAAACTATTACAAGGCTTTGGGGTAGTTTCATGATCAAGGGAGTGCGGAAAGTAAAAATACGGAAAATAAATTACAAGTTTATTTATACATATACATTCATTATAAGAAAATAAACTACAACAAAAAGAAAATATTATTATTTTTTAATTAATTAATTTCTACCTAAATCAGAAACAAATAAGAAATAAAAATACAATTTAGAATAAACGACATAACGACGTTGAATCGTTTAAAAATGAACACAAATTAATAAAAGGCAAATTGCTACACTTAACATGATAATTGCAATATGAATCAAACCATACGGATCTAAATTTATCAAAGGTAAAAATAAAATAAAAAGAATTAATTAAAAAAACTATGTTGCTAACGCAAAAATGCGGTCATCGCAAGCAGATCGGATCAACACAAGTGTCACGCCTCATACACACAAATGTGCAAACAGCGTATCGACACTATCCAATCCGAACAATATAATCAAATCATAAATATAAAAATAAAAGTAAAACTTGATGCCCGTAACACAAGAGGATGATATATATATATATATATATATATATATATATATATATATATATATATATATATATATATATATATATATATATATATATATATATATAAACAAGAAAATAGATATATAATATATAAACAAAAAGCCAAAAAGCCGTATATATAAAACAAAACAAAACTTATATATAATATGAAAAACATAAAACCTATATACAATATTTTGAAAAAAAATGAGACAATATATATAATATATATCTAAAAGTAAAGTATGTATGTTAGAAAAAACAAATAGTGAAAATAGAAAGCAATAGAAGTAATATATGCAAACCGAAAAAAAACATGTATAGAGAAAACTGGATATATCTGCCGCACAGTTCTTTTCTTTTTCTTTTTTCGTTTTCGGTTTTAAGAGATAGGAGGAAGAGATTTCGTGTATTGTGGGTGTGAGAGAGGAGACTCTTATGTGTAAAACAACATGTATTTATAGATTAAGAAAATTAAGTTAAAAAGCTTAAAAGGAAAAAAAATCAGTCTTAATTCCTATTGATCAAAAAATATTTGAACAAAATCAAATAATATCTGATTTTTACTTGGTCACCAAGTAGACCAGTTAGAAACTAAGTATGACACAAAAAAAACATAAACTGACCAATAGAAAACGAGTATACAAGAAAAGAAATATTTTTGGTATCTATTATGATTCTTTTTTTGAGATTTTTTTCATAAAATAATGATTTTAATGAAAAAATCATATTTTTAAAAATGCATTAAATGCAAATACGAAAATTAAAAATTAAAAAATAAAAAATGCTATTTTTAAGATTTTTTTTATAAAAAAATAAAAATAGAAAAAGTTATTAGTAAAGGAAAAATAAAAAAATTCAAAAGAGCGAAAGGTGGGATTTGAACTCACAACCTCTCACATTTATATCCCTTATACCCATCTTTCTACCAATTGTGCTATTTATTTATTCGAAATAAAAAGGCACCAAAAAGCATATGAAGCGGGTCAAAATTTTGGGTACGACAAGTGTGAGGAGACCTTTTGAATCAATTTGTCTTAAATATGTGAGGGCAAATTTTTGGGTACAACAATTGCCCCTGTTCAATCTTCTTAGACCTGAGGAGTTAGATTGGTATACATGGAAATCATGATCTGAAGGTGGAAGAGGATTAAACATATAAGTGCCCAAAAATTTGCATTCACTAGTGCATAGAGTGAACCGTTGGTTGACTGCATTGCTTGAATGAGCTTAAAGATGACATTCAGAGTAATTGGAGATGGGCTTATAGATGCCATCCAAATGTCTGTTGATATGAGTATCAGAATATGTTTATGTTTGAGTATATCTGAATATTGTTCTGGAATTAGTATCAGAACTAAATCTTTGTCTTGATCGTGTCTGAACTGTCTATGGAAAATATGTTGAACTAAGTATCAGAACTAGATCTTCGTCTTGATCGTCTCTGAACTATCTCTGGAAAATACCATGAACTAAGTATCAGAGCTAGATATTTGTCTTGATCGTCTCTGAATTGCCTCTGGAAAATACCCTGAACTAAATATCAGAACTAGATCTTTGTCTTGATCATCTCTGAATCGTCTCTGGAAAATATCTTGAACTAAATATCCGAACTACATCTTTGTCTTGATCGTTTCTGAATTATCTCTGGAAAATATCCTGAACTAAGTTTCAGAACTAGATCTTTGTCTTGATCGTTTCTGAACTGTCTCTGGAAAATATCTTGAACTAAGTATCAGAACTAGATCTTTATCTTGATAGTCTCTGAACTGTCTCTGGAAAATATCCTGAACTAAGTATCAGAACTAGATCTTTGTCTTGATCATTTCTAAACTGTCTCTGGAAAATATCTTGAACTAAGTATCAGAACTAGATCTTCGTCTTGATCGTCTCTGAACTGTCTCTGGAAAATATCTTGAACTAAGTATCAGAACTAGATCTTTGTCTTGATTGTCTCTGAACTGTCTCTGGAAAATATCCTGAGCTAAGTATCAGAACTAGATCTTTGTCTTGATCGTCTTTGAACCATTTCTGGAAAATATTCTGAACTAAGTATCAAAACTAGATCTTTGTCTTGATCGTCTCTGAACTGTCTCTGGAAAATATCATGAACTAAGTATCAGAACTAGATCTTTGTCTTGATTGTTTTTGAACTGTCTCTGGAAAATATCTTGAACTAAGTATCAGAACTAGATCTTTGTCTTGATTGATTGTTAGATTTAAATCGTTGTCTCAATTATCTCTGCACCGTATCTAGGAGACGACAATGTTTATCTGATCGCGAACTATCCTGAAAAGGCAAAGTTAGTTTTATGTGAGGTCATTGATGTATGTAATGCATTGCATGATGTTCTTAATGAGAATGTTACATGTGTTTTGTATGCGTATGCTATGATATGTTGTAGATGATGTATGGACAAATTATGTAGTTGAAGCACATCATAAACCTCCACACTGTTCTCCCACAAAAACTTTAAATCTTCGATTAAGGGTGTCAAGTATACGTCTATTTCATTCTCTGGTTGTTTAGGCACAAAAATTAACATAGATAACATCATGTAGTTACACTTCATACATAGCCATGAAGGTAGGTTATAAATCATTAAAATCACAGGCCAAGTGCTATATGAGATACTTTGAAGATCGTGTGGGTTCATTCCATCAGTAGATAATGCCAAGCGAAGGTTTCTTGCTTTTTTTTTTTCCAAATTCAAGATAATCGTCATCAATTTTCATCCACTGTGGTGAATCTTCCAAATGTCAAAACTTTCCATCAATAATTCATTCATCTGCATGCAAAGTCAAGTGTTTTGAATCGGTTTCACTACGAAACATGCGTCTGAATCTCAGAATTGTAGGAAAATACCATAAGAATTTTTATGGAGACAACTTCTTCTTATATCGAGAAACACCGCATTTAGGACACTCATTTAATAATGCATACTCGTTTCGAAACAAGACACAATCGTTTGGACAAACATGTATCTTATCATATCTCATGCCAATAGAGCACAACATCTTTTTGGCCTCATATGTTCGATTGGGAAGAACATTATCCTTTGGAAGTATATCTTTCATAAAGGCCAATAACTCTGTGAAACTTTTATCCGACCATCCATTTTCCGCCTTTAAGTTGTACAACTTTAATACCGCAACCAATATTGTGAATTTAGTACAACCATTATGCAACGGTTTCTCTGCATCGCTTACCAACCTCTCAAGCATTTCAGGACAATCCTTAAGATCATCTTCAAGTGCTTCTACAATCTCTTTGACTCGTTCATAATCGTATGTATTTGTGCCATTTTCGTTTGAAGGATAGGTCGTATTATCCCACGGTTCAACATTCCCATTACTTTTCTTACCATGCCAATTCCAACATGTATAACTTCGATAAATTCCATGCCTCTTTAAATGTGATGCCAACTGAACCGCGTCAACCCGACCCACAAAAAACAACCCATGCAAGGACATCTCATTCAACTAGGGTCTTTGGCATGCGCAACAACAAACTTAACGAATTTCGATACCTCATTCTCGTACTCTTTCGACAATCGACTTGAAGACATCCATTTCTTATCCATAGTTATACTAATTAAACTAAATAAAAAATAAAAAATATTTACCTGTAAGGAAACGATCCGACTTTCACACTATGATCACAAGTAACCCCTATATATAAAAAATTCAATAAGTTATTAACCTCATCATATCAGTTCATTCAAAGCACTACTAATTACAGTTGCGAGAAAGAATAACTAATTACTTGTAGAGATGTAAACACCTTCTAGACCCATAAAATATCCAGATTTGTTAGATTACAAAGATCCCTTGTACACGTATCATAAAATGAAATATCATTAATTGACCAATTATGAGTCATAACTTAACATAATTTTTTACAAAGAAAATACTAAACTAACTAACTTTAAACAAACTAACATTTCTAACTGGTTATTTTTATTGAACCATAGTTGTCAACTCCATTTCTACAATGGTGGTAATAATGGAATATCAACCATCATATTAATCAGACAAGGAATAATTTACACCATTCAACTCAAAAGTACCCCCAATCTTGCCAACCCTAGTTTCATTTTTTTCTCAATGTGAATATATGATATGATCAAAAGAATAGTAGTACTAGTACATATAAATAAAATCTACAAGAACAATAGATGATGTAGGTTTGAATCATATTTTTGAAATGGGCCAAAGTGGAATGATGATGATCTAATAGGGTCTTGAACCTTTTTCAACATTCTATTATTCTGCTGGAAATGCATCTATTAGTGATATAGGAGTATGACTTTTAGTCACTTTTGGAATGATTCATTAGTTATTTCTCATAAAAGACCTCAAGGGTCGCAAAACATGAATTTTGGAAGTCTTTTATCATTTGAGACTTCACTACAACTTAAATACTTTCAAACATTATACTTTCAAAACACAGAATGTTAAGTATAATGCTGAAATACAGAACAACTTAAATAACTTAAACCTTTTAATAGATCATATCTTTCATGTGATATCCATACAAGAAACTAAAACTTGACTTCAACACTACAACTTAAACGCAGAACAACAACAGCAACAAAAAAAAATCAGTATTATACTTTCAAACATCCAAATCACCAAAACAAAAACTAACAACAACAATGTATAACAAGAACGAAAACAATGTACCTCTTATTCTTCTTCACGCAACAAAAGCCAGCAAGCAACGAAACTTCTTCTTCACGAAAACAGAACAAAAACAACAATGTATAGGGTTTCACGAAACCAACAAGCACAATGTTGTAACGAAACGAAACAATGTAGAACTCAATCACAAAATGCTTTGATTAATTTCTTTAAAATATTTTAAACAATTTTAAATAATAATAATATTTGATTATTTTTAAATATTTTAAAGAATTTTAAATAATAATAATATTTGATTAATTTCTTTAAAATATAATAAAGAATTTTAAAGAATATTATTATTTTTAATATTTATTATTATTTAATAATTATTTTTTGTTATTTTTGTGAAAATAATATTTTGAATGTATGAATGAATTATGTGCAAAGAATTAATCAAAAATGATTTATTTTGAGTGTTTAAATAATTAAGTGAAAAATAATATAAAAATATATTAAAAATAATAATATTCTTTTCAGGAACCTCAAGGGCATGGGTTCGACTCCCCTTTTGTCATTTTTGTGATTCTGAAAGTTTTATATTTTTTAATTAATAACTGACCTTAGAGAGCGCTTTTTAAAAAGCGCTTTCTTAAGGCTACCTATAAGAGCGCTTTCTAGAAAGCGTTTTCTAAGGTTGAGCATTTAGCAGCGCTTTTTAAAAGCGTTATCTAAGGTTACCTTTTGATCGTACCTGGAGATCAGGATCCGATGTGGCCGCGTCGAACGTGGATGAGCACGGTTGATGATGGAGAAGAACGGGTGTACCTGCAAAGGCACTTCGATGCTAAAGTCAGAGAGTGAGCAACGAGTGAGCAAGTATGAGATTTAGGGTCAAGATTTGAATACCTGACCCTCTCAAATGAGAGGGTTTTTATACTGGTCCAAGTGGATGACCATTGACCCGAATTGTTGGGCACGGATCGCGGATTCCGCAATAACCGCTAACGGTTAGGAACTAGTTGTTTGGGCAAGATTAGATCTGCTCGACTTGGTCGCTGGTCGGATGGCCTTTGTCGAGCAGATGGTTCTTAGGGCTTCGAGCGTCTAAGACTCATAGAGCGTCTAAGAGTCATAGGGTCCAATTCTAGTAATTGGACCGGTCCGGAACAGGAGCCCCCCAAGTCGTTGCTTCTGGTCGAGGAAGTAATGACTTAAGGGTGGCCTTTTGCTCGGGAATATCAGCAATCGTTGGTGGATTGGCCTTTTGAGCGTTTCCCGCGGATGAACAAAGGAGCTCGACAGGCGAGCATTTCGTTCGTTGGTCGGTGCAAAGGAAGAAGAAACGAAAAGGTGACGCGTCTTGGGATTTGTGTCAATTTAATGTCCTGACGGCTAGCCTAGGGGCTAACGCGTAGGCTATCATTGCCTAGGGATAGGGGTCACGCTTCAGCTGCACGTGCCTCCTTCCCTATAAATAAAAGTATTGTCTCATTCTTGCACTTTTTCGTTTCGTCTTCTTCTTTATTCCCCTGCTCGTACCTCCGTTCACCGTATTCCGCCGTCGATCACCGTTGTTTTTCGCTGACCACCGTACTTCTCAACATAACCTCTTGTAATGGCGTCTCAAGATCAAGGTAAGAACTTTAATCTGACTTTTAGACTTAGTTCTCATGAAGTAGTAATGCATGCGGTTTAGGCTTCGATTTTAGCAGTAGATTAGAGTAATGTAGATGGATTTTAGGTTTAAGTAGTTATTGTTGCGCTGCCTGTTCTGAACCCTGGTTCGCGGTCGGCGGCGACCTTGGTCGAAGCTCTACCGAGGTTTAGGGTTTTGCGATGAGCCTCCGTTCGTTGCGAACCTCGTGTCTTTACGATTCCCTGTCGTGCATTGATCGATCGTTTCAGGTGTCGATTACTCGAGGGCTTTGTTCGGGACCATGTTCTTGGGTCGTTGCACGCCATTTCACTTGATAGGTAGTGGAAGGGTGGATTTGATATTCTGATCGAATTCACTGACACCTTTCCTCTACTTTTCAGATGAAAATGCGTTCTTCGATCCCTACGATATCTCATCAGAGGAAAGCACGTCAGAAGATTTGGGTTCCTCGGCAACTGTTCCATCGGACTCTGAAAGTTCCTCGGGGGACTTAGAGGCAACTAAAATAAATGATGCAACGACAGTGTCTGGGGGAGAGGCTAGCGCTCCTGTGGTTCCAGAAGAGGAGGAAAGGGCACTTACGCCCGAGGAATGGGTTGTTGAGGACTTGCTGGACAAAGTCTCGTCTTATGCTCGACCGCGCGGAGATCCTCTGCCTGTGATGGGGGATCCTGTCCACTGAAGGGTGACATGTCCGGGCGACGATGACAGAATTTTCTCGGATTTTGGGGGGAGAAATTTTTCAATGTATGTATACTATTTCGACCTTGGGGATTAGGCTTCCGTTCAGCGACTTGGTCTGCTCCGTTCTCGGTTACCTGGGGGTAGCACCCTCGCAACTGCATCCTAACTCTTATGCCTATATGAGGGCATTCGAGTTGACATGCACGCATCTGGGGGCGGGGGATACTCTTCCTCTCTTTTTCCGGATGTTTTCTCTACATCGCCAGGTGGGGCGAGGGACTGCCCGGAAGGGTTTCATCTCTTTTAAACAACGGGCTAAGATCTTCAAGACGCATTTGGAGTCTATCCGATCATTCAAAGGAGACTACATCTTGATCGAGCCTGTGAGTCGGGTAGCTACAAGGTCGATCAACTTTATGGGGGTCAATACCGACGAGAATGATGTGCCCCGGTTGGATGCGGAGGGGCGTCAGATCCGTAGGAGGATTTGGAGGTTTCCTTTTTCGTGGGATTACATTCATTATGGGCTGTGAGCGATTTCGTTCAAATAGGGGATGCTCTGGCTGAGGAGGACGCAACCAGCTTCAAGAAGTTTCGTAAGCTGGTGTCATCTTTCACTCCGATCCCGATGCTCGACGGAGAGGGGAAAGTAATGTTAGCTTCCGATGGGGGAAAAGTTGTGGAGCGTCCGTTGACTGACGTCACAACTCTCTTGGCTTGTAAAAACGGGAAAGAAGTGTCTGAACTATTCGGTACTTCTTTTGTTTTTTATTTTTGTTTATTTATCATGTGATTTTATGCTCGTAGCCGATCTGACCTTTTTCTCTTTCCTTTGTTTTGCAGGCTCTATGGCGAATTCTCTGGATAAGATCCAGGACAAGTTGATGCAAGGTAACAAGAGGAAAGCTAGGATCGTTCAGACCCGACTGGTGGGTAACAATACAAGCGGCTCTGGCTCGGGTCCTATTGCTCGAGGTTCCTCAGGCGTGACTTCGGGTTCGAGTCTTAAGAAGCACAAAGTTGGAACGACCGTCATGGATCTGACGACCAACGCTCCTTCAAAACCTAAACATGCATTGCCGCCATGTTTTGTGCAGCGCAACTTCTTCGAGAGTACTTCCTTGGAGGTCGAACGGGAGGACTCGCTGTATCTCGAGCAGATGGATCATCCTGCTCGGAGGTTATCCCTGGCGCAGGATGTCATTGTTGTAATGCGGGTGCTATTAATGGCCTCGATGTTAGCCTAGGGAAGCTCCGGGCAGGAGCACGAAATTACTCGCTTGAAGTCCCTCCTAGGCGATTCGGAGGAAAAAGCGAGGAAGGCCACCGAGGACGTTGAGGCTGTGGCCAAAGAGCTGACGGTGCGGACTGACGTGATCGCCAAGCTAGAAGTGGATAAAAGGAAGGTTGTTGACCAAAATAAGAAGTTGAAAGAAGCTTTATTTCCCAAGGAGGACGAGAATGAAGACACCAAGGGTCTGATGAGCAAGGCGCACTTCCTTGCTCGGTTGGACCAGGATCTAGAAGAATTGAGGGACACGACCAAGCTGAGTTTTCAGAATGCTATGGACCAGATCAAGGCCCTCCATCCGGAGTTGGACCTTGATACTGATCAGATCAACTATTTGTACAAGGTCGTGGATGGTCGGGTTGTAGTCCCAGATAATATGATCGTTTATGATTCTCAGCCGGGTGAGCCCGACCAGCCGGTCCAGCCTGAAGCACAGCAACCTCCGAGTGAAAGTCAGCCGGTGTCCAAGAGGGGGAGGGTAATTAGGTTGGCTTGCGTGCCCAAAACATATGTAATTTATACGTATGATTGTCCATCCGTCAGAGGACTTTTATTGATGAATGTTTCCGACCTTGGTGGTCGTTTTGTGATTTTTGTAGTGTTTTTGTTTTTACGTATGATTGTCCTTCCGTCGGAGGACTTCTATTTTAAATGTATTTTTTTCGCTAAGTAATATGATATAGTGGTCTAATAGGGGGTGAATGCTCGTAAGAAAATGTGATTTGTCGGTTAGGGGAACCGGTCAGATGTATGGAGGTTGGCTCTGGGTCGGTATCCAGGTCAAGATCATGGCTCGGATTCCGTAGCTTGAACGTCCCATCGCGAGCTGGGGTTCTGCCTGGTCATGGTACTTAGGCGACTTTATACTCGTTTGAGTATCCTTCTGTGCGACAGTTACCTTCCTCTTCGTGAGGGGGGTCCTATTGATTAAATGTTTTGTGCTGCAACACTCGTACCTGGGCATGCAGGTTTGGCCGAACTATCTACTCCTCGTTTGGGAGCAGGGCGACCTTCATACTAACTATAGTATTGCTTGAGTTTCTCGGCGTTCCACGACCAAGCGAGCTCTTCCCCTTGAATATTTTTTAAGTAATAGGCCCTGTTTTCGGTTTTTGCTCGGACGCGATATGGGCCCTCCCAATTTGGTGCTAACTTCCCCTCTCAGGAGTCTTTGTGATTTCTCCTCAAGACGAGACTTCCGACTTCGAATGCTCGTTTAATAACCTTGGTGTCATGTCGAGCTACAATTTTTTATTTGAGTGTAGCTTCTCGAAGAGCTGCTCCCGATCGGATTTCTTCGACCAAGTCGAGCTTTTCTCTCAGTGTTTCAGAGTTGGTATCTTGGTCCATAGGTGATTTTGTTCGCCTGGACGGTATGTGCATCTCCATGGGGACGACTGCTTCAGTCTCGTATGCTAGCAAGAACGGGGATTCCCCGGTTGTCGAGTGAGGTGTGGTTCTGTATACCCAAAGAACGACGTGTAGCTCTTCGACCCGGTGTTTTTTGTGCTCGTCTGTTGCACCCCAAAATTTGCCCTCCACAAGACAAGATATTGTGTACTAAGAGGCTCACAAGGTTCACAAGACATCTCATGAGGTTCACAAGGTTCACAAGGTTCACAATCAGTCAGAAAGTTTGACAATTCCCTCAGACAATGCATCCTCCTAAGCAATGCATCATAAACTAGGGTTTTGACTTTTATCAGGCTAAATGGACTTCCAAGACTTCAAGTGAGCTTCATAGCATCCTATATGTGTTCAAGAATCCCCATGTCAAGTTTCAAGACTTTTCCAAAAGATTTGCTCAGGCAGATGATCAAATAGGTTAAAATCAGTCAAAGCAGTTAAAAAGTCAAACTGAGGTCAACTGTGGTCAAACCAAAGTCAAACTTCATGATTTTTTGCCAACATCAATTATATGAAGTAAAATTCATCATTTGATCAAGGGTTGATCATGATTCATCAAGGAGATTTCAGATCATCAAGAATCAGGAGTTTCTAAATTAGGGTTTTCACAGGAAAAGTCAACTGAACTTTGACCAGCCATAACTTTCACATGCTTCATCAAAATTTTTCCATCCAGAGCTCATTTTGAAGGAAATTGAATTCTATACAACTTTGTGTCTCACAAGCCAAGCCCAAAAATGCTTCATTTGGAAGGTATGAGCTAAGACATTATAGGTCCTTTTAAAAGTCAACAAAAAGTCAACAACTTCCAAAGAGCATAACTTGAGAATGGTAAAAGATATGGACATGAGACCAAAGAGGTTGGTTAGAGGACTCTTTAAGCTTTCCAAAATGTCCAAGAACACCTTTATAGCATTAAAATTGAAGGATTTTTGCCCTTGCAAAGTTGGGAAATTTTTGAGAGGTTTATTAAGTAAATGAGGTCTTAAAACCATAATTCTTCAAATGGGCTGACTTTTTTGTGATCCAATTGATTCCATGACATCATGCACGAAATTAACTTAATATTTTCATAATTTTCATAATTTTATTTTTATTTATTATGATTTTTTATATTAAAAATCATTTTAAATTCAAATAAAATATAAAATGGTGAAAATTTAAAATGATTTGTCTTCTAGAATGTCATAAAGTTTATTTGGATCTGATTGATACAAAAATTATGAGGATTATCTTAAAATAGCAAGTTCATATCAAGAATATTCAAAATTTAAAGGTTAATCTTTTCCAATCTTCAACTATCCAAATATTCATCAAATTGTTAAAGTCTTTGACCTAATTCATTGTACCATATATAAACAACACAAAGACAAGCATTAAGGACGATTTCACTGCCTCTCACATCAGTTTCAAACTTCACAAATTTCATCCAAATTCAATTTTTGGTTTCTTCATTACAAAGAGTTTTAAGGTATTTTAAACACACAAGAAGGATCCTTGGACTTCAATGAGTCGAAACCAACCCTCAAACACATCCAATTCATGCTCATATGATCAACCCGAAAACATATAGTTCATGTTTTAATTTTTTTCGATTTGAATGATTTATGCATTGATAATGAAAACTAACTATGGATTTGTGTTTGTTATGATGTTTAGAACCTTTCTGGATGGTTTAATTTGACTCTTATGGACTGTATCAAAATCCACCATTATTAGGGTTTGAAGTTCAAATTCGGGAACTTAGCATTTAGGGCATCTAAATCAATTCTAAGAACATGGATGTGACCTATAAGCTTCATATAATTGATTTGGGCTTCGAATTTGTATTAATATTATGATTTGCTTGATGATTGAAAAACGTAGGTTTCTGGTTTAAGAACTTGCAGGAAAATTCGCAGGAATATTCGAAGAAGAATTCGCAGGAAATTTGAATGAGGAAGACGAAGCTGCGCGCCAAATCCAGTTTCAAATTCTAACATATATTTTATTTCATTGATGCTGTATATATTTCAGATAAGTAAGCTGGCTCAGTTGGCAAGGACGCGTGCATGTGAGGATCAGGGCAGGGGTTCGAAACCAGCCTCAGTGCATTTTTTTTGTTTAATTTGTCTTATTTTTCCAGGATAAGAACAAAACCCAATGAAGGCAATAAGCTATCAGCCAGCGCGTGCTAGCCCAGTGGTCTTGCCCTTTGTTATCCAGGTAAAGGACCTGGGTTCAAATCTCAGGTCCTGTTTTTTGGTTCTTTGTTATTTTCTTGTTTATTTTTATTAAATCTTTATTATTTAAAAATTAAAATAAATTCTATAAAAAATATCCAAATAACTTTCTAATTAAATTTCATTCTCTTTTAAAAATTTATATTATTTTCTCAAATCAATTCCATTAATATATATTTTTTTAAATATGTTTTTAGCAATATTTATGTATATATTTATTTAATAATTAAATTATTATTGTATGTTAAATTAAAAACCCTAATATTTTTATATCTAAAACCCTAATTATTTTTAAACCCTAATTTCTTTTCTAATAATTCAAAACCCTAATTTTCTTTTATAATTTTAATTTCTTATTTTTATTATTTTTGTTTAATTATACTTAATAAATATTTCTAAATCATGTTTATTTTTGTAAATAAATTAGTGTATAATAATCATTATTACTTTATTCTCATCTTAAAAATTATTTAAAAATTGTTTATCTAAAAAATCTAAAAAAAAATTATAAGTGATTTCTATATTGTATATTATTGTGCTAACCTATTTTTCTCTTATATTTATTTTTATTGCTAATCTTATATTTATTTATTTATATGCTTATTATTTAAATTATTTTTCTTTATAATGTAACTGTACAAGCCATGTAATAGTTGTAGTAATTTTTATTGTTTATTTATTTAAATTGCCATGGTTAGTAAATTAGGGAGTGAAAACATGTTTGTATCCTAAAATTAAATTTAGATCACTAATTATAAGATAAATATTTGAACTTGTACACTCACACACGTAAGTCGATCTTTGATCGTCATCTCACTTCCTAAGGTTATCCCTCATGTTGCCTAAATCAAAAGGTCAAGTAAGGTGTCTAAAAAGCAAAGTCCCTTCTCATGAAATATCATCAAGTCCCTTTAAGATTATAAGATCAAGTCCCTTCAATGTTGCCTACGTAAATGATCTTGTCCCTTTCGAATAAAAGATGATAAGTCCCTTCGTATTGCTAAGACACCTTACAGTTGCCTAAACACAGATGACCCTTCACATGTCCCTTATAACATCCAAAGTAATGACTACCTATTCCTTAATAATAGGGATAGTCTTACCATTGAAAGAACATTTAAGAAAAGAAAAGATTCAAATTAGGGTAGGTTCCTCTTAAGTACTTGCTCACTTTACATCAAACATTTCATAACACTTCACATTTTCAAACAAATTTTCAAAACAAAGTCTTTATATATATCCATACAAGGATCATTATAAAGTACTTAAGAAAATTTTTAATCACACATTGCACTTCTCAAAAGATTTTAAAGTGAGCTAAGTAACTAAGAGCCCATGGATAACCATGGATGTAAAGGGTGCTAACACCTTCCCTTTACATAACCTACCCCCCCGAACCCAAAAAAATCTTTTAAGGTCTTTCCTGTTCTTTTATGCCCTTTCCTTTGGATAAAATAAAATTCGGTGGCGACTCTTGCTATCCGCAACATTTAACTAAAGTCAGTTCTCCTACCGTGTTATGGAACTGGCGACTCTGCTGGGGATTTAATAAAAGAGGGGTACCCTTAGGAATTAGATCACTTTAAATTTGTTTTCTTTGTTTGCTTTACTTTACTTGTTGGGTGCTCTTATGTGTGAAAGATCCTGACCCGGATCTAGTGTACCTTAGGTAAATGGCAATAGACCAAGGAAATTGTACGGCGTATACCGATATGGTTGATCTGGTGGCCATAGTTAGTGTGACTTCTTGGTTGGTGCTTATGTTCATTAAGTCAAGTTGAGGAGAATATGAGGCTTCCATATGTTGTCAATGCACTAACTAACTTTTAGAACCCTAGTTATCCCATCATGGCCTTTAGAAAAGTAGTGAGATAATCGGCTTTGGTGAAGACTGAAGTTGGTTGATACTCGATACTACGCTCATTGAGATTCTAAACTTGGAGGGTTTTGGTTGGCAAGTAAGTTGCCTACTGAACAACCACCCTTGTGAAGGATCAATGATATTGAGATCCCTTAGAACCTAGTTACTTTATAGGACAGGATGAACCAACTAAACTTCAGGGGAGGGTACTTACCTTTAAACCTCATGCAAGCCTTCAAACCTAGGGCTATTGTGTGACTTGTTTGTGTGTGTCACATGTTTGTGATTGAGCATAACATCATAGCATCATCATGCATCATAAGCATAGCATTTTCACTAACCATTTCAAGGACCAAAGGATTTATCTTTGTTCTTTGTTGCAGGTCATGGCTTCTGCTCGTAGGAACACTATCCGGATCAACTTTGTAGGGATACCTCCTAAGCTTAAGGAGTTGGTTTCTCAAGTGTCTGAAAACTCCCAGTTTATCAAGAGGCATGGTCACCTACTGGATCTAGTCACTTCAGGGTTCAATGAAGACATGATGAGTGTTCTGTTTCAGTTCTTAGATCCTAAGCATCACTGTTTCACATTCCCCGACTATCAGCTGGTTCCTACAATGGAAGAGTTCTCCAAGCTTCTGGGTATACCTATTCTTGATCAGAGACCCTTCACAGGCTTGGAGAAGGAACCTAAACCTGAAGTCATTGCTGCAGCCCTACATTTGAAGAAATCACACATTGTCCTAGAAACAAGGAGTGGAGTTAAGGGTATTCTTGCTAAGGTGTTGATAGAGAAGGCTCAAGTGTTCTTGAAGGCTATGAGTTATGATGCTTTTGAGGAGATTTTATCCTTGTTGATTTATGGCTTAGTATTGTTCCCCAATCCAGATCAGTTCATAGACGTTCACGCCATCAACATATTTCTGAGTCATAATCCAGTGCCTACATTACTTGGAGACATCTTACACTCTCTTCACGCTCATACTACGAAGGCACGAGGAACTCTGATGTGTTGTATACCTCTATTGTCCAGGTGGTTTATTTCTCACCTTCCTCGATCAGTGATGAAGAATGAACAAGGGTTCAGGTGGTCCAAGAGGATTATGTCACTTTCTCATTCAGATATTCATTGGTGCTCTAGATCTATGGAGAATGTTACTATCATTGACCGTTGTGAGGAGTTTCCTAATGTGCCACTTCTAGGCATAAGAGGAGGCATTACGACAGTTTGGTTACGCTCGGAGTGATGGTCCTCATGACATGTTGATTCAGGGTATTGTGTTTGACTACGACAACGATCTTCAAGGTTACCGTCAAAGGTTCATACGAGCATGGGGAAAAGTGAACAAGGTTGATAGCAAGACTCTGGAACCAAAGTACTCCATTCCTATGGAACCTTACCTCAGATGGGTGCGATCTCGTGCTCAGACTCTTATGATGCCATATCCTGCCATCCTGCCAGTTACTATGGAGCCAGTTGCTGAAGGAGATACTTCATATATCGTCCTTCATCCAGACATGCCCACTGACATGGAGGATTTACAGAGGTCCTGGATCCAGTTGAAGGAGCAAAGAGATACTTTTGAGACTCATTACAAAGCAAGTCAAGAAAGAATCTTGGAGCTAACAAAACAACTTCACGAGGAGCGGAATCTCAACTCATACCTCAACACAAAGAGGAAACGTCCATGGGAGACTTAAAACCCCATCTTTTGTATTCATTGCATACGCATTTATACACCATGTCATTGCATCACAAGTTTCTTATTGTAAACACCCCAAATTTGCCCTCACCCATTCACTCCATGGCTTGTGATATCTTCATATGCATAAGTTCAATCATAGCATCTCATATTGCATTTTTGCTTCACTGCATTGGTTCAAAGTCATCTGCATCTAGGGTTTGTGACCTGAGCAATCCAAGAGCCACTTGAGCCACTCCAAAGGTCATCAATCACTTCAAAGGGGTCCATGTATGTTCAAGCATCATATTATATCCTCTCAAAGTCAAGGAAGTCAAAGAATCACAAGAACTGAGAATGGCATGGAAGCAGAGCCAAGTTTAACTGCACAGATGACCTAGAATTAGGGTTTTGGTTTCAAAGGCCATAACTCCAATTTTTTTGGTCATTCTTGTTTCTATTGGTCTCTATATGTCATAAGGATCATGCATATCAATTTTCATGAAGAAATTCCTTGGGGAAGGCATTTAATCAAGAGTTGACTTCTTGAGCAAGTCAGTGCAAAATCAGGGCATCTGAGGCCCCCAATGACCCAACCAAAGGGTGTTATTCATCATTTTGAATGTGTATGATCTTTATTTGATCATAGAAGATGTTAGAAGTTCACAAAATTGAAGAATTTCAAGCCATTTGCAAAGTTGCCTTTTTGGGAAAATGACTTGTAATGGAAACTTGCCATTTTGGGAAACTTTTTCAACCCTTGCTTTTTGATTCAAAAATGCTTCAAATGGGAAAACTTTGGTCATGAAAGTTGTAGAATGGATCATTCCCTTTTCAAAAAGTACAAGAACTTGTCCTAATTCATTTTGGATCAAATGTTATGGCTTGTCAAAGTTGGCCAAAATCACATAATTTCAAGTTATGCACCAAAGAGGCAAAGTTGCAAAACCACTTGCCAAGACAAATTGTGCTATCAAATGGACTTCTAATCTTCATACAAACATGAACCAATGTCTAAAAGTCAGATTGCATCAAGAGTTTGCTCATTTTTATGACTTGTGGATCAAGAAACTACAAAAGGGCCAAAGATGATCAAAGTTGCAAAACCTCACTCAAACCCTAATCCATGTGCTGGCTGACTTCAAAATTGATCCTATGGTCCTCCTCACTTCTTGCTGTGCAGGACACCCCTCTTGTCCTTGGCTAGCCATGAGCCCATACCTCTCTTACACAACTTTTGACATTTTGGCAACTTGCCCATACCAATCACCATAGGCCACCAACAACTCTCTGACCTATCACCACTTGATACATGGACCAAAAGCAGCTCAACACACTACACAACTCAGCCTGAAACTCTCTCTAAGCCAGCATTCTCATTTTCCACCTCTTATGCAACTTCCTTCGAAACTCATCATACAAGCATCAAACATTAAAACAAACTTCACAAAACATCTCAGCATGACTCACTGATCACAAACCAACCATTGAAACAGCCCAGAACCTCACACAAACCAAACACGATTTCCTCACTTCACTGAACAGAACCTGCTCAATCTCTCAAACCAGCCATTTTAAACTCCAACCAAGCATTGCAAGCTTCTCAGGAGGTTCATTAGAGGCGTTTTGGATCAAAGGGCCAGCCAGAAAGTTCCAGAAATCAAAGCTTCAGTTCAGGTGAGCTCAAGAACATTTTTTCCAGAAACATGTTTTTAAGTTCCTAAATGATTCTCTATGCTTCACTGATCATGCTGATATGTTTTGTTTCGAAAATGAGTGAGTATTGAGTATGTATGATGCTTCTGAAACTTTTCTGACCTAAATACGTTTTGCTTCGATTCAGCTTTGTTATGAAAAATAAATGTGTTTTGATTGTTGATTCTTGCTCCATGATGTTTGGGGATGGATTCTGGGCAGAGAGATTAGGTTTTAGGGACCTGGGGAAGAAGTTAGCAACTTTCAGGTGAGGGTCTGGCCGGAGAAGACGACCGGAAGTCTTCTCCGGCCACCTGAAAATAATTAGGGTTAATTAATTAGGGTTAGCCAGGTTTGAATGTGGAGCATAGATCAGGCTGACTTAGTCAATCCCCCGCGCGTTTGGATGGCCAGGATGGCTTCATTAAACCCTAATCTCATTTATTTAAATTAATTAATTAAGATTAGTCAGTTTGAATCTCAGCCACTAGATCACGCGCGCAGTCAACTCCCGCGTCCCAGCTTTGAATCCCAGCCACTGGATCTGTTGACTTTCATTTATTCACATTTTTATTTCATTTTTATTCATTTGTTTTGCATATTTATTTTAAAATATTTAGAAAAATCCTAAAAATATTTCCTTCTGTATTTTTGTTTCAAATATTTTTCTCAATCAGAAAATGATTTTTATTTTATTTTTTGCATTAAAAATTATTTTTAAATCATTTAAAAGTTTATTTTTAATTAGTTAATGGAAATTAATTAATTAAAAATACTTTTAGGTATTTAAAAATCACAAAAAAATTCATGTAACATTTAAAAACATTTAGAAGCATTGTCCAACTCTCAAACCAAATTTCTTTTTTGTTCTTGATGCCTTTTGATCATTTTCATTGGATTTAATTTCATTTTTAGGCATTATTTTGTTTCAAACTTCAAAAATTCATTTCTGCCTAACCATTGAGAGTTGGATGATGATTCTTTTTGCATTGCATCTTGCATAGCATGTAGTTTATAGGATAAAATTGGTTTGAATTGATCTTGCATTTTCAATTTGTTTTGCATTTTTCTTGACAAGGTACCTTAAAACCCTAGCAATCTTAGAAAATTCATAACTTGCAATAGGTTAAGAGTTGGATCCCCTCCTTTGGGCAGTGAACTTGTGTAGGGTTAGGGTTCCTTTGAGTGCACTTTCAATTTTTATCATGCCATTTGCTTCTGGTTTTGGATTTTTGCTTTGTATGTTGCATATAACCCTAATTCATGCCTTCCTTTGCATCCATCTTCCATTTGCTTGCATACCATGACTTGCCATGACATTTTGTGCATTCATTTGATTAATAAGACATCCTAGGACATATTAGAATCATGTTTGATCATTGCATCTTTCATTTGCCATGTTATATGTCCATTGCATTTCATAACTTTTCATGAACATTCATGGTTCAAAGCATGCTTCTCTTGCATCCATATGTTTTTATGATCATCCTCATGCCTTGCCTCATGTTTGCATCATCTCTTAGCATCAATAACATCATGTTTATGCTCCTGGTTTTGGTTTGCATCATCACATTTCATCTCATTTTGCATTGCATTTCATTTCTTTACTAACTTTTCAGGTGGTAAGTTACTTTGAGAAGTGAATTTGCCTTCACTTCTCACATTCTCTTTTCATCTCTTTCACACTTCCTTTGCTGCATTTTTGTATGTGTATTGGATTGAGCTTGCTCATTCTTGTTCATCTTACCTTCTTTCTTCAAGCAACTTGACTTCTTAAGTGAAACAAGTTGTTTTGCTTCTCTTTGCTCCTTTCATCTGCTTCCTGGTGGTTTCTCTGAAGATCTTTCTTGCAAACCTCATAAACCCTAGGAATAACCAAGCATGATAACAATTAGAGTTGATTAGTCCCCCATTTAGATTTTACCTTTGTGTCACCTTTGAGTCTTCTCTCCTCATCTCATAATCAGGGACTAAACCCTAAAGGTTTTAAGGCTTTGTGATTAAGCTTATGCCTACATCCTTCTATTAGGATGGAGTGTATAACTTTAATCCTAAGTGTTGAACCCTTAATGTGTTTAAATCCTTTAATCAAATCACTTAATAATCATCAAGACATCAAGCTTGTAACTTGGGCCTTGCATTAGGGTTCTAATTCTTCCTTAACTGGTTAAGAAGGACTAACCCTAGTGTTAATGGACAAGTCCCCCTCAAGTTGTCTTACAAACCACAAAAATCACTTCTTCATCTTACCATTAACTAAAATCCACTTTAATAAAGGCTTGTTTTGTCATGAGGTTAATCCCTAATCATGGATTAAGTTGAGGAGTCTTTCTCAGCTTAAACATTCTCATCTATTATCCTTCTATTAGGATGGTGTAATGAGTCTGTTTAATCCCTGATTATGGCTTAAACTCATTACTTAACACTAAAAAAAAACTCCAAAAAAACACTTAAATAATCACAAGTAGGTTAATGATCTTAATCCTACATCATGGTGGTTAAGTGTGAGATGCTGACTTCACACTTAAAGTATTCTCATTACCCCTAATCAGAGGGAGGATGTGATGAGTTTATTAAATCCATTGGTTTAGGCTTAAGCTCATTAACTTATGACACACTTTCAAAAGCAATAAAAGATTGAAAACACAAAAAACAAACAATAATCGTCTCCTCCGGGATTCTTTTCTTATCTTATCCACTCACAAACGAGAACTTTCTTCTTCCGTCTAATGCAAGACAGTTTGCACCTGAGCCAGACAGGTCATACACTTGAGCATAGACAAGTAAGCAGTTCACAAGTCAATTCACCTTTCAGTCTCTTTGAGTCGAACTACGGTGTTCTGACTTCCTCATTGTACGAGAGGATACGTAGGCATAACTTAACGGTTATCGAACAAAAGTCTCTGTATATTCCCCCTCTTTTCCAGCTTTATTCTTTTAGCCTCATTGTCTTGAGCATTTCACTCCTAGTCTTACCCTGACACTTCATTTATACACTTCACTTCTTTTACACTGACACCTGTACATCCTTTTCCAGCTCTTTATACACAAATTGCACTGACACTACCCCTTTAAAACACAAATCTTTTAAGCGTGGATCCCGTCGAGTACGACGGACAATCTGGGTGTTAATACCTTCCCAGGTTGTAACCAACCCCCTTTCTCAGTCTCTCTGGTTTGCAACCTTCTTATCCATATCTTTCTAGGTCTATGCAACATTACCTTTCCTTCGGGATAAAAATGCCTAGCTGTCGACTCTTTCGTCCCTTGAGTTCACTCCTGTGTGTTCTCATTTCTCCTTTCACCGACCGTTCACGTCTGTACCCCTCTTGACCTGTGGTGTCATTTGGTGGGAGCGACAGCTTGGCGACTCTGCTGGGGATCCTTATACTGTAACCAGGGCTTCTGGTTCTTTTTGTGGGTTCCTCCTAGCGCTTGTTTGATTTGTGTTTATTGGGGTGTTATGTGCTATTTGTGTTTGTATATTTATTTTGTTTATTGCTTTATGTACAGTTATTTTATTGCTTTCTTTATAGCTTTATATACATCATACTATCATACTGTTATCTGGCTGGATCTGGTTCATTGTTTTGATGGGTGGGGTTCATTGAGAGTTTAAGGTCCTATACCTGGGACCTGAGTGACACCTAGGCTAGAGTGGTTCATGTTCTTTCCCATTCCATTTCGGTCTGGTGCGGGAATATGAAACACGGTTCAAATGTGGGTTTCTTCTTGAGAACTCTGTGCTACAGATTTCCTGTAGTGCTAGGGCTATCTGGGAAGCCTGCTAAGTCTGGATGACCTTTATTATGACCTTCAGAAACTGAGGTGAATTAGAGGAGGATCTTTTATAGTTATTGTAAACACTGTGCCTCCGGGTTAGAAGTGTTTACACTTCTCATAACTGATCCAAGTCTGAGGATCCTTGTTTTAGAACACCACCTGTGAGGGGGTTGGGCTGTTTACAGGTTTGCAGGTACCACTGGCCACATCATACCCTGTTACTTTGTTTGATTAAGAGTACCCCACTTTGGAACAGTTCTTGTGATTTAACCCTGGACATGTGACTCTTTATTTGAGTCCCCCACCTTGGTTGCTGGACTTCTGAACCTCCATCTGGACTTCTTAAACATACATGGACTTTATATCAAGGCAGTTAAATCAGATCCAGCTTGATCACAAACCCTTGCATATCATTTGCATACTCATCATCTGCATCATTTAACATTTGTTTATTTGTTTTTCAGGGTATCCACATATTTATCTGGCTTGGTTTTGACCCCTTCATCTGCATAGACCTCTGTTCATCAGTTGCCTGCTTCAGCTACTTTCATCACCTGCTTCAGCCTATCAGTGGCTCATCTCCAGTACCAGTCTTCATTTGTTCCAGCTCTTCATCATCAGCCATGGCGCCCAGGAAGAGCAACATCTCATACCATTTCTTTGAGCCTGAGCTGGCTGGCATCAGGCAGGTCCAGGCACTTATTACTCCAGACCACATCCCATTATTCAGAGAGCATTATGGGGGCATCCTTGACATGGTTATGGACTTGGACCCTTCTCAGAGGAGTTTGATTCACACTTGTCTACAGTTTTATGACCCTCCTTTGAGATGTTTCACCTTCCAGAACTTTCAGCTAGGACCTTTGTTGGAGGAGTTCTCATCATTGGTTGGAGTGCCTATCAGGGGTGATATCCCCTTCAACCCGGAGATGACTTCTCCCAGCAATGGAGAAGTTGCAAAAGCACTGCACCTGGAACCTATATTGATTGAGCAGAACATGACAACAAAGGCTGGCATCCCTGGTCTACACTTGGATTTCTTGACTTCTCAGGCCATCCTGAAGGCCTCTTTGGGAGAATGGAGGGCAGTTTGTGCATTGTTAGCCCTCAGTATATATGGGGTTGTACTTTTTGCAGATGAGCCCAAGTTTATCAGCAAGAATGCCATTCATCTCTTCCTTTTGAGGAACCCAGTACCCACCTTGCTGGGGGACTTTTATTATTTTGTTCAACAAAGGAATGAGAAGCAAAGAGGAAGGTTGGTGAGATGTTGTGCTCCTCTATTTCATACCTGGCTGCTCAAACACTTACCCAAGACTGATGCCTTCCTGAATCCTCACCAACAGAAGAATTGGGCTAGGAGACTTATTGCTTTGACTTCAGATGACATCAGATGGTGCACCCAGAGCGCCAAAGGCAGGGACATAATTACTAGCTGTGGGCAGTTCCCCAATGTACCTCTAATAGGAGTGAATGGTTGCATCAACTACAACCCTTTGTTGTTTAAAAGACAATTGGGCTATGCTTTGGTCCCCCCTCCTAGAGTGCAAGACTTGGCAGAAACCCTGTATTGTGAGATAAAGCCTAATCTAGCTGCTGTCAGACAAGCATCCTGGGCTTGGGACAACATCCAGACCAAAGGGATGGCCATTCTTGGGAGATGCAATAATGTGGCTTCAGCTCAGTACTATGAATGGTCTCATGCAAGGGCTTAGCTTTATGGGATGCCTTTCACCATTGAGGATGCACCTGGACTATCCACAGCACCACCTCCAGCCACTGTCAGCCTGGAAGAATTTGAGAAACTGAAGGAGAGGAATGAGAATCTGTCTCAAGCTCTGAAGAAGACCCTCTGGGAGAGGAGTGATGGTCGTCTAGACATTGAGAGGTTAGAAAAGCTTAAAGTGGAGCATCTAGCCAGGATTGAGAAAGCAGAGGACTACATCAAGAAATCAAGAGCTGGAGAGCAAATTTTGAAGAATGCCTGCAAAGAGGCCCAGTTTCAGAAGGCTAGGACTGACCTCTATCTGAAAGAAAGTCAAGCTAGGTGGGTCAGGATCACTGAAGCTCGTACTCAAGAAGATAAGAGAACTCAAGACAAGATTGAGCAGTTGGAGGCCAATGAAAAGAAACAACAGGAGGCTTTGCTGGCAGCCCAGAAGGAAATTTCAGAATTGAAGCTTAGGGCTGGTGTGAAGAGGTCAAAGGACCAGGACAGACACAAGAAGCTGACCACCGCTATTGCCACCAGAAACCTTCTTATCAGAAACATTACAGAGCATCCCGTTGGTCCTGTAAGTGAAGCACTTTTGAAGGAGGTTAAGGAGGATGAGTTTGGTTTAGATGTTTGACTTCTTTGCTTGTTGTTATTTCCATTGCATGTACTTTTTCTTTTATGTTGTATTTTGACCCTTCAGGGGCATATGTTGTAAAAAACAAACTATGTATGATCTACCATTTTGTAATGTATTTGTTAGTTTGTTTTCATTTGAGTTTCTTTTCTCAAGCAACAGCAAAGTATCTTCCTCAGGGTCTGGAAAGGTCAAAACCAAGTACCAAGCCGGATACCTTGGAAACAAATAAGCATACTGCATTGCATACTGACTTTTGTTTTGTTTTGTAGGCTTTGTCATTACTTTATTTCTAACTCTATTGTGGTTCAGGAATTATTGCTCGCCGTCGGGTGTTCCCTCTCAACCGTCCACACAGGTATCCTACTCGCAACAATCTTCCTGGTATCCAGATGGATCAAGTACAGCAAGATCTGACAGAGGTCAGAACTCAGATGGTTAATGAAAGGCTGGAGATGAGAAACCAAATGACCCAATTCATGGAAGTAATGAATGGCTTGGCCCAAAGTCAAGAAAGGTTGAGGGCATTGGTAGAAAGACAAACCCCAGAAGAACCCCATCTGGGAACTGGAGGAACAAGTAACAATGAGAGGGGTCAGCCTCATGTTAACCCACCAGTCTATGGGCTTCATCTACATCCGGAAGTCAACATCCCGGGTAATGTGCAAGGAAATACTACCGGAGGAAGGATCTTACAAGAAGACCCCCAAGAGGAGCAGTTTACTGTAATGGGAGCTGGGGATGAAGCCTATGACAGGAGGTTTGATGAAATTGCTGAAAAGTTGAGATCTCTGGAGTCTCAAAATTCCCTGGGTTTTGATGTCAGGGATATGGGATTAGTGGATGGAGTAAGGATTCCCCATAAGTTTAAACCCCCGTGCTTCGAGAAGTACAATGGAACTTCCTGTCCACGAACCCACTTGCAGTCTTTTCTGGGAAGACTTAAAGCATACACCATGGATGAGAAATTGTGGATGTTTTACTTTGAAGACAGTTTGACTGGGGCGTCAAGGGAATGGTACTCTCACTTGACCAGAGCTACAATCAGATGCTGGAAGGACCTAGCTGAAGCCTTCATCTAGCAGTACCAATACAACCTGGACATGGCTCCTAACAGGACCCTTTTGATGGGAATGTCTCAGTCCTCCAGAGAAAGCTTCAGGGAATATGCCCAGAGGTGGAGACAGCTTGCTGCTGCTGTCCAGCCACCCATGTCGGAAAGAGAAATGGCCGACATGTTTATGAATACACTACAAGGACCATATATTGACAGGCTAGCTGCCTTTTCTTCCACCAGCTTCGCTGACGTAGTCATAGCTGGAGAAAGAATTGAGAGCCTTCTGAAGATGGGTAAGATTTATGATAATAGTGCAAGTTCGTCCAGTAATCCCAGGAAGCCTTTTGTGGGACCTAGAAGAACTGGTGAGACAAATGCCATTCATGCCAGCAGGGGCAGACCTCAGTATGTTCACAAGTCAGTGGCAGCTATCACTATTCCAGCTCCGATTCCTCAGCAACCAACATATCAACAACCACAACAACCACACTATCAACAGCAAGTTCAGTATCCGCCACAAAGGACCTACAACAACAATAACAACAATCAACAGCAAAGACCTTTTCAGCAAAGACCATCACAGGCAAATAGGGTGATTGACCCAATCCCTATGCCTTATGCCGCTTTATTGCCACAACTCCTGAAACTCAACCTGGTTGAATTAAGGACATTGGCACCACCAGATCCCTCCAATCTTCCAAGAAATTATGATGTCAACGCCAGATGTGCTTTCCACTCTAATGCACCTGGCCACAATACAGAGAAATGCAGGGCTTTGCAAATGAAAGTACAAGACCTGGTAGATTCTAAAGCCCTCAACTTTGCACCCCCTCCAAGTGTCACCAAGAATCCCATGCCCAATCATGGAGGACCAAGAATTAATGCCATTGAGGAAGACCGACCATCTTTCTTAATCACCAGTGTTGGACAGATTCGGACACCTCTGGTCGAAATTAAAGCCCAGCTCCTAGAGTGCCAGATGTTCCCCGGGTGTGAGCTCGGTTGTGGGTATTGCAACATTTCGGTCAACGGGTGTGATAACTTGAGAAGCGGCATAGATGGTCTTATCAAGAGCGGTATACTTCAGATCACAACAACGGCGCCTACAAATCCAGCAATTCTTTTGACAACAATTCCTGATTCTTCTACAACTGCAACAACAATCATTCCAAACAATTCATCAATATCATCAACAATGGCTTCATCCATCACTTCAACAAATCAAGTTTCAACAACCATTTCTTCTACAACATCAGCATCCCTTTATTCAGCAGAATCTTCTACAACGCCAACAGAAAATAATGAAGATATCTCAGCAGTCACCATTTACTATGATCCATCAAATGTTCCTCCAAACAACAACTTTCAACAACAAGCAGTGGCATCTCCTGCCAGGTCACCAGTCACTATTTACTACGATCCGCACACCATTTTAGTACCCTCCTCTGCTGCAGTCAGTCCAGTTACCATTACGGTGCCTGGACCAGTTCCATATGAAAGCAGTAATGCCATACCTTGGCATTATGGCTCTGACCTTTACTGCAATGGGGAGAAGATCACTTTGGATTCTTCAAACTCTCCTCCACAAATTGATAATGTTGGGGGAGGCGGAGGCTTCACCAGAAGCGGACGCCTTTTTGCCTCACAAGTGCAAAGACCTAATGCTGAAGCAGAAGCTGCTGCAAAAGCAAAAGGAAAGAGTGTGGTAGTTGAAGAGCCAATTCTCAAAGAAACTCAAAAGACTTCTTTTGAACAAAATGTAGACGAGTTTATGAGGATTATAAAGAGAAGTGATTACAAAGTGGTGGATCAGCTTCACCAAACTCCCTCAAAGATCTCCATATTATCCCTGTTGATGTGTTCCGAAGCTCACAGGAATGCACTATTGAAAGTCTTGCACGCAGCATATGTGCCAGAGGAGATCACTGTTAATCAGCTAGAAACTGTGGTGGAAAATGTCAACACCAGTCATGGACTGGGCTTCACCAATGCTGACTTAACAACTGAGGGACGTAACCACAACAAGGCTTTACACATCACTCTAGAATGCAAGGGTGTTGTTCTATCCCATATACTGGTGGACACTGGGTATTCACTCAATGTTCTACCAAAGAAAGCCTTGGTGAAGCTGGAGTACGATGGCTTGGCCTTACGTCCGAGTAATTTGGTGGTAAGAGCATTTGATGGCTCTAAGAGATCAGTGCTAGGGGAGATTGATCTGCCTGTGATGATTGGCCCGCAAACTTTTAAAATTACCTTCTATGTGATGGACATTCAGCCGGCCTACAGCTGTTTGTTGGGTAGACCTTGGATCCATGCCGCTGGCGCTGTTACGTCTACCCTTCACCAGAAGCTGAAATTCGAGTGGGAAGGCCAGATCATCACCATCTGTGGTGAAGAAGACATCTTTGTTAGCCATCTGGCTACGTACAAATACATTGAGATGGATGGGGAGATCCATGAAACTATGAGCCAGGGGTTTGAAGCCCTAAACATTAATGAAGCATTTGATGTACTTGGAACCTCCATGACATCTTATCAACAAGCCAGGAAGGTTGTTGAAGAGGGAACTGCCCAAGGCTGGGGCAAGCTGCTGCCTGTGGAGAAGAAGGAGGATATATTTGGGTTGGGTTACAAACCAACTCAACAAGATCAATCAGAGGCTGCTAAGAAGCCCAGTTTTGTCAGCGGGGGAATGCTCACTCCGAATGCAGTGAACAACTTGGAAGACGAGGATGAAAGCGACCGCAACCTGGAGAGCTGGATACGTCCAAGGATCCCGGGGAGCCAAGTCCTTAATAGGTCTTCCCAGGAAATTATAAGGGTTACTCCTGCAGAGTAATTATTATTTCCTGTATTTTTTAAGCATGCATCAAGTCTTGCATCTTGCCCAAGATGACAAGACTCATTTTGTAATCGGGCCATCTTGTAATTTTGTGCAAACAGATCAATCAATGAATATCGGACATCTTTTGCAAATGAGTCTTTTTCTTTTCCGCTCACTGTTTTTCATTTTTCTTTTTGTACAAAAATAAAATGGCAATGTTTTCCAAAATGACAACTTCATTTCACTTTTTTCTAAAACAAGATTAAAATCGATCACTAAAATGAACAATCTAAACCCTTGCAGAGAGTGCCTTTTAGACTGCACCGACAACAACACTGCTATGACTCCGTATGACTTTGACAATCCAATCAATCAAGCTGATGAAGGGGTTGAAGAAGATTACGAGCTACCTGAAGAGTTAGCCAGGTTGTTAAGGCAAGAGGAGAAGGTTATCACTCCTCATCAGGAGGAGGTCGAAACGGTTAATCTTGGTACGGATGAAGAGGTAAAAGAGGTTAAGATCGGGGCCTGCCTACAAAACTCAGTGAAAGAGCAACTGATTGATATGCTTCGGGAGTATGTGGATGTTTTCTCTAGGTCTTATCAGGATATGCCAGGGTTGGACACCGATATTGTCATGCACAAGCTGCCTTTGAAAGAAGACTGCCCGCCGGTAAAACAAAAATTGCGCCGTACTCGCCCAGATATGGCAATGAAGATAAAGGAAGAGGTACAAAAGCAGTGGGACGCCGGGTTCCTTGCTGTAACTAGCTACCCGCCGTGGGTTGCTAACATTGTACCCGTGCCTAAGAAAGACGGCAAAGTGAGAATGTGTGTGGACTACCGGGATCTGAACAGAGCCAGCCCGAAGGATGATTTTCCATTACCTCACATTGATGTATTGGTTGATAATACGGCTCAGTTCTCGGTATTCTCCTTCATGGACGGATTTTCAGGATACAATCAGATCAAAATGTCACCGAAAGACATGGAGAAGACAACTTTCATCACACCCTGGGGCACGTTCTGTTATAAGGTGATGCCATTCGGACTGAAGAATGCTGGTGCAACCTATCAACGGGCTATGGTAACATTATTCCACGACATGATCCATAAAGAAATTGAATGTTATGTGGATGACATGATTGCCAAGTCCCTCACAGAAGAAGACCACCTGGTGAATCTGTTGAAGTTATTTAAGCGTCTGAGGAAGTACCAACTGAAGTTGAACCCCAACAAATGCACATTCGGGGTGCGATCTGGTAAGCTGCTGGGATTTATTGTAAGCGAGAAAGGGATTGAAGTCGACCCTGATAAAGTCAAAGCCATTCAAGAAATGCCTGCACCGAAGACAGAAAAAGAAGTTCGAGGGTTCCTAGGTAGATTGAACTACATTTCAAGGTTCATATCTCACCTTACAGCAACTTGTGAACCCTTGTTCAAGCTATTGAGGAAAGAACAAACAGTCAGGTGGAACGAAAACTGCCAGAGGGATTTTGACAAAATCAAGGAATATTTACAAGAGCCTCCAATCCTTATGCCTCCAGTTGAAGGAAGACCTCTGATAATGTACTTGACCGTATTAGAAGAGTCAATGGGGTGTGTGCTGGGCCAGCATGACGAGTCTGGTCGAAAAGAGTATGCAATATACTACCTAAGCAAAACTTTTACCAACTGTGAACAACGTTATTCACTGCTCGAGAAAACTTGCTGTGCTTTAGCGTGGGCTGCTCGCCGACTGAGACAGCATATTTTGACCCACACTACTTTACTGATTTCAAAGATGGATCCAGTTAAGTACATTTTTTAGAAGCCAGCACTCACCGGACGGGTTGCAAGATGGCAAATGATCCTCACAGAGTATGATATTCAGTACACCTCTCAGAAGGCCATCAAGGGCAGTGTAATGTCTGATTATCTTGCTGAGCAACCTATTGATGATTACCAGCCTATGAGATTTGACTTCCCTGATGAAGACATCATGTTCATAAAAGCCAAAGATCATGAAGAGCCTGTTCACACTGAAGGGCCTGACCCGGAAGAAGAATGGACTATGATGTTTGATGGGGCTGTTAATATGAATGGTCGTGGTGCTGGTGCAGTACTCATTACACCTAAGGGAGTTCACATGCCTTTCTCGGCAAAGCTCACCTTCAACTGCACTAACAACGAAGCTGAATACGAAGCTTGTATTATGGGTCTTGAGGAAGCCATTGACCTCAGGATCAAGACTTTGACTGTATTCGGAGATTCAGCTCTGGTAATTAATCAAACCAACGGCAAGTGGTACACACACCAGGATCATCTGATACCTTATAAGGATTATACAAGGAGGTTATTGACTTTCTTCACAACAGTCAAACTTGAGTATATCCCACGAGACGAGAATCAGTTTGCAGATGCTCTGGCTACCATTTCATCCATGATCAAAGTTCAAGCTGCCAACTTTGTGCCTCGGATATCAGTATCCAGACTTGACAGACCAGCATATGTATTTGCAGCGGATGTTACCAAAGATGATAAGCCTTGGTTCCATGACATTAAAAGCTTCTTGGAGGATCAAACATACCCACCTGGGGCATCTTCCAATGATAAGAAGACTTTGAGAAGGCTTGCTGGTAGTTTCTTCCTGAATACTGATGGTTCCCTGCACAAAAGAAACTTTGATATGATACTCCTCAGATGCGTTGATAGAACAGAAGCAAACTTGTTGATGCACGAGGTGCACGAAGGATCCTTTGGTACCCATGCAGGAGGGCATGCCATGGCCAAAAAGTTGTTAAGATCGGGCTATTACTGGATCACAATGGATGCAGACTGTTGTGCTTATGCCAGAAGATGCCATAAATGCCAGATCTATGCTGATAAGGTGCATGTGCCTCCCAATCCTCTGAATGTGATGTCTTCACCCTGGCCCTTTGCCATGTGGGGCATTGATATGATTGGCAAGATTGAACCGACTGCTTCAAATGGCCACAGATTCATCCTAGTAGCCATTGACTATTTTACCAAGTGGGTTGAAGCAGCATCTTATGCCAATGTTACCAGGCAAGTGGTAGTCCGATTTCTGAAGAGAGACATCATCTGTCGGTATGGAGTGCCCGAGCGAATCATTACTGATAATGGTTCTAACTTAAACAACAAAATGATGGCAGAGCTATGCCGTGACTTCAAGATCCAACACCATAATTCTTCTCCTTATAGGCCAAAGATGAATAGCGTTGTTGAGGCCGCTAATAAGAATATCAAGAAGATTGTGCAAAAGATGGTAGTCACCTACAAAGACTGGCATGAGATGCTACCATTTGCCTTACATGGGTACCGTACGTCAATCAGAACATCCACTGGGGCAACACCGTATCAGCTTGTATATGGTATGGAAGCAGTTCTACCTGTTGAAGTTGAACTACCCTCCCTGCGAGTACTGATGGATGTTAAATTGAACGAGGCAGAATGGGTCTGATCCCGATACGAACAACTGAGTCTGATTGAAGAGAAGAGATTGGCTGCCATCTGTCATGGGCAGCTGTATCAGAAAAGGATGAAGAAAGCCTTCGATCAGAAAGTCAGGCTCCGAGAATACCAAGTAGGGGATCTTGTGCTGAAAAGACTCCTCCCTCCTCATACAGACCACAGGGGCAAGTGGACCCCAAACTATGAAGGGCCATTCGTAGTAAAGAAAGTTTTCTCTGGTGGAGCACTGATGCTCAGCACTATGGATGGTGAAGACTTCCCGTCCCCTGTGAATTCAGATGCAGTTAAAAAATACTTCGCATAAAATGACCCGCTGGACATAAAAACAGAATGTAAGTCCAGGCAAAAATAGGGCATCCCGGCGAGTCAAAAACAGAATAAAAGACTCGGGCAAAAATAAGGGAAATAAATAAATAAAACAAACATACACCCGCTGAGTTGAAAAGCCGCATTGGACAACTCAGGCAAAAATGGGTATCCTGATGGATCGAAAACCCGAAAGGGCGATCCATGCAAAACAAGGGAATAAGCGAACAACTGCATTCTGAATTCGTCTGTATCACTTACAACTTGGTAAGCTTCGAAAGGATCAAGCTTCGTTCAGAATCAACCTTCTTCAGAAAGCAAGACAAGAAGAATGTCAAATGTCATACGAGTCATAGCAAAGGGAAGCTCCCCGAAGCGTCATCAACATTGCCAACATCTTTTGTTTCTCAATTTGTAACAATCTCCTCATTTTAGGGGATTTGTTTCTTTGACTGTATCTTGCCAATTCAGGGCGCGTGAATTAATAAAATCAGATTTTCAGTCATGTTTCGTCTCGTACATTTTATTTTCGTTTGCAAAAATGTCCGATGTCTTTAAGATACTGATTGCATAAATACAGATGCTTCTCTTCAAAAAAATACGTGCTTGTAGGAAATATACTTACTCCCGGGGGTGTCTAAACTCCTATGATGGAATCCGGTAAGGGATACCTCGGGATTACTTGTGCGTTTCTCTGTCTTTTCAGGATTGCAGGTATTCAAAGCACAATATGGGGCATGAAAGATTCACCCCAGCAAGCTGGCAAATCATCATTTACTCAATCAGCGCCGGAGGTGTTTTCTCCCCAGCTGAGTTGCCATTTATTACTCCTCCTCAGCCAAGTACAAAAGCCAGGAAACCAAATCCCCACACGGAAGAGCAACGCGTGAAGAAACCACAACAGAGTGGAGAAAGCTTCTACAAACCCCAGCTGGGTCCCTCGTTACAAGGATGGGTCTATCAGTGACCTATTCCCCCAAGAAGATGCATCTTATCAGATCTACCAATGATCTCATCCCCAGCTGGGATGTCCACTTCAAGCAGATCAGCCAGAGATCTCCATGGCAACAGTCCCGGATGTTTACCTCTTGCATAATCATAGCATTCACATCATTATTATCCCCACAAAGCGTAGCATTCCGTCTAATACGGAGCATTACGGCAAAAATCAAACATATTGCATAAATCATAAGCCATGTTCTGAATCAAACACTTGTGAATACTGACAATCCATCAACGATATACAGAAAACTCCCCAAGATTCCCCACCAGAGAGCCAAAGCACTGGCCTTACACTCACAAATACAAATGTATACTCCTTTTGGCACCCGTCCGTGTCATCATTCCCCAGTGAAGTCGCCCGAGCATTCTTTACAAACAGACACTTATATATTACAGATACTTTCCGACACCCGTCCGTGTCGTATCCTCAGTAGAAAGCCAAAGCGTCCTCTTTGCACTCACAGATACATATATATATATATATATATATATATATATATATATATATATATATATATATATATATATATATATATATATATATATATATATATATATATATATATATATATATATATATATATATATATATATATATATATATATATATATATAAATTCCCTGACACCCGTCCGTGTCACCTTCCCGGCATAAACACTTTGTAAATCATATACTTGTTTATATTACACTTTCCTCTTTTGACACCCGTCCGTGTCACTCTCCCCAGCAAATTAAACTCATCTGTACACCACTCATACTTATTACTCCTGTTTCACTCATACAGATACTCGTCCGTATCTTGTATACACCACTCATACCTCTGCAGGTTCAACACTCGTCTGTGTTCTTTGTTAACCCGTTGGTACTCGTCCGTATCATCATCTCAGAACATGCGTCAAGCGTTTGTTTCTACCTGATACTCGTCCGTATCACAGTCTTAAGGATGCTCGTCCGCATCTTTAATCCATACACGTGTCAAACACTTATGTCTTCTTGAATTTAGACACTCGTCTGTGTCTACTATTCCCCAAAGGAGTCCCCACAGAATCAACACTCGTCCGCGTTCTTTGTTAACCAGTTGATACTCGTCCGTATCATCATCTCTGAACATGTGTCAGCATTTGTTTCTACCTGATACTCGTCTGTATCATGGTCTTAGGGATGCTCGTCCGCATCTTTAGTCTATACACAGTACCCAAACACTAATATCTCTCATTTCTTGGATATAGACGCTCGTCCGTGTTTACTTGTCCCAACAAATCCCTGTGAACTATTTCCTTTCTATCTGACATTCGTCCTATGTCATGATGCCTCTTCGGCAGCCATACCCTGCCAGGTGATCGTCCTTCACCTTTGGATGACCGTCCCTCATCCTTTCCCTCAGCGGAGTCTCCATTATTGGAACCCTTTCCTATCCGGCATTCGTCCTATGTCGTGATATTTTCAGCAGCCGTCCCCTGCTAGGTGATCGTCCTTCACCTCCTGATGTTCGTCCTTCATTATTTTATCTGATGGTCGTCCCCATCGTTGATCTTGTTATCTGACATTCGTCCTATGTCATGATAAACCCTTTGAGCAGCCGTACCCTGCTAGGTGATCGTCCTTCACCTCTTGATGATCGTCCTTCATCATGCTTATCCGATGGCCGTCCCCATCGTTGACCCCTTTTTTATCCGGCATTCGTCCTATGTCGTGATACTTTCGGCAGCCGTACCCTGCCAGGTGATCGTCCTTCACCTTAGATGACCGTCCCTCATCTTATCCCCAACAGAGCAGCCGTCCCCTGCTAGGTGATCGTCCTTCACCTTTGATGACCGTACCTCATCATTCATTTCATTTACCTATAATCCCCAGAGAATCTTATAGCTTTATTTTGATGGCCGTCCCCGTCGCAATCTCTCATATCCCCAGCTTGTCGGCCGTCCCCGTCATTGCTTTATTTCCCGCATCTTCCCCCAGCATGTCGGTCGTCCCCGTCATCACTTTATCCCCAGCAGTCGTCCTCTGCTCGACGGTCGTCCTCCGTCGCCCGCACTTTATATACATGCTTTATTTTCTTTTATAATCTATATCCCTTTTCTTCTTCATTATGTGAGTGCAAATTTTGGACTGTCTTTGGTATTCAACCACAAGTTATCTTGTTTGCCTGTTAAGCCGTTGCTTACATCCTGCACAGCTAACTCATGTTTGAATAGGGGCAGCTGTAAACACCCCAAATTTGCCCTCACCCATTCACACCATGGCTTGTGATATCTTCATATGCATAAGTTCAATCATAGCATCTCATATTGCATTTTTGCTTCACTGCATTGGTTCAAAGTCATCTGCATCTAGGGTTTGTGACCTGAGCAATCCAAGAGCCACTTGAGCCACTCCAAAGGTCATCAATCACTTCAAAGGGGTCCATGTATGTTCAAGCATCATATTATATCCTCTCAAAGTCAAGGAAGTCAAAGAATCACAAGAACTGAGAATGGCATGGAAGCAGAGCCAGGTTTAACTGCACAGATGACCTAGAATTAGGGTTTTGGTTTCAAAGGCCATAACTCCAATTTTTTGGTCATTCTTGTTTCTATTGGTCTCTATATGTCATAAGGATCATGCATATCAATTTTCATGAAGAAATTCCTTGGGGAAGGAATTTAATCAAGAGTTGACTTCTTGAGCAAGTCAGTGCAAAATCAGGGCATCTGAGGCCCCCAATGACCCAACCAAAGGGTGTTCTTCATCATTTTGAATGTGTATGATCTTTATTTGATCATAGAAGATGTTAGAAGTTCACAAAATTGAATAATTTCAAGCCATTTGCAAAGTTGCCTTTTTGGGAAAATGACTTGTAATGGAAACTTGCCATTTTGGGAAACTTTTTCAACCCTTGCTTTTTGATTCAAAAATGCTTCAAATGGGAAAACTTTAGTCATGAAAGTTGTAGAATGGATCATTCCTTTTTCAAAAAGTACAAGAACTTGTCCTAATTCATTTTGGATCAAAAGTTATGGCTTGTCAAAGTTGGCCAAAATCACATAATTTCAAGTTATGCACCAAAGAGGCAAAGTTGCAAAACCACTTGCCAAGACAAATTGTGCTATCAAATGGACTTCTAATCTTCATACAAACATGAACCAATGTCTAAAAGTCAGATTGCATTAAGAGTTTACTCATTTTTATGACTTGTGGATCAAGAAACTTCAAAAGGGCCAAAGATGATCAAAGTTGCAAAACCTCACTCAAACCCTAATCCATGTGCTGGCTGACTTCAAAATTGATCCTATGGTCCTCCTCACTTCTTGCTGCGCAGGACACCCCTCTTGTCCTTGGCTAGCCATGAGCCCATACCTCTCTTACACAACTTTTGACATTTTGGCAACTTGCCCATACCAATCACCATAGGCCACCAACAACTCTCTGACCTATCACCACTTGATACATGGACCAAAAGCAGCTCAACACACTACACAACTCAGCCTGAAACTCTCTCTAAGCCAGCATTCTCATTTTCCACCTCTTATGCAACTTCCTTCGAAACTCATCATACAAGCATCAAACATTAAAACAAACTTCACAAAACATCTCAGCATGACTCACTGATCACAAACCAACCATTGAAACAGCCCAAAACCTCACACAAACCAAACACGATTTCCTCACTTCACTGAACAGAACCTGCTCAATCTCTCAAACCAGCCATTTTAAACTCCAACCAAGCATTGCAAGCTTCTCAGGAGGTTCATTAGAGGCGTTTTGGATCAAAGGGCCAGCCAGAAAGTTCCAGAAATCAAAGCTTCAGTTCAGGTGAGCTCAAGAACATTTTTTCCAGAAACATGTTTTTAAGTTCCTAAATGATTCTCTATGCTTCACTGATCATGCTGATATGTTTTGTTTCGAAAATGAGTGAGTATTGAGTATGTATGATGCTTCTGAAACTTTTCTGACCTAAATACGTTTTGCTTCGATTCAGCTTTGTTATGAAAAATAAATGTGTTTTGATTGTTGATTCTTGCTCCATGATGTTTGGGGATGGATTCTGGGCAGAGAGATTAGGTTTTAGGGACCTGGGGAAGAAGTTAGCAACTTTCAGGTGAGGGTCTGGCCGGAGAAGACGACCGGAAGTCTTCTCCGGCCACCTGAAAATAATTAGGGTTAATTAATTAGGGTTAGCCAGGTTTGAATGTGGAGCATAGATCAGGCTGACTTAGTCAATCCCCCGCGCGTTTGGATGGCCAGGATGGCTTCATTAAACCCTAATCTCATTTATTTAAATTAATTAATTAAGATTAGTCAGTTTGAATCTCAGCCACTAGATCACGCGCGCAGTCAACTCCCGCGTTCCAGCTTTGAATCCCAGCCACTGGATCTGTTGACTTTCATTTATTCACATTTTTATTTCATTTTTATTCATTTGTTTTGCATATTTATTTTAAAATAGTTAGAAAAATCCTAAAAATATTTCCTTCTGTATTTTTGTTTCAAATATTTTTCTCAATCAGAAAATGATTTTTATTTTATTTTTTGCATTAAAAATTATTTTTAAATCATTTAAAAGTTTATTTTTAATTAGTTAATGGAAATTAATTAATTAAAAATACTTTTAGGTATTTAAAAATCACAAAAAAATTCATGTAACATTTAAAAACATTTAGAAGCATTGTCCAACTCTCAAACCAAATTTCTTTTTTGTTCTTGATGCCTTTTGATCATTTTCATTGGATTTAATTTCATTTTTAGGCATTATTTTGTTTCAAACTTCAAAAATTCATTTCTGCCTAACCATTGAGAGTTGGATGATGATTCTTTTTGCATTGCATCTTGCATAGCATGTAGTTTATAGGATAAAATTGGTTTGAATTGATCTTGCATTTTCAATTTGTTTTGCATTTTTCTTGACAAGGTACCTTAAAACCCTAGCAATCTTAGAAAATTCATAACTTGCAATAGGTTAAGAGTTGGATCCCCTCCTTTGGGCAGTGAACTTGTGTAGGGTTAGGGTTCCTTTGAGTGCACTTTCAATTTTTATCATGCCATTTGCTTCTGGTTTTGGATTTTTGCTTTGTATGTTGCATATAACCCTAATTCATGCCTTCCTTTGCATCCATCTTCCATTTGCTTGCATACCATGACTTGCCATGACATTTTGTGCATTCATTTGATTCATAAGACATCCTAGGACATATTAGAATCATGTTTGATCATTGCATCTTTCATTTTCCATGTTATATGTCCATTGCATTTCATAACTTTTCATGAACATTCATGGTTCAAAGCATACTTCTCTTGCATCCATATGTTTTTATGATCATCCTCATGCCTTGCCTCATGTTTGCATCATCTCTTAGCATCAATAACATCATGTTTATGCTCCTGGTTTTGGTTTGCATCATCACATTTCATCTCATTTTGCATTGCATTTCATTTCTTTACTAACTTTTCAGGTGATAAGTACTTTGAGAAGTGAATTTGCCTTCACTTCTCACATTCTCTTTTCATCTCTTTCACACTTCCTTTGCTGCATTTTTGTATGTGTATTGGATTGAGCTTGCTCATTCTTGTTCATCTTACCTTCTTTCTTCAAGCAACTTGACTTCTTAAGTGAAGCAAGTTGTTTTGCTTCTCTTTGCTCCTTTCATCTGCTTCCTGGTGGTTTCTCTGAAGATCTTTCTTGCAAACTGTAACACGGTGGGAGAACTGACTTTAAGTAATGTTGCGGATAGCAAGAGTCGCCACCGACTTTTATTTTATCCAAAAGGAAAGGTTATAAAAGAACAGGAAAGACCTTAAGAGAATATTTTGGGTCCGGGGGGTAGGTTATGTAAAGGGAAGGTGTTAGCACCCTTTACATCCATGGTTATCCATGGGCTCTTAGTTACTTAGCTCACTTTTAAATTGTTTTTGAAAGTGTAGTGTGTGAATAGAAAAATTTTCAGAATAGTTAATAATAATCCATGTTTGGATGTGTAAAAAACTTGTTTGAAAATTTGTTTGAAATTTGTTTAAGTGTTTGAAAAGTTTGAATAGTGAGCAAGCAACTAAGAGGTATCTACCCTAATGTTTAAGGTCTTTCTTGTTCTTTTTTCTTTCCTTGGTAAGACTATCCCTACTATTAAGGAGTAGGTAGTCCTTGCCTTGGATGTTAAGGGACATGAGAGGGACATTTTATTTTGTGAAGGCAACTGTGGGGTGTATTAAGCATAAAGGAGGGACTATCATCATTTATTCGAAGGGACTCGATTCGTAAAGGCAACCATGAGGGACTTGATGATTTTTCTTTTTAAAGGGACTTGCTTTATACACCCCACTTGACCTTATTCGTAGGCAACTTGAGGGATAACCTTAGAAATGTGAGACGGCGATTAAAATCGACTTACGTGTGTGTGAGTGTTTTAATTTAATTATCTTATGATTAAAATTATCTAAATTTAATTTTAAGAACATACATGTTTTTGCACTCCCTAATTACTAACCATTGCAATAATAATAATTATACTATTATAAAATTTACATCCGAGAAACAATTACAACATAATGATAAAATAGCAAATTAAATAATAAGTAACAAATAATAAAAAAATAAATAATAAGGGGTTAGTGATAATAAAATAATAATTTAGAAATAATGAACAAGGTTAGAAACATAATAATAATAAAAATGTAATAATAATATGGTTAGCAAATAATAAAGATTAGTGAAATAATAAAATTAATAAAAAAACAAAATAAATAATATGGTTAGTAATAATAAATAAAATTAACCAAAATTATAATAATAATATATCAACAATTTTTTTTTTATATAAACAATTATTTAGAAAGAAATATGAATAAACAATTATTTTAATTTTACAAGTTATTAAGTTATTTTTAAATATGTTATGACTACAAAACTTAATTATTATAAACATATATTAACATTTATTTATTAAACAATATTGACATATTATTAGAAGAAAATAGGTTTTAAATATCATATTTACAATATAACATTTAATTCTATATTTACAAATTATTTTAAAAAAAATCTTAAATTGTTTCTAAACATTAAAAGAGAAATAATTATTTAAGAATTGGAAGAAAATAGAATTAGAAAAAAAAAATAAATTAGAGTTTGTTTTCTTTAGAAAATATTTTAGGATTTTGAAAATTAGGGTTAAGCTATAATTAGGGTTTATGGAATTAATCTAAACCTAATTATTTAAATTTTTTACAAACATATATACATAATATGAATATATTTACAAATAAAAAAAAACATTTTTTATATTTTGAGAAAATAAATTATAACATATTTTAGAACACAAAGAAAATAAAATAAAGTTATTTAGAAATTAAGTTTTTTATAATAAACAAAAATATAATTAATTAAGAAAATAGAAGGAAAAAAAAAGTGACAAAAATTTAGAACTTACCTTAGCTAGGTTTTGATCCTCTGTCCTCATGTTTACCAGCCAAAAACACCTTCCACCAGGCCACCACGTGCGCAGATGTGAGAAAGAAGAGAACAGTTGGTTTTGTGTCTTATTTTGAAAAATTCAGAAAAATCAATGAAAAAACAAAAGGCCTGGGGTGGTTTTGAACCCAGGACCTTATAGTTACACATGCGCGCGCTTTACCACCTGGCTGGGAGAGCCTTCCTGTTAACTGAATGGCATTGAATTATAATATATTAAGTCTTCTATTATCCTGAAAAAAATAACAAAAACAATGACACAAGGCAGGATTCGAACCCTGGCCCTATTGTCAAATATGCGCATAACTTTCCACTGGACCACACTGTCTGTGGTGATTGTAAACGGCAAGCAGTTAATAAAATACAATATGAATTATTTAAATTCAAAAATGCGCGCGAATGAAGTCTTCTTCTTCCTCTGGAATTCGCAGGTTTTCCTGCGGATTCTCCTGCGTATCCACCTACGATTTTTCTTGCGTGTGATAACCTGCATTTTCTCAAACTTCAATCAAACAACAAAATTTCTTAAAATTAAAGGGAGCAATGAATTCCTGGAGGTTCATACAACATCACCACGTTCCTGGAATTCATTTATATGTGATAAATTATAAAACCCCAAACGAAGCACATAAACCCTAGCTATGGCTTCTTGAGATTCCTGCGATTAAACTCAAAGGGAATTGTCCAGAAAGCATCTAGGTTATCATACAAACAAGATTTACTAAACAAAAACAGATGAAACATCATGAATGATCACAATCGAAAAATCAAGAAAACACCATGAACATGGATTCGGTTTGGCCATTACAACATGGTTTTGATGCTTATGATTATGGAATCATGATAAATGAAGGTCAAGGAAGCTAATGCAACCTTTGTGAAGCCTTGAAATTGCCTTAATCTCACAATCCGAATTTGAAATTTCTTATGATTTTTTGAAGTGTAAAACCTACCTTTGAGCTGCTGGATTTCGTGGCTTGAGGCTAGGGTTATGCTTAGTATATATGTGAGAATGATTTAGGTCAGAAACATGGATGGGTTGTGTGAAGATTTGGTCCAAAAAATATTGAAAAAGATGGTGTCATGAAATTCAAATATTGGCTCATGAATGCTTGCTATTTTTGGAGAGATCACATGATTTCTTTCTCTTTCAACTTCAATCACCAATTATGATTTTCTAGAAACATTATCCCAATAAAATCTTTAATTTTCATATTTTATTTATATTTAAAATGATTTTTAATGATTTAAATCAAAATAAATAGAAATAAAAATAATAAAAATCAGATTTTAAGTGGTTTGGGTCGTGCATAGTGATATAGTATGGATTGGATCATAACTTGGGCAGCCCATTTGGAATGAAATGATTTTAAACCTCCATTTTCAACATAAACCATCACAAAATTGCCCAACTTTGCAAGGGCCCACCTCCCTCAATTTTAAAGGTATGAGGGTGTTCTTGGACTTTTTGGAAAGCTTGAAGAGTCCTCTAAACAACCCCATTGGTTTCAGGTCCATATCATTTACCAATCTCAAGTTATGCCCTTTTGAAGTTGTTGACTTTTTGTTGACTTTTGAAATGACCTATAATGTCTTAGCTCATATCTTTCAAATGAAGCATTTTTGGGCTTAACTTTCAACATCAAAGTTGTAGAGAATTCAATTTCCTTCAAAATTAGCTTTGGATGGAGACTTGGTGATGAAGTATGTGAAAGTTATGGCTGGTCAAAGTTCAGTTGACTTTTACTGAGGAAACCCTAATTTAGAAACTCCTGATTATTGATGATCTGGAATCTCCTTGATGAATCATGATCAACCCTTGATCAAATGATGAATTTTACTTCATATACTTGATGTTGGCAAAAAATCATGAAGTTTGACTTTGGTTTGACCACAGTTGACCTCAGTTTGACTTTTTAACTGCACTGACTGATTTTGACTTATCTGATCATCTGACTGAGCAAACTTTTGAGAAAAGTCTTGAAACTTGACATGGGGGTTCTTACACACATATAAGATGTTATGAAACTCACTTGAGGTATTGGAAGTCCATTTAGCCTAATTAAAGTCAAAACCCTAGTTTTGGATGCATTGCTTAGGAGGTGCATTGTCTGAGGGAATTGTCAACTTCTTTGACCAATTGTGAACTTTGTGAACCTTGTGAATGTTCATAAGATGTCTTGTGATAATCATGGGAGGTATTGTGAAGCTTGTGAACCTTCATAAAGTAACTTGTATACTTCATGAACCTCATGAAAGGTCTTGAAGATGTTGAGAAGCTTGTGAACCTCATGAAGGGTATTGAAAGCATTGGAGAACTTGTGAACCTTGTGAACCTTCTTAGAACACAAATTCTTGTATTGTGAGGGCAAATTTTGGGGTGCAACAGCTGCCCCTGTTCAATTTTCTGAAACCTGAGGGGTTAGATTGGTATATTTGCCAGTCGTGACCTGGAAGGTTGAAGGGGATTGAACACAAAAGCCCAAAAATTTGCACTCACCAGTGCATTAGAGTGATACAGATGACTAGTTGAATATGATTGAGTGGGATTAAAGATGCCACTAGAGGAAAGCAGTCCAAAATATGGATGTATAATGAAAGCTGTCAGGAGTCTGGAGCAGTCCTGAGGTACTGATGATATGCTTTCAGGATACTGGAGTAATAATGATGTAACAGCATGTCTTCATGAGGATAGAGCAATCAATAATGATAACCCTAAAGCAGTCTTGAAGTAATGATATGATTTCAGGAGGATAGAGCAATGAATAGCTCTAAAGCAGTCTTGAAGTAGTAATATGATTTCAGGAGGATAGAGCAATCAATAGCTCTAAAGCAGTCTTGAAATAATAATATGATTTCAGGAGGATAGAGCAATCAATAGCTCTAAAGCAGTCTTGAAATAATAAGATGGTTTCAGGAGGATAGAGCAATCAATAGCTCTAAAGCAGTCTTGAAGTAGTAATATGATTTCAGGAGGATAGAGCAATCAATAGCTCTAAAGCAGTCTTGAAATAATAATATGATTTCAGGAGGATAGAGCAATCAATAGCTTCTAAAGCAGTCTTGAAGTCATGAGATTTTATCAGGAGGATAAAGTAACCCTGAGGTGACAATAAAGCAGTCCCAAAGTAATAAGAAGCTTATCAGGAGGATAAAGTAACCCTGAGGTTACGATAAAGCAGTCCCAAAGATCATTTGTTTGTTGTATAATTATCCTGAAACAAGGTAGCTTTTGTATAATAACATTAGTTTATGCTTGATGTATGCATGTATGATATGATGCACTTAGGTAATGTACTATATGTCTATGGATATGTATGGTATGATGTAAATGATGTATGTATGATATGATACTGCCGGAAGCGTCTGGATATCTTGTATAACAACTGCTGGTCAGGGAAAATAAATCCCGATTTGTTGTTGAAGAATATATAACCCTCTGTCTGCTGGGGATAGCAGGGTATAGATAACCTCCCGTATGCTGGGGATAGTAAGGATAGATATCACCTCCCGTATGCTGGGATAGTAAGGTATATATAACCTTCGTCTTCGTTTGATGATAGGGTAGAGATAGCATCCCGTCTTCGTTCGTCGTACCCTTATTGGAAAGTAAATTCCCGAATATCCGTATGAGGATAAAAGAGATGGATATAAATTCCAGGGGAGATAAGACTTTATAAAGATGGATTCGTCCTACCGAGGGTTTGTAACTGATTTGTAAAGATGAGCCGGCGAAGCTTCGTTGAAATCCTTCCCTCGTTCGTCCTTAGTAAATACTATTACTGCATTTTCATGCATTTCTGGTAAACATCAATCATATTTAAAAAAACATACATGCATTTCTGGTAAACATCAATCATATTCAAAAGCATACATACATTCAAACACAACCAATGGACGTTTCGCTTATGTAAATAGGGTAAAAGTAAATCTGGATTCAAAAGATGGAATTTATTTATATCAAAAAGTGACCCATGCACGGGTAAATCTGTACAAAGAGATATAAACCCTGGTAAGAGGATTTTGCCATAAAGTTTTACAAAAAGAATCAGCTATGTGGGAAACAATCCTATTGAGTTTCAATTCTACTATTGCCCTTCAAGTATCTCATCTTCTTGCTGTTGAGACGGAAATGATTGGATTGAGCTTTATCTGTTTGAGCTTGAGTAAGTAGTACAACTGGTCGCAGTTTCATGGGTGATCTAAACGAGACATAGTCATACGCTTTAATCCCTAACTTTTGCCTGGATTGCCCTTTCAGGTTTTCAATCCACCGGGATACCCTTTTTTGCCCAAGCCGCCTTTTCAGGTTTTCGACTTGCCGGGTGTACATCTTTTTATATATATCCCTAATTTTTGCCCAAACCCTTTTGGTTTGCCGGGATGCCCTTATTTTTGCCTAGGCCTGTCAACCTAGCGGGTCTCTTTTTATGCGTAGTATTTTTTAACTATGTCTGCGTTTACAGGCTGTGGGAAGTCTTCACCATCCATTGTAGTCAGTATCATGGCTCCTCCTGAGAACACTGTCTTGACTACAAATGGTCCTTCATATGTTGGAGTCCACTTGCCCCTAGGATCACCCTGTGGTAATATGATACACTTGATTACCAAGTCACCAGCCTGATATACCTTTGGCTTAACCTTCTTGTTAAAAGCTTTGATCATCTGTTTTTGGTACATCTGGCCATGACAAACTGCTGCTAACCTCTTCTCATCAATCAAATTTATCTGGTCAAGTCGACTCTGAATCCATTCATCTTCATCCAAGCCTGCATCCTTCATAATTCTTAAGGAAGGAATCTGAACTTCAATGGGCAGAACTGCTTCCATACCATAGACTAAGGAGAATGGGGTTGCCCCTGTTGAAGTACGTATTGTGGTACGATAACCATGAAGAGCAAATGGTAACATCTCATGCCAATCCTTGTAGGTAACAGTCATCTTCTGTACTATCTTCTTAATGTTCTTATTAGCAGCCTCAACTGCTCCATTCATCTTTGGACGATACGGAGAAGAGTTATGATGCTTAATCTTGAACTGCGTGCAGAGATCAGTAATCATAGTGTTGTTCAGATTAGAGCCATTGTCAGTGATAATCCTTTCAGGGATGCCATACCTACATATGAGATTATTCTTAATGAATCGAGCCACGACATTCTTAGTAACAGATGCAAATGAAGCTGCCTCTACCCACTTCGTGAAGTAATCAATAGCAACCAGGATGAAACGATGCCCATTAGAAGCAGTAGGCTTGATCTCACCAATCATATCAATGCCCCACATGGCAAAGGGCCAAGGAGCAGTCAACACATTCAACGGTGATGGAGGTACATGAACTTTATCAGCATAGATTTGACACTTGTGACAAGTTCTGGAGTGTTGATAGCAATCAGCTTCCATGGTAGACCAATAGTAACCTGCTCTCAATATCTTCTTTGCCATAGTGTGACCACTGGAATGAGTGCCAAAGGTCCCATCATGCATCTCTTCCATAATCTCAGTTGCTTCCTTCTTATCCACACAACGAAGCATAGTTGAATCATGATTGCGCTTGTACAGAATCCCATTACTCAAAAAGAACTTAGCAGCAAACCTCCTCAGGAACTTCCTATCTTTGACAGATGCCCCTTCAGGGAATTCCCGAGCTTCAAGATATCTTTTCACTTCATAGAACCAAGGCTTCTCCTCTGTCCCTTCAGTGTCAATCTCATTGCAGTATGCAGGCTTTTCAAATCTATCAATAGTAATCGTGGGAGCTTCATCATCCCAACTAATCTCAAACATAGATGCCATGGTAGCTAATGCATCTGCCAACTGATTCTCTCTTCGTGGAATGTGCTCAAAAGTAATCTCTTTGAAATGTGGGATCAAAGACAACACATGCTCTCTGTAAGGAATGAGGTTATCATGCTTGGTATCCCAATCTCCTTTGATCTGACTAACTACCAGTGCTGAATCTCCATACACATCAAGGAACTGAATCTTCATATCAATAGCAGCTTTAATACCCAGGATACATGCCTCATATTCAGCCATGTTATTGGTACAATGGAAACAAAGTCTAGCAGTAATCGGGGTATGACAACCTTCAGGGGAACTAATCACAACACCAACACCATTACCAAGTGCGTTAGAGGCACCATCAAAAACCATAGTCCATCGGGATCCTTGTTCAGGTCCGTCATACTGTCCAGGTTCTTTGGTAATAATCATGATGTCTTCATCAGGGAACTCAAAATTCATTGACTGGTAATCATCTACTGCTTGATGAGCCAAATGATCAGCAACAACACTTCCCTTAATGGCCTTCTGAGTAGTATACTGTATATCATATTCTATCAAGATCATTTGCCATCTTGCAATTCTTCCGGAGAGAGCAGGTTTCTCAAATATGTACTTGATTGGATCCATCTTCGAAATCAATAAGGTAGTATGGGTCAACATATACTGTCTTAGTCGGCGAGCAGCCCATGCCAAAGCGCAGCAAGTTTTCTCGAGCAGTGAGTATCTTGTTTCACAGTCGGTAAACTTTTTGCTAAGGTAGTATATTGCCTGCTCTTTTCGACCAGACTCGTCATGTTGCCCCAATACACACCCCATTGAGTTGTCTAACACTGTTAAGTACATGATCAAGGGTCTTCCGTCAACTGGTGGCATCAAAATTGGTGGTTCTAGCAGGTATCTCTTGATTTCATCAAAGGCAGTCTGGCACTCATCATTCCATTCCATCACCTGATCTTTCTTCAACAACTTGAAGATTGGCTCACAGATGGTAGTTAACTGGGAAATAAATCTTGCAATGTAATTCAATCGTCCCAAGAAACCTCTAACCTCCTTCTCAGTACGGGGAGCTGGCATCTCTCGTATAGCTTTCACTTTTGCAGGATCCACTTCAATACCTTTGCCACTGACAATGAAACCCAGGAGTTTACCAGACCTAACTCCAAAAGTACACTTGTTTGGGTTCAATCTCAACTTGTATTTCTTCAACCTCTCAAACAACTTGTGCAGATGATCAAGATGTTGCTCTTCATTCTGAGATCTGGCTATCATATCATCCACATATACCTCTATCTCATGATGGATCATATCATGAAACAAAGCCACCATAGCACGCTGATATGTTGCCCCTGCATTCTTCAAACCAAATGGCATCACCTTATAGCAAAAGGTGCCCCACTGTGTCACAAATGTTGTCTTCTCCATATCTTCAGGTGCCATCTTGATTTGATTGTAACCAGAGAAACCATCCATAAAAGAGAATACCTTATGCTGAGCAGTGTTGTCTACCAGAATATCAATATGAGGGAGTGGAAAGTCATCTTTGGGGCTAGCTTTGTTCAAATCTCTGTAGTCCACGCACATACGTACCTTACCATCTTTCTTTGGAACCGGTACCACATTTGCAACCCACTGAGGATAAGAAGTCACTGCTAAGAACCCTGCATTGAACTGTTTCATTACCTCTGCCTTGATCTTTTCTGACATTTCAGGACGCATACGACGAACCTTCTGCTTTTTTGGACGACAATCTTCTTTCACTGGCAAACGGTGAACCACAATGTCTGTATCCAACCCTGGCATATCTTCATAAGACCAAGCAAAGATCTCCACATAGTCACGTAACATCTGAATCAACCTGCTCTTGACACTGTCCTCTAAATCAGCCCCTATCTTGACCTCTTTTCTGTTTTCTTCAGTCCCCAGATTCACAACTTCGACTGGCTCTTCATGTGGCTGTATAGCTTTCTCTTCTTGTTGTAACAACCTAGCAAGCTCTACAGGTATTTCACAATCGTCCTCATTTCCGTCTTCAGTTTGATAGATCGGATTCTCGAAATTATAATTGGCAATAGTAGAACTGTTATCAACAGGATCCAGAGTGGATGAGGATCTGCATTTAGTGATGTGGGTGTGTGTAAGAACACATAGCTGATAAAACAAAAATAAAAGAAAAGAAAGACAAGGAACACAATATTTACGAAAACGAAACGTCCACTGATTTTATTGAATGAAGTATGCAAATGAAATGACAGCCCGTAACAAGCACACCATTGTGCCCCGGGTAAGGCACATGGCTTGAAAGTTTTATTGTTCAAGAAATTACAAATTTAAAATATAACAACACAGTAATAGTATTTACTCCTGACTAAAGGAGATAGGGATAACATCTTCAGCTTTCCAATTATTGAGTCCAGCACCCACAGTAGGAAAAATCCATGCATCCAAGTTGTAGTCTTCATCATAGTCTCCCACAGCATTGATAACCCCTTGATTAGTGATACGAGCAGCACGGGCACGACGAACAGCCTTCTGGGACTCTGCAGTGAAACCCAAACCAAACTTGTCAGCCTTGTATGGAATATCAGGAAGCTGACCCCAAATAGTACAACCACCTTTATCCACCACAGCTCTAGCATCATTGAGGGAGGCCATTGCCATTGTTGGAGGTTTTCTGGTGACCATAGGAACTTTCTTCACAGCAGGAGGAGCTACACAATCATTAACAACCCAGGGAACCACTTCAAATGACTGACACGGAGTCTCAATGTATTCACCTTCCACTTCCAGATACTTGAAAGTGTTTACATGGCTGACAAAGTATTCTTCCTCTCCATAGACAGTAACAACCTTTCCATTCACCGGATATCTCAACTTTTGGTGCAATGTAGAGGTCACAGCACCTGCCCCATGAATCCAGGGACGACCAAGCAGACAAGAGTATGAAGGACGAATATCCATCACATAAAATGTAGCAGTAAACACCTGAGAACCAACTTGGATTGGAAGATCAATTTCCCCATGTACCACTCTTCTAGAACCATCAAAAGCCTTCACCACAATATTACTGGGCTTCAGCACAGCATCTTCAGGACTCAGCTTGTTCAAGACTTCCTTAGGCAACACATTCAAAGAGGAACCATTGTCTATCAGCACATGAGACAAGGTAGTGGCCCTGCATTCAATTGAAATATGCAAGGCCCTGTTATGATCCCTCTTGGCAGGGGTCAAATCAGCATCAGAAAATCCTAACCCATTGTCATAGGTCAGGTGGGCAACACAGTTTTCAAATTGGTCAACAGAAATTGCACTGGGTACATGAGCCATCTTCAGAAACTTGATCAATGACTTGGCATGAGCTTCAGAACATAACAACAAGGACAGCATAGAAATCTTTGAGGGAGTATGCCCCAACTGATCAACAATGTCATAATCACTCTTGCGAATGATTTTCAATACTTCTTCCATCTGCTTAGAGAGGTCATCAGCAGCTGGAACATCAGTAGATACAGGCTCAATAACAGGACCTTTGCCCCGAGCATCAGTGGTGGAAGTAGCAGCAGGAGTAACTGCACTCTTAGAAGCAACTGGAGGAGAGAAGACTCTTCCACTACGAGTGATCTTGCTAGATCCAGCAATATTATCAATGTCAACGGGCACATCAGGTAAAGGCTCTTGCTTAACACCATGGATGTAAACGTCAGACCCATAGTGCCAAGGTACAGCTTTGTCAGATGTATAAGGAATAGGACCAGGAGTGGTAATGATCAGAGGAGCCACTCTGGCTTCAGCAACAACTTTCACGGGACCTTCAGCAGTAATCTTGATTGGACCCTGATGAGTGATTTTAATGGGCCCCTTTGAAGTGATTCTTACCGGTACTTTGTCAACCATATCAACCTCTTCAATCTTCTTACCCCGAGTCAGATGATCCACCATACTTTCTACAGATGCTGGTCTTCTTTCAAACACTATAGTATACTTATCCATGAGACGTTGAATTCCATCTCTCAAAATGAAGCAACTATCCGGCTTATAGGTACAATACAAACAATCTTCACGACAACCTGGAAAGATCCCAGCTTGTACTAACCTCTTTTTGATAACAGACAATGGTGTACTCAACTCCATTACTGAATAGACATGCAGGTCTTCATCAATGGTATTGACAGTCTTCTCGTGATTTGGCATTGGAGCTGTAATCACATTTGGAGTACCTGGTGGATCAAACTCAATTTCTCCAGCATCAATCATATCTTGAATTTTGTTCTTCAAGACCCAGCAGTTATTAGTGTCATGTCCTGGACAGTTTGAATGATATGCACATCGTGCATTGGGATTGTACTTGGGAGAGGTAACATTGGGATTCTGAGGAGCCTCCCTCAGGGTAATAAGTTCAGCCTTCAGCAAGTGTTGCAATGCCTGAGCCATTGACATGTTGATCTTCGTGAACTGTCTTCTAGCCCTCTGTTGGTTGCCTTGTGGCTGCTCTGTTGTTGCAGGAGTTGGATTTGAAATATGAACTGCACTAACGGACTGATGCCTTCTATTACGACCAGGTTGACCATAAATAGCATTGGATTCCTTCTTCCCAGTGGGAGGCTTCTTTGCAGCACCTGATGAAGAAGTGCCCACTTGGATCTTACCACTCTTGATACCATTCTCTACCCGCTCTCCTGTCATGATCAACTCAGTGAAGCCAGATGATGAGCTTCCAATGAGATGACTGTAAAACGGACCATTCAGCGTACACATGAACATATCAACCAGCTCCCTGTCAGTCAAAGGGGGTTGGACTCTTCCAGCTAAATCTCTCCATTTCTGAGCATACTCCTTAAAACTTTCTTTGGCACCCATAGACATGCTCTGAAGCTGCATGCGAGTGGGGGCTAAGTCGGCATTGTATTGATACTGCTTGTAGAAAGCTTCAGCAAGATCATTCCAGTCTTTGATGTTGACACTCTCCAACTGATAATACCACTCCAGCTGAGCTCCAGATAAGCTCTCTTGAAAAAAATGGATCCACAATTTCTTATCAGCAGTATGAGGTTGAATTCTTCTGACATAAGACCTCAAATGCAGTTTGGGACAAGAGACCCCATCATAAACAACAAAGGTAGGAACCTTGAAACCAATGGGTATCACAACCCCAGATATCAAACTCAAATCCTCAAAATCCAGCCCAGATGATTTCTGCAATTCCATAGCATCCATCCTATCCACCAGCATCTTGAATTTGTCTTCATTAGGCTCATGGTAATAATTAGCCTCAGAATCAGAGTCCCCCATTGTGTGGTGGAGACTGCCTTCCTCTTTCTCAGATTCTTCAGATTCATAGTCTTCAACTGGTTCTTTGGTCTTGGCAAGACCTTTGAACCTTCTTCCCATGTTGATCAACCCAGCAGACCTTCTAGTCTTCTTAGTCTTCTTGGCCAGCAGTGCCTTCAATTCATCCTGCCCCTTGGACAGGTTCAAGATCAGCTCTTGGAACTGTGCATTTTGTGCCTGGAGATCCTTAACTGATTGTTCAAGAGCCATTGCTGAAATAAACAGCGAGAAGATGAGAAACCTGTGCACAATTATAAACCTGTGATGCAATGAAATGATATGGGAATGCATATGCAATGTTTTCAAGGACCGCAGGATTTAAATTTGCTTAGACAAAAACGAAAGTAAACTTTTATTAGTAATAACTTTGTTTTGCCTTTTAGGCTTACAAAAACGAAAATGAAATAAGTACAAAAGATGGGGTTTTAAGTCTCCCATGGACGTTTCCTCTTTGTGTTGAGGTAAGAGTTGAGGTTCCGTTCCTCATGAAGTAGCTTTGTTAGTTCCAGAACCTTTTCTTGGCTTGCTTTGTAATGAGCCTCGAACAAAGTTGGTCCTGATGGTGTTTCTACGAGCATAAGCCATGACCTGCAACAAAGAACAAAGATAAATCCTTTGGTCCTTGAAATGGTTAGTGAAAATGATATGCTTATGATGCATGATGATGTCATGATGTTATGTTCAATCACAAACATGTGGCACACACAAACAAGTCACACCATAGCCCTAGGTTTAAAGACTTGCATGAGGTTTAAGGTAAGTACCCTCCCCTGAAGTTAGTTGGTTCATCCTGTCCTACAAAAGTAACCGGGTTCTAAGGGATCTCAATATCATTGACCCTTCACAAGGGTGGTTGTTCAGAAGGCAACTTACTTGCCAACCAAAACCCTCCAAGTTCAAGATCTCAATGAGCGTAGTATCGAGTGTCAACCAACTTCAGTCTGCACCAAAGCCGGTTACCTCACTACTTTCTAAAGGCCAAGATGAGTTAACTAGGGTTCTAAAAGTTAGTTAGTGCATTGACAACATATGGCAGCCTCATATTATCCTCAACTTGACTTAAGGAACATAAGCACCAACCAAGAAGTCGCACTAACTATGGCCACCAGATCAACCGTATCGATATACGTCGTACAGTTTCCTTGGTCTATTGCCATTTACCTAAGGTACACTAGATCCGGGTTAGGATCTTTCACACATAAGAGCACCCAACAAGTAAGTATAAAGCAAACAAGGCAAACAATTTAAAGTGATCTTAATTCCTAAGGGTACCCCTCTTAAATAGATCCCCAGCAGAGTCGCCAGTTCTGTAACACGGTGGGAGAACTGACTTTAAGTAATGTTGCGGATAGCAAGAGTCGCCACCGACTTTTATTTTATCCAAAAGGAAAGGTTATAAAAGAACAGGAAAGACCTTAAGAGAATATTTTGGGTCCGGGGGGTAGGTTATGTAAAGGGAAGGTGTTAGCACCCTTTACATCCATGGTTATCCATGGGCTCTTAGTTACTTAGCTCACTTTTAAATTGTTTTTGAAAGTGTAGTGTGTGAATAGAAAAATTTTCAGAATAGTTAATAATAATCCATGTTTGGATGTGTAAAAAACTTGTTTGAAAATTTGTTTGAAATTTGTTTAAGTGTTTGAAAAGTTTGAATAGTGAGCAAGCAACTAAGAGGTATCTACCCTAATGTTTAAGGTCTTTCTTGTTCTTTTTTCTTTCCTTGGTAAGACTATCCCTACTATTAAGGAGTAGGTAGTCCTTGCCTTGGATGTTAAGGGACATGAGAGGGACATTTTATTTTGTGAAGGCAACTGTGGGGTGTATTAAGCATAAAGGAGGGACTATCATCATTTATTCGAAGGGACTCGATTCGTAAAGGCAACCATGAGGGACTTGATGATTTTTCTTTTTAAAGGGACTTGCTTTATACACCCCACTTGACCTTATTCGTAGGCAACTTGAGGGATAACCTTAGAAATGTGAGACGGCGATTAAAATCGACTTACGTGTGTGTGAGTGTTTTAATTTAATTATCTTATGATTAAAATTATCTAAATTTAATTTTAAGAACATACATGTTTTTGCACTCCCTAATTACTAACCATAGCAATAATAATAATTATACTATTATAAAATTTACATCCGAGAAACAATTACAACATAATGATAAAATAGCAAATTAAATAATAAGTAACAAATAATAAAAAAATAAATAATAAGGGGTTAGTGATAATAAAATAATAATTTAGAAATAATGAACAAGGTTAGAAACATAATAATAATAAAAATGTAATAATAATATGGTTAGCAAATAATAAAGATTAGTGAAATAATAAAATTAATAAAAAAACAAAATAAATAATATGGTTAGTAATAATAAATAAAATTAACCAAAATTATAATAGTAATATATCAACAATTTTTTTTTTATATAAACAATTATTTAGAAAGAAATATGAATAAACAATTATTTTAATTTTACAAGTTATTAAGTTATTTTTAAATATGTTATGACTACAAAACTTAATTATTATAAACATATATTAACATTTATTTATTAAACAATATTGACATATTATTAGAAGAAAATAGGTTTTAAATATCATATTTACAATATAACATTTAATTCTATATTTACAAATTATTTAAAAAAAAATCTTAAATTGTTTCTAAACATTAAAAGAGAAATAATTATTTAAGAATTGGAAGAAAATAGAATTAGAAAAAATAAATAAATTAGAGTTTGTTTTCTTTAGAAAATATTTTAGGATTTTGAAAATTAGGGTTAAGCTATAATTAGGGTTTATGGAATTAATCTAAACCTAATTATTTAAATTTTTTACAAACATATATACATAATATGAATATATTTACAAATAAAAAAAAAACATTTTTTATATTTTGAGAAAATAAATTATAACATATTTTAGAACACAAAGAAAATAAAATAAAGTTATTTAGAAATTAAGTTTTTTATAATAAACAAAAATATAATTAATTAAGAAAATAGAAGGAAAAAAAAAGTGACAAAAATTTAGAACTTACCTTAGCTAGGTTTTGATCCTCTGTCCTCATGTTTACCATCCAAAAACACCTTCCACCAGGCCACCACGTGCGCAGATGTGAGAAAGAAGAGAACAGTTGGTTTTGTGTCTTATTTTGAAAAATTCAGAAAAATCAATGAAAAAACAAAAGGCCTGGGGTGGTTTTGAACCCAGGACCTTATAGTTACACATGCGCGCGCTTTACCACCTGGCTGGGAGAGCCTTCCTGTTAACTGAATGGCATTGAATTATAATATATTAAGTCTTCTATTATCCTGAAAAAAATAACAAAAACAATGACACAAGGCAGGATTCGAACCCTGGCCCTATTGTCAAATATGCGCATAACTTTCCACTGGACCACACTGTCTGTGGTGATTGTAAACGGCAAGCAGTTAATAAAATACAATATGAATTATTTGAATTCAAAAATGCGCGCGAATGAAGTCTTCTTCTTCCTCTGGAATTCGCAGGTTTTCCTGCGGATTCTCCTGCGTATCCACCTACGATTTTTCTTGCGTGTGATAACCTGCATTTTCTCAAACTTAAATCAAACAACAAAATTTCTTAAAATTAAAGGGAGCAATGAATTCCTGGAGGTTCATACAACATCACCACGTTCCTGGAATTCATTTATATGTGATAAATTATAAAACCCCAAACGAAGCACATAAACCCTAGCTATGGCTTCTTGAGATTCCTGCGATTAAACTCAAAGGGAATTGTCCAGAAAGCATCTAGGTTATCATACAAACAAGATTTACTAAACAAAAACAGATGAAACATCATGAATGATCACAATCGAAAAATCAAGAAAACACCATGAACATGGATTCGGTTTGGCCATTACAACATGGTTTTGATGCTTATGATTATGGAATCATGATAAATGAAGGTCAAGGAAGCTAATGCAACCTTTGTGAAGCCTTGAAATTGCCTTAATCTCACAATCCGAATTTGAAATTTCTTATGATTTTTTGAAGTGTAAAACCTACCTTTGAGCTGCTGGATTTCGTGGCTTGAGGCTAGGGTTATGCTTAGTATATATGTGAGAATGATTTAGGTCAGAAACATGGATGGGTTGTGTGAAGATTTGGTCCAAAAAATATTGAAAAAGATGGTGTCATGAAATTCAAATATTGGCTCATGAATGCTTGCTATTTTTGGAGAGATCACATGATTTCTTTCTCTTTCAACTTCAATCACCAATTATGATTTTCTAGAAACATTATCCCAATAAAATCTTTAATTTTCATATTTTATTTATATTTAAAATGATTTTTAATGATTTAAATCAAAATAAATAGAAATAAAAATAATAAAAATCAGATTTTAAGTGGTTTGGGTCGTGCATAGTGATATAGTATGGATTGGATCATAACTTGGGCAGCCCATTTGGAATGAAATGATTTTAAACCTCCATTTTCAACATAAACCATCACAAAATTGCCCAACTTTGCAAGGGCCCACCTCCCTCAATTTTAAAGGTATGAGGGTGTTATTGGACTTTTTGGAAAGCTTGAAGAGTCCTATAAACAACCCCATTGGTTTCAGGTCCATATCATTTACCAATCTCAAGTTATGCCCTTTTGAAGTTGTTGACTTTTTGTTGACTTTTGAAATGACCTATAATGTCTTAGCTCATATCTTTCAAATGAAGCATTTTTGGGCTTAACTTTCAACATCAAAGTTGTAGAGAATTCAATTTCCTTCAAAATTAGCTTTGGATGGAGACTTGGTGATGAAGTATGTGAAAGTTATGGCTGGTCAAAGTTCAGTTGACTTTTACTGAGGAAACCCTAATTTAGAAACTCCTGATTATTGATGATCTGGAATCTCCTTGATGAATCATGATCAAACCTTGATCAAATGATGAATTTTACTTCATATACTTGATGTTGGCAAAAAATCATGAAGTTTGACTTTGGTTTGACCACAGTTGACCTCAGTTTGACTTTTTAACTGCACTGACTGATTTTGACTTATCTGATCATCTGACTGAGCAAACTTTTGAGAAAAGTCTTGAAACTTGACATGGGGGTTCTTACACACATATAAGATGTTATGAAACTCACTTGAGGTATTGGAAGTCCATTTAGCCTAATTAAAGTCAAAACCCTAGTTTTGGATGCATTGCTTAGGAGGTGCATTGTCTGAGGGAATTGTCAACTTCTTTGACCAATTGTGAACTTTGTGAACCTTGTGAATGTTCATAAGATGTCTTGTGATACTCATGGGAGGTATTGTGAAGCTTGTGAACCTTCATAAAGTAACTTGTATACTTCATGAACCTCATGAAAGGTCTTGAAGATGTTGAGAAGCTTGTGAACCTCATGAAGGGTATTGAAAGCATTGGAGAACTTGTGAACCTTGTGAACCTTCTTAGAACACAAATTCTTGTATTGTGAGGGCAAATTTTGGGGTGCAACACAAACCTCATAAACCCTAGGAATAACCAAGCATGATAACAATTAGAGTTGATTAGTCCCCCATTTATATTTTACCTTTGTGTCACCTTTGAGTCTTCTCTCCTCATCTCATAATCAGGGACTAAACCCTAAAGGTTTTAAGGCTTTGTGATTAAGCTTATGTCTGCATCCTTCTATTAGGATGGAGTGTATAACTTTAATCCTAAGTGTTGAACCCTTAATGTGTTTAAATCCTTTAATCAAATCATTTAATAATCATCAAGACATCAAGCTTGTAACTTGGGCCTTGCATTAGGGTTCTAATTCTTCCTTAACTGGTTAAGAAGGACTAACCCTAGTGTTAATGGACAAGTCCCCCTCAAGTTGTCTTACAAACCACAAAAATCACTTCTTCATCTTACCATTAACTAAAATCCACTTTAATAAAGGCTTGTTTTGTCATGAGGTTAATCCCTAATCATGGATTAAGTTGAGGAGTCTTTCTCAGCTTAAACATTCTCATCTATTATCCTTCTATTAGGATGGTGTAATGAGTCTGTTTAATCCCTGATTATGGCTTAAACTCATTACTTAACACTAAACAAAAACTCCAAAAAAACACTTAAATAATCACAAGTAGGTTAATGATCTTAATCCTACATCATTGTGGTTAAGTGTGAGATGCTGACTTCACACTTAAAGTATTCTCATTACCCCTAATCAGAGGGAGGATGTGATGAGTTTACTAAATCCATTGGTTTAGGCTTAAGCTCATTAACTTATGACACACTTTCAAAAGCAATAAAAGATTGAAAACACAAAAAACAAACAATAATCGTCTCCTCCGGGATTCTTTTCTCATCTCATTCACTCACAAACGAGAACTTGCTTCTTCCGTCTAATGCAAGACAGTTTGCACCTGAGCCAGACAGGTCATACACTTGAGCATAGACAAGTAAGCAGTTCACAAGTCAATTCACCTTTCAGTCTCTTTGAGTCGAAATACGGTGTTCTGACTTCCTCATTGCACGAGAGGATACGTAGGCATAACTTAACGGTTATCGAACAAAAGTCTCTGTATATTCCCCCTCTTTTCCAGATTTATTCTTTTAGCCTCATTGTCTTGAGCATTTCACTCCTAGTCTTACCCTGACACTTCATTTATACACTTCACTTCTTTTACACTGACACCTGTACATCCTTTTCCAGCTCTTTATACACAAATTGCACTGACACTACCCCTTTAAAACATAAATCTTTTAAGCGTGGATCCCGTCGAGTACGGCGGACAATATGGGTGCTAATACCTTCCCAGGTTGTAACCAACCCCCTTTCTCAGTCTCTCTGGTTCGCAACCGTCTTATCCATATCTTTCTAGGTCTATGCAGCATTACCTTTCCTTCGGGATAAAAATGCCTAGCTGGCGACTCTTTCTTCCCTTGAGTTCACTCCTGTGTGTTCTCATTTCTCCTTTCGCCGACCGTTCGCGTCTGTACCCCTCTTGACCTGTGGTGTCATTTGGTGGGAGCGACACTTATGTACATGTATCTTATCTTCTCGCTGTTTATTTCAGCAGCAATGGCTCTTGAGCAAACAGTCAAAGATCTCCAGGCACAGAATGCCCAGTTCCAAGAGCTGATCCTGAACTTGTTTAAGGGACAGGATGAATTAAAGACACTACTGGCCAAGAAGACTAAGAAGACTAGAAGGTCAGGAGGCCTTATCAATATGGGAAGAAGGTTCAAAGGTCCTGTCAAAACCAAGGAACAGGTTGAAGACTATGAGTCTGAAGAGTCTGAGAAAGAGGGAGGTAGTCTCCACAATACTATGGGGGACTCTGATTCTGAAGCAAATTACTATCATGATCCTAATGAAGATAAGTTCAAGATGCTGGTGGATAAAATGGATGCTATGGAATTGCAAAAATCTTTTGGGCTGGATTTTGAAGACCTGAGTTTGATATCTGGAGTGGTTATACCCATTGGTTTCAAGGTTCCTGCTTTTGTAGTATATGATGGTGTTTCGTGTCCCAAGCTGCATTTGAGGTCCTATGTCCGGAGGATCCAACCCCATACTGCTGATAAGAAGTTATGGATCCATTTCTTCCAAGAGAGTTTGTCTGGAGCTCAATTAGAATGGTACTATCAGTTGGAGAGTGTCAACATCCGTGATTGGAATGATCTTGTTGAGGCCTTCTATAGGCAATACCAATACAATGCTGATCTGGCACCTACTCACATGCAACTCCAAAGCATGTCTATGGGTGCTAAAGAGAATTTCAAGGAGTATGCTCAAAAGTGGAGAGACTTGGCTGGAAGAGTACAACCTCCTCTAACTGACAGAGAGTTAGTGGATATGTTCATGTGTACGTTGAATGGTCCTTTTTATAGTCATCTCATTGGAAGCTCATCATCTGGCTTCACTGAGCTAATAATGACTGGAGAGCGTGTAGAAAGTGGCATAAGAAGTGGCAAAATACAGGTGGGTGCTTCTTCACCAAGTACTGCAAAGAAGCCCCCTAGTGGGAAGAAGGAGTCAAATGCTGTTTATGGTCAACCTGGTCGTAATAGGAGTCACCAATCTGTGAGTGCAGTTCACATCTCCAATCCTACTCCTGCAGGACCAGAGTCACCACAAGGCAATCAGCAGAGGCCTAGAAGACAGTTCACCAAGATCAACATGTCACTGGCCCAAGCCTTGCAACACTTGTTGAAGGGTGAGCTCATTACTTTGAAGGACCCTCCTCAGAATCCTAATGTTACCTCTCCTAGGTAAAATCCTAATGCACGATGTGCATATCATTCTAATTGTCAAGGACATGATACCAATAATTGCTGGATATTGAAGAATAAGATTCAAGATATGATTGATGCTGGAGAGATTGAGTTTGACCCTCCTAGTACTCCAAATGTAATTACTGCTCCCATGCCAAATCATGAAAAGACTGTTAATGCCATTGATGAAGTTTCACATATTTCCTCAGTTGCAGATGTGACTACACCATTGTCTGTTATTAAGAAGAAGTTGGTACAAGCTGGGTTCTTTCCAGGTTGTAATGAAGATTGTTTCTATTGTGCTTATAAACCGGATAGTTGCTGGAAGTTGAAAGACGGTATTCAACGCCTCATGGAAAATTACACCATATTGTTTGAGAGAACACCTTCTGTAGAGAGCATGGTTGAACATATAACTCAAGGTGCGAAGGTTGAAGAGGTGGATATGGTTGATAAGGTGCCAGTAAGAATTACTTCCAAGGGTCCTGTCAAGATCACTCATAAGGGTCCAATTAAGATTACTGCTGAAGGCCCTGTGAAGATTATTGCTGAGGCTAGAGTGGCTCCTATGATTATTACCACTCCTGGTCCTATTCTATATACTTCTGATAAAGCTGTGCCTTGGCATTATGGCTCCGATGTTTATATTCATGGTATTAAGCAAGAACCCTTAGCTGATACACCTGTTGCTGATAAAAACCTTGATGTTGACAATATTGCTGGATCTAGTAAGATCACAAGAAGTGGAAGAATTTTCTCTCCTCCGGCTACCTCTAAGAATACAGTTACTCCAGTTACTACCTCCACTGCTGATGCTCGGGGCAAAGGTCCTGTTATTGAACCTGTGCAAGCTGATGCACCAACTACTGACGATCTTTCTAAGCAGATGGAAGAAGTACTAAAGATCATTCGCAAGAGTGATTATGATGTTATTGATCAATTGGGGCATACTCCCTCCAAGATTTCCATGTTGTCATTATTGTTGTATTCTGAGGCTCATGCTAAAGCCTTGATTAAATTTTTGAAGACTTCTCACGTGCCAAATGAGATTTCTGTAAATCAGTTTGAAAATTGTGTTGCACACTTGACCTATGATGATGGGTTAGGTTTCTCCGATGCTGATTTGACTCCTGCTAAGAGGGATCATAACAGGGCTTTACATATCTCTATTGAATGTAGGGGCACTACCCTGTCTCATGTGTTGATAGACAATGGTTCTTCACTGAATGTACTGCCCAAGGAGGTGTTGAACAAGCTTAGTCCTGAAGATGTTGTGTTGAGACCCAGTAATATAGTGGTGAAAGCTTTTGATGGTTCGAGGAGAGTGGTGCATGGGGAAATAGATCTCCCAATCAAAGTAGGTTCTCAGATCTTCAATTCAACCTTCTATGTAATGGATATTCGTCCTTCGTACTCTTGTTTGCTTGGGCGCCCCTGGATCCATGGGGCAGGTGCTGTAACCTCCACCTTACATCAGAAGCTGAGATATCCAGGATGGAAAGGTTGTTACTGTTTACGGAGAGGAAGAATATATAGTCAGTCATGTGAATACTTTCAAGTATCTGGAAGTAGAAGGTGAATATGTTGAAACTCCCTGTCAGAAGTTTGAAGTAGTTCCTTGGGTTATTCCTAATGTTGAAGCTCCTCCTATTGTCAAGAGAGATCCTGTGGTCACCAGAGTACCTCCTACAATGGCCTCCCTCAAGGATGCTAGAGCTGTGGTGGATGAAGGTGGTTGTACTATTTGGGGTCAGCTTCCTGACATTCCTTACAAGTCTGACAAGTTTGGTTTGGGTTTCACTGCAGAGTCCCAGAAGGCTGTTCGTCGTGCTCGTGCTATTCGTATCACCAATCAAGGGATTATGAAAGATCAGATCAATGATGTGGGTGACTATGATGAAGACTACAACTTGGATGCTTGGATTTTTCCTACTGTGGGTGATGGGCTCAATAACTGGAAGGCTGAAGATGTTATTCCTATCTCCTTTAGTCAGGAGTAAATACTATTACTGTGTTGTTATTTCTTAAGTTTGTAATTTTTGAACAATTGAACTCTTAAGCCTTGTGCCTTACCCGGGGCACAATGGTATGCTTGTTTCGGGATGTCATTTCATTTGCATACTTCATTCAATAAAAATCAGTGGACGTTTCGTTTTCGTAAATATTGTGTTCCCTGTCTTTCTTTTATTTTATTTTTTATCAGCTATGTGTTCTTACACACACCCACATCACTAAAATGCAGATCCTCATCCAGTCTGGATCCTGTTGATAACAATTCTACTATTGCCAATTATAATTTCGAGAATCTGATCTATCATGCTGAAGATGGAAAGGAGGACGATTGTGAAGTACCTGTAGAGCTTGCTAGGTTGTTACAACAAGAAGAGAAAGCTATACAACCACATGAAGAGCCAATCGAAGTTGTGCATTTGGGAACTGAAGAAAATAGGAAAGAAGTCAATATAGGAGCTGAATTAGAGGATGGTGTTAAGAGCATATTGATTCAGATGTTACATGATTATGTGGAGATATTTGCTTGGTCCTATGAAGATATGCCAGGGTTGGATACAGACATTGTGGTTCACCGTTTACCGGTAAAAGAAGATTGTCGTCCAAAGAAACAGAAGGTTCGTCGCATGCATCCTGAAATGTCAGAAAAGATTAAAGCAGAGGTAATGAAACAGTTTGATGCAGGGTTCTTAGCTGTGACTTCTTATCCGCAATAGGTTGCAAATGTGGTACCGGTACCTAAGAAATATGGTAAAGTACGTATGTGTGTAGACTACAGGGATTTGAACAAGGCAATCCCTAAAGATGACTTTCCACTTCCTCATATTGATGTTCTGGTAGACAACACTGCTCAGCATAAGGTATTCTCTTTCATGGATGGTTTCTCTGGTTAAAATCAAATCAAGATGGCACCTGAAGATATGGAGAAGACAACATTTGTTACACAGTGGGGCACCTTTTGCTATAAAGTGATGCCATTTGGTTTGAAGAATGCCGGGGCAACATATCAGCGTGCTATGGTGGCTTTGTTTCACGATATGATTCATCATGAGATAGAGGTATATGTGGATGATATGATAGCCAGGTCCCAGAATGAAGAGCAACATCTTGATCATCTGCATAAGTTGTTTGAGAGATTGAAGAAGTACAAGTTGAGATTGGACCCGAACAAGTGTACTTTTGGAGTTAGATCTGGTAAACTCCTGGGTTTCATTGTCAGTGGAAAAGGTATTGAAGTGGACCCTGCAAAAGTGAAAGATATACAAGAGATGCCAGCTCCCCGCACTGAGAAGGAAGTTAGAGGTTTCTTGGGACGATTTAATTACATTTCAAGATTTATTTCCCAATTAACTGCTACCTGTGAGCCAATCTTCAAGTTGTTGAAGAAAGATCAGGTAATGGAGTGGAATGATGAGTGCCAGACTGCCTTTGATGAAATCAAGAAATATCTTCTAGAACCTCCAATTTTGATGCCACCAGTTGATGGAAGACCCTTGATTATGTACTTAACAGTGTTAGACAACTCAATGGGGTGTGTGTTGGGGCAACATGACGAGTCTGGTCGAAAAGAGCAGGCAATATACTACCTTAGCAAAAAGTTTACCGACTGTGAAACAAGATACTCACTGCTCGAGAAAACTTGCTGCGCTTTGGCATGGGCTACTCGCCGACTAAGACAGTATATGTTGACGCATACTACCTTATTGATTTCGAAGATGGATCCGATCAAGTACATATTCGAGAAACCTGCTCTCTCCAGAAGAATAGCAAGATGGAAAATGATCTTAACAGAATATGATATACAATATACTACTCAGAAGGCCATTAAAGGAAGTGTAGTAGCTGATCATTTGGCTCATCAAGCAGTGGATGATTACCATTCAATGAGTTATGAGTTCCCTGATGAAGACATTATGATTATTACCAAAGAACCTGGACAATATGACGAACCTGAACAAGGATCCCGATGGACTATGGTTTTTGATGGAGCTTCTAATGCACTTGGTAATGGTGTTGGTGTTGTGATCAGTTCCCCTGAAGGTTGTCATACCCTGATTACTGCAAGACTTTGTTTCTATTGTACCAATAACATGGCTGAGTATGAGGCATGTATCCTGGGTATCAAAACTGCCATTGATATGAAGATTCAGTTCCTAGACGTGTATGGAGATTCAGCCTTGGTAGTAAGTCAGATTAAAGGAGATTGGGATACTAAGCATGATAATATCATTCCTTACAGAGAGCATGTGTTGTCTTTGATCCCACACTTTAAAGAGATTACCTTTGGACATATTCCACGAAGAGAAAATCAGTTGGCAGATGCATTAGCCACCAGGGCATTTATGTTTGAGATTAACTGGGATGATGAAGCTCCTAAGATCACTATTGATAGATTTGAGAAGCCTGCATACTGCAATAAGATTGACACTGAAGAAGCAGTGGAGAAGCCTTGGTTCTATGAAGTGAAAAGATATCTTGAAGCTCAGGAGCTCCCTGAAGGGGCATCTGTCAAAGGTAAGAAGTATCTGAGGAGGTTTTCTGCTAAGTTCTTTTTGAGTAATGGAATTTTGTACAAGCGCAATCATGATTCAACCTTGCTTCGTTGTGTGGATAAGAAGGAAGCAACGGAGATTATGGAAGACATGCATGATGGGATCTTTGGCACTCATTCTAGTGGTCATACCATGGCAAAGAAGATATTGAGAGCAGGTTACTATTGGTCTACCATGGAAGCTGACTGCTATCAACATTCCAGAACATGTCACAAGTGTCAAATCTATGCTGATAAAGTACATATACCTCCATCTCCATTGAATGTGTTGACTGCTCCTTGGCCTTTTTCCATGTGGGGCATTGATATGATTGGTGAGATCAAGCCTACTGCTTCTAATGGGCATCGTTTCATCCTGGTTGCTATTGATTACTTTACAAAGTGGGTGGAGGCAGCTTTATTTGCATCTGTTACTAAGAATGTGGTGGCTCGATTCATTAAGAATAATCTCATTTGTAAGTATGACATCCCTGAAAGGATTATTATTGACAATGACTCTAATCTGAACAACACTATGATTACTGATCTCGGCACGCAGTTCAAGATTAAGCATCACAACTCTTCTCCGTACCGTCCGAAGATGAATGGGGCAGTAGAAGCTGCTAACAAGAACATTAAGAAGATTCTACAGAAGATGACTGTTACTTATAAGGATTGGCATGAAATGTTACCATTTGCTCTCCATGGTTATCGTACTACAATACGTACTTCAACAGGGGCAACCCCATTCTCCTTAGTCTATGGTATGGAAGCAGTCCTACCCATTGAAGTTCAGATCCCCTCCTTAAGAATCATGAAGGATGCAGGTTTGAATGAAGATGAGTGGATTCAGACTCGACTTGACCAGATAAATTTGATTGATGAGAAAAGGTTGGCAGCTGTTTGTCATGGTCAGATGTACCAGAAACGGATGATCAAAGCTTTTAATAAGAAGGTTAAGCCAAAGGTATATCAGGCTGGTGACTTGGTAATCAAGCGTATCATATTACCACAGGGTGATCCTAGGGGCAAGTGGACTCCTACATATGAAGGACCATTTGTAGTCAAGACAGTATTCTCAGGAGGTGCCATGATACTTACTAATATGGATGGTGAAGACTTCCCACAGCCTGTAAACGCAGACATAGTTAAAAAATACTACGCATAAAAGGAGACCCACTAGGTTGACTGGCCTAGGCAAAAATAAGGGCATCCCGACGAACCAAAAGGGTTCGGGCAAAAATTAGGGATATATATAAAAAAATGTACACCCGACAAGTCGAAAACCTGAAAAGGCGGCTTGGGCAAAAAAGGGTATCCCGGTGGATTGAAAACCTGAAAAGGCAATCCAGGCAAAAGTTAGGGATTAAAGCGTATGACTATGTCTCATTTGGATCACTCATGTAAACTCCAACCAGTTGTGCTACTTAATTCAAGCTCGAACAGATAAAGCTCAATCCAATCATTTCTGTCTCAACAGTAGAAGATGAGATACTTGAAGATAATGGCAATAGTAGAATTGAAACTCAATAGGATTATTTCCCACATAGTTGATTTTCTTTGTTTTGTAAAAATTTATGACAATTCCTCTTACTAGGATTTCTGTCTCCTTGTACAAACTTGCTTTGTGATATAAATAAAATTCCACCTTTGAATCCAGATTTACTTTTACCCTATTTACATAAGCGAAACGTCCATTGGTTGTGTTTGAATGTATGTATGCTTTTGAATATGATTGATGTCTACCAGAAATGCATAAAATGCTTAATATGATTGATGTTTACCAGAAATGCATGAAAATGCAGTAATAGTATTTACTAAGGACGAACGAGGGAAGGAATGCAATGAAGCTTCACCGGTTCATCCACACAAGATAGCTATAAATCCCCAGTAGGGCAAATCTATCATCATAGATACTTCAAGATACATATCCCCTTGGATTTATGTCCATCTCTTTTATCCTCAGTCAGGATACTCAGGATCTTATTCCTCCAATAGAAGTACGACGAACAAGGACGGGAGGTTATGAATACTATACTATCAAACGAGACGGGAACGAGTTCCTCATATTCTTCAGCAACGAATCGGGATTTATTTTCCCTAGCCAGCAGTTGTTATACGAAGATATCCAGACGCTTCATATTGCATGATTCATACATACATTATTTACATCATACCATAACATACATATCCATAAATGCATAATACATTTACTTAGGTGCGTCATACTATGCATGCATACATATTGCATAAACTAACATTCTCCTTACAGGAAAGTTATATGCAGATAAAACAATATCAACAATTTACAACAGGTCAGAAATGATCCATACAGTACTCAAGATGTCCTCGGAGAGTAGGCAAACGGTCTGTAAGAAGATCCATTCCCTAATCCAGGATACTTCCAGAAGATTTCATCTATCTGGCCTTGAATAGCAGGCAAACGGTCTGTAAAAAGATCCATTCCCTGGTTCAAGATATTTTTCAGAAGAACAAATCCTGACGTTCTTTTGGCCCTTGAATAGCAGGCAAACGGTCTGTAAAAAGATCCATTCCCTGGTTCAAGATATCTTTTCAGAAGAACAAATCCTGACGTTCTTTTGGCCCTTGAATAACAGGCAAACGGTCTGTAAAAAGATCCATTCCCTAGTTCAAGATATTTTTCAGAAGAACAAATCATGACGTTCTTTTGGCCCTTGAATAGCAGGCAAACGGTCTGTAAAAAGATCCATTCCCTGGTTCAAGATATCTTTTCAGAAGAACAAATCTTGACGTTCTTTTGGCCCTTGAATAGCAGGCAAACGGTCTATAAAAAGATCCATTCCCTGGTTCAAGATATTTTTCAGAAGAATTAATCCTGACGTTCTTTTGGCCCTTGAATAACAGTCAAACGGTCTGTACAAAGATCCATTCCCTGGTTCAAGATATTTTTTCCAGAAGAATTAATCCTGACGTTCTTCTGACCTTGGAGAGTAGGCAAACGGTCTGTACAAAGATACATTCCATAATCCAAGATACTTCCAGAAGAGATAATCGCCACGAAGATTTATTTCTATTGGTCCATTCAACAATTCAAAACATGTTGCATAAATGATTCAGAGACGGCCTATACGAAGACCTAGTACTGATATCCAGTATCAACATAAAGCTATCATCACATCCTGATACTTTAGATGGCATCTCTAAGCCCATCTCCAGTTCTTCCAAGTGGCATCTTTAAGCCCACTCAAGCATATATAACTCATCATCAGTGTTACTTTACGCACCGGTGAGTGCAAATTTTTGGACATTTGTGTTCAATCCCCTTCAACCTTCCAGGTCACGACTGGCACATATACCAATCTAACCCCTCAGGTTTCAGAAAATTGAACAGGGGCAGCTGTTGCACCCCAAAATTTTCCCTCCATAAGACAAGATATTGTGTACTAAGAGGCTCACAAGGTTCACAAGACATCTCATGAGGTTCACAAGGTTCACAATCAGTCAGAAAGTTTGACAATTCCCTCAGACAATGCATCCTCCTAAGCAATGCATCATAAACTAGGGTTTTGACTTTTATCAGGCTAAATGGACTTCCAAGACTTCAAGTGAGCTTCATAGCATCCTATATGTGTTCAAGAATCCCCATGTCAAGTTTCAAGACTTTTCCAAAAGATTTTCTCAGGCAGATGATCAAATAGGTTAAAATCAGTCAAAGCAGTTAAAAAGTCAAACTGAGGTCAACTGTGGTCAAACCAAAGTCAAACTTCATGATTTTTTGCCAACATCAAGTATATGAAGTAAAATTCATCATTTTATCAAGGGTTTATCATGATTCATCAAGGAGATTTCAGATCATCAAGAATCAGGAGTTTCTAAATTAGGGTTTTCACAGGAAAAGTCAACTGAACTTTGACCAGCCATAACTTTCACATGCTTCATCAAATTTTTTCCATCCAAAGCTCATTTTTAAGGAAATAGAATTCTCTACAACTTTGTGTCTCACAAGCCAAGCCCAAAAATTCTTCATTTGGAAGGTATGAGCTAAGACATTATAGGTCCTTTTAAAAGTCAACAAAAAGTCAACAACTTCCAAAGAGCATAACTTGAGAATGGTAAAAGATATGGACATGAGACCAAAGAGGTTGGTTAGAGTACTCTTTAAGCTTTCCAAAATGTCCAAGAACACCTTCATAGCATTAAAATTGAAGGATTTGTGCCCTTGCAAAGTTGGGAACTTTTTTAGAGGTTTATGAAGTAAATGGGGTCTTAAAACCATAATTCTTCAAATGGGCTGACTTTTTTGTGATCCAATTGATTCCATGACATCATGCACGAAATTAACTTAATATTTTCATAAATTTATTCATTTTATTTTTATTTATTATGATTTTTTATATTAAAAATCATTTTAAATTCAAATAAAATATAAAATGGTGAAGATTTAAAATGATTTGTCTTCTAGAATGTCATAAAGTTTATTTGGATCTGATTGATACAAAAATTATGAGGATTATCTTAAAATAGCAAGTTCATATCAAGAATATTCAAAATTTAAAGGTTAATCTTTTCCAATCTTCAACTATCCAAATATCCATCAAATTGTTAAAGTCTTTGACCTAATTCATTGTACCATATATAAACAACACAAAGACAAGCATTAAGGACGATTTCACTGCCTCTCACATTAGTTTCAAACTTCACAAATTTCATCCAAATTCAATTTTCGGTTTCTTCATTACAAAGAGTTTTAAGGTATTTTAAACACACAAGAAGGATCCTTGGACTTCAATGAGTCGAAACCAACCCTCAAACACATTCAATTCATGCTCATATGATCAACCCGAAAGCATATAGTTCATGTTTTAATTTTTTCCGATTTGAATGATTTATGCATTGATAATGAAAACTAACTATGGATTTGTGTTTGTTATGATGTTTAAAAGCTTTCTGGATGGTTTAATTTGACTCTTATGGACTGTATCAAAATCCACCATTATTAGGGTTTGAAGTTCAAATTCGGGAACTTAGCATTTAGGGCATCTAAATAAATTCTAAGAACATGGTTGTGACCTATAAGCTTCATATAATTGATATGGGCTTCGATTTTGTATTAATATTATGATTTGCTTGATGATTGAAAAACGTAGGTTTCTGGTTTAAGAACTTGCAGGAAAATTCGCAGGAATATTCGAAGAAGAATTCGCAGGAAATTTGAATGAGGAAGACGAAGCTGCGCGCCAAATCCAGTTTCAAATTCTAACATATATTTTATTTCATTGATGTTGTATATATTTCAGATAAGTAAGCTGGCTCAGTTGGCAAGGACGCGTGCATGTGAGGATCAGGGCAGGGGTTCGAAACCAGCCTCAGTGCATTTTTTTTGTTTAATTTGTCTTATTTTTCCAGGATAAGAACAAAACCCAATGAAGGCAATAAGCTATCAGCCAGCGCGTGCTAGCCCAGTGGTCTTGCCCTTTGTTATCCAGGTAAAGGACCTGGGTTCAAATCCCAGGTCCTGTTTTTTGGTTCTTTGTTATTTTCTTGTTTATTTTTATTAAATCTTTATTATTTAAAAATTAAAATAAATTCTATAAAAAATATCCAAATAACTTTCTAATTTAATTTCATTCTCTTTTAAAAATTTATATTATTTTCTCAAATCAATTCCATTAATATATTTTTTTATATGTTTTTAGCAATATTTATGTATATATTTATTTAATAATTAAATTAATATTGTATGTTAAATTAAAAACCCTAATATTTTTATATCTAAAACCCTAATTATTTTTAAACCCTAATTTCTTTTCTAATAATTCAAAACCCTAATTTTCTTTTACAATTTTAATTTCTTATTTTTATTATTTTTGTTTAATTATACTTAATAAATATTTCTAAATCATGTTTATTTTTGTAAATAAATTAGTGTATAATAATCATTATTACTTTATTCTCATCTTAAAAATTATTTAAAAATTGTTTATCTAAAAAATCTAAAAAAAATTATAAGTGATTTCTATATTGTATATTATTGTGCTAACCTCTTTTTCTTTTATATTTATTTTTATTGTTAATCTTTTATTTATTTATTTATATGCTTATTATTTAAATTATTTATCTTTATAATGTAACTGTACAAGCCATGTAATAGTTGTAGTAATTTTTATTGTTTATTTATTTAAATTGCCATGGTTAGTAAATTAGGGAGTGAAAACATGTTTGTATCCTAAAATTAAATTTAGATCACTAATTATAAGATAAATATTTGAACTTGTACACTCACACACGTAAGTCGATCTTTGATCGCCATCTCACTTCCTAAGGTTATCCCTCATGTTGCCTAAATCAAAAAGTCAAGTAAGGTGTCTAAAAAGCAAAGTCCCTTCTCATGAAATATCATCAAGTCCCTTTAAGATTATAAGATCAAGTCCCTTCGATGTTGACTACGTAAATGATCTTGCCCCTTTCGAATAAAAGATGATAAGTCCCTTCGTATTGCTAAGACACCTTACAGTTTCCTAAACACAGATGACCCTTCACATGTCCCTTATAACATCCAAGGTAATGACTACCTATTCCTTAATAATAGGGATAGTCTTACCATTGAAAGAACATTTAAGAACATAAAAGATTCAAATTAGGGTAGGTTCCTCTTAAGTACTTGCTCACTTTACATCAAACATTTCATAACACTTCACATTTTCAAACAAATTTTCAAAACAAAGTCTTTATATATATCCATACAAGGATCATTATAAAGTACTTAAGAAAATTTTTAATCACACATTGCACTTCTCAAAACATTTTAAAGTGAGCTAAGTAACTAAGAGCCCATGGATAACCATGGATTTATAGGGTGTTAACACCTTCCCTTTACATAACCTACCCCCCGAACCCAAAAAATCTTTTAAGGTCTTTCCTGTTCTTTTATGCCCTTTCCTTTGGATAAAATAAAAGTCGGTGGCGACTCTTGCTATCCGCAACATTTAACTAAAGTCAGTTCTCCCACCGTGTTACATCGTCCAACCATCGCTTAAGACCTCTTAAGATTACCCTGTTAGCAGCTTCCGCTTGCCCGTTAGTCTGGGGGTGCTCGACCGAAGCGAAGTGTTGTTTGGTTCCAACCGAGGTTACGAATTCTTGGAAATGTTTGTCGGTGAACTGGGTTCCAATGTTTGTCACGATGGCGAGCGGTACCCCGAATCGGGCGAGGATGTTCCGCTTGAAGAAGCGTAAGATGTTTAGTGTAGTGATTTTGGCCAAGGCCTCTACTTCGATCCATTTAGTGAAATAATCAACGCCCACGATGAGGTACTTGTTTTGGCCGGTGCTGATGACGAAGGGTCCCAATATGTCTAGTCCCCACCAGGCAAACAACCATGGGGAAGATAGTGATTTCTACTCGGTAAGAGGTGCCACGTGTATGTCACCATTCCGTTGGCATTTGTCACATTTTTTAACGTGCTCCTTCGCATCGCTCTACATCGTTGGCCAGTAATATCCTGCTCGTAGGATTTTGCGAGCGAGCTCCACCTGGATGTTGTGCGTTGATTCCTTTGTGGACTTCCCTCAACACGTGTGGAATGTTTTCTTCCTCGACGCATCTAAGGAGTGGCGTGGAGAAACCCCGATGATACATCTTTCCCCCGACCATCGTATATGAGCATGACCTACGTCGCACGGTGCTGGCCGTTTTTGGGTCTGTTGGTAATTCGTCCTTGGTCAAATAGTTGAATACTGGGGTCATCCAACATTTAGCGTCGCCCACGACGTTGATGTCTACTGGGGATGACGATTGCCCAATGTTGGGTCAAGGGAGTATCTCCTGTATGACGGATTTGTTGCCCCCCTTCTTCTTGGTACTTGCTAGTTTGGACAATATATCCGCTCGGGTGTTCTTTTCGCGTGGGACGTGCCTGACTTCTACGGATGTGAATAGTTTTAGCTTCTCTTTGACAAAGGCTAAGTATTCAGCCATGTTGCCGTTCTTGGCTTGAAAATCACCTCGCACCTGGTTTGCGACCAATTAAGAGTCTGTGCATATTACAATTTCCTCTGCTCTTAGGTCGTCTGCAAGGCGTAAACCGGCCAGGAAGGCCTCGTATTCTGCTTGATTATTGGATGTGGGGAAATACAAGGCTAAAGATACTTCGATGAGGGTTCCTTCCTCGTTCTCCAATATCACCCCGGCCCCGCTGTCTGCCGAGCTAGATGCTCCGTCTATGAAGATGGTCCACCTAGATGGGGATGTTGAAGTTTGCTCGGTGAAGGTAAGTTCAGCTACGAAGTCGGCCAAGGCTTGAGCTTTGAGGGTCTGTCATCCTTCGAATTTGATGTCGAACTCGGATAATTCCAATGACCATTTCAGCATTCGTCCGACCATATTTGGCCTTCCGAGCATCTGCATGATGGGTTGGTATGTCCTGACGACAATAGTATGGGCCAAGAAGTAGTGTCGTAACCTTCTTGCTGCGAAGAGGAGGGCCAACGCTACCTTTTCTATTTGCAGGTACTTGAGCTCAGGGACATTCAATGTTTTGCTCGTAAAGTAAATGGGGTTTTACCCCTCGGGCAGCTCACGAATAAGGGATGCGCTCACCGCCTCATTTTCCACAGCGAGGTAGAGGTATAGAGTTTCGCATTTGTTAGGCCTGGAGAGTAACGGGGGCTTGGACAGTGCTTTTTTCAGGTGGGTCAAGGCTTTCTCGCATTCGTCAGTCCATTCAAAAGTTGATTCTTTGCGAAGGAGTTTGTAGAATGGGAGCACGTGTTGGACAGACTTAGCCACAAATCGGGCGAGGGAAGCGACACTCCATTTAACGATTGTATGGATTTCTTAGAGTTTGGGGTAGGTATCTCCACGAACACTCGACATTTGTCTGGGTTGGCATCGATTCCTCGCTCGAACTCCGAATGTACATTTTTCAGGGTTGAAGCGTATCTTGCATTTTCGAGCTTGGTCGAACACCTTTCGTAGGTGGGAAGCGTGATCCGTCTCTTGCTGAGATTTGACGATCATATCATCCATATATATTTCGAGCATGTCTCCAATTTCGGCTCGGAAAATCTTGTTCATCATGCGCTGATAAGTGGCGCCCGCGTTTTTCAGGCCGAAGGGCATGACGTTATAGTGGTAATTGACCGATTCGATCATGAAGGCCATGTGCTTTTTGTCGACCACGGCCATGGGAATTTGATTATATCCCGAATAGGCGTCCATAAATGATAGTAGTTTGAAATCGTCCGAGTTGTCGACCAGTTTATCAATATTTGGCAATGGGTAAGCATCTTTCGAGCAAGCCCGGTTAAGATCAGTATAATCAACGCACATTCTCCACTTTCCATTATATTTTTTCACAAGTACAACATTGGAGAGCCAGGTAGTGTACCTGGCATCCGTTACAAAGTTTTCCTCTAGGAGGTCTTCAACAGTTTTTTCGGCCGCTTTAGTTTTTTCGGTCAACTGTTTCCTCCTCCGTTGGGCGACGGCCTTGTGATTAGGATCAATGGAGAGATGGTGGCAGGCCACGTCTAGGTCGAGTCCGGGCATCTCTGCTGCACTCCACGCGAATAGGTCGGCGTTTCCTTTTAGGCATGTCTCCAGCTGTTCCTTTGCCAGGTCTTGGAGACGGGCCCCAATCTTTACACATCTGCTCGGATCTTCCCCTAGTGGGATTAGCTCGAACTCGCCGTCGGAGATTGGCCGGGCTAACGAAGTAGAAGGCTGTTGGGAGCTTTCGGCTTTGTCTGGAAACCTGCAATCTAGGTCGATGGAATCGACCCGAGGGAGAGGTGCAGACACTTCTGTGTTTAAGGAGGATGCTGAGGTGGAAGCTTTGTGCTGGTATGATATCGAGCTAAGGCCTTTAGAGGCTGCTTCGAAACAGCGACGAGAAGCTTCGACATCACCGTGCAGGGTGGCCACCCTCCCCGACATCGTGTAGTACTTCATCTTCAGATGGACAATTGATGGAACATCCAGGAGATCGGCCAACGTTGGTCGACCAAGAATGCATTGATATAGAGAAGGACAATCGACGACCAGAAATTGGACGCGGACTGACCAGGCGGTTTCTGCGGCTCCAAAAGTGAATATAAGGTCGACATAACCCCATGGTCATGACACCGCCAGATTGAAACCTTGGAGATCAGATCCCAAGTATGGCGTTAGATGAGTCTCGTTCAGCTGGAGTGTCACGAACAGCTGCGAATACATGATATCGCATGAACTGCCCTGGTCGACATGTATTCTGTGGACGTCGAAGTTGGCCATCTGGGCTCGAATGAGAAATGGAATGTTGGCGTTAGGCGCTCCCCCTAGTAGTTCCTCTTTGTAAAATGAGATGGGCACCGAGTTGTCTCTGGGTGGGTCTAACGTAGCGTTCAGGGTCGGTCCTTTTGCGATAAGTTGGTCGAACTTTCTCTTCACGAAACCGACCGTGATCTTGTTGAATCTTCCACCTGAGATCACCATAGCGGAGGGGAATGCTTCCCAGGGGCTATGAGAAGACAAGTAACTAGGATTATTTTGATGATCGGGCAGAAAGAAATCTTCAGGGCGATAGATGCTGAGAGCAACCTGCATATTGGTGTCTGCGGGCACCGCTACCGCTTCCTCGACTTTTATGGTCTCCTGTGCTTCCGCTCTGGAGATTTCTTTGGATTTCGTGAATTGTTTGAGGTGGCATCCTTTGATAAGTATCTCTATTGCGTCCTTCAGGTGGATGCAATCCTCGGTATTGTGTCTGTGGCGTTTATGGAACCTGCAGTACTTGGTTTTGTCGGTGTCCGATTTGGCGGTCAGCTGCTTGGGAAAGCGAACCCCCGCTTGACGGAACTCTGAATTAGCACATTCGGACATTATTTTCTCCCTTGGCACCAACAGAGGAGTATACTCACGAAATAGGCCCATTGGTCCTCTTTGCTCCCGCGGTTCACGGGGGCGATCTTCCTTTCTTTTGTCACCTCCCCGACGAGATGTCGAGGGTTCGTCGGATTTGGAAAGATTGGCATTTTCTCGACATCGGGCATTGAGAACAGAGCTGGACGCTTGCTTCTCTTCATATTGGATGTACGTTTGAGCTTTCAAGAGGAAGGCGTCCAGAGTGGCAGGCGTCTCAATGCCCACTACTCGGTGGAAGTCGGTAGACGGGCGTAACCCGCGCTCCAGCAAATACTTTTTCATGTTGTCCTTGGTCGAGACCTGGACAACTTCTTTATTGAACCTTTCGATATAGGTTCTGAGGGGCTCATCTTTGCCCTGAATAATGGCTTCAAGTGATGCCTCCGTCTTTGAATGGCGTCCTGAAGCGGTGAAATGTCTGGAGAAAGTCCGACTGAGCTGCCTCCAGGAAGTGATGGATTCGGGCTCAAGACTTTTGTACCAAGTCATCGCTCATTTCCTTAAGGTGGTTAGAAAGAGACGACATTTGATTGCTCCTCGGACGCCCCTATAATCGAGTAGGGCGTCGATGTTCTCAATATGTTCGTCGGGATCAGCTATTCCATCATATGAACCTAGGGTGGGGTTTCTCGAGCCCTCTTGGTAATTTGGTAGCCATAATCTCAAATTAGAGGGGTCCTCTGATATCGTTGTCGTCACTGGAGGTTAGCGAAGGGGATCTTGAACGGCGTTTTTTGTTTCGTCGCGAGGACGGAGAGTTCGACCTGTTCTTTCTTGATCATTTTGGAGATGGTGACCGGGATCGTCGCCTTTTCTGAGGAGGGGAACACCGATCATCGTCCTGCAAACCTTGATGAGTCTTGGTTAGTACAGGCGAGCGACTTCTTCGAGGAGGCGAACGACCTCGATTCCAGATAGAAGATTCGTCATGGTGACCTTTATCCTTCTTTCTTCGGGGGATGGGTCGCGTTGTCCCCGGTGCCTTTTAGGAGATTGAGATGATCGGCGACCGGTTTCTTCGAGACGGGCTATCTTCGCACTGTGTGCCAGGAGCAGGAGGTGGGTTTGGTGGAGCGTTTCAACCAGCGCGGCGAAGTCTGATCCGACGGGCGCGACCATGGAAGGTATGGCCTCCGGTTGGCTCTTGAGCGGTTGGTCGCGCTTTGGAGAGGGTGAAGTTGTCTTTGCGTCCTGGTGATCTTGGAAGATTTCTTCGTGTGAGGGGGTGAAAAGGTTGCTCCCCCGTTGGGTAATGAGGATACCATCAGCAGTACGGGCTTCGCACGGAACGTCGTTAGCGGCCATGGATCTTTTTGGATAGTAAACTTTAGTTCTTGAGATTCTTTGATGAAGAAGAACGGGGAAGTTGGTTTCCCACAGACGGCGCCACCTGATCGTACCTGGAGATCAGGATCCGATGTGGCCGTGTCGAACGTGGATGAGCACGGTTGATGATGGAGAAAATGGGGTGTACTTGCAAAGGCACTCCGATGCTAAAGTCAGAAAGTGAGCAACGAGTGAGCAAGTACGAGATTTAGGGTCAAGATTTGAATACCTTACCCTCTCAAATGAGAGGGTTTTTATACTGGTCCAAGTGGATGGCCATTGGCCCGAATTGTTGGGCACGGATCGCGGATTCCGCAATAACCGCTAACGATTAGGAACTAGCCGTTGGGGCAAGATTAGATCTGCTCGACTTGGTCCCTGGTCGGATGGTCTTTATCGAGCAGATGGTTCTTAGGGCTCCGAACGTCGAAGAGTCATTGGACCGTTGGACCGCGAGATAGATAGAGTCCAATTCTGGTAATTGGATCGGTCCGTAACACCTTTTAAGAGCGTTTTTTTAGTATATCTTTTTGAAAATTTATAAGAGCATTTTTGCATAAAAACACTGTCTATGTTGCGCCGTCAAAACTCATTTTTAGTGTACTATATATATATATATATATATATATATATATATATATATATATATATATATATATATATATATATATATATATATATATATATATATATATATATATATATATAAACAATAGCATATATTTTAGTAACTAAATTTAATATATATTATATTGTAGCATATTTAAATTGTTGCATAATTATTATCATATATACTAAACTAATGTATTAATATATTGTTTTTAATAAATATCGTTATATATAGTGTAGTATAATTAAATTAAACTAAACTATTAATTTATCAAAGTAGATTTTAACATTAATTTATTAATTTTGTAGCATTATTAATGAACTACAATATATATAACAAGATTTATTAGAAAACGAAAAATATAATGCTACAATATTAATAATTTAGTTTATTATCTTATTAATAATGCTACAATATTAATAATTTAGTTTGTTATCTTATTAATAATGCTACAATATTTAGTTTAGTCTAATAAATTTAATTTAACTATTTTTTATTAATAGACTACAATATTAATAGTTTAGTTTGCTACCCTATTAATAAGGTTATAGTATTAATTTAGTTTGCTACCCTATTAATAGTGCTACAATATTAATTTAGTTTAACTAATTTTTATTAATAGACTACAATATTAATAATTTAGTTTGCTACCCTATTAATAATGTTAGAATATTAATTTAGTTTAGTCTATTAATTTAGGGTCTGTATGTTTTAACTTTAAAAAAATAGATTTTTTTCTTTGTATTTTTAAAATGGATTTTGTAAAATTGTTTTTTAAAATATTACAAATTTTTTTTTTATATTCAATTTTTCTAAATAGCAAGACTAATTTTGACATTGTACAACATAAATATACATTATTGATGACCAAAAAGTAATGAGAATCGTAATTTTTGAAAAAAATTGTATCTCAAAAATGATTTTTATGAAAATCTTTTTGGAATAGCTTCAAAATTAAGTGGTTTTTTGAAATTTTGATATCCAAATTTTTTTTCGATAAAATGATGAAATATCTAAAATAACATTTATAAAAGAATTATTCAAAATAGGTATTAAAAATAGGCATATATGTGTATTAAAAATAGGCATATTGTATACACGATTAAATTTTCATGTGTTCATTTTTTTTAAGATTGGGGAGATGGAGGGTTTAGACATATTCTACAATAATCACATATGAGAAATCAAAGTGTAAGAAGCGAAAGAAAATTGCACATGGACTTTTTTATTTATACCGATAAACTATTGAGAGATTTGGAGAATTTATATGATTTTCTATGAGTTATTGAAATGAATGGATTTTTCAGGTATAGTCGATCTACTAAAGAGACATCAATAAATTAATAATGCATCTAATATAAATGGTAGAATGAAAACACAATAGAATATATTTATAACTGAAAGATAGCATTGATATAAATTTATTGTTTGAAATTAGTCGATAAATATTATAGTTAAATTTTATAATTATAATGTAACATGTAACCAATTTTTGAATTGTGGATGTGTCGCTACAACATTCGACGCATTTGTTTACTATCATCCTGTTTAAGTTGATGGAAACTACATACCTTTCCTCACTAGTTCCTACCTTGTGTAATTGGAACCCGTGCAATAATATCTTTAATGCTACTTTTATTTTGTTTTGTTACAATTGTATTTCTAGAGCTTTATTTCGCGCGATGTGCGAGATTGAAATGAATTATTTATATTATTTATATTTTATTAATATATTGTAGGACATTTATATCTAAATGGTTAAAAATCAATTGTTTAATTTTATATTCAAAGTTTAATTTTATAGTATGTAACTACAATTATGACTAAGAATTATATTTCTTTCATCTTTCTATTTGAAAGTTATAAGTTTAATTTAAAAAGATTATTTGAATATTTTGCTTAAGTAATTAAATACTATATTATAATATATTAATTCTGAGATACACAACATTTAATTTACAACTCATCATCTTTTATATCACATCAATTTAAATGTGACGTGACACTCTTTAAAACTTATCGATGCAAAACTATTAATATTCATTTTAGCATAAGTTGAAACTTTACCCTCATAATTATTTAAAAAAATAATCATTTTATTAGGGTTTTAAAACTAATAAACTTGAATGATTTTTTTTCAATAAAAACATCCGATTTATAATTTTCATAATTTTTTTTATGGAGATAGTAAGATAAGACATCAAAATTTAAAATGAAAAATTTAAAATAAGTGTACAAAATGTACGTAGTTTTTTATTCATATTTTTCATTTCTCTAACCTCTCAGAGAATAATTTTCTATCATTTGGTGTATTAAATATCTTACAAATTTGAATGTAAGGAATTTCTAGTCTCTTTTATCTATTTATAATTTTTTTTCATCATTTTTCTCCAATTTGTGATATATCAGTAGTTAGAGAATGAAATGAGCATGATAATTGAATATGTGTCAGAGTTCTCCATTTTATGTATTACATATGTTGGACATTCAAATTCGAATGCAGGGCATTTTAATTCATTCACTTTTTTTTTCTCAACAACTTCAAGAATTATTTTTTATTATTTTTATCCAATTTGTAATATCTCGGTAGTTTGAGAATGAAATTAGTATATTATTTTTCTCCAATTTGTAATGTCTTGATAGTTTGAGATGAAATACGTATCATAGTTAAATACATTTGTGAGTTTGATGTTGAACCGTATATTAAAATAAATATAAAAATATTGTTTTAGTATAATTGTCTCTCATTATACCAATAATTTTAATATATAAAATTGATTTAAATCAATTTAATTTTATTTTTATATTAGTTATTTATAAATGATTAATATATTATAGGACACTTATATGTAATTTTTTTTATGTTAATTATTTATAATTTTACTAGTATATTATAGTATATATTTATATAATAGGCTAAAAAATGATTGTTTAATTTTAATACGTGATGCTTAATTTTTTATCATATAATTAAAATAATAATTAAGAATTATATTTTATAAAAAATGTGAGGCATTTGTTTTCCAATTTGAAAGTTATAAGTTACATTTGAAAGTGTTATTTAATCATTTTATTTTAAGCTAGTCTTTTTACTTTTATTTATATTTTTTGGGAAGTAAAATACTAATATTATGTATTTTAGTTCGGAAAAATAGTTGATAGACATTCAAAATAAAATAAAAGTAAAATAGAGAAACGACTTGTGAAATCTATAAATAATTATTTTTTTAAATTTTTTTTTTTGGAATAATAATAATCTTTATTGCCAAAAAACAAAGAATTACACGCCGATCCACAGATCCAGGCCTCAACCGACAAGGATACAAACAACGACCACTAAAGACTATTACAATACGCTGTCAATTTTCTATTCATTCTAAATCTATCCATTAGTATGTCTTGAATATGTTGGCTTTGAAGCTCTTCCTTTCTCACCTGTTGAAAACAAATCTTGTTTCTCACCCACCAAATGTGGTATACCGTTTCAGCCAGCGCAGCTTTGAAAATACGCATTTTGTTGCCCTTCCCTTTGGCTTGTTGCCAAACAGTATGCTCATTCCAATCAATATGGATATATCCAAGGCCAAGACTATTAAGAACCTCCTTCCAAATATTCTTTATGATTGCACACTCAAAGAATAAATGGCCTCTATTTTCCTGCAAATCACAAAACAGACAATTCCCATCAGTATAAGTCCCGTGTTTCATCAATTTGTCTTTGGTTTGCAACCTGTCCTGACAGACCAGCCAAAGAGTAAAAACAGCCCTTGGTCTAGCCATGTTCATGTACATTAACCTCCTCCAATCAACTCTTGGTTTGTCCCCACGCAGATGCCGATACATTCTTCGAGTGCTATTCATATTGTTAACCTGGAATTCAACCCAAATATCATTAGACATCAATTCAGCTTTATGTTTACACATGGACTTCATCAACCATGAACTGTTGTTGTTGGGCTGGTATTCCCCAATCACTTCATTCTTCAAGTAGTAAATATGCATCCATTTAACCCACATTTTATCCTTCTTCTCGCTCATATTCCAGAGTAGTTTGCCAATGGTGGCTTTATTCCACTCCCCTAAGGCTGTGATGTTCCTTCCACCATTTGCAATCGGATCACACACATGGTCCCAGGCCACTGACGCTCTTTTACTCTTCTCGTCATTTCCAGCCCATATGAATCTTTTACACATGTTTTCAATGAGCCTAATGATCTTTTTGGGTAGAAGAAATATTTGCATCCAATAATTGGTTATAGCAAACATCACACTTCTCACCAACTGTAATTTTCCTGCATAAGACAAAAGACGGCTACACCAATGGTTAATTCTAACAGTCATCCTATCTAGCAGCCCTTGACAATTGTTGATGGTGAGCTTTCTACTATTCAGAGGCACTCCAAGATACTTGACTGGAAGCTGCCCCAATGAAAAGCCAGTTGCTTGCTGCAAGGTTCCTTTGGTTATGTCATCTACCCCTCCCACAAATAGCTTGCTTTTAGGAATGCTCATTTGCAAGCCAGTTGAGTTAGTGAATTTTTCCACCACCCGTATAATGAGTTGAAGAGAACCAACATCCCCTCTCACAAAATTCACAATATCATCAGCAAAACACATGTCGATAAGCTTCAGTTTTTCACATTTGGGGTGAAAATTGAAGTTTGGATTATTATTCAAATTTTGGAACATCCTATGAAGGTACTCCATCACCAGCACAAATAAGAGGGGGGAGATGGGATATCCCTATCTCAATCCCCTTTTTGCTTCCAGAATTTTTGAGGGACTCCCATTGATATTGAACCGATAAGAAGTAGTGGTTACACATTCCATTACCCAATTTCTGAACAACTGAGGTATTCCCATCTCTTGCATAATCTGAGCTAAAGCATTCCAGTCAATCGTATCATACGCCTTTTGGATGTCCATCTGAACCATGCACCTCGGAGAAATATTCTTCCTGTTATACCCTTTGATCAGTTCTTGAGCCAAGATGATGTTGTCCTGTATGTGTCTGCCTGGAACAAAAGCAGATTGAGATTCATCTACCAGCTTACTGATCACCTTACCCAGTCTAGTTTTTAGGATTTTTGATATAATCTTGTAAATTGTACTACAACAAGCTATATGCCTCATATCCTTAACAGTTTTAGCATCAGGATTTTTGGGGATAAGATTCACCAAGGAGCAGTTAAAAACCTTCAGCATCTTTCCATTCTGAAAAAATTCCTTAACTGCAGCTGTCACATCACTTTTCACAATTTGCCACGTAGCTGTGAAGAAGTAAGCGTTGAATCCATCCACCCCCGGTGCCTTGTTCTGACCTATGCTTTTCAGAGCACTCCACACTTCCCCTTCCTCAACGGGTCTTATAAGCTGACAAGCACTCTCTCTATCAAGAGTTTTACCATTCCTTACAGTGGTAATATCAATACATCTCAGGTTCAGGGATTTAGTACCTACCAGTTTGTCATAGAATTGTAAAACTTCTTCTTCTATATCTTATGGTTTGGTTAGGCTTTCTCCATTTACAGACTCCATAGAATACATCCCCTTTTGCTTGTTTCTGTCCCTCACATAGGCATGATAAAAAGCATTATTACCATCTCCTAGTTGTAACCAATTCACCTTGGCTTTCTGCTTCAATATATTTTCCTCTGTTTGGTTCAAATGGATGAGATTCTCAGTACACTGCTTCACTCTCTCAATACTCTGCACATCAAACAAATTATTTTGGAGTAACTTTTGTTCGTCTAGAAGCAGTTGTCTGGCTTTCTGGATTTGATCCTGAATGTCTGAGAATTGGGAATTCAGCTTCTTCAGGATCGGTTGCAGTCTCAATAATTTCCTCCATAATTTGTACATGTTATTACCTATCACCTCTCCTTGCCAACTGTTCTTCACAATCTGCATATAGGTAGGATCTTTAACACTACAATTCAGGAATTTAAACATCGATCTCTTCCTTACCTGCTGTTGACTAATACTAACTTTGACAGGGGTATGATCAGAAATATTAGGTGCCAAGTTTTCCACTACAGCATCAGGATACTTCTGCAACCACTGAATGTTAGGCACCATTCTATGAATTCTTGAGTGGATGATTCCTTGGGTGTGTTTGTTGGACCAGGTAAAGTAGCTTCCTTTGAATACATTTTCAAACAAGCTAACATTGTGCATCATCTCATCCAGATCTCTATACTCTGCATAACTAACTGGTTGCTCACCAATTCTATCCTCCTCCTTCAAGACATTATTAAAGTCCCCCATGACAACCCAGGGCCTATCCATACTACTACCCATACTTTCCAGCTTGCTCCACAATGTTTTCCTATGTTCCACTTGATTGAAGGCATAACTCATTGTAGCAACAAATCTAAAGGAGTGATCTATTCCATAAACCTCAAAGTGCAGGAATTGTTCATGGACTTGAATCGTCCTAATAATCACTTCAGCCTTATTCCACAAAAGCCAGATCCTACCATTATAGTGTTTGTCATAGTTATCTTCAAAACACCACTTATTCTCATAATATCTTCTTATTCTAGCAGCCTTATCTTCTTTAACTCTAGTCTCTAACAAGCCAACAATAGGAGACTTAAAAGAAGCAATATAAGAAAATACCTCCCTGTGTCTAGCTCCTTTATTAATTCCTCTCACATTCCAAGTCACTAGCATCGTAGCCTTCTATCATCCCCTACAGGACCTTCTTCAATCCTTAGGGGTGTGAAAGTGTTTTGGTATTCCACGAATGAACTCTTTGGTGAATGATTCGTTACTCTTTTACCTCTGTCATTTGCTGCCACCATAGTCCAAACTGTGATAATACCCTTTTCTTCTATTGGTTTCTCTGCTACCATTATGACTGGATGAACCTCTTCCCTTTGAGTTTGGTCCCCTTGGGAAGGCTCTGACTTCTGTATATTCCCAACTGATTTCCATATCTTCTTAACTTGGTTGTTCATTGGCTTCTTCAGTGCACAGTCATGCCCTATTTTCAGGCACTTATGGCAATATTTGGGTACCCATTCATACTCAATACATTGTTGGACAAGCTTGTTGTTATGATCCCTGATATTGATGTTGTTTCGAAATTTTTGTGTAACGTCTACCTCCACCAACATTCGAGCATATGAAACCCGTAGCTTCTTTGTTGTACATTCATCCATTGTAATTGGTTTCCCAATGGAGCTTGCTATCTTTGCCAAGCATTTCTCTCCCCACAGGTGAAGGGGCAATTGGGGAAATGTGACCCACAACGGCATAACCCGCAATATGTCCTCTTTCATCTCAAAATCTGAGCTCCATTGTCTTAAGAACAATGGCTTCCCATAAATGAAATACGGGCCCTGAGCTAGCACATGTTCTCTATCCTCTTGATTCCTGAATCGCACAATAAAATATCCTTCCTCATTGTAATACAGCTCTGGTAGCGAAACCGAGTTCCAATTCTTCTCCATGAACTTCTTAACTGCATTCATTGACAGAGAATCTCCTAGGGCAAACAATATTATCGAATTCGACCAAAACTCGAGCTCGTCTTCAACATCAGATTCTTCAATTTTTACTTCCACTTCGCCATCGACAATCGTGGGAGGGATATACTCCATACTCGCCACTCTATTGATTCTTCTATTGCCTCGTATAACATCTACCCAGGGTTTCCTTAGTTGCACAGTCTCTGGCAACTCAACCTCTGGCATTTCGATCTCGCTTTCCGTCGACATAGGAGGTTCCATATTCGGTTTCTCCTTTTCCTTACGAGTGGCGTCTTGCCCTTCATGTTCTCCTGCTTGTTGTTCTTGTGATTCCAATGTGTCTTGTATTTCATGGTCCCCTGCTTGTTGCTCTTGTGATTCCATGATCGCTTGAGTGACTATTGTTCGCTCCTCCCTTTTCTGTCGCGCCGCCACCGCAAGCCTTGGCCGGCCAACGCCACGTTTGCCCATGGTTGTTAAACCCTATCAGAGCAAAAAGGCAAAAAGCTGAGTCTAAATACCTGTACCAATTTTCTTGTGCAAAAAACAATTCAAATTTCAAATTGGATTTTTGTTTTTTAAATAATTATAAGTGAAAAGTTTCACATCATGCTAAAACAAATATTAAGAATTTTATATTGATAAGTTTTGAAGAGTGTCACGTCATATTTTAATTGATGTGACATAAAAGATGATGATTTGTCAACTAAATATTTTGTGGCTCAAAATTAATATATTATAATAGATTGTAGTGTGATGAGAATATGAATTTATACAATAATGTCTAGCAATTACAAGTCTATATCCATGCTAGAAATAATTACAATATTATCAAAATAGTAACAAATAATCATACATACTAATAAATCATAATAGTAATGATAATGACGATGATAAGATCCTGATATCATGGGATCTTATTTAACTATCATGATATTCATATTCAGCCAAAAACTAGAAGCTTCTGAGATGAGTCGCAATCTCCATTTAGCCCAAACAAAAACTAGATTTATAATTAGGGATCCAAAACCCCAAAACCGCTTTTGCTCTTAGATTTAAAAACATCAATATGTTTATCTATAAGATTTTAGTGTCTCCCTTTGAACCTTTTCCTTAAAACATTCAATGATAATTAAAAAAAAATAGAAAAAAAAAGATAGAGTTAACATCATAAGTACATAAATTAACAAAACAACTCATCATCTAAACTAAGATATTCATGCTTCTAAAAATTAAATCTTTTAAACAGCAAGTTAATCAAATTTCCTCTTGACTAGGATAGCAGCTAGCATTCCTGACACTTGCACATGAGAAAATTGACACCACATGATTAACAACATGTTCTAATGCAAATATTGTACTCTCTTACATGTGGTACATACTCTCTTACATGTGAAACATGCTCAAATACAAAAAACTCATTATCATATTAAAGAACCATGGTAACAACCCACTACAATTTCAATGTCAACATAAAATATTCACCTAAAAAATAAAATTAGAAAAACTATCATTTACTAAAAGTTCAAATTAAAGGTCTTGTTTCAAAAGAAAAATATTCAAAATCTAGTACTGTATAGATAATTCCTTTGATTGCGGGAAGTGCCACTGAATGTGGGAATGTCCCACAAAAATTGGGTATTTCGATTCTTTTTGTCTGCCAATTTTGACTCTTGTACACGACATGTCTCATGCTCCAATTTGGCCTTTGATTCAGCTATTTTCTTCTTTCTCATGAAAACAACAAAACTTGTTAATTGATTATAACAGAAAAAGGACGACAAAACAAGTAAACAATCAATCAACCATGTGCACGACTAGACTACCAGATTAATGTCCAACAATCAATTCATTATACATATTTATATTGGAATTTAAATTTATATATATTTCTTCACTGACTTTTATTTTTAAATATTTTTTTAAGAAATATAATTTTATGAATTTTACTTGGTGCATTAAAATTTAGCCGGACAAAAATTTTATAATTCTATACAATCTTAAGAAAGTCTATCTAATAACAATTTTATATAATTGTGTGACTTAGTCTATTTATAAATTCATTAAGTGATTGGCAAGGTGGCTCATTTCTTTAATTAAATTGCCTTGCTATAGTTTAAATTGATTTGATTGGCAGATTTGTTCAAATGTATAAGTTGTAGAAGAAAATATTAACAAAAGTTGTACTGTGGTCTGTTGGTATTGCAAGGAGCCTATTTGTCATGTGTTCGATTTTAATCTTTAATTTAGTTTAGTTAAATTTTGATTTTCTCAAACCAAAATTATTTATCCATCATTGATCAGGTTTGATTTTTATCGGATTTGAGCGGTTTCTACTAGTCCAATCCAAAAATAGTTGATTTAGTAGCATATATGGTCCATGGGCGATCTTATTTGGAGTTTAGTTTTTGATAAATTTATCTGATGTTAATTTTGGTCTCGAGTTTAGTTTTCGATAAAATTGATCCAATGTTGATTCGGTTTAGGTTTGAGAAATTTCTATCAATTGGACAAAAAAATTAATTTATTAGTATATCCGATCGATCAACATAATTTGTTCGACCATGTGTCCAGTTCATGTCCAGTTCATGGTCCAACCTGATGAGGACCTCCAAGAAGTTTTTATATGCTAAAAGTACAAATGTGTGTGATAATCCCCTAGTAATTTAGAGTTATAAGAAGGTTTAAGGTTGTTTTGAAGTTGAGAGTTTGTTCACATGATTGAGAAACTCTTGTATATGTGTATTTATTATGTGTTGTAGTTACCTCAAATATTAGATGTCTTCAATTTTCTTTCTTATGGTCCATCATAACAACTGTAGTGATATGTTAAGTGTTACAGATTTCAAATCCCAACACTAGCAGTTTTTTTTTGTCACAAAATAGATGTGTAAATTATAATCTTAATATTTATATTAAAATTAAAATACATTTCACCATGGTCTGAAGTAGTAACTGCCGTGAAATGTATTTACATTTAATCACGGTCACTTTATTCAACCGTGGTGGAAAATATAACTTATGTTTAAGTGAAATTTCGCCCTTTCAGGACAAACAATCGTATCTCTCTTAATAAACTCATAACACTCTCTCACGCCTTACTCCATGAACGGTTGCATACCAAGGGAAATTGTTAGACAAAACATATTTCTTTCACTTGCTCTTCACATTTCAAGTACGTTAGATGTTTCCACCTTTCACTTTCTCTTCACATTTTTATTGATAAAAGTTATATGTTGTTTAAGTTATGTTGTTGTTGATAACAATTCTATGTTGTTTAATGCATGTTGTTGATGATAAAAGTTTTATGTTGTGTAGGGTATGTTGTTGATGATAAAAGTTCTATGTTGATTAGGGTAAGTTGTTGATAGTAAAAGTTGTATGTTGTTTTTTTTCTTCTTTATTTTCTTTGTTTCTTTTGTTGAAATATGATGTATGTTATTTAAGTTATATTGTTGTTGATAAAAAAAATTATGTTGTTTAGGATATGTTGTTGATGATAAAAGTTGTATGATGTTGATGATTTTATTTTTGTTGAGCTATGTTATATGTTGTTTATGGTATGTTGTTGTTGATAAAAGTTTTAGGTTGTTGATGATTTTGTTTTTGTTGAGTTGTGTTGTATGTTGTTGTTGATGATAAAAGCTTTATGTTGTTTATGATTTTGTCTTTGTTTAGCTATTGTGTATGTTGTTCAAAGTTGTTGATAAAAGTTCTATGTTGTTGGTAATTTTGTTTTTGTTGAGCTATGTTATATGTTGTTTAAAGTATGTTGTTGTTGATAAAAAAATATATGTTGTTGATGATTTTGTTTTTGGTGAGCTATGTTGTTTATGATATGTAGTTGTAGATAAAAGTTCAATGATGTTGATGATTTTGTTTTTGTAGAAGTATGTTGTATGTTGTTGATAAAAATTATATGTTGTTGATGATCTTGTTTATGTTGAGATATGTTATATGTATTTTAAAGTATATTTTTGTTGATAAAATTTCTATGTTGTCGATGATTTTTTTTAGTTATGTTGTATGTTGTTTAAAGTATGTTGTTGTCGATAAAAGTTCTATGTTGTTGATGTTTTTGTTTTTTTAGCTGTTGTTTAAAGTATGTTGTTGATAAAACTTTTATGTTGTTGATAATTTTGTTTTTGTTGATAAAAGTTCTATGTTGTTTAAGGTATGTTTTTGTTTATAAAAGTTTTATGTTGTTGATGATTTTTGTTTTTGTAGAGCTATGTTGTATATTGTTTAAAGTATGTTGTTGTTGATAAAATTTCTACGATTTTGATAAAAAAAATTGTATATTGCTTAAGGTATGATATTGTTTATGATATTGAAAATCTATTACTTGGACATTACAATTATCATGTTGTTCGTTCAATGTGTTCTAGACGTGTTTATTAAATCGTACGTGGTTTGAGTGTTTTTCAAACCCCTTACGTAATATATATGACCTTTCAAATTCAATTAGAAAATATAATATGAGAAATTAAGTTAAATTAGAAGACAAATTACACTTATCATTGTTTTACAAGCCTTTTATAGTCAATTATCTACATTTTCCTCTTTAACGGTTATAACTTGATTCAATGCTTCTAGGTCTTCAATTATCCCTTCATTCACCTTTAATTATGTTTACATAGTAAATAATATTTTGCAAAATAAACTAGAGGTGAAGGAAATGCTAGTTGAAGAACTAGAACCATTGAAACAAGTTCAAACCGATTAAGTGCAAAATGTGGATAATGGGTTGCATAAAGCTAGTAAAATAATGAAAAATGTAAGTTTTTTTTTTCTAATTTAACTTAAGTTGTCATATTATTGATTTCTAAATTAGATTGAAATGTTATATGTTTAGTGAGAAATTGGTGAAATAAGCATTCCTTATAAGTTATAATACACTCAAGTAAGCATCTTACCATAGTTGAAATCAAGGATCGTGGAGAAAAGTTGTGTACTAAATCTTTCAGTACGGTTTAGCTCTATAATCACGATGAAATATAATGAAATCTGCAAAAAATCAGATGTTGGGTATCGAACCCCTGACCTCAATCTTTTACTATGGCTGGTTTAAACATCTTTATCACTCTCCTTGTCAATTTGAGACTCTACCAATAACTCAAACAAGATGTTTGGCAAATCTAGATTTTCCATATTGGTTTCATGGGTCTCCTTATTAAAAGACTTTTGACTGAGATGATGACTTCTCATAGGCTCATACACGAGTGGGACATTAATCGCATTATCATACTTATCAACATGTGGAATATGGAGAGTAATAATTAGTACATATTTCTTGACATATATGGTGTAGCTAAACTTCAATACACTAAGATTAATACCAATTTAACCAAACACAATATCATTTTTTTGGTTAATCAAAACTCCTGGCATATGAGAAGGAATTCCAATAGAAAGAATTATGTCATAATCATTATTCTTATTTATTCTCTTCTTCTGAATCATTGTTAGTTGTTTAATGTTGGGAGGGCCTCCAGCCTGACCATCAACCTTACCTTTAATGACAATGTCTTGCTTGAGTTTTATAGAGTCCATAAGTGGTAATTCAGAAATATGAGTAAGATGTGGAAATATCTTGTAAGTCATCTTGATTTGCTTCTCAAGTTGGAAAACTTCATAGATATTTCCTTATTTAATTTTGAGTTCAGTACACATATGACAATTTTCTATGCAACAACCCCTAAGCTTTTTGTATCATGTCTTCGATTCAGTTTCTAACATGTCTTCCATGATGTTTGAAATATGATCTTTAACATTCTGCTTTATAGTGTCAGCAACCACCATCTTCATCTTTACAAATATCTTTCTCTTATGGCTATCACAAGGTGAAGCAAAATTTCTTTCTCCTCCCAGCTGTCTAATGAAGCTACTTTAAAGATACCAATCTTCACAAGAGAACACCTTGTTGGAGGAACAAGCAATATGAATAAGAATATCAGGCTTGCAAAGCCAAACTTGTTGGTGATGCCTCTGAAACTTCTCATTCCACTGAGGATGTATATGTTGATGGTGTGGTTGACTACCATACAACTTAAAATAGTACGAGGGAATAGAGGAGACACAACCAAGGTACTGGTAATCATGTTTGACCAGATCTTGAGACATGTTACCTGGCATTGTGCAATATATTTTCTTAGGAGTAATACACTTCATCTTTGATGGATCACCTGAATGTATAACCTTTTCATGTCTTTGAGGGTTACAACATTGTTTGCTTAGTTAGATTTACCTTCTTCATCATTAGAGACATTGAAGATTCTTATTTTTTTTTCTTGAAACACTTGAGCATTCAGCTTGAATATGTCCAAAATCTTGGCAATTAAGACATTGGATCCCTTTATACCTGAAAGATTAATTGAGATTTTGTCTTTCTTCGTTCTTTTATTTATGTTAAAAGTTATTGACATTGGTAAGGACATTATTCCCATATCTCTTGTCAAGTTTTATCAATACTTTACTAAAAATCCAGTCAATCCTGATATTTTCTTCAAAATTACATTCTACTTGGTCTTCACAAACTCCATAATTGCCAACAGTTTTTGGGAGATTCTTAGAGACATAACAAATATTTGGTTGATGAAATGTTCCTCCTTCATTGAAATTATCCATCTTGAATGGAATAAGAACCCTAGAACTCACACAAACAGAACATGATGACTACTCTGATACCAATTGAAATTTTACTTTAAAAAGGAAAGATGTTGGACCAGATGTTTAGGACAACATAAGAACTGGTTTATGACTAATAACAGATTTTGGGGACACATGTTAGATGTGATGTTTGGGACATTGTATACCAGAATAAAAACCATTTTAAAATATCAAGATAAAACAATTTAGCTTATACAAGATGATGAAGTAGAAAAGCAATAAAGAACACAAGAGATCGATAACCCGATTTAGTGAAATCACACCCACCTCTGGGGAGAAATCTATCCAATAAAGGAAATTCACTAATTCAAATTAGTAAAATTAGTCTTATATGAGCATCAAACGCATGATGTTCAATGCCTTTTTCCTGATCCTGGTGACTTTCTATTTATGAGTCCCCTTAAATACAAGAACCTCTTTCAGTTTATCTCAATCACTAAACCCTAGTGATCAACCTGAAGAATAAATATATTTAATTGTTGAATCTACAACTTAACTAAGAAAAATCAACACATATGCCAACTACTGAGACATAGAATGGTGTACATAAAAAGATTCAACATTAATACACATTAGCAGGGAATACAAGAAACAAAAGCATTTGGTTCTCAATGTTATATAATTAATATCTTGGAACAAAGCTTTACAACTTAATAAGGAAACTAACCTTTATGCCTTAAGATATGAATGAAGGCGCTAGAGTGGTGCACAACAATAACTCAAACAAAGACTGAAAAATAAACTCTAACAGAAAGATACTTCAAAATATGCACATCTCAAACTCTAGGTTTGAGTCTACTTAAATAACAATGCAATTCTGGGCTTTTCTCCTTTGGATTTCTTTTTTAATTTTTTCCAAAATAATAGAAAGTATTGTTGGATTTGATTTTCTCCATAAAAATCGCCAACAAACGATATGATTTGTTAATGATTCAAATTCAAATTTAAATCTCCATTTAAATCTGATTCGATCTTCACAGTTGTCAAACAAGTAACACAAACGCATTGCTAAAATATAGCAACAAATCTAATTGAATCTCAACCAAAATTTCACTCTAAAAATGCAATAATATTGACATGTTGAGATGGGGCTAGATGTTGCACACATGTTGGAACATCGTGTTCCACACATGTATCTTCTTCATCACAACTACAATAACATTTGTCTGTTGACAGATACAAAATGTTACAACACACCCTTCTTCACCACAATTGTAATAATATATGTTTGTTGACAAAGAACATAAGTTGCAACACATATGTTGGAATATCATGTTCCACGTGTTACACTAGAACATCGAAAATAACTCTCTTCATATAAGTCCTCTTTGAAGATTAAATATTAGAACAAATCTTCCTTCAAGGTACATCCAATCAAATCTTCATTGACTGAAATAAATCAAAATATTTTAAAATAGGTTTTAGATTAAAAAACACAAACTTCTTCCCAAAAGGAAACCTATGCAACTCCTGAAGAAGTCAACACCATAACTCTCTTGAATGACATCTGAAGATAGTCATAACCCAGACATTATGCTGAGATGATACATACTCATATGTTGTACCTCTTGCTTAACTAGTTTTGTCAAGCACTTTAGTTATGTAAAGCACTTTAGCTACATCTTGGAACCACTTGTTTAACTGGTTCTATCAATCACTTTAGATGAACAACACTTTCTTAACAACAAACTGAGATGCTGGAACACATGATGGAACATCTTATTCCACATGTTGCCTAAAATACATCTTGTACATATGTTGTTTTACCTAATGTAGCCAAACAAAAGAAACTACAATACATTTTTTCATAACAATACTTCATGAATTAGTTTTCAAACTTGTGTATCCTTTAATGACAATGTTCATGATGTATATAAGATGTACATTTAAAAAATTCAGATTTACCTCTTTCAAAAATATTTTTGTACATTCAAACATATTTTTCTAAGTGTTCAGATTTAACTCTGTGTGTGTGTGTGTGCGTGAGAGAGAGAGAGAGAGAGAGAGAGAGAGAGAGAGAGATAGATAGATAGATAGATAGATAGAGAGGGGGGAAAGAAATAAATGCTCAACTTATGTAAGAACCACTTATTAAGATAAAAGAATGGAAAAATAATCCATAATGGTGTGATTCTGGTCCCAAACCACTCTCTCGGGTTCAAAAACGCTTAGAAAAGGAAATATCATAGAGATAGTACATTAAACACTTACAAGGATAAATTAGTAACTAAGGGTTTTAGAGAAAAGGAAGGTGTTGATTATTTTGACACATATGCACTAGTAGCACGCACAATGAAAATTAGAGCTTTGTTTATATTAACTTCCTTGCATGATCTTATGGTTCATCAAATCAATGTCAAAACATATTTATAAGTAGAGATCTAGATAAGGAGATTTACATGGATTAGTCGAAAGGTTACGTTCATCCTGGTAATGAATAAAAGATGTGCAAACTTATCAAATCTCTATATGGATTAAAACAAACACCGAAACAATGACATTATAAGATTGACTGTGTCATTGCAAGATTCACCAATTAATGGGGAGACACACAACTTAGGGGATAATTTTCAATCATTAGAAAAACACGAATTTATAGAGTTTTTCATTTTCAAAAAGGGGAGATTGTGAAGAATACATCGTATATCTAGTTCAATTTTGATTAAGACAAAGATTGTAAAAGAAAATAATCAAAATTGTCGTTCACATCAATGATAAAGTTGATCAAGAATGTTGAACATAGAAATTCAAGTGAATATTTGAGACAAGTGAATACAATTAAGGTGCACATTGAAATTCAATTATACTATTTTAAATTTCTTAGAATTTCACCTCTCACTTCATCTAAGAACCTTTTTGCATCATCATGCATGATCATCTAAAAACATTCTTCATATAACTCCTGTGACAAATATTTGTACACAAAGTTATGTGAGAAAATTGTGATATTCCTTTGTCTTTGTGTCGATTACATGTTTATCATTAGCAACTAGATGAATGGAACTTTAGAAACAAAGAGGTTTCTAACTTTCACATTCAAGATGAAAGATCTTTGACTAGTTGACACAATTTTAGGGATCAAAGTAAAATGCTTGATAAGTGGGGATTATGAACTTAGTCAAACACACTATAATGAGAAAATGATTGATAAGTTCAAACACATACTCTTTAAGGATGTTACCACTACATTTGATCCTAGTGTCAAAATTTGAAGAGTGGGGAAAAAGGTATGGCTCAATTAACATATGAAAATGAAAATGATTGTCTAATATATTTTATGCAAAGTACTAGACCTGGCATAACATTTTGTAGTTAGTAAAATGAATAGATTTACTAGCAATCCAATTTGTGAGCATTGGAAGACCATCACAAGGATTTTCAATTATCTTTTGAAATAAAAAACCTTGATCTTCATTATGGTAGGTTTCATGCCATATTAGAAGGATATACCAATACGAGTTGGATATCAAATGTCAAAGATCGTAAATCTATAATTTAATGAATATTTACACTAGTTAGGGTATGATTTCTTGGAAGAGCAAGAAACAAACATGTTATACTCTCTTGACCATGGAATCGGAGTTTGTGGATCTCACTTCCACTAGTCAGAGTAGTTGAATGGTTGAAGGGCCTTCTATTTGAATTTCCATTGGCTAAAGACAATCTTTCAGAGATGTTGATACATTACGGCGGTCAAGCCACTTTAGCTAGAGCATACAAAAAATATATAATAGAAAGTCTAGGCACATAGGACTTAGACATTCTTTTCTGAGAAAATTGATTAAGAATGTAATCATTTCACTCACAAATATATATGATCGCTATAATTTGGACGATCTATTTACTAAACCATTAGCCAAATATTTATTAAATACTACCTCAAGAGGTATGAGATTGAAACTCTTGAATAAGGATTCCGACAATGGTAGAAATACAATCTGAAGTTAAGAAAACCTTAACCTAAGATTCAATGGGTAAGAATAAGTCGTTGGCTTGGATGTTTGTGCAATATTTGATGACAATGTTGACTAATATATATATTTAGGGTTGAGTTTTTCAAACTCTTAATGGAGTTATATGTCAAGAATATGTATCTCAAGAAATTATATACAATATGAATTTCACATATGTGAATTTCAAGATGGTGTCAAAGTGAGAGTTAGAGTTTCTCACATGAAAAATTCACAAAAACGGGAAAAACACATGACCATAAATAGTGCTAGGTGAGAGATCTAGGCAAAGAACCATTAAAAAATGTGTGTAAGGTAACGTCGATCTAATCACAAAGGATAATAGTTCAAATCATTGTTACCTAACATTCCGACTAGGCTTTGTGTTATCTTTATTAAGGTTGACTTCAAATTAAAAGATATTTAATTGTATTAACATTCTTTGTTTTCTTTCTTTGGAATTGATTTTGTCATTATTAGAACAAATGGAGGATTGTTATAATTTATAATAATTAATGACCATATGTGTGTTCCAAAATGACAAGAAAATTTTAAAGTGAAGAATTAGAAAATAGGTAACACTTCGTGAAGAGTTGCAGTATAAAGTTTGTATTTTAAATTTAGAAATAGGCAGTTTTTGCTACAGAATGCGAAACAGTACAACATTTGAAAACTGTTGTTGTAGGCGAAACATTGCAACGTTTGAAAAGTGTTGCTATAGACGAAACAATGCAACATTCAATAAAAATGTTGCTGAAAGTGTGTGTTTCATCAAGGCTCGCAACCTTATGAAACAATATCATTTTGGTCTATAAATTAGGCATTTCGGATTCAAAAAGTCAATCTTCCTTATATTCAAGTTTTCATCGATCTTGTACAAACTTGAGTATAAGCTGAATTATCATGGGAATTTGGAATATCATAATGAAAATGATTCGTTCACGATTTTAGTCTCGGTTCATTTGATTTAAATTAATTTTCTAACATGAAACACATCAGTTTCAAATGATATTCGATTTCTTTTGAGCTGAAGTTTCTTTTGGATCTGTTTGGGAGTTTAGAGGAAAATGGAGGGAAACACTTAAAAGGAAGGATTTAGTGAGAAAAATATAAGGATGTTGATTTAAAGGGTTTTAGAGAATTTATTTTAATTCATAACACCTAAAATCTCCTAATTTGGAGAATTCAAATATATATTGAGTAGGATTTTGAAGCAATGTCTTAAAGATCGAATTGAATCCAAATGGTTGAATTGAGAATCGAAGGGGTCACATGGGTCATAGGTCTGGGAAATCGGTGGATTAAATGCATGGTTTTTTTTCCGACCAAAACGACATTGTTTTGATAATTTTTTAAAGAAAATAAAATTAAAATATAATTAGACTTTATTCAAAACTTATGTGAAACAATTTTCTCTTAGTTTCAGTTAAACCTTATTAAAAATTTATTTGGATGTATAGTATATACCTTTTTTTTTTGTGTGTGTAGTGACTATATTAAATTTTGAATTTAGATAATAAACATATGAAATCATGATATTTTAAAATTTTATAGATATCGTAATTTTTTTTTTAAAAATGAAGAAATAAATATCTGAAAATCCACAAATACAGACATGTGATCCAACAAAATGAAGAAAATCAAATATTAATATAATCCATCCATGGTACATAACATAGAGAAAATCCAAGCATAGCAACAAAAGTGATGCCATCAACATACAATAAAAAAAACAGAAACATCATCAAGGATTTGATCACTAACTTCATCTTCATCGCATAGCAGCAAATCCATTCCTCCTCAGCTGAAGTGGATAATAATGCATCTCTTTAGTTTCTTCAAATTTAGTCCATGGAAGCTTGTGCTTTCCCATCTTTTTCTTCTTTGCAGCCACTCCCATTATATCTCCAAAGTTCTACATAACACAAATTATTATCAACATACAACAAATAAGAAGATGCTTAAATATAAGAATGTAAAAGTATTAGTATATCTTACTTTGAGACATAGACCGTCTTCGACATCGCAAACGGGGTAATCCCCGGGGCAACAATATTGCGAGCCAGTGCAACAAACAGCATTCTCGTATTCGCAACAACCATAAGCTAGACAGAAACCAAATAACTCAGAAAGGCAACAACATGTTTCGTCAGCAGTACAAAAGGAGAAGTCTCCGCATTCGACTGGTGGAGGAGAAGGAGGTGGTGGCGGCGGTGATAATGGTGGTGATGGCGGTGAAGGAGGACTACTTGGTGATATTTCAGTGGACTCTTTGGTAGGATAAGATGCCATGTAGTTGATAGCACAAACTCCATAGGTTAAATTTGTATTCCTTCTAATGTAAATGTACCCTTCCATTCCCCAACTTGTTCCCCAAGAATTCTTTACTATCCAGTAATCTTCATCGCCGTCTGATCCATAACCGACTATTAAAACTGCATGATCGATATCATTTGGATTACTTGAGCAATCTCCGTCGTAGATTCCCTGTTAAAAAAACAAATAACATATCATTACTTCCGGTTCTTAAAGAAAATAGGCTCTCTGGTAATCTGAAGTTCGTCCGATACATAAATGAAATCTGACTAACGAATGCTGTAGTCAGAATTCGAACTCGGGTTGAGTGAATAATATTCACACTTACACTAGTGTATAGCTGAAAATCCAATGAGGAGCCATCTATACCAACGCTTATCGGCTGCTTCGCAGTGGCACACAATAAAGCACTATCTGATTGTGCCACATCAGTGTAGCCATCAATGGTAACAACTTTGGTTTCCTCCTAAATCAAGTAAAAATTTAAACAAGAAACATTCAATAAATTAGACAAAAAAATTATGTTCTTTCACAATGCAAAATTCAAAGGAAGGAAAAGGAAGGGATATTAAAGAAACAACAAAAGACCTTGGTGACATTGCAGGTACCATCCACACCAGTGTAAGGGTAATTGGCTTCTGTATCGATCCCACCATTGTTTATAACCCACTCGAAAGCATAATCCATGATCCCTCCATCACATCCATCGTTAGTAGTATCACAATCGACAAGTTCTTGTTCTGAAAGGCTTATAAGATCCCCGGTCACTATTGCATTCACTCCTTCTATGGCTCCGGTGGAAGAGAATGACCAACAACTACCTACAAAATCAGAAAGAGAAGAACTTGTAATATTCAAAAGAGTACAAGGGGAAATTAGTGGCGCGTTAAACTCATTTGTTGATGTTTTTTGAGAGATTCTGTCAAAATGAAAATCAACTAGCATAATAACAATATACGAATCATTTTGCCAAAACTCATATTATTCTCACATAATCCATTTCTAGCCAAAATAAGACTATAAAACTCTTGATTAAATTTCCAACGCATAAGTCAAAACCATACATAGAAATCAAAATATAGAAGCTTACCACAATTGCCTTGATCCTTCACACCAGTCACAGCTCCTTTCTTCCTCCAATCTAACGAGTAAGGCGCATCTTCACACGATTCACCCTTAACAAGCCTCCTCTTGCTACCTGGTTTCTTCACCTTTGAGATAAACTTATTCTTGAACTCTTCATTGCTCATATCAGCAAACCTGTTCAATCCAAGACGGTGTCCGAGAGGAGAGTTTCTCATTCTATTCCTCTCTACAATGTATTTCAAATTCCTCTTGAAATTCTCCAACCTTAAAGCTGCTTCTTCGGGGTGTAGGTAGAGCTTCTGGTGGTCCTCTTTCCATTGTTGGAACAACTCAACCACTTGTTCCTCAGAAGGTAACATGGTATGGTCAAAGGCTAATATTGAGTAATCACTTGGGATACCGTAACATAGAAATGTCCATGAACTCAAGATGAGTGTAAGTAGAAACAAAAGATATTTCTGATGGGAACACATATTTTTTCTGTTAGTTATCAATGATGTTTGATCCACACCATCATTTTTGTGTTGTATATAAAGTGATTAATTGAATGCAAAATCAAGCTACCAGTCAGCAGAGGAAGAATCTACATTTTGGTCTTTTGCACTTTCTCTTACATGGCTTAGATTGAAACAACAATGGAAAGAAAAAATCAACTAGCATTGTGAGATTTTTTTGGTACAACCTTCATTGTTAGCTAGTACCAAATTTTTCTTTAAATGATTATATTTCTTCTAGCCCATTTAGTTAGAAACATTCAGTTTTGAGTAGAATCTAACAGTCAGATGTGCACGTGTTCTCAAACATGTACAACGTTGGACTGTTGACTGGTTGTTGAAGCAATGGAATGGGAGGTTTATAGTTGAGATTGAGACACAATGAGTGATTTGTGTGTATCACATGTGCTTGTGAACCACATGTCCAATTTCACCTGTTTTAGAAGCATAATGTTATGGTATTATTATATATTTATTTGTTTTAACCTTTTGAAATTTCACCTGTTTTAGAAGCATAATGTTATGGCATTATTATTTATTTATTTGTTTTAACCTGTTGAAAGAGGAGAGTTTTTGGTTGCTAAGAGTAGGCAGCCGGGCCATCAAGTACAACTATGTAAGTCATGTCGAATGGTCTCATTGCGCATTAGGCGTGCCATTTAATAACACAAACAAGAGGCAACACAGCACAGGATTACAGCATACCATTAGATAACACGAACAAGATACGACACAGCACAGGATTATGCCGAACTTACAAAATATAGCTTCACAAAATTCGGCGACAGCGAAAAATGTGGACCAAATACAAATCCAGACAAACTAAGCATTTTTCCACTATTCCATACAAAACTTGAAGTAAATTTTACTATAAAGTGAATTATACAATACAAAAATTTAATTGTATACAACACCTTATGTGGTGTGACCAGCAATCCATTAGTTCAACCATTAACTCGTCAACTCATTAACCTCTATCAAGTCGAGTACCGGTCTGAGTTTAATAAAACACTCAACAAATCAAGAAGGTGTAAGATATTTATCTTGAACAGAGTAAGTAACATGGACAGTCGGGAGCTTTGGACAACCATAGGTACCACTTCATTTCACAATGTGCAAACAGGGATTCAAATGTGCCAAGTTTCTCAATTTAAACCAGTTCAGGGCCAAAAATGATGGTGCCAATCATGAGTTAAGATCACATTTGATCTAAATTCCCGACTAAATTGAATACATGCCAAGTTTGTGATCAAACCAGTTGGACTGAACAGTGCAATCTAAATTTAATATCATCGATCGCTCAGATAATGATTTTCATTTGATTTCAAACCATTTAATTTTCTCTTACTAAATCTGTTATTGTATCAAAGAGACTAGTTCATGGATTTTGTTGCTTACACGCTTAATGAACATATGAGAATCAAATCTGAATACATACACATGAACGTATGTAATGACAGCAACTCACTGAAAGTCTGCCATAAATAAATGTAACATCGGTTGCCAGTGTAAGCCTATGCATTACTCATATAAGCTATGGAAAATACAAAGTGAGAGATAGAGATAAATCCATAGTCATACAAAGTGTCAGCATTTTGATGTTCAAATAAGTCAAGTTGCATAGAACTATTCAAAATGAACTGAATAATGATATCTCAAGTATAGGATTTAAAAGCTCTGAAATTTTTCCTTCCTTCAATCATCTGAACCAGAGTAATGAATAGCAGCCTCTATCCTAGGAATCTCGGCCGGAGCGGCCACCCTGCGCGACGGATCCTATGTGCGGATCCCAGTTTCGAATCGCGAGTGCGAACAAAGCGATTTTTTGTCGCGGGCCGCTACTTGCGTGGAGCAGTTTGGCTTATTTCTTTTTTATTTGCACAAGTCACAACCATCTTTTGTTTTACTAGTAATTCACATAAAGAAGATCACAGAAAGCCAGCTTACCGAAAGACACAGAAAATATCTCTGTTTTCCCCCCTCTCACAGCAATGCTTATTAAGATTTTTTCGTATCTGGTATTTCAGATGTGAGCTATGAATCAGTTTTAAGCTACATTATAGATCATAAAGTAAAAATATCAACAAAAAACTTAAAATTATACAAAATGGTGGAGCACTCAGTATTGGTAAAACTTAAAATTTAGGTGACTCAGCTCCAATGTTATGAACAAAATATAACTTCATTACTTGCTTCTTGCCCATTATAGAAGTTTCAACAATCATTCTTCTTTTTAGATTCCATATAAAGTTCTGAGCAATTTGAGCATAGAAAAGGAAGTTGCAAAAGAAAGAATAACATATAAGAAATCTAAACCTATAAAATTGAATTACCAGAATAGATGGAAGCTTGTACAACGAAGTAGAGCAATCCACGCCAGTCAAGAAGGAAAATGGTGAAAATTTGAGAATCTGATATTGTACAAATCACGAGGCCTGGCATGGACATACAAGAACTAGGAAAAGACGCTAAAATAACAGTTGAACACAAAAAACACGACACCTACATTGACACGTCGACGCGACACCTTTAATAGTTTGAAAAATGAATAAGTTAAACGTTATCATAAGTGTTGGTGTCGGTTTCAGACACTAACACATCTTTTTTCAAAGGTGTCGATGCTACAGGGCTAATGACAGTTAAAAAAACACAGCCGTCATGCTAATATAAGAGATAAACAAAACTAAAACCAAAATTCACCATGGGAAATAATGATGTTAATTATGAACCATCATAACAATAAAATCGTGTTTATTATCAAATCAAAATCAATATACAACAGAGAACCAACCAATGAAAGGGATGTATTATTGTGTATACATATTCCTCCTCAACATTGATACAGCAAGATTGAACCACCAAGCATTGAATCTTATAACTCAAACTATAGCAAATTCCCAACATCCCTCCCACTCTAACCACATAAAAAAAAGGGACAACAAAAACATAAACCTAATTTTTGAGTACCTTCTCTTTTAAGATGCCCTAGGGTCAGTTCCATGCTGCCAAACATAAGCAAGTTCATCCCAACCAGTACTAGCAATAAGCCCTTCCACAAGAACACTCATATCAACCCCAACGGCAAACTCGGTATGATGATCATATCTACTCACCAAAGCATCCTCCACCATGAAATCCCAAACACAAACAGACATATCATAAGAACACGACACCATCAAATTCCTTACGTGCGGCGAAAATTTCACCTTTCTAACAGCATAACCATGCCCATTAAGCACCGAAATCGGAACCCTAAAACTCCTAACATCCCAAACCTTAATCGATTTATCAACCGACGCAGTGGCAATAATACATTCATCATACTTATTCCAATCACATGAAAGAATCTCGTTATCATGTGCGGGAAGGATCATGGTAGAACCTGGTTCACGAACGTCCCAGATTCGGAGAGTACAATCACCGGAAGCAGACGCGAAAACATCGGCGTGCCGAGGGTTCCAAACAGCAGAGTAAACACAGTAAGCGTGTTCTTTGAATGTGCGAACGGAGGTAGGACGATCTACAGTCCACAATTTGACAGTATCATCCCATGAGGCGGAGAGGAAGGAGTCACGGCGGACGGGGTTGTAATCAGCAGAGTGAACTTCGCGGGTGTGTTCGAGGAAGGAGCGGATAGGGTTTGAAGTTGGGGGAAGAGCGAGGTCGTAGAGTTTGACGGAGCCATCAGCTACGGCGGCGACTACGACGGAATCGTGAGATTCAGACCAGGTGACGTCGTAGACTCCATCGGCGGTGTCGTAAGCGACGAGTTCGGTGATTGGGAGAGTGGGATTTGAGGAGAGTTCGAGGACGTGGAGACGGCCGTTACCGAGGATGCCGAAGTTTTGGGCGGTGGCGACGGCGATGCGATTTTCGTAGAATGGACTGAACTTGACGGAGTAACCGTTGAATGGGGTTTTGAAAACAGGCATGGTTTGATGAGAGTTCAGAGGATTTTTGGTTTGGGTTAAGTGAAAAACTGAGTTCAGCTAATTGTGTGCATAGCAAGATTGAAGATTTTTAAATTCCCCAGATTCGGTAGAAGAAAAATGATTGGGCTAATTTCATCCTTTGCTCAAATTATAAAAAATAATAATAAATCTTTCTTTTTATGTCAAAAATATATCCTTGATATTGGTTTTGATCTTATCCATTTTTATTTGTTTTGATTATTTATCACGTTTTTTTTTTTAGAATCAAAATATAAATCGAATCTCTATTTAAAGGGGACTGAAGAAAATCGTAAGATCAATTGGGTAAAATAGGAATCGGTGTGTATATCTATCGGGGAAGGGGTTTGGGCATCAAGAATTTAAGGTTATCCAACATTGCGTTGTTAGGTAAATGGAGGTGAAAACTGAAAAATGAGAGGATAGGTATTTGGTTTAGGGTTTTAGCAAGTAGATACAGCGATAGAGCATGGGAGGATTTCGTGAGTTTAAGTCAGGCATCTTGTCGGTGGCAGGACCTTAGTCAGTTAGAAATAGTCAACAATTTTAGTGCAACGCCTTACTCGGTAAGGGAGACGTAAAACAACTTAATGATGAGAGACCATCATTCATCGTCTTTTTGGCCTAAGTTATTGAATAAGGCAATACCGACAAAAGTGTCGTGTCTGTTGTGGAAAGTCCTTCAAAACAGAATCCCGAGCAAAGTCAACTTAGTTAAAAGGGGAGTCTTAAATCCAGATCAAAGTATGTGCAATGAAGGGTGTGGACGAGAAGAGACGGTCTCACATATTTTCTTTGAGTGTCCAATATTTTCAGGTGCCTAGAATAATCTTTGCAAATGGTTGGGAGTGAGGACAACGTTACAGAATAACGAATGGCGACACTTGGTGCAATTCGAACATTTGCTAGGAGGCGGGAAATCTAGGCCCTTACAATTGCGGATAGTATGGTGTGTCGGCATTTGGTCAATCTGGAAAAGTAGAAATAATAACATATTCCGCAATAAAGACTTCAATACTGAAAACACTTTTGGAGGCGTGAAGATCTCGGCTTGCAATTGGCTAAGAATAAAAGCATATGATTTAGCATCATGGTGTGCGCAGCCCCAGGTATAATTAGGAATTTAGGTTTAATCATCAGTGGATCGTCAGCTACAGTTTGGATCCATGTCTAGGAGGCTAGGTGTCCTGATTGAGTTATTTCTATAGAGTTAGTTTGAAGTTGTATTTGGCATGGCGATTTGCCTTATCCAGGGGTGGCAGGGATTGTTTTCATGTTCTATTCCCAAGTCCAGTTCCAGTCTGTGTATTGTGTCTAACGGTTTTTATGATTAGATGTTTCTTGTGATGTTTGTTCAGCTTGGCTTTCCTTCTTTCTAGTGTGGCTTGGGTAGGCTCTGGATCAGGGGTGTGACTCTAGGCGTATTTCTGATCTAATATGGGCAGATTTCAGTGGCGGATTAATTGTAGCTCCGCGTTCGTCTTCAAACGATCAACATATAGGGTTAGGTAGAGCGTTTGAATTTGGTTTGTAACTAGTGTGGGTCTGCTCTTGTTGTTTGGTTCCTTTGTTACTTTGATATCGGATCGCTTCATGTGCTCAGAATTTGTTAGTTCATAGTTTGTTTAGGCGTGAGCGTCTTGTCGTAGATTGATCTGATGTTCATCCGTGAAGTCTTTGCAGCTTGTGAAAAAGAAGTCAACTGGTTTTGATCACTTTGTTAGTAGGGAATTATATTGTTTCTTGTTTTATTTGTTTGGGTTTGGAGTTTAATGGGTGGGTGGGTGGGTGGTTGTATTAGGTGTTGATCTTGTTTTTTTTCCTGCACTAGTCGTTTATCAGTTGGTTTTGCATAATTCTTTATATTTTTGGTTCTTGGAACTTTGTTATGCTTGGCATAGCTTATGCCATTTGGTAGTTTTTTTTTTGTTCCAAAAAAAAAAATAGCAATCCTTTATATCCAGTCTGCTAATACACTAAAGCACTTACAATGCTAATACATAAGTATTTTTGAAATAGGAGAAATTTCTCTCATCTCCTCACATTTTAAAGTATACGCTAACCTTCTTCGAAGTCTATTAAAATAACATTGACACTCCATCTAATTTTTATTTACAATTAAAAATCGTAAGTATAGATAACATTTATCTACGGTTTTGACGGGTCATCATAAGATGAAATCATATACATCGTATCAAACACTTACATAAAGGTCAAAGACTCACTCATACAGGTAAGAGAGACATGTGGTGTCTCTCTCACTTATATGTTGCTCTTGACCCAATATATATGCTCCTCATGATGATCCAATAGTGGTATCAGAGCAGATGCTTCAAGTAAGGGAATCACGCATGTCTGTTTTATTGAATTTGTTGCATGCTGAATTTTATGTTAATTGAAGTACTTTAGAATATTTGTTGGTTATTTTGAAGTTGTTTTATGTTGGATAAAGATGTTATAAGTTGTTTATGAATTTTTTGTGTGATGTTTTATAAAGTTGAACTATTTGAGTAATATGATGTTGGTTTATGATTATTTCTGAAAAGTGATATGTATTAAACATGTTATCCTTTAAGTTGAAGTTTTGGAAGTTGAAATGTGATATCCCGTTTATGTGGAAAGTTTTTGTAAACTCTGATTTTAATTATATTTAAAGGATAGAAAATGGGGTATTACAGTTCATATCCTCGCGTTAGAATTTGCGACTTCACATTAGAATTCACAACCTTTATTACAATTTACGCCTTTGTGTTGCAATTCATATCCTAGCATTACAATTCGTACGTTAACTTATTTTGTGTCTTTACGTTTTACCATTGCGTACGTTAACTCAATTCGCGTCCTTACTTTATTTTCCGTTATTTTGTGTTATGATTTGATCAGATTCAATTTCTTTTACAGTAAAATCAGGTGAAAAAGGATTAACTATGCATAAGCCTCTTTTCTCCCTGAGTATTTGAATACTGGCTATAGAGTTCGATGTTCGAGTACTTATCACCTTTTCAGAATTAAAGCGATTACCTTTTTTTAATCTAAACCGAAAATCTTTTTCTCAAATAAGTCGTATGAAAAATGGCTAATTGGTGTATGAATCTTTTTCCCCGAGTGTTTGGACAATGGTTGTAGAGCTTACTATTCGAATACTTATCTTTCGTATAAAAATACAATAATTAACCGAATTTGGTATGTTCTTTCATAGATTAAAAATAATTAATTGTGTGTACGCCTTTTTCTTCCTCGAGTATTTGGATACTGTCTGTAGAGCTCGTTTTGTGAATACTCTTCTTTTGTCAAAGAACCATGACTCAAATCACCTTACATATTTTAAAATAAATGTGGATGCACGAGGATTGATTGGGGGTAGGCCTCTTTCCTCCCCCAAGTATCTGGATATTGGCTATAAAGCTCTTTGTATGAGTACTCTTCTTCCATCTAAAAATAATTCAACAAATCAAACCTATCTTTTTTATGCCTTAGTGAGATGTCAAAACCTTTTCATAAACGAAATATGCTTTGTCAATTATGAGACGATGCAAACAATGCTTCGTTCCTATCATGCATAAGAAGTACGAACAATTTTTGCTCGAATGCGATGAAAACATAACTTTGTGAGATGCTAAGATATGTTGTCCATCCTTCGCTAAAATCAACCAATAAACAAACATTTGCTACTCAAAACTATGTAGCCTTGAGTTCCCCATCGTACCTGGGGATTCGTAGGAGAGAGATTCAACGTCTAGTTAGGCACCCTAATAAAAAAACTTATTTTTAGTCCCTTTTTCTTTTCCTTTCTCGAACTTTTAATAACTAGAAAAAAGTATTAAAAAAAACGAAAGCTAACACTCAATTCACAAATCTAACTAAATGGTTCATGTTGAATATAACGGATGTGAGGGGTGTTAATACCTTCCCCTTGCCCGATTCTCGAGCCAAAATTTGGTTGTGATGACCATTTTCTTTTTACTTAAAGAGTTTTATCGATATTTTCCCTTTCTGTTTGGAATAAATAAACTTCGGAAGATCCTGTGATCATTTCGGACGTGCGAACGCCCGTGGTATTTTTCGCGTTGTGACACATATTCTTCTTTAGTTAGTGCTTTTATCATGTAAAAAAAACATTCACCCATTTCTTCGTGTTTGTAAAATGTATGTATACGTTCAGACAAGAATTAGTGAAGATTTTTTTAGGCTATCTTGTACTTCTTCTGTTGGAATATTTACGGATTTAATATTATTCCAATAATTATGTGGCCAAATATATATTTAATTATATTAGCTATTTATTAAAATAAGAGCCTTAATTGATTAAGTGGTCAAATAAATTTAAAAGCCTAATTAGATTTATATTTAGTAATTAATTAATTAATTGGATATGAGCTCAAATATGAGTGGATATCAGGATGACCAATTTGGGAATAATGGGAACCCTAATTGGTCATCACACTATATATATAGGCTATGGTTCCCAATATACCATACACAATGAATTTACATCTTATCCCCGTCTGAAGAATGTTCAATGTATTAGGAGTGTTCAATGAATTTACATTTTATCCCCGTACTAATTTATTTAATATATATTTAGTTATTATATATTATTTGTGCAAATATTTTGAATGTCTCTCAAAATTATAAGGTAAAACTAGAGATTTGATTCTTTAAACTTTGAATATTTTAGATTTTAGAATTGGTTTTGTTGATTCTAAAATGATTTATTTAAAGAATTATTTGGTGTATATGTGAATTTGTTTGACATTTATTTGGGATATATAAATATTTAATATTTATCTGATTTGAAGTTATGCATTTAGCATGATTATGTTATTTGAGTTTATTGTTATTAAGTTTTATACATTTTTTCTTAATTATGCAATTTTTATAAATTCATAAAAATTGTGTTTTATTGGGAATTTATTCTCACACTCAGGACTTTAAAGAAATATTATTATTATTATTATTAAACGACATCTTAAATGAATACGACCTACATTTGTGGGTGGTACCTTGTAAATTTAAGACTCTTTCCATTGAATTTATTAAAATGTCGAGCAATTTTGGTTGAGTTGATTGAAACAACATGTTGCAAAAGTAATCTTTGTTGTGTAAATTTGATTCAATTGAAATTACAAAAGATGTAGTCTGTAATTGTTCATGCAAACTGTTATGGTCGGCCAAAAGGATGACACAGTTTGGCCGAACAATTGCATACTTGTGATGGAAAATATGTAATAATTATTAATTTTATCCATGTGGGCAATGAGGTTAATGATTGATGTCAAAGACATCCATTATCAGACTGGACTTATTACTAATGTTTGATCATTGCGTGAGAGTATCGTTTACAGTTAATTCTTGCAATCAAAGATTGAGAATTAATGGTGTATTTAGTATCTTGTTTGAGTCTTTTCATTTATAAGTAAAGATGAATGTTTATATAATAATCTTTTCACATATTAGTAATGATGTTGTATGAGTGTAAATCTTTCAAGTATTTATTTGATTGCACTCACATATATAAGGTAAACATGTGGCGATTGTAAGAATTTATTGTTTATCAATATTAATTGTCAATGTTTTATCATTGTAACAAAATACCACTAGCAATTGATGTTGTTGTCTAAAGACTTGACATGAATGATGCACTTGGTATTTTTGGTGAGTACATTTTTTTATGGTAATCTATAAACTAATATAGTTTCTATATCTGCAAAATAAGTTATATTTTGATTCTCAAAAGTTATAACTTTTAGGAATAAAATATGAACATTATGTTCTTGGATATAAACCTTACATAAGGATGAAGAAACTCAAATTCTCTCACAACTAATATTTTTAAAGTGAGACTCAAGTTTAAAAAGTGAGTACACTCAAAATTTCACAGGTCTATGATCTTAAAGTTTTGTAATCCAGAGACATTAGATGTGTTATTTAAGATGACATAAATTTTAGCATATTATCTTTACTTAAATTCTAGTGTTTCTAAAGCAATAAAGCGAAAGATAAACTCTCATTGGAATGATGATTTTTCATTAAGATTATTAAGCAAAGAAAATATCAGAAGCATATTATGAAACTATTTAATCTTGCTAAAGCGCTATAGTTTCGTCAATTAGGTGACTTTGTCGAAAATTTAGCATATGGTATTCTCTTTGCACAATTAAGTTTATAACTATTAAAGTTAGAAATTATTCTTTAATAGAATAATTTCATAAAGTGTACAATAACGAAAAAATAAAGCAAGAGAAAATAAAATAATGCTCATTTTGTAAATACCTCAAAGGATAAGGGAAAATAAAGAATAAAAAAAAATATGATCTGAACTGACAAATGTTCAGTGGTGTTGAAAGATACATCAATTTAAAGGGGACAAATTTGGTGAAGATTTATATATTTTTTTATTTTTTTATAACTATTTTAGATTGTCATTATAAGTTTAAATTTGTATTTAAAAGACAATTTGGTGAATGAATAAATTTTTGCTTTAATATGATAACTTTTTTTTAAATGATGGATTCAATTTTTCTTTTTTTAAATGATGAATTCAATTTTTATTTTTAAATGATGGATTCAATTTGTCTTTCAAATTCAAATATTATTATAGTTAATTCAGTCATGACTTGTGACAATTTATAATTGTTGAAAAGTTTGAGAAATATAAACTTTAGTCAAAGTGACAGAGTTTATCATACGTTTTCTTCTAAGATAACCAATGAATCTAGTCAGATCTCTTAGGTTCGTAGTCTTTTCAGTAAGACGAAGTTCTCACCGTGTGTGGGAGAAAAAAGACCGATAGGATCGATATCAATGGAATATCATAGAACTCATAGGGAAGAAAGAATAAAATCACTTTATGGATGGAATAACGCAGTATTTACACAAAAAATGATTATGTTATTCATAAAAAATAAATATACTTTTAGTCCCGAATCAGGATCAACTAGGACATAAGTAAAAAATAGGGTGGAACTCTTCTTTGGTGTCAGGGTAATAGCTATGAATAGTCATGGACTCCCACCAAGAAAGGGTAGAAGGATGCGACCTATTATGGTCGCATACAATGCATTACAAACGTATGATCATTACGTTTCAACCGCTTTATTCTATTCCACCTTTCAGAAAGAACCGCGTTACGTTATTCTATTCCACCTTTTAGAAAGAAAAGAACTTATCAATATATTCAAAATAAAATGGGAGCCCGTTGATTATATCGAAAGTAAAGTAAGGAGAAAAAATCTATCATGGCTAAAGATACTATCGCGGATATACTAACCTTGATACGCAATGCTGACATGAATAGAAAAAGAACTATTCAAATACCACTCACTAATATCACCGAAAACATTGTAAAAATTCTTTTACGAGAGGGTTTTGTTGAAAACGTCAGAAAACATCGAGAAAGCAACAAATACTTTTTAGTTTTAACTCTACGGTATAGAAGAAATAGGAAAGGATCATATAAAACTTTTTTAAATTTAAAAAGGATTAGTACACCTGGTCTATGAATCTATTCTAACTATCCCCAAATTCCTAAAGTTTTAGGAGGGATGGGGATTGTAATTCTTTCGACTTCTAGGGGTATAATGACGGATCGAGAAGCTCGATTAGAAAGAATCGGGGGGAGGTTTTATGTTATATATGGTAGTCTCTATTTTTCCAAAATCCAAATGAAACAAACATTGTCTTAAAATAGACAGGAGGTTTTTATGGTCAAAGGTGTACATTTCCAAGTCATAGAGTTGCCAAACAAAAACAGAAGAGTCAAAAAAACGTATTTGCTACTACGAAAAAAACAGAGCAGAATTTTGGCCATGGACGTAGTAAAGAACATATATGTAATCCCATTTTTTTAAAGAATCTAATCAAAATAATCCCAATAAAGAATCTAATCAAAATGAAGAATAAAAATGAAGATAATCTTCAAAATTAAGAGAATAAATAATCGAATCAAAATGAAGAGAATAATGAATCTAATCCTCATGAAGATAATAATCAAAATTAAGAGAATAATCAAAATGAAGATAATAAATAATCTAATCAAAATGAAGAGAATAAAAAATAAAAAAGGGGGTTTTATGATAAGGGTTTATTTCGAAGTCAAAGTTTTGCCAAAAACAGAAGACTCAAAAAAACTTATTTTAGACTACGAAAAAAACCTAGCAGACGGCATGTATATGAGTGTGGACGTGGACGTAGTAGACAACACATATGTACATTCTTATGTTTCCGTGAGCAGAATGAAGAGAATAAATAATCACAATGAAGATAATAATCAAAATAAAGATAATAATCAAAATGAACGAGGTAAAATATGATGTTTTACATTTACCTATATATATCTGAATTCTCAGAAGAACTAGAGTTAGCGGAAAAACTTAGTGACGACAGAGGAACAATTTGAAGTTCAAAATGTAAGGAAACCCTATTTTCTTACAATATATAAATTTGGTATTCAATTGAATTTCTAAGGAGTTAAAATTATGAAAGTGGTCGCCTCTGTTCGCAAAATTTGTGAAAAATGTCGATTGATCCGTAGGCGAGGTCGACTTATAGTAATTTGTTCCAATCCAAAACATAAACAACGACAAGGATAATATTAAATTAAAAGAAAAAAAAGGCTTTCTATTAATAAGATTTTGTATTAGAATAGAATTTACAAAATCTTATTAATATTCCATTTTCTTAATACTAAATCATAAAAATCGAAAAATTGACATTCTATATTCAATCTTGTCTATAGTTCTAGTCTATAGTTATAAGTATTATAATAAATAGAATTGCTTATTGCTTTATTTTTGAAAAAATGTATTATATATTAATCAAATTATAGAATACAATAGAAATACAATAGAATAACTAGTTCGAAAATAGTAAAGAATCCTTTTTGATTGACAGGAAATGGATATATCCATATATTTCGGACTTCTCTTTTTTTTTTTAATGGCAAAATCTATACCAAAAATTGGTTCACGGAAAACTGGACGTATTGGTTCGCGTAAGCATCCTCGTAAAATACCAAAGGGGATTATTTATATTCAAGCTAGTTTGAACAATACCATTGTGACTGTTACAGATGTAGGAGGTCGGGTGATTTGTTGGTTCTCCGCCGGTTCGTGTGGATTCAAGGGTACACGAAGGGGGACACCATTTGCCGCTGAAACCACAGCAATAAATGCTATTCGAACAGTAGTCGATCAAGGCATGCAACGAGCAGAGGTCAGGATAAAGGGTCCCGGTCTAGGAAGAGATGCGGCATTAAGAGCTATTTTTAAATATAAAAGTGGGATACTTATAAAGGTTATACGGGATGTAACCCCTATGCCACATAATGGATGTAGGGCTCCTAAAAAAAGACGTGTGTAAAACTAACAATAAACATTAAAGAAAAAGATTTCAAGAGAAATAAACAATTAAATCAAGAGTTTCATAAAAATATATTACTATGATTCGAGAAAAACTAAAAGTATCTACTCAGACACTACAGTGGAAGTGTGTTGAATCAAGGGTAGAAAGTAAGCGTCTTTATTATGGACGCTTTATTCTGTCTCCACTTATGAAAGGTCAAGCAGATACAATAGGCATTGTAATGCGAAGAATTTTGCTCGGAGAAATAGAGGGAACATGTATCACACGTGCAAAATCTGAGAAAATACCACATGAATATTCTACCGTAGTAGGTATTCAAGAATCAATACATGAAATTTTAATGAATTTGAAAGAAATTGTATTGAGAAGTAATCTGTATGGAACTTGGGAGGCGTCTATTTGTTTCAAAGGTCCTGGATATGTAACTGCTCAAGACATCATTTTACCACCTTCGGTGGAAGTCATTGATAATACACAACATATAGCTAACCTAACAGAACCTATTAATTTGTGTATTGAATTACAAATTGAAAGAAAGCGCGGATATCGTATAACAACACTAAACAAAATTCAAGATGGAAGTTATACTATAGATGTTGTATTCATGCCTGTTAGAAATGCAAATCATAGTATTCATTCTTATGTGAATGGAAATGAAAAACACGAGATACTATTTCTTGAAATATGGACAAATGGAAGTTTCACTCCTAAGGAAGCACTTTATGAAGCCTCCCGGAATTTGATTGATTTATTTATTCCTTTTTTACATGTAGAAGAAGAAAACCACCATTTTGAAAACAATCAACACAAAATGACTTGGCCCCTTTTTACTTTTCATGATCATGATAGATTCGTTAAGGATAAACTAAGGAACAATCAAAAACAAATTACATTGAAATCCATTTTTATTGACCAATTAAAATTGCCTCCGCGGATCTATAATTGTCTTAAAAAGTCCAATATACATACCGTATTAGAACTTTTGAATAAGAGTCAAGACGACCTTATGAAAATTGAACATTTTCGCGTAGAAGATTTAAAAAATATATTAAACATTTTACAAATCGAAAATCATTTTGTATAAATTGAAAATCCATTGTTTTTTTTTCATTTTTATAAAAATGAAAAAAAAAACAAAGGTTCAAATATTCAATTGGAATCTTTAGCACAAATCAATATATTCAGAATAGGTCTAAAATGAAATAGATGTATCTAGGGATTAGTCATTTCAACGTGAATTTTCCCTAGATACACAATACACAACTGTCATGATATTTTATTTGACAATAGAATCAATTTAAAAAAGACCTAACGTTAGAGATTTTTCAATAGGTAATGTTGCTCCAATACCCAACCAAAGAGCCACGACGGTACCAATCAAAAAGACGGTTGTTGCTACTGGACGCCGAAATGGGTTTTGGAACTTATTAACATTCTCCAAAAAAGGTACTGTTAATAATCCCGCGGGTACTGAAACCATTAAAAGAACGCCCAATTTAAAGAATATTTTGAGGCAAATATTATAATGTTTCTTGAGAATATTGAGTTTGGGGGAGAGATATGGTCAAAGAACAAAACCTAGTGAGAAATAATTGGTTTTAACTCAATTCATATAGTTGCTATCTATATAGCAAATTTGGACCCTCATATGGATATTATTGTTCTTTCTCTCAATTAAATTAAGAAATTAATTATTGAAGATCAAACTCAACATCCTCAAGAACTAGAGCATCAAGTGTCATAAAGAATTGACTAAGAAGAGAAATTTTATTTGGTATGATTGAAAACTCTATTATGATAGTTGTGACACTTGTTACTTGTTATAATTTTGGAGCTTCATAAGATGAATATCAAATTAGTATTTCTTAATGACGACATTAAGAAATACAATATGGTGCAACGAGAAAAAATTTGGTGCCAATAGATACAAAATTTATGGTTTGCAAACAAATAAAATTCATTTATGAGTTAATGAAATTGTCTCAATAGTGTTACAATAATATTTCATGGTGTAATTGTCTCGTTTGATTTTGAGATGTATATTATGAAAAAATATTGGGTTTTATAGGTTCAGTGAGAGTAAGTTTATGTTCCTAGTTTAATATGTGTCGATTTTATTTTATTTAGTCAGCAATGATATATGATTGTTGTGTAAAACCAAAAAATCTCTATCAAAAGCTTAGCAACGAAAGATCTTGGGCACATCTCTTTTGTATTAGGTATTTAGATACTTAGAGATTATTCTTAAGGTATCATCCGGTTATCACAAAAGATTTATGTATATGTATATATATATATATATATATATATATATATATATATATATATATATATATATATATATATATATATATATATATATATATATATATATATATATATATATATATATATATATATATATATATATATATCAATAAAGTAGAAAATAAAATTGACATGAAAGACAATAAACTAGGACATGTCTCAATTATTAAGGGGGACTATTAAGTCTCAATCATTAGATTATCTTATGTATACACATTCAGAAAAAAGCGTATATATAATGAGATCATTTGACAGATACGAAAATTCAAAAAAAAGAATTTGAATTGTTGTGAGGCGACCATAAGGATTGTTATAAAGAGCAAAATAACTTGTGCTCACATATTAGAGATCGAATAATTTGGAGATCATCAGGATGTTCGACTCTGATTTATTTTGGATGTCTATATATAATGGGCCTTCTAACTCAATAAATAACTATAAGTATTTATGTCACTTGGTTGCATATAGTAAAAGGTTTTGAAAGATAACTCGAGCTATATTGTGACATAAATCAGTTGGATAATGTTTCAACAACTATTTTATAAAGTTCATTGACTTATAAGTTGTTGTTGTTGAAGGATATAACATATAGATAGAAATTGTATGTTAGATGACTTACTAATCAACGACTTGACATATAAGGTATTTGATATGATTGTTGTCACTAAAGATGTCCTAAATTAGTGGGAGTCACACATTCTTTACGTTTTATAATATTGTTTTGATATCGATACAAACTTTATGTTAAGATTATCTGCAGAAATAAAGTTTATGAGGTTATTATTGTTATAACCATTTATGTGTCGTTTGTGCAAATATTGAATTTGCAAACTTCAGTTTGATCTCAATAAAGAATTCAGTTGGACCAATTGAAAATAGACATGATTCAGAGATCACATTACATGAAATTTTCATGCCACTCATCCATATCGATCTATGTTATCAAGTACGTTGGTATGTGTCATACCCCAAATTTGTCCTACGTGCACCATTTTATTTTTCTGTCTAACGATATTCCAAAAAATCAAAAAAAATATGTACTACTTTATTTTACTGTTATCTCAAAAAATCCAAAAATTATGCACCATCTTATTTTTCATTATCTATATCTATCACATTATCCTTTTATTTTCATTATCTTATTTCAAAACACATTATCATTTTTTTTAGTCCATTAATCCATCCCAAAAAAAAATTATTACAAAAAAATACATTATTTTTTATTTTTCATTATCATTATTATCACTAAATATCATTATTCCACTATATTTATTATTACCATTATTTTATTATTTCCCATCATCATTATTATTTCTAAAAAAAAAACATTGTTTTCACTATAATCTTTATTTTTATTTTTTACTATCATTATTACTTTTAATCCTATTATTATTTTCTTTATTATTTTATTATTAGTATATCCATTTATTATTATTATTATTATTATTATTATTATTATTATTATTATTATTATTTCTATTATCATTATAACTATTTTGCATTTTAACTATTTTCAAAATAATACAGTTGTATCACAATTTTTATGCTAATTATATCCCACACAAAACATACTGCATGTGCTTTAATAGGACAAAAGGAACGGATCTGCCAAATATTTGTACAATCCGCATCATCCTACCACCCAACGTTCCACCAACAGATTCCTCAAATTCATTAACACAATAACAATACCAAAATTGATCTCACAAAATCTTCCACTCACCAAAACAGCTCAACAGTCCTATCCAAAAATCCACAACAAATTCCAAAATCACCCTCTTCAAAATATCTCTATAAGATCAGCATCAATTCATTCCAATAAAAAAAACAGTGATAAAAAATCCCTGCAAATCAACCTCAAAAAAACAAAAAATTAGTGATAATCTTCAATTTTCTTTTGTTGTTCATTCAATCGTCCCCGATATATTCTCTGAAAACTTTTCCTTCATATCCTGCAAACTTAACTCGTACAACTTCAGCTTCCTCTCATCAATACCAGATTCAATAAAACTACCTCCATAATCATCACCTTCAACCCGCACAAAATCGGAAATCATCCGAAACAAACCATCACCACAATCCCTACCCTCGCCACCATACAAAACAGAACCAGAAACTTTTCAAAAAAAATCACCTTCAAACTCACCAAATCCGAAAAATCATGAACATTTCACATCCACCGCAAACTGAACCTCCATGAACGAAAATTGCGTCGTGAGAAGAACAACCGTGAGCTTGAGCGAACCACCAAAATCTGAGATCGAACAAGTCTAAAATCGTGACTCAAACACCACCAGAACCAAATCGCAGATCCGAAACTTACCGCACAAATATAAATCGTTCGTGAGCGAGAGAAGTTGAGACCGAGTTCGCGAAATACAGAAGCAAGTGAAAGAGACGGATTCAAACCACCGCTGCGCGAAAGACCGAGAGCTTGAACGGATCGACGCCGTCTGGAGACAGAGAAAACCGGCCGACACTCATTGCACCACCGTAAACCGAGACGCTCTGAGAGAGGCGTTCACAGCGAGTGAGACGGATCCGTGAATGCAGAAACGATCAGAGAGAGATCCGTGTTTTTTTTTGTTTTGTCTTCTGAGCTTCTGAAGGGGTAATCACTATCCCTGTATTTCCTTTATGTTATTAAGTTTCATTTTATTATAATTATTTATTACCATCATATTTTTATTTTCTAAAGAAGAAAACAGTTTCCTTTATGTTATTGAATTTCTCTTTACTACAATTATTTATTAATATCAGATTTTCATTTTTATTGTATAAAGAAAAATTGGCTGCATTATCTTTGCAATCTGTGGCTCACCATCGGATCATTTCTACACACATCACCATGTTTACACGATGCACTTAGTTTTTTTTCCTTTTATATTATTTGTTGGTATGCTGTTTAAAGAAGAAAATGGGATTAGTCCTAATGGTTTATTCATACAGACTTTGTTTTTTACCATTAAAATATTTAATTGTTTTTTTTATGTAAAGTTTATGATACTGACTAAGTCAAATTTATATTTATACTCACTACACCCCCCAAAACGCTAATCATAACCCCCTTTCTTTTATTTTAAATTTCTTTTTTCTACTATTTATTTTTATAAGTTTTATAATAATTTCTAAACATTTTTTTGTTATTATTTGTCAAATATTTTAATATTTATTAGATTTCTTCGCTTTTAATTTTCTTTTAATTTAGTATATTAGGGCCAATGATATAGCAAACGGCCGCTTTTCGCCCGATTACATTTAATCGGAGATGAACGGTCAATATGAGGCCCCTTTGTATTTAATTTTTTCCGACAAACAAAACATTGTATTTTAATTTAATTCATTTTATTACTCGTGATTTCATTTATTCATTATTTATTTTATTCATTATTTTATTTTTCTAACAATTCAATTCATTTATTTATTCATTTATTTATTCGATTATTTTTACATTTCAAATTACGATTCGACTCCTTATAGAATGGTTCCCATTTTGAACCGATTCTAAGGTAGTAAACGAACAAAATTTCGTCGCGTCCCAAAAGGTCCAACGCCTTCGAATAGTTGCGCTCGATTAAAAGGTCCAACGCCTCCGAATAGTTGCGCTCGAAAAAAGGTCCAACGCCTCCGAATAGTTGCGTCCCGAATAAACAGGCCGAACGCCTTCGAATAGTTCAAACACACTGCACACACGCTTTCTCTTGGGCTAATTACAACGAGACCTCTTTATTTCTCGCAATCCCCTGTATTTATTTTGTACCCCTCTCCCTTTATTTTGTACGCATTTTATTTCTCGTATTTTATTTAATTCCGAATCCTTGGTCCAACGCCAAGCGATTGCACCTTGCACACTTGCACTTTATTTTCCAGTTATTTTCGTTTATTAGGATCCTCATATCCTTGCGAGCCGAGCGATTCGTGCCTCGCTAACAAAACCACAAAAATAAACTCCATTTGCATGCACCCTTTAACCTCAAAATACCAAAAACGTTTCGATTAGATCCAAACCCTTGATCCAACGTCAAGCGGCTTTAGGAAATAAAACATTCTAATAATACGAGAAGATTTGTACGCCGCGAGCCTTAAGCGGTAGAAAGGGGGATAACGAGCTTTCGTTACTCGCTCCGATTATTTCGACGCAGGACACTCGTCTTGTTGGGCGAGATAAACTATCCATAGTCTTTAGTACATTCAACTCCTAAACCCTTTCATCGACGAAAGGTAATAAAATCAAACAACCATTACCAGTAGTAGGCCGAACTACGAGGCTCTGACTTTCCCATTGCACGCGGGAGTACGTAGGCACGAGGATCTCCATCCTTGCCGAGCACCTAGGTTCAATCTAACTTATAATTCAACTCATTTCCCTCTAGCAAGCAATTCGTTTAAGCATAGACATCCTTTCACGCGCGTTAACTTAGATGGTTCCCATCGAGTACGATGGATGTAGGGGGTGCTAATACCTTCCCCCTGCATAACCGACTCCCGAACCCAAGCAATGGTTCCGTTGACCTTTGTCCTATCCTTTTCCTCCCGGGTTGTATCTATATCTTCCCTTTCCCTATTCGGGAATAAATAGAATTAGGTGGCGACTCTTCAGTCCGTCCGGCGCGCGGCTCCGTCCATTTCGGATCGCGTAAGGTCGTATTTTTCGGGGTACGACAGCTGGCGACTCTGCTGGGGACTGGTTCACCCCTATGCGAGTCAAGCCTAGTCTAGGTTCCCGCGTTTGTTTGGTTGTTTGCTTTTATGCCTTGCTTGTCTATTTTTATCGCATTCCATTTTATATATCTTGTGGCTCCTTGGTACTATAATTTGGATCGATACTTTGCAAAAGAAACTTGAGGGAAAAGCTCTATGCCCGGGCTTTCGAGTACAAACTTAAGTTAGCGAGGTTGTGTAGTATGGGCTCCCGAGAGAACCTCTCTCGTGGGTTGTCGATACGAAAACCTCACTCGGAGTAGATTTTAATGGAAATACTGACAACCGTCAAGCTCTTGGCGTGTGTGCTCAGTTGTTTTCATTGAAGTCGTCGACTCTGAAGACCTTTAGAACCTTTTGGTTAAAAACATCGGTTGATGGTTGCGTAGTATGGGGCACCAGGGTTCACCCTTGCGTGGCTCGGTACGAAAACCTCACTTGGAATAGACTTACTCAATGGAGTTGATTGACTGTCAAGAATGTATGAAATTGACACGTGCATCAAACAGTTGAGAAAGTTCCATAACTCCAGGACTTTGTTTTAAACCTTGTGTCGATGATCACGTAGTATGGACTCCCGAGAAAACTTGCTCTCGTGGGTTGTCGATACGAAGATCTCACCCAAAATAGATTCATATGGCGGAGTCAGTCAACCGTCATGCTTATGGCGCGTGTGATGAACAGCCATATGAATTGATAACTTTGGGATCCCTAAACTTTAGAGTCTACCCAGTGAGTTCTTGATCAGAGTATCCTTCATATGTACCTTGGACTCATGAGACCATGTTCTTGTGATCCTGGATTCTGACATTGCATATCATCTCATTTGCATTATTTATTCATCTTGCATTTCATTCCAAAAGCCAAAAACTTATTTTCATGTTCCTCCATCTTCAGTAAATCAAGCTGGTTTCTCGACGCCCGTATCGAGCTAGACGACCGTACCTAACTCGAGCCAACACTAGAAGACTGATGGACGTGATTCAGGAAGAACAAGCTGCTATGAGGGAAGAGATCGACTCGGTCAAGAGCAAGATTGACCAGATTTATGAGACTTTGCAATCTTTGGCAAGAATGGAAGAACGTCGCGAAGCTGCTGCTGCAATGAACAATGCTCAAGTGCAAGGGTCTACCTCACGAGCAATGCCTTCAGTTCCCGTTCCAAATCCTTTGGTTTATGGTTTGCCTCCAGGTTTCACTCCTATTGTTGAAGAGGTCACTTCCCAACCAATATCTACTTCCGGTGTTACTGTTGGTGTTATTCCTCAAGCTCAACCTATTCCAACTCAAGTCCAGTTTCCTCAAACTGAAGATAACCATCAAGTTGAGCATGAGATGCATACTGCTGTTCCAATCACCAATCCTCAGGCTGCTCAAGAGTCTGAAGCTATGAAGATGTGCCGCGAGTTAGCTGAAAAACTCCGAATTATGGAAGGACACAACTCAACCTCTCTGAGTGCCTCAGACATGTGCTTAGTTCCAGATGTTGTGATCCCTGCTAAGTTCAAATTGCCAGAATTCGAGAAATACAAAGGCCTCAGCTGTCCTGAGCTTCATTTGAGGATGTACTGCAGGAAAATGGCTGCTCATGCCAAAGACGATAAACTCATGATCCATTGCTTCCAAGACAGCCTGTCTGGAGCATCTCTAGAATGGTACATGCAACTCGAACGCAACAATGTTCGTACTTGGCTTGATCTATCCGATGCATTCAAAAAGCAGTACAAGTACAACACTGACCTTGCTCCTAACCGTACTCAACTTCAGAGTATGTCTCAAAAGGAGAGCGAATCCTTTAAGGAGTATGCCCAACGCTGGAGAGAGCTAGCCGCCAGAGTGCATCCTCCTTTGGTTGACCGTGAACTAATCGATATCTTCATGGGTACCCTACAGGGGCAATACTACGAGAAGCTGATCAGCAGCGTATCTTCTGGATTTTCGGACATGGTGATGGTAGGAGAAAGAATTGAAGAGGGTCTGAAAAGCGGAAAGATCCAAGGAAGCTCTAGCAGCCAAAACAATGCCAAGAAACCTTTCAATGGGTATAAAAAGGGTGAAACAAACGCCGTTTCTACTGCAAATGGGAATTTTCAACAGAGTGCACCTGCGCCAGTTCCCTACTATCAGTATCCCTATGTTGCTGCTGCACAATATGCTCCTATGCCATATCAGCCAGCTCCTCCAATGCCTTATCAGCAGGCTTTTCAAGCTCTATTTCCGCCTCAGATGGTTCATCAACCACGTCCACCTCCATTGGTTGCAGCTGCGCAGTATGCGCCCAATCCATACCAGCAACATGCTTATCAGCCACGGCCTGGTCAACAGCAACAACGCGCTCCTCAACAGCGTCCACCATATCAGCAAAGAGGATATGATAGGCACATCGATCCCCTGCCTATGACGTATACCGAAATCTTTAAGGGGCTAATGGCAAAAGGAACTCTTGTGTTGAAAAATATGCCACCTCAGACTGTTAATTCCCGAAACTATGATGCCAATGCTCGCTGTGAGTATCACAAAGGCGCTCCAGGCCACAATATCGAGAACTGCCATGCCTTCAAACACTTGATTCAGGATATGATCAACTCTAAGGACCTCACTCTCACTCCGAGAAATCCAAATGTCCAGAATGATCCAATGCCGTCACACGGTGCCAACAAGTGAAGACATGTGAAGGGGTTGTTGAAGACCTAGCTGAGTAGTCTCCCATTTTGAAGCATTCAATCAAGAGAAGTTCAATTCCTCAAATCAAGGCAGCCAATGCCATTTATTATTTCCGCATTCCTGTTGTTTTGTAATGTTTGTTTAAGTACTATTTGCTCTGAACATTGTTATCTGTACTTGGTTATGTTAATGTTATGTTTATGCATGTTTTGAATCAATTTATTCGCATTCGCTCATTATTTATCATTTAGCACAAAAAATCACAAAAAAATATTCTCTCACTTCACTTTAGCAAATATTTGAGGGAGGATGATGAAAACGAAATACCCATAACTGTTGCGGTATGCTTTCAGATAAAACCTCGTCAATGATGTACAGGCATTTATTCAAATCCCCAAACACTGGAGATATAAGGAGTTAATCCCTAGTCAACCACTTCGAGCCTAGAAGTAGGAGTTTCTTTCGGATACAACCCTTACATTTAACCCGGGGTAGGGTAGTTGTTCATTTAACATGACTACACCTTCGAATCGCAAGATGAGACATCCCGTCGGAGGACCATCAACAAATGACTTGGCAGTCACAGCATTCAAACAAAAAAAATAGAAAAAGAAAAAACCACTAAGTTGAGCACCCAAAGGGAGACTTAGTCAAAAAATCAAAAGAGGAACTCAAATCCTCAGCAAAAACAAAACAAATATCAGTGACCACCAAATCAAGAATCAAAGAGTCACTAGCAAAAGATGACTGCCACTTCCAAGCAAACATCAAAGCTTCATCTTCACTCTTGCAAAGTCAAAACAAATACATGTGTAGAGTTAAATGAACGTAGGACTAGAGAATATCACGAAGAAGGGGTGGGTACCAATCAAACTTTGAGCCTAATATCCTTTGTTTCTCGAACCATTAACCAGACCACATTACAACCCTCGAAAGACCTAATTGAGGCGTGATTTATTCTGAAAGCATGCTACCAGCAAGGTTGCGTAAATTGACTCCCATATGTTTGCTAATCTTCAATCTCGTTTGCACATTATTCTTGTTGCATCTTTCACGCACTTTCTAAATCAGCACTTCGTTTGGACTAGCAGTCCACTCGTCACACTTTCACATCATTCAAATAAATTGACTTTTTTCAAAACTTACATGAACTTTACATTAACACTACCACTTGTGTATGAACAATTTAATTGCAATTTAGTGCTTGACATCAGTACAATCCCAACAAGGGACAATTAAAAGAGAAACTTGAACTTCATTAGTGCCAACATGAATCAAGACTACCTCAGCAGTCCAATCAGGGACAAAGCATCTTCAACAGCCCAATCAGGGGCAATTCATTTCAAAATTAGCCCAATCAGGGGCAAGTCACATTCAAAAGCTCAATCAGGGGCAGGTCATATCATGGCCACTGTCGAAGCTTCCCCATCAAATTTATTTCAGATACATTACAGGCAGGGGCAAGCAAACAAGAGCGAGTCTTTCTCTCTCTTCTCCCCAGCTGAACAAGCAGACTTTGCCAGACATTGGCAATCATTCGAAACAAAATCAGTCTTCATGTGTCAATTAAGTCGCTTCGCTCATCAGCTTAGAGCATTCAGATACATCTTCTGACCAAACGACGTCAAAGATCGAGTGTCGGGAAATCAGTCCCTCCACCCACCCAAAGTCCAATTACCATTGGCAACTACCAGACCAAAAGTCCACCAAGCTGGCACCTTCCAACCACTCATATGCATCATTATGCATCATATGCAGTCATACGCATCATTTGCATCAATCATTTATAGCATACGCATCATATGCATGCCCAAACAAAATCAGACCTTTTATTTTCCCCAGCAGTTTTTAACTTACATCTCAGTGCATAAACATTTGCATCGTATCTCCATCGCTATGGAATACCTTTTCAAAACAATCAAGCATACATACATAGTTCAGGATCCAGGATCCCTACAAGTTTCCAATCCTTTCCCCAGCGGAAGATCACATCAAAGATTCCTGGCATCCTCTTGGCGGATTCAATAGCCGTGTTTAAATTTCAGTCCCTTTGCCTTATCATCCTCTGGTGATAAGTGATTTTATTTTTTTGTTTGTTGCCTTATCATCCTCTGTTGATAAGTGAGTTTATTTTTTCAGTTTATTGCCTTATCATCCTCTGTTGATAAGTGAGTTTATTTTTCTGTTTGTTGCCTTATCATCCTCTGTTGATAAGTGAGTTTATTTTTCTGTTTGTTGCCTTATCATCCTCTGTTGATAAGTGAGTTTATTTTTTCAGTTTATTGCCTTATCTTCCTCTGTTGATAAGTGAGTTTATTTTTCTGTTTGTTGCCTTATCATCCTCTGGTGATAAGTGATTTTATTTTTCTGTTTGTTGCCTTATCATCCTCTGTTGATAAGTGAGTTTATTTTTTCAGTTTATTGCCTTATCATCCTCTGTTGATAAGTGAGTTTATTTTTCTGTTTGTTGCCTTATCATCCTCTGTTGATAAGTGAGTTTATTTTTTCAGTTTATTGCCTTATCTTCCTCTGTTGATAAGTGAGTTTATTTTTCTGTTTGTTGCCTTATCTTCCTCTGTTGATAAGTGAGTTTATTTTTCTGTTTATTGCCTTATCATCCTCTGTTGATAAGTGAGTTTGTTTTCAGTTTGTTGCCTTATCATCCTCTGTTGATAAGTGAAGTTGGTTTTCAGTTTGTTGCCTTATCATCCTCTGTTGATAAGTGAGTTTGTTTTCAGTTTATTGCCTTATCATCCTCTGGTGATAAGTGATTTATTTTGTTAATTTGTTTTGCTGTGTCACCCATCATTTCCAGCTTATTTCATTTGCTATTTTCACAAATTCTTTCTTCGTCAGACAAATTTGGAGTCTGTTAATATCTAATTATCTTATACCTTGAAAGATTGAACGCGAGCCAGTTCATCTTACTCGGTCTAAGCCAATTCGATAGGGGCATCTGTCATACCCCAAATTTGTCCTACGTGCACCATTTTATTTTTCTGTCTAACGATATTCCAAAAAATCAAAAAAAATATGTACTACTTTATTTTACTGTTATCTCAAAAAATCCAAAAATTATGCACCATCTTATTTTTCATTATCTATATCTATCACATTATCCTTTTATTTTCATTATCTTATTTCAAAACACATTATCATTTTTTTTAGTCCATTAATCCATCCCAAAAAAAAATTATTACAAAAAAATACATTATTTTTTATTTTTCATTATCATTATTATCACTAAATATCATTATTCCACTATATTTATTATTACCATTATTTTATTATTTCCCATCATCATTATTATTTCTAAAAAAAAAACATTGTTTTCACTATAATCTTTATTTTTATTTTTTACTATCATTATTACTTTTAATCCTATTATTATTTTCTTTATTATTTTATTATTAGTATATCCATTTATTATTATTATTATTATTATTATTATTATTATTATTATTATTATTATTATTATTATTATTTCTATTATCATTATAACTATTTTGCATTTTAACTATTTTCAAAATAATACAGTTGTATCACAATTTTTATGCTAATTATATCCCACACAAAACATACTGCATGTGCTTTAATAGGACAAAAGGAACGGATCTGCCAAATATTTGTACAATCCGCATCATCCTACCACCCAACGTTCCACCAACAGATTCCTCAAATTCATTAACACAATAACAATACCAAAATTGATCTCACAAAATCTTCCACTCACCAAAACAGCTCAACAGTCCTATCCAAAAATCCACAACAAATTCCAAAATCACCCTCTTCAAAATATCTCTATAAGATCAGCATCAATTCATTCCAATAAAAAAAACAGTGATAAAAAATCCCTGCAAATCAACCTCAAAAAAACAAAAAATTAGTGATAATCTTCAATTTTCTTTTGTTGTTCATTCAATCGTCCCCGATATATTCTCTGAAAACTTTTCCTTCATATCCTGCAAACTTAACTCGTACAACTTCAGCTTCCTCTCATCAATACCAGATTCAATAAAACTACCTCCATAATCATCACCTTCAACCCGCACAAAATCGGAAATCATCCGAAACAAACCATCACCACAATCCCTACCCTCGCCACCATACAAAACAGAACCAGAAACTTTTCAAAAAAAATCACCTTCAAACTCACCAAATCCGAAAAATCATGAACATTTCACATCCACCGCAAACTGAACCTCCATGAACGAAAATTGCGTCGTGAGAAGAACAACCGTGAGCTTGAGCGAACCACCAAAATCTGAGATCGAACAAGTCTAAAATCGTGACTCAAACACCACCAGAACCAAATCGCAGATCCGAAACTTACCGAACAAATATAAATCGTTCGTGAGCGAGAGAAGTTGAGACCGAGTTCGCGAAATACAGAAGCAAGTGAAAGAGACGGATTCAAACCACCGCCGCGCGAAAGACCGAGAGCTTGAACGGATCGACGCCGTCTGGAGACAGAGAAAACCGGCCGACACTCATTGCACCACCGTAAACCGAGACGCTCTGAGAGAGGCGTTCACAGCGAGTGAGACGGATCCGTGAATGCAGAAACGATCAGAGAGAGATCCGTGTTTTTTTTTGTTTTGTCTTCTGAGCTTCTGAAGGGGTAATCACTATCCCTGTATTTCCTTTATGTTATTAAGTTTCATTTTATTATAATTATTTATTACCATCATATTTTTATTTTCTAAAGAAGAAAACAGTTTCCTTTATGTTATTGAATTTCTCTTTACTACAATTATTTATTAATATCAGATTTTCATTTTTATTGTATAAAGAAAAATTGGCTGCATTATCTTTGCAATCTGTGGCTCACCATCGGATCATTTCTACACACATCACCATGTTTACACGATGCACTTAGTTTTTTTTCCTTTTATATTATTTGTTGGTATGCTGTTTAAAGAAGAAAATGGGATTAGTCCTAATGGTTTATTCATACAGACTTTGTTTTTTACCATTAAAATATTTAATTGTTTTTTTTATGTAAAGTTTATGATACTGACTAAGTCAAATTTATATTTATACTCACTACACCCCCCAAAACGCTAATCATAACCCCCTTTCTTTTATTTTAAATTTCTTTTTTCTACTATTTATTTTTATAAGTTTTATAATAATTTCTAAACATTTTTTTGTCATTATTTGTCAAATATTTTAATATTTATTAGATTTCTTCGCTTTTAATTTTCTTTTAATTTAGTATATTAGGGCCAATGATATAGCAAACGGCCGCTTTTCGCCCGATTACATTTAATCGGAGATGAACGGTCAATATGAGGCCCCTTTGTATTTAATTTTTTCCGACAAACAAAACATTGTATTTTAATTTAATTCATTTTATTACTCGTGATTTCATTTATTCATTATTTATTTTATTCATTATTTTATTTTTCTAACAATTCAATTCATTTATTTATTCATTTATTTATTCGATTATTTTTACATTTCAAATTACGATTCGACTCCTTATAGAATGGTTCCCATTTTGAACCGATTCTAAGGTAGTAAACGAACAAAATTTCGTCGCGTCCCAAAAGGTCCAACGCCTTCGAATAGTTGCGCTCGATTAAAAGGTCCAACGCCTCCGAATAGTTGCGCTCGAAAAAAGGTCCAACGCCTCCGAATAGTTGCGTCCCGAATAAACAGGCCGAACGCCTTCGAATAGTTCAAACACACTGCACACACGCTTTCTCTTGGGCTAATTACAACGAGACCTCTTTATTTCTCGCAATCCCCTGTATTTATTTTGTACCCCTCTCCCTTTATTTTGTACGCATTTTATTTCTCGTATTTTATTTAATTCCGAATCCTTGGTCCAACGCCAAGCGATTGCACCTTGCACACTTGCACTTTATTTTCCAGTTATTTTCGTTTATTAGGATCCTCATATCCTTGCGAGCCGAGCGATTCGTGCCTCGCTAACAAAACCACAAAAATAAACTCCATTTGCATGCACCCTTTAACCTCAAAATACCAAAAACGTTTCGATTAGATCCAAACCCTTGATCCAACGTCAAGCGGCTTTAGGAAATAAAACATTCTAATAATACGAGAAGATTTGTACGCCACGAGCCTTAAGCGGTAGAAAGGGGGATAACGAGCTTTCGTTACTCGCTCCGATTATTTCGACGCATGACACTCGTCTTGTTGGGCGAGATAAACTATCCATAGTCTTTAGTACATTCAACTCCTAAACCCTTTCATCGACGAAAGGTAATAAAATCAAACAACCATTACCAGTAGTAGGCCGAACTACGAGGCTCTGACTTTCCCATTGCACGCGGGAGTACGTAGGCACGAGGATCTCCATCCTTGCCGAGCACCTAGGTTCAATCTAACTTATAATTCAACTCATTTCCCTCTAGCAAGCAATTCGTTTAAGCATAGACATCCTTTCACGCGCGTTAACTTAGATGGTTCCCATCGAGTACGATGGATGTAGGGGGTGCTAATACCTTCCCCCTGCATAACCGACTCCCGAACCCAAGCAATGGTTCCGTTGACCTTTGTCCTATCCTTTTCCTCCCGGGTTGTATCTATATCTTCCCTTTCCCTATTCGGGAATAAATAGAATTAGGTGGCGACTCTTCAGTCCGTCCGGCGCGCGGCTCCGTCCATTTCGGATCGCGTAAGGTCGTATTTTTCGGGGTACGACAGTATGGTGATCATCGAGGTTCTGTCACATTATACGTTAGTGACGATAGTCACGATGGTCTCATTGTTGATGTATGAGGTAGACAGATTGTAAAGTTGAAATCTAAAGATAAATAGCATTCAGATGCGCGCCTAAAGAATTACGATATAATTATTAAGATATATTGGTCAAGTGGGAGATTGTTGGAATATTTTACGGATTTAATATTATTCCAATAATTAGGTGGCCAAATATATATTTAATTATATTAGCTATTTATTAAAATAAGAGTCTTAATTGATTAAGTGGTCAATAAATTTAAAAAGCTAATTAGATTTCTATTTAGTAATTAATTAATTGGATATGGAATCAAATATGAGTGGATATCATGATGACCCATTTCGGAATAATGGAAACCCTAATTGGTTATCACACTATATATAGGCTATGGTCCCCAATATACAGTACACAAACAATTTACCTCTTCAATCCATCTGAAGAGTGTTCAATGTATTATGAGTACCGGTTGAGGAAGATGCACAAATCAACAAGTGTAGGTCCCGTCTCTACACTTTCTAACTTTCAGTATTATCGTCAAAAGAATATTTCTCAATAGATCTCGGTATTCCTGCAATCTCTTCTCTCATATTATAATTATATACAAATTTGTATTATATATTCTATTCCGCACTAAAATATATAACATAATACATAGAACAAATATATATGATTAATAATTATTCATTTAATTCCAATATCTTCAACTTTACTGTATAGGTTTTTGGAAGTAGTCGTTGAAACTTTTACGTTTCAGAATTAATTGAAACATTATTCTCCTATTTCCAAACATGAGAATTGATAGTTAAATACTCTCTCCAAAGAAGTCAAAAAATGTTCCTCCATGAATGCGATATGCTCAACGTTCATTGGATCAGTGATAAAGCCTGTGTCTGTGAAATTTCATATCTATTGCGTCTTCAATAGTGAATGAATAGGAAGAATAAGATAGCTACAAATTACCATAGACTCCAAGATAAACAACACTGGTGTTACTTTGGTTTATGATACAATGGATTTCAAGACCTATGAGCATAAAGATGTATTTCATTTAAAAACTTTAATTAATTAATTTCTAAAATAATTGTATTAAAATAACTAATTTATTCTAAAAAATAATATTAAATAATAATTATCCCATCATTAAAAATAATTTTTTAATCATAATCATCATATGCAAAATTCAAAGACCAAAAAATTAAATTTTAAAATAGGATGATAAAAAAACAAAACCACTTAAATAGAGGCTAAAAGTTTAAGCCTTAAACCTAATTTTACATTGTTTATCTTCTTTAATATGACCCATATAGGTTATATAGGTTTAAAGCAGTTGTTTTTCTTTCTTGAACTCATCTCTGAAGCATTCAATAATATCAATATCATGAAAATAACAAAAGATTTCAATTCATGGTCAAGTGGAAATGGTTGAAAGGAAAAAGACATGGCAAAACTAATTAAAGCATTCAATAATATCAATATCATGAATTGATTAAAGAATTAAATTCAGGGTCAAGTGAAAATGATTTGAAAGGAAAGTAAGAAATAGCAAAAACTAGTGTTTGATATTTGAAATGCCAACATCACTATCTCCACACATCATTTTCTCCTTTCTTAATATCTTCTATTTGCTATAATTAAAGGAAACCAATGGTTACCATTTTGAATTCCAATTGTTGAAATTTATTGCAAACAACAATTTGAATGTGTTAAAAGTTCATTTTTTTATATATCCACACACATTTTTAGACAAAACTTTCACCTATTTTTATTTTCTTTACACCCTTTATAAATGGAAGAGTAGTTAACCATAAAATAAAAAGTTGGTTTGTTTGGGGCAATAAATTAAGCATAATCCCTTGATTTCTGAATGACTTTGATTGGACTGAGCTTGCTGGATTTGGAACCTTTCTAACAAGCCTTATTAATAATGCTAAATTCTACAAGTTAGTATATGTCTCTTTGGAAATTGAGACTCTAAAACCATCAACTAATATAGAATGATTCACAAACGACTATGATTTCTCAATCAATAATTATTCACTTGCTAACCTTTTTCTCGGGCTTGGAGTTTTCACTTTTCCCTTTAATTTTTGACAACTAGTCAGTTGAATATTAAAGATAAAGCTAGATGTCAAATTATAGAACTACATCCTTTATTTATTTATTTTGATAAAGACAAATATATATATATATATATATATATATATATATATATATATATATATATATATATATATATATATTTGGCGGAAGAAGTGGAAGAACAAAGACAATTAAGTCAAGAATAAACACTCAATAAGTGACAAGAACCATCACAACTATCATCATGATCAACCAGAAAGTTCCTCAATAAAAAATGGACTAAACCAAAATGTGACAATAAGAGGAAGTTCAACAAGAATATATGGTGCTATGATTATTAGAAATGTATTTTGCTCACAAATGTAAGGGTAAGAAAGTAGAAATATGATAACGATGAAGAAATCAATATAGTAGCACTACACCAAAATTGATTTGTAGCAACGCGATAAAGACAATGTTTTTTTGGAGAAAGAGTTGTTAAAAGTCTTTTAAAAATTTCGCTAAACAAAAGCGCTCTTAAAGCCAGTCTTTAGAGAGCGCTTATAAAAGCGCTGTTAAAAGTCCTAAACTGAAGTCACATTAGACGGTGTTTTTTCTCAAAAGCACTGCTACAGGTAAGCCTTAGAAAGCGCTTGCTTTCCTGAAAGCGCTTTTCTGAAAGCGCTCTCTAAAGTCAATAAATATATTAAACTTTCAGAATATCAAAAATGTCGAATGGGGGTTCGAACCCACACCCTTGTGGTTATAAATAAATATAGTAAACCTAAGACAACGTGTTTTTGTAAATGCGCTCTTATAGGTTATATTTTGAAATCCATTGCGTCGACCTGCTCTCTTATAGCGTCGACGCAATGGACATTAATTTCAAATAAATTATATTTTAAATACCTTAGACAACGCTTTCTGAATAAAGCGCTCTCTAAGGTAATTTATTTAATTAAATTATTATATATTATCAGAAAACCTAAGAAAGCGCTTTCAAAGGAAAGCGCTGTCTAAGGTATTTAAAATTTAATTTATTTGAAATTAATGTCCATTGCGTCGACGCATTAAGTGAGCAGGTCGACGCAATGGATTTCAAATTTGCGACAGTCTGCTCTGTGCGCATGGGGAGTTGCTCCACTTTACGGGGATTTCAAATTTTAACTCTTCAAATGGTTAATATTTATTATTTGATTATATTTTAAATCATTTAATATTCTTCTTCTTCCAATTCTTCCAAAAATTCCTCCAAAACCCTAAAACTCTTTTCCAAAATTTTTATTCTCTTTTTCAATCTCTTCAACATCCTCATGGCTTTAACAAAAGTTGTTGGTAAAAGGCCAAGTCGGTCTGCCTCAACATCTTATTCGTCTATATCGGTAAGTGCTCTATCACTCCTTGAAGATGAAATTAGGGATTTATATAATGAAGAGTTCAAGGATAGGAAAAGTATTCCACAATATGTCTATTCTAGACTTACTGCTAGTCAATTGCACTTGGATTATATTGTGGAACTCGTGGACCATCAAGACATAAATTTTTTTCTAGGATTAAGAACTGAGTATAATGAGGATTTGGTTCATATGTTTTATGATGACATTATGGGAAAATTTGAGGGCTATGAATTTGAGTTTAGGATAGGAAATTTGGTTTATAAGGTTGATGCCAAAGTTTAGCAATCCATTTTGGGTATCCCTCCTGCTAGATTTGTAGACAAAGCCTTGAGAACGGATGCCTCCCCTGTTACTGGTTTTAAATATAAGATACACTTAAATAAGATGTTATGGTATCCTCATGATAACGATACAGTAAATAGTGATATGTTCCCAAAGGAATTCACAACTGGTTGTTTGAAACCGGGTATCCGAATTCTTCATTGGATTGTGTCGCATAATATTCATCCCAAGAAAGACGGATATTCCAGAATTGACAAAGTCTAAGTAGCCTTGATGTATGCTCTCATAAAGAAAGTTAAGGTTAATTGGCCTTTGTAACACGGTGGGAGAACTGACTTTTAGTTATGTTGCGGATAGCAAGAGTCGCCACCGACTTTTATTTTATCCAAAAAGGAAGGGTATAAAAGAACAGGAAAGACCTTAAGAGATATTTTTGGGTCCGGGGGGTAGGTTATGTAAAGGGAAGGTGTTAGCACCCTTTACATCCATGGTTATCCATGGGCTCTTAGTTACTTAGCTCACTTTTGAATTGTTTTTGAAAGTGTAGTGTGTGAATAGAAAAATTTTCATAATAGTTAATAATGATCCATGTACGGATGCGTAAAAACTTGTTTTTTTGAAAATTTGTTTGAAATTTGTTAAGTGTTTGAAAAGTTTGAATAGTGAGCAAGTACATAAGAGGAACCTACCCTAAGTTTTAAGTCTTTCTTGTTCTTTATCCTTTAATTGGTAAGACTATCCCTACTATTAAGGAGTAGGTAGTCATTACCTTGGATGTAAGAGACATGTGAGGGACATCTGTTTTTATGAAGGCAACTGTGGGGTGTATTAAGCATACTGGAGGGACTATCATCATTATTCGAAGGGACTTGATTTTTAAAGGCAACCATTAGGGACTTGATGATTTTTCTTTTTAAGGGACTTGCTTTTTACACCCCACTTGACCTTATTAGTAGGCAACATAGAGGGATAGCCTTAGAAAGTGTAGGATGGCGATTAAAAATCGACTTACGTGTGTGAGTGTTCAATATTATTTATCTTATAAAAATGATCTAAATTTATTTTTAAATTGAATACATGTTTACACTCCCTAAATTACTAACCAAAGCATAAAAATAATTAAATATTTACAAAATTACACCGAGAAGCAATTACATAATTATAATAAAGAGCAAAAATAAAAAATAAATAGCAAATAAAAATATTTAAGCAAAATATAATTAAATAAGTAAAAATAAGCAATAATAGGGGTTAGTAAATAATAATAAGAAATAAAGTTAGCAAAATAATGATAATAAGCATAATTAAAAAAATAAATAAATGGGTTAGTGATAATATAATTAGTAACAATAACAATAATTAAGATATTAGTAAAAATATTATAAGAACAAAATTTTTAATATAGACAATTATTGGTAAATGGGAAGAAATATGAACAATTAAATATGATATTTATATACAAATTACTAATTTTATTTTTAGACATATAATAATTACAAAATTAAAATATTATAAGCTCAATTTAAAATTATTAACACATAATTTAGATTATGAACAAAAAATATTTTACATATTATATAAAGAAAATAAATTATAAGTGTATTTACAAATTTTAATTATATCAAAGATTAAATAAATATATGCATGGCAATTATATTAAGAATTAGAAAATAAATAATTAGGGTTTGTTTTAGAAAATATTTTTAGGGTTTTTAATTATATGAAATTATTTAATAATATACATATATTATATTTACATATGATAAAGAAAATAATTTTAGAAAATTTATATATTTTAGAATTTGGAAAATATTAAACATTGCTTTATTATTATTATTAATTATTTAGAAAACATATATTCATAATATTTAATTTAATAATATAATGCTTAAAACAAATAAAAGAAGAAAAAATTGTGAAAACTTACCTGACTGGGGTTTGAACCCAGGTCAGCTTGGTTTCCAGCAAGAAGGAACACCACCAGGCTACCACACGCACAGGCAACAATGGAGGAGGCTTAATTTGTTTTGTGCTTTGCCTGAAAAACCTGGAAAATAAAAGAAATAAAAAGGCCTGGGGTGGGAATCGAACCCAGGACCTTTTGGTTACAAGCATACATACGTTACCGCCTGGCTGGGAGAGCCTAACTGATTATAAAACAACTATAAACAATAATATATTAAGAACGTATTTTAAATGAAAAAAAATGTTAAAAACTTGGCTGGAGGCAGGATTCGATCCCATGACCTTTTGTTCCACACGCGCATGTGCACACCAACTGAGCTGCATAGCCTTTGTGAAATAAATAACAAACAAAGTCATAAAATATTAAGACGAATATTCAAATCCTATCCGCGCGCCAAAACTCCTTCTTCCTCCTCTGGACCTGCGTTTTTACCTGCGAATTTACATACAAATTCACCTGCGAATTTTCCTGGGTGTTCATGAACCAGAAACCCTAGGTTTTTGGATCATCACGCAAACAGCAAAATCAATACCAATTGCTAGTCCAGATCAAACATACAGAGTTTATACATCATAATCATGTTTTTAAAAGTCATTTATATTCACTAAATCATGAATTCCCAATTTGAGAACTCAAACCCTAACAATGGTGTCTTTCGGTTTAGGGCATATTTCTTCAATGTTTTTGTCCAGAATCCATCTAAGCATCATGATAAACAAGATTAAACACACAAAAACGATTTACAATGGTTAAATAAATGAAATCGAAAAATCAAACAAGAGTAAGAAGATGCATTCGGGATATGCTATATGAGGGGCTTTGGATGCAAGTAGGTATTGGTTTTGACTCAATGATGTCCAAGGATCATTGTTATGTCTTCAAATTACCTTCTAATGGCTTGAATTTCAAAATCCGAATGTGACTTTTGCTTGAATTTTTTTGAAGTGAAACCTACCTTTGAAGCTGCTGGAAAATCGTGCCAATGCTTGTGATGTGTTTATCTACTTATAGTGAATAGAATTAGGTCAAAAAAATGTTGGGTTGCATGGAGATTTTGATATGAAAAGATTGAAAAAGATCATGGTTTAAAATTCCAATATTTGTTCATGAAAGCTTGCTATTTTTGGATCAATCACATGATTTCCTTCTCTTTCAACTCAAATCAGTATTGATGAGATTCTAGAAGCTCAATCTTCATCCAATAATATATTTTCATATTTTATATTTATTTAAAATGATTTTTTATGAATTAAATCAAAATAAATAAAAATAAAATAATAAAAATTATGATTTTTAATCAATTGGGTCGTGCATGATGATATGGTATGGGTTGGATCACAATTTGGCCAGCCCATTTGGAAAGAAGTGGTTTTAAACCTTCATTTTCAACATAAACCATCATAAAATTTCCCAACTTTGCAAGGGCACATCTCCCTCAATTTTAATGGTATGAGGGTGTTCTTGGACATTTTGGAAAGCTTGAAGAGTCCTCTAACCAACCCCACTGGTTTCATGTCCATATCATTTACCAATCTCAAGTTATGCCCTTTTGAAGTTGTTGACTTTTTGTTGACTTTTGAAATGACCTATAATGTCTTAGCTCATATCTTCCAAATGAAGCATTTTTGGGTTTAACTTGAAAGATCAAAGTTGTAGAGAATTCAATTTCCTTCAAAATGAGCTTTGAGTGGAGACTTGGTGATGAAGTATGTGAAAGTTATGGCTGGTCAAAGTTCAGTTGACTTTTACTGAGGAAACCCTAATTTAGAAACTCCTGATTATTGATGATCTGGAATCTCCTTGATGAATCATGATCAACCCTTGATCAAATGATGAATTTTACTTCATATACTTGATGTTGGCAAAAAATCATGAAGTTTGACTTTGGTTTGACCACAGTTGACCTCAGTTTGACTTTTTAACTACATTGACTGATTTTGACTTATCTGATCATCTGACTGAGCAAACTTTTGAGAAAAGTCTTGAAACTTGTCATGGGGGTTCTTATATACATATAAGATGTTATGAAGCTCACTTGAAGTCTTGGAAATCCATTTATCCTGATTAAAGTCAAAACCCTAGTTTTGGATGCCCTGCTTAGAAGGTGCATTGTTTGAGGGAATTGTCAACTCCTTTGACCAATTGTGAACTTTGTGAACCTTCATAACATGTCTTGTGAACCTCATGGGAGGTATTGTGAAGCTTGTGAACCTTGTGAACCTCATGAAGTGACTTTGTAGACCTCATGAACCTCAGGAGAGCTTATGTAAACATTGTGAATCTTGTGAACCTTGTGAACCTTCAAGAAGTAACTTGTAGACTTCATGAACCTCATGGAAGGTCTTGAAAATGTTGAGAAGCTTGTGAACCTTGTGAACCTTCAAGAAGTGACTTGTAGACTTCATGAACCTCATGAAAGGTTATATAAAGCATTGTGGAACTTGTGAACCTTGTGAACCTTCAAGAAGTAACTTGTAGACTTCATGAACCTCATGAAAGGTTATGGAAATGTTGAGAAACTTGTGAACCTTGTGAACCTTCTTAGAACACAAAGTCTTGTATTGTGAGGGCAAATTTTGGGGTGCAACAGCTGCCCCTGTTCAATTTTCTGAAACCTGAGGGGTTAGATTGGTACATTTGCCAGTCGTGACCTGGAAGGTTGAAGGGGATTGAACACAAAAGCCCAAAAATTTGCACTCACCAGTGCATAGAGTGATATTGATGGTTGGTTGTATATGCTTGAGTGGGCTTAAAGATGCCACTTGGAGAAACTGGTGATGGGCTTAAAGATGCCATCTAAAGTATCAGAATATGATGATGTCTTTATGTTGATACTGGATATCAGTACTAGTTCTTTGTATAGGCCGTCTCTGAATCATTTATGCAACATGATTTGAGTTGGAAATATTTTGGATTAGGGAATGGATCTTTGTACAGACCATTTGCCTATTCTCCAAGGGCCAAAAGAACGTCAGGATTTGTTCTTAAGGATCAAAAGAACGTCAGGATTTGCTCTTCTGAGTAAGATGTCTTGAACAAGTGGCCAAAAGAGCGTCAGGATTTGCTCTTAAGGATCAAAAGAACGTCAGGATTTGTTCTTTTGAGTAAAATGTCTTGAACAATGGGTTAAAAGAGCGTCAGGATTTGCTCTTAATGATCAAAAGAACGTCAGGATTAGTTCTTCTGAAATATGTCTTGGAGGATGAAGCAGTCCAGAAGTAATGATGATAGCTGTCAGGAGACTGGAGTAATCCTGAGGTAATAATATGATTTCAGGAGGGTGAAGCAATCCTGATGTAATAAAAGCTGTCAGGAGACTGGAGTAATCCTGAGGTAATAATATGATATGCTTTCAGGAGACTGGAGTAATCCTGATGTAACAGCATGTCTTTAGGAGGATTGAGCAGTCCTGATGAGATTATAAGCTTTCAGGAGGATAGAGCAGTCCTGATAACCATAAGTTTGTTTGTTGGATAATTAACCTGAAAACAAAGTAGCATTATGTATGATAGTATTAGTTTATGCATTATGTATGCATGTATAATATGATGCACCTGAGTAAATGTATTATGTATTTATGGATATGTATGTTATGGTATGATGTAAATGATGTATGTATGATATGATACTGCCGGAAGAGTTTGGACATCTTCATATAACAACTGCTGGCCAGGGAAAATAAATCCCGATTCGTTGCTGAAGAATATATTATACATAATCTTCCGTCTGCTGGGGATAATAAGGTATAAATAACCTTCCGTATGCTGGGGATAATAAGGTATATATCACCTCCCGTATGCTGGGGATAATAAGGTATATATCACCTCCCGGATGCTGGGGATAGCAAGGTATACATAACCTTCGTCTTCGTTTGATGGTAGGGCAGATATAACTTCCCGTTTTCGTTCGTCGTACCCTTATTGGAAAGTAATTTCCCGTATATCCGTATGAGGATAAAAGAGATGGATATAAATTCCAGGGGAGATGAGACTTTATGAAGATGGATTCGTCCTACTAAGAATTTGTAACTTTCTTGTAAGGGTGAACCGGCGAAGCTTCGTTGAAATCCTTCCCTCATTCGTCCTTAGTAAATACTATTACTGCATTTTCATGCATTTCTGGTAAACATCAATCATATTAAGCATTCATGCATTTTTGGTAAACATTAATCATATTCAAAAGCATACATACATTCAAACACAACCAATGGACGTTTCGCTTATGTAAATAGGGTAAAAGTAAATCTGGATTCAAAAGATGGGATTTATTTATATAAAAAAGTGACCCATACACGGGTAAGTTTGTACAAGGAGACATAAACCCTAGTAAGAGGATTTTGTCATAAAGTTTTTTCAAAACAAAGATAATCAGCTATGTGGGAAATAATCCTATTGAGTTTCAATTCTACTATTGCCATTATCTTCAAGTATCTCATCTTCTGCTGTTGAGACGGAAACGATTGGATTGAGCTTTATCTGTTCGAGCTTGAGTAAGTAGTACAACTGGTTGCAGTTTCATGGGTGATCCAAACGAGACATAGTCATACGCTTTAATCCCTAACTTTTGCCTGGATTGCCCTTTCAGGTTTTCAATCCACCGGGATACCCTTTTTTGCCCAAGCCGCCTTTTCAGGTTTTCGACTTGCCGGGTGTACATCTTTTTATATATATCCCTAATTTTTGCCCAAACCCTTTTGGTTTGCCGGGATGCCCTTATTTTTGCCTAGGCCAGTCAACCTAGCGGGTCTCTTTTTATGCGTAGTATTTTTTAACTATATCTGCGTTTACAGGCTGTGGGAAGTCTTCACCATCCATTGTAGTCAGTATCATGGCACCTCCTGAGAACATTGTCTTGACTACAAATGGTCCTTCATATGTTGGAGTCCACTTGCCCCTAGGATCACCCTGTGGTAATATGATACGCTTGATTACCAAGTCACCAGCTTGATATACCTTTGGCTTAACCTTCTTGTTAAAAGCTTTGATCATTCGTTTCTGGTACATCTGGCCATGACAAACTGCTGCTAACCTTTTCTCATCAATCAAATTTATCTGGTCAATCCGAGTCTGAATCCATTCATCTTCATTCAAGCCTGCATCCTTCATAATTCTCAAGGAGGGAATCTGAACTTCAATGGGCAGAACTGCTTCCATACTATAGACTAAGGAGAATGGGGTTGCCCCTGTTGAAGTATGTATTGTAGTACGATAACCATGAAGAGCAAATGGTAAAATCTCATGCCAGTCCTTATAAGTAACAGTCATCTTCTGTACAATCTTCTTGATGTTCTTATTGGCAGCTTCAACTGCCCCATTCATCTTTGGACGATACGGAGAAGAGTTGAGATGCTTAATCTTGAACTGCGTGCAGAGATCAGTAATCATAGTGTTGTTCAGATTTGAGCCATTGTCAGTGATAATCCTTTCAGGGATGCCATACCTACATATGAGATTATTCCTAATGAATCGAGCCACAACATTCTTGGTAACAGATGCAAATGAAGCTGCCTCTACCCATTTCGTGAAGTAATCAATAGCAACCAGGATGAAACAATGCCCATTAGAAGCAGTAGGCTTGATCTCACCAATCATATCAATGCCCCACATGGCAAAGGGCCAAGGAGCAGTCAACACATTCAATGGTGACGGAGGTACATGAACTTTATCAGCATAGATTTGACATTTGTGACGAGTTCTGGAGTGTTGATAGCAGTCAGCTTCCATGGTAGACCAATAGTAACCTGCTCTCAAAATCTTCTTTGCCATAGTATGACCACTAGAATGAGTGCCAAAGATCCCATCATGCATATCTTCCATAATCTCAATTGCTTCCTTCTTATCCACACAACGAAGCAAAGTTGAATCATGATTGCGCTTGTACAGAATCCCATTACTCAAAAAGAACTTAGCAGAAAACCTTCTCAGAAATTTCCTATCTTTGACAGATGCCCCTTCAGGGAACTCCTGAGCTTCAAGATATCTTTTCACTTCATAGAACCAAGGTTTCTCCTCTGCCTCTTCTGTGTCAATCTCATTGCAGTATGCAGGCTTTTCAAATCTATCAATGGTAATCTTGGGAGCTTCATCATCCCAACTGATCTCAAACATAGATGCCATGGTGGCCAAAGCATCTGCCAACTGATTCTCTCTTCGTGGAATATGTCCAAAGGTAATCTCTTTGAAATGTGGGATCAAAGACAACACATGCTCTCTGTAAGGAACGAGATTATCATGCTTGGTATCCCAATCCCCTTTAATTTGACTTACTACCAGGGACGAATCTCCATACACATCAAGGAACTGAATCTTCATATCAATAGCAGCTTTAATACCCAGGATACATGCCTCATACTCAGCCATGTTATTGGTACAATGGAAACAAAGTCTGGCAGTAATCGGGGTATGACAACCTTCAGGGGAACTAATCACAACACCAACACCATTACCAAGTGCATTAGAGGCACCATCAAAAACCATAGTCCATCGGGATCCTTGTTCAGGTCCGTCATATTGTCCAGGTTCTTTGGTAATAATCATGATATCTTCATCAGGGAACTCAAAATTCATTGACTGGTAATCATCCACTGCTTGATGAGCCAAATGATCAGCAACAATACTTCCTTTAATGGCCTTCTGAGTAGTATATTGTATGTCATATTCTGTCAAGATCATTTGCCATCTTGCAATTCTTCCGGAGAGAGCAGGTTTCTCAAATATGTACTTGATTGGATCCATCTTTGAAATCAACAAGGTAGTATGGGTCAACATATACTGTCTTAGTCGGCGAGCAGCCCATGCCAAAGCGCAGCAAGTTTTCTCGAGCAGTGAGTATCTTGTTTCACAGTCGGTAAACTTTTTGCTAAGGTAGTATATTGCCTGCTCTTTTCGACCAGACTCGTCATGTTGCCCCAACACACACCCCATTGAATTGTCTAACACAGTTAAGTACATAATCAAGGGTCTTCCATCAACTGGTGGCATCAAAATTGGAGGTTCTAACAGGTATCTCTTGATTTCATCAAAGGCAGTCTGGCACTCGTCATTCCATTCCATCACCTGATCTTTCTTTAACAACTTGAAGATTGGCTCACAGATGGTAGTCAATTGGGAAATAAATCTTGCAATGTAATTCAATCGTCCCAAGAAACCTTTAACCTCCTTCTCAGTACGGGGAGCTGGCATCTCTTGTATAGCTTTTACTTTTGCAGGATCCACTTCAATACCTTTTCCACTGACAATGAAACCCAGGAGCTTTCCAGATCTAACTCCAAAAGTACACTTGTTTGGATTCAATCTCAACTTGTATTTCTTCAACCTCTCAAACAACTTGTGCAGATGATCAAGATGTTGCTCTTCATCCTGAGATCTGGCTATCATATCATCTACATATACCTCTATCTCATGATGAATCATATCATGAAACAAAGCCACCATAGCACGCTGATATGTTGCCCCTGCATTCTTCAAACCAAATGGCATCACCTTATAGCAAAAGGTGCCCCACTGTGTCACAAATGTTGTCTTCTCCATATCTTCAGGTGCCATTTTGATTTGATTGTAACCAGAGAAACCATCCATAAAAGAGAATACCTTATGCTGAGCAGTGTTGTCTACCAGAATATCAATATGAGGGAGTGGAAAGTCATCTTTAGGGATGGCCTTGTTCAAATCTCTGTAGTCCACACACATACGTACCTTACCATCTTTCTTAGGAACTGGTACCACATTTGCAACCCACTGAGGATAAGAAGTCACTGCTAAGAACCCTGCATTGAATTGCTTCATTACCTCTGCCTTGATCTTTTCTGACATTTCAGGACGCATGCGACGAACCTTCTGCTTCTTTGGACGACAATCTTCTTTCACTGGCAAACGGTGAACCACAATGTCTGTATCCAACCCTGGCATATCTTCATAAGACCAAGCAAAGATCTCCACATAGTCACGTAACATCTGAATCAACCTGCTCTTGACACTGTCCTCTAAATCAGCCCCTATCTTGACCTCCTTTCTGTTTTCTTCAGTTCCCAAATTTACAACTTCGACTGGCTCTTCATGTGGCTGTATAGCTTTCTCTTCTTGTTGTAACAACCTAGCAAGCTCTACAGGTATTTCACAATCGTCCTCATTTCCGTCTTCAGTTTGATAGATCGGATTCTCGAAATTATAATTGGCAATAGTAGAACTGTTATCAACAGGATCCAGAGTGGATGAGGATCTGCATTTTAGTGATGTGGGTGTGTGTAAGAACACATAGCTGATAAAGCAAAAATAAAAAGAAAAGAAAGACAAGGAACACAATATTTACGAAAACGAAACGTCCACTGATTTTATTGAATGAAGTATGCAAATGAAATGACAGCCCGTAACAAGCACACCATTGTACCCCGGGTAAGGCACATGGCTTGAAAGTTTAATTGTTCAGAAATTACAAACTTAAAACATAACACAGTAATAGTATTTACTCCTGACTAAAGGAGATAGGGATAACATCTTCAGCTTTCCAATTATTGAGTCCAGCACCCACAGTAGGAAAAATCCATGCATCCAAGTTGTAGTCTTCATCATGATCTCCCACAGCATTAATCTGGTCCTTCACAACCCCTTGATTAGTGATACGAGCAGCACGAGCACGACGAACAGCCTTCTGGGACTCTGCAGTGAAACCCAAACCAAACTTGTCAGACTTGTATGGAATATCAGGAAGCTGACCCCAAATAGTACAACCACCTTCATCCACCACAACTCTAGCATCATTGAGGGAAGCCATTGCCATTGTTGGAGGCTTTCTGGTGACCACAGGAACTTTCTTCACAGCAGGAGGAGCTACATAATCATTAACAACCCAAGGAACCACTTCAAATGTTTGACACGGAGTCTCAATGTATTCACCTTCCATTTCCAGATACTTGAAAGTGTTTACATGGCTGACAAAGTATTCTTCTTCTCCATAGACAGTAACAACCTTTCCATTCACCGGATATCTCAACTTTTGGTGCAATGTAGAGGTCACAGCACCTGCCCCATGGATCCAGGGACGACCAAGCAGACAAGAGTATGAAGGACGAATATCCATCACATAAAATGTAGCAGTAAACACCTGGGAACCAACTTGGATTGGAAGATCAATTTCTCCATGTACTACTCTTCTAGAACCATCAAAAGCCTTCACCACAATGTTACTGGGCTTCAGCACAGCATCTTCAGGACTCAGCTTGTTCAAGACTTCCTTAGGCAACACATTCAAAGAGGAACCATTGTCTATCAGCACATGTGACAGGGTAGTGCCCCTGCATTCAATTGAAATATGCAAGGCCCTGTTATGATCTCTCTTGGCAGGGGTCAAATCAGCATCAGAAAATCCCAACCCATTGTCATAAGTCAGGTGGGCAACACAGTTCTCAAATTGGTCAACATAAATTGCACTGGGTACATGAGCAGTCTTCAGAAACTTGATCAAGGACTTGGCATGAGCCTCAGAACATAACAACAATGACAGCATAGAAATCTTTGAGGGAGTATGCCCCAACTGATCCACAATGTCATAATCACTCTTGCGAATGATTTTCAATACTTATTCCATCTGCTTAGAGAGGTCATCAGCAACTGGCACATCAGTAGATACATGCTCAATAACAGGACCCTTACCACGAGCATCAGTGGTGGAAGTAGCAGCAGGAGTAACTGCATTCTTAGAAGCAACTGGAGGAGAGAAGACTCTTCCACTACGGGTGATCTTGCTAGATCCAGCAATATTATCAATGTCAACAGGCACATCAGCTACAGGCTCTTGCTTAACACCATGGATGTAAACATCAGACCCATAGTGCCAAGGTACAGCTTTGTCAGACGTATATGGGATAGGACCAGGAGTAGTAATGACCACAGGAGCTACTCTGGCTTCAGCAACAACTTTCACGGGACCTTCAGCAGTAATTTTGATTGGACCCTGATGAGTGATTTTAATGGGACCCTTTGAAGTGATTCTTATTGGTACTTTGTCAACCATGTCAACCTCTTCAATCTTCCTACCTTGAGTCAGATGATCCACCATACTTTCTACAGATGACGGAGTCCTCTCAAACACTATAGTATACTTATCCATGAGACGCTGAATTCCATCTCTCAATATGAAGCAACTATCCGGCTTATAGGTGCAATACAAACAATCTTCACGACAACCTGGAAAAATCCCAGCTTGTACTAACCTCTTTTTGATAACAGACAATGGTGTGGTCAACTCCATAACTGAATAAACATGTAGATCTTCATCAATGGCATTGACAGTCTTCTCGTGATTTGGCATTGAAGCAGTGATCACATTTGGAGTACCTGGAGGATCAAACTCAATTTCTCCAGCATCAATCATATCTTGAATTTTGTTCTTCAAGATCCAGCAGTTATTAGTATCATGTCCTTGGCAGTTTGAATGATATGCACATCGTGCATTGGGATTGTACCTGGGAGAGGTAACATTGGGATTCTGAGGAGCCTCTTTCAAGGTAATGAGTTCAGCCTTCAACAAGTGTTGCAATGCCTGTGCCATTGACATGTTGATCTTCGTGAACTGCCTTCTAGCCCTCTGTTGGTTGCCCTGTGGCTGCTCTGTTGTTGCAGGAGTTGGATTTGAAATATGAACTGCACTAACAGACTGATGCCTTCTGTTACGATCAGGCTGACCATAAACAGCATTGGATTCTTTCTTCCCAGTGGGAGGCTTCTTTGCAGCACCTGATGAGGAAGCACCCACTTGGATCTTACCATTCTTTATACCATTCTCTACTCGCTCTCCTGTCATGATCAACTCAGTGAAGCCAGATGATGAGCTTCCAATGAGATGACTGTAAAACGGACCATTCAGTGTACACATGAACATATCAACCAGTTCCCTATCAGTCAAAGGGGGTTGAACTCTTCCAGCTAAATCTCTCCACTTCTGAGCATACTCTTTAAAACTTTCTTTGGCACCCATAGACATGCTCTGAAGCTGCATGCGAGTGGGGGCTAAGTCAGCATTGTATTGATACTGCTTATAGAAAGCTTCAGCAAGATCATTCCAGTCTCTGATGTTAACACTCTCCAACTGATAATACCACTCCAGCTGAGCTCCAGATAAGCTCTCTTGAAAGAAATGGATCCACAACTTCTTATCAGCAGTGTGGGGTTGAATCCTTCTGACATAAGACCTCAGATGCAGTTTGGGACAAGAGACCCCATCATAGACAACAAATGTAGGAACCTTGAACCCAATGGGTATGACTACCCCAGATATCAGACTCAAATCCTCAAAATCCAGCCCAGATGATTTCTGCAATTCCATGGCATCCATCCTATCCACCAGCATCTTGAATTTGTCTTCATTAGGCTCATGGTAGTAATTAGCCTCAGAATCAGAGTCCCCCATTGTATGGTGGAGACTGCCTACCTCTTGCTCAGATTCTTCAGATTCATAGTCTTCAGCTGGTTCTTTGGTCTTGGCAAGACCTTTGAACCTTCTTCCCATGTTGATCAACCCAGCAGACCTTCTAGTCTTCTTAGTCTTCTTGGCCAGCAGTGCCTTCAATTCATCCTGCCCCTTGGACAGGTTCAAGATCAGCTCTTGGAACTGCGCATTTTGTGCCTGGAGATCCTTAACTGATTGTTCAAGAGCCATTGCTGAAATAAACAGCGAGAAGATGAGAAACCTGTGCACAATTATAAACCTGTGATGCAATGAAATGATATGTGAATGCATATGCAATGTTTTCAAGGACCGCAGGATTTAAATTTGCTTAGACAAACACGAAAGTAAACTTTTATTAGTAATAACTTTGTTTTGCCTTTTAGGCTTACAAAAATGAAATGAAATAAGTACAAAAGATGGGGTTTTAAGTCTCCCATGGACGTTTCCTCTTTGTATTGAGGTAAGAGTTGAGGTTTCGTTCCTCGTGAAGTTGCTTTGTTAGTTCTAGGATTCTTTCTTGGCTTGCTTTGTAATGAGCCTCGAAAGTATCCCTTTGCTCCTTCAGTTGGATCCATGATCTCTGCAAGTCTTCCATATCAGTAGGCATGTCTGGGTGAAGGATGGTATAAGCTGTGTCTCCTTCAGCAACAGGTTCCATGGTAACTGGTAGGACGGCAGGATATGGCATCATGAGTGTCTGAGCACGAGATCCCACCCATCTGAGATAAGCTTCCATAGGAATAGTGTACTTAGGCTCCAGTGTCTTGCTGTCAATCCTGTTTACCTTTCCCCAAGCTCGTATGAATCTCTGACGGTAACCCTGAAGATCGTTGTCATAATCAAACACAATGCCCTGAATCAACATGTCATGTGGACCATCGCTCCGGGCGTAACCAAACTGTCGTAAAGCTAGAGAGGGGTTGTAGGTAATGCCTCCTCTTATGCCTAGTAGTGGCACATTAGGAAACTCCCCACAATGGTCAATGATGGTGACATTCTCCATAGATCTGGAGCACCAATGGATATCTGAGTGAGAAAGTGACATGATCCTCTTGGACCATCTGAACCCTTGCTCATTCTTCATTACTGAGCGAGGAAGGTGAGAAATAAACCACCTAGAAAGTAAAGGTATGCAGCACATCAAAGTTCCCCTTGCTCTTGTAGTACGGGTGTGAAGAGAATGTAGGATGTCTCCAAGCAATGTAGGCACTGGATTGTGACCCAGGAAAATGTTGATGGCATGAACATCTATGAACTGATCTGGATTGGGGAACAATACTAAGCCATATATCAGCAAGGTTAAGATCTCCTCAAAAGAATCATAGCTCATGGCCTTCAAGAACATTTGAGCCTTATCCATTAGCACCTTGGCAAGAATACCATTGACTCCACTTCTCGTTTCCAGAACAATGTCAGACTTCTTCAGATGTAGAGCTGCAGCAATAACCTCTGGTTTAAGCTCCTTCTCCAAGCCTGTGAAGGGTCTTTGATCAAGAACAGGTATGCCCAGAAGTTTAGAGAACTCCTCCATAGTAGGAACCAACTGATAGTCAGGGAATGTAAAGCAATGGTGCTTAGGGTCAAAGAACTGGAACAGAACACTCATCATGTCTTCATTGAATCCTGAAGTGACTAGATCCAATAGGTGACCATGTCTCTTGATGAACTGGGAATGATCAGACACTTGAGAAACCAACTCTTTAAGCTTAGCAGGTATCCCTACAAAGTTGATCCTGATGGTGTTCCTACGAGTAGAAGCCATGACCTGCAACAAAGAACAAAGATAAATCCTTTGGTCCTTGAAATGGTTAGTGAAAATGCTATGTTCATGATGCATGATGATGTCATGATGTTATGCTCAATCACAAACATGTGGCACACACAAACAAGTCACACCATAGCCCTAGGTTTAAAGGCTTGCATGAGGTATAAGGTGAGTACCCCCCCTGAAGTTAGTTGGTTCATCCTGTCCTACAAAAGTAACCAGGTTCTAAGGGATCTCAATATCATTGATCCTTCACAAGGGTGGTTGTTCAGAAGGCAACTTACTTGCCAACCAAAACCCTCCAAGTTTAGAATCTCAATGAGCGTAGTATCGAGTGTCAACCAACTTCAGTCTGCACCAAAGCCGGTTACCTCACTACTTTCTAAAGGCCAAGATGAGTTAACTAGGGTTCTAAAAGTTAGTTAGTGCATTGACAACATATGGCAGCCTCATATTATCCTCAACTTGACTTAAGGAACATAAGCACCAACCAAGAAGTCGCACTAACTATGGCCACCAGATCAACCGTATCGATATACGTCGTACAGTTTCCTTGGTCTATTGCCATTTACCTAAGGTACACTAGATCCGGGTTAGGACCTTTCACACATAAGAGCACCCCAACAATATAATAATAAAGCAAACAAATCAAACAATATTAAAGTGATCTTAATTCCTAAGGGTACCCCTCTTAAATCAAATCCCCAGCAGAGTCGCCAGTTCTGTAACACGGTGGGAGAACTGACTTTTAGTTATGTTGCGGATAGCAAGAGTCGCCACCGACTTTTATTTTATCCAAAAAGGAAGGGTATAAAAGAACAGGAAAGACCTTAAGAGATATTTTTGGGTCCGGGGGGTAGGTTATGTAAAGGGAAGGTGTTAGCACCCTTTACATCCATGGTTATCCATGGGCTCTTAGTTACTTAGCTCACTTTTGAATTGTTTTTGAAAGTGTAGTGTGTGAATAGAAAAATTTTCATAATAGTTAATAATGATCCATGTACGGATGCGTAAAAACTTGTTTTTTTGAAAATTTGTTTGAAATTTGTTAAGTGTTTGAAAAGTTTGAATAGTGAGCAAGTACATAAGAGGAACCTACCCTAAGTTTTAAGTCTTTCTTGTTCTTTATCCTTTAATTGGTAAGACTATCCCTACTATTAAGGAGTAGGTAGTCATTACCTTGGATGTAAGGGACATGTGAGGGACATCTGTTTTTATGAAGGCAACTGTGGGGTGTATTAAGCATACTGGAGGGACTATCATCATTATTCGAAGGGACTTGATTTTTAAAGGCAACCATTAGGGACTTGATGATTTTTCTTTTTAAGGGACTTGCTTTTTACACCCCACTTGACCTTATTAGTAGGCAACATAGAGGGATAGCCTTAGAAAGTGTAGGATGGCAATTAAAAATCGACTTACGTGTGTGAGTGTTCAATATTATTTATCTTATAAAAATGATCTAAATTTATTTTTAAATTGAATACATGTTTACACTCCCTAAATTACTAACCAAAGCATAAAAATAATTAAATATTTACAAAATTACACCGAGAAGCAATTACATAATTATAATAAAGAGCAAAAATAAAAAATAAATAGCAAATAAAAATATTTAAGCAAAATATAATTAAATAAGTAAAAATAAGCAATAATAGGGGTTAGTAAATAATAATAAGAAATAAAGTTAGCAAAATAATGATAATAAGCATAATTAAAAAAAAATAAATGGGTTAGTGATAATATAATTAGTAACAATAACAATAATTAAGATATTAGTAAAAATATTATAAGAACAAATTTTTTAATATAGACAATTATTGGTAAATGGGAAGAAATATGAACAATTAAATATGATATTTATATACAAATTACTAATTTTATTTTTAGACATATAATAATTACAAAATTAAAATATTATAAGCTCAATTTAAAATTATTAACACATAATTTAGATTATGAACAAAAAATATTTTACATATTATATAAAGAAAATAAATTATAAGTGTATTTACAAATTTTAATTATATCAAAAATTAAATAAATATATGCATGGCAATTATATTAAGAATTAGAAAATAAATAATTAGGGTTTGTTTTAGAAAATATTTTTAGGGTTTTTAATTATATGAAATTATTTAATAATATACATATATTATATTTACATATGATAAAGAAAATAATTTTAGAAAATTTATATATTTTAGAATTTGGAAAATATTAAACATTGCTTTATTATTATTATTAATTATTTATAAAACATATATTCATAATATTTAATTTAATAATATAATGCTTAAAACAAATAAAAGAAGAAAAAATTGTGAAAACTTACCTGACTGGGGTTTGAACCCAGGTCAGCTTGGTTTCCAGCAAGAAGGAACACCACCAGGCTACCACACGCACAGGCAACAATGGAGGAGGCTTAATTTGTTTTGTGCTTTGCCTGAAAAACCTGGAAAATAAAAGAAATAAAAAGGCCTGGGGTGGGAATCGAACCCAAGACCTTTTGGTTACAAGCATGCATACGTTACCGCCTGGCTGGGAGAGCCTAACTGATTATAAAACAACTATAAACAATAATATATTAAGAACGTATTTTAAATGAAAAAAAATGTTAAAAACTTGGCTGGAGGCAGGATTCGATCCCATGACCTTTTGTTCCACACGCGCATGTGCACACCAACTGAGCTGCATAGCCTTTGTGAAATAAATAACAAACAAAGTCATAAAATATTAAGACGAATATTCAAATCCTATCCGCGCGCCAAAACTCCTTCTTCCTCCTCTGGACCTGCGTTTTTACCTGCGAATTTACATACAAATTCACCTGCGAATTTTCCTGGGTGTTCATGAACCAGAAACCCTAGGTTTTTGGATCATCACGCAAACAGCAAAATCAATACCAATTGCTAGTCCAGATCAAACATACAGAGTTTATACATCATAATCATGTTTTTAAAAGTCATTTATATTCACTAAATCATGAATTCCCAATTTGAGAACTCAAACCCTAACAATGGTGTCTTTCGGTTTAGGGCATATTTCTTCAATGTTTTTGTCCAGAATCCATCTAAGCATCATGATAAACAAGATTAAACACACAAAAACGATTTACAATGGTTAAATAAATGAAATCGAAAAATCAAACAAGAGTAAGAAGATGCATTCGGGATATGCTATATGAGGGGCTTTGGATGCAAGTAGGTATTGGTTTTGACTCAATGATGCCCATATCATTTACCAATCTCACTGGTTTCATGTCCATATCATTTACCAATCTCAAGTTATGCCCTTTTGAAGTTGTTGACTTTTTGTTGACTTTTGAAATGACCTATAATGTCTTAGCTCATATCTTCCAAATGAAGCATTTTTGGGTTTAACTTGCAAGATCAAAGTTGTAGAGAATTCAATTTCCTTCAAAATGAGATTTGAGTGGAGACTTGGTGATGAAGTATGTGAAAGTTATGGCTGGTCAAAGTTCAGTTGACTTTTACTGAGGAAACCCTAATTTAGAAACTCCTGATTATTGATGATCTGGAATCTCCTTGATGAATCATGATCAACCCTTGATCAAATGATGAATTTTACTTCATATACTTGATGTTGGCAAAAAATCATGAAGTTTGACTTTGGTTTGACCACAGTTGACCTCAGTTTGACTTTTTAACTGCATTGACTGATTTTGACTTATCTGATCATCTGACTGAGCAAACTTTTGAGAAAAGTCTTGAAACTTGTCATGGGGGTTCTTATATACATATAAGATGTTATGAAGCTCACTTGAAGTCTTGGAAATCCATTTAGCCTGATTAAAGTCAAAACCCTAGTTTTGGATGCCCTGCTTAGAAGGTGCATTGTTTGAGGGAATTGTCAACTCCTTTGACCAATTGTGAACTTTGTGAACCTTCATAACATGTCTTGTGAACCTCATGGGAGGTATTGTGAAGCTTGTGAACCTTGTGAACCTCATGAAGTGACTTTGTAGACCTCATGAACCTCATGAGAGCTTATGTAAACATTGTGAATCTTGTGAACCTTCAAGAAGTAACTTGTAGACTTCATGAACCTCATGGAAGGTCTTGAAAATGTTGAGAAGCTTGTGAACCTTGTGAACCTTCAAGAAGTGACTTGTAGACTTCATGAACCTCATGAAAGGTTATATAAAGCATTGTGGAACTTGTGAACCTTGTGAACCTTCAAGAAGTAACTTGTAGACTTCATGAACCTCATGAAAGGTTATGGAAATGTTGAGAAACTTGTGAACCTTGTGAACCTTCTTAGAACACAAAGTCTTGTATTGTGAGGGAAAATTTTGGGGTGCAACAGCCTTACTATATTACTAGTCGCATTTTTGCACTGAAAGAAAAGAAAAATGTGGCCTTGAGTTATCCGTCTCTCATTCAGTCCATCTTGAATAATGCAAAGGTTGTTGTGAAAGGGTTGCCTATGATGTCCATCAATCCAAATCATGAATTTAATATCAAATATCTCAGTCTTATGGGACACTCATGGGATCCTTTTCGAAAGAACTTTGTTATAACTTTGAGATTTGGTAGTCAAATGGAATCTGCTATAGCAGCCGGTGACCAAGAAAATGCTCTTAGTGTTGACAACATTGAGTCTGATGAGGAAAATTATGATGATCAAACTCAACCTATGGAGGAAGAACATGGCAACTAGGTCAGAACAGATATACAGGAACATGACCATGGTTGGAATAGAAATGAAGAAGAGGTTCTCTATGATAATCAAGGTTGGGGAGAGTGGCAACACACAAGCTGGACTCAAGTTCAGTCATCTCAGGTATATTCTCCACTAGATTACACTTTGCCTTCTACTGAGCCGACTATTTTGAATTCATTGGAAGTGGAAGGAAATTCTGAAATTGGGTAATTATTTTTCGGAAGACGTTTCGTTCCTAATTGAAAATTCTATTTGGGAAATGGATTTATTACATCCTTTTGGCACTCTCCTTGGTTACAAGATTTTTGTCTTAGGGAAAAATTCCGAAAGATTTTTAACGAATCTCAATTGAAGGAAGTGCCCGTAGCTTGCATGAGAGGTTGGTCTGAAGAAACATGGAAGTGGAGTGGTCTTGGCATTAAAAATAACATTGTGGCATACTGCATTAGATCTAACAACAATGCGTTTTTTTTTAATAACGCGGGTTTAGTTGCAGTTACTGCCAGCGGTAATACGCATCAACCGCATGGCATTTCTCAGAGTAAGGATCAAAGACAACAAATAGATCTTAGTTCGGTTTTTCGGGCGGACCGTATTGCTATCATTGATGAAGAGAAACTAGTACTGGTAGAGAATAATGTAGCGGTAGCGGTGTTAGCGGTCAGAGGTAATGCGCAGCAGCCAGGTTCTGGTTCAGTTTTTCTGAATAACGCAGGTTTTGTTGCTGCTACTACCAGTGGTAATCCGCAGCAGCCGCAAGGCATTTCTCAGAGCTAGGATCAAAGACAACAGACATGTTATGGTTCGGTTTTTCGGGTGGAAGGTATTGCTATTGTTGATGATGAGTAGTAGGTTCTGGGCGAGAATAATGAAGAGGTAGCAGTGTTAGCAATCAGAGGTATTTTGCAAGAAGTTAAGTCACTGGCAGAGCTGTTGCGCAATGCTGGTCCGGTTGGGAATTGTGTTGTCAGCGTCAGGTGGAGGGTCGAGGGTACAAGTGTTTTCTAGGTATCAATTTTAGAGCGCTTACGAACCCCTTTTGGATCCCTTATGGCCATATGAATGATTTTGATGAAGCTTTTTCCGCTATTTGGAGGGTAGAAATCCCGCAAAGGTTAGGTGCTTTGGATGGAGAGGTTTTTTTAATAGACTTCTATCTAAAGTCAATTTATCCAAGAGAGGGTGTCTTTTTGCAAATAACGATATCGCTTGTGTCTTATGTCGTGGATACCCGGAATCAACAAAGCATTTATTTTTGGGGTGCAACATCTCTAAGTTGATTTGGAACGAGGTAGAGGATTGGATTGGTTGTAGCAATATTGAAACAAGCAATTTGAAGGAAATCTTTTTGAGTTGGTGCCGGTTTGGCAAGCAAATAGGATTGAGGAGAGGGGAGGAAGGTTATGTTTGGATGGCAACTAGTTTGCACATTTGGTTATTAAGGAATGGAATTATTTTTAAGAACGATATGTGGAATGTTATGGACGCGGTATGGAGTATCAAAGCCTTAATTTGGAGATGGTCGTACATCGGGAAGATTATACATCCCAATTGAAATTTTTACGAATTTATTAAAGATTCCATTTTCTATTTGTCGTAATGGGAAATTGGATTGTAATTTTCTTTTAACAATTTTTGTATATCTTTTGTAAGCAGGTTAGAAAACCCTTAGTTCTCTTTTTTCAATATATTTCTTACTTATAAAAAAAAGTATAGATTAGTTTGAATTTATCGAAATTGTATTTGAATGTTGAATAATATGGAAGTTATATATTTTTTAACTCAAAAACCCAAGTATTTCAAAAAAAAAAAACTAAATAACCCATTTTTCAAATATATTCCCAAAGTACCCCAATTTTGAAAAAAAATAAGTGTAGTCTCCAGATAAATTGGCAACTGCTTTTGCTGCTTATGAGGTGTCGCCAATTGGATTGTAGATACCATATGCATTCTCCATTCCAATTGGCAACTGTGTTGTAATAAAGGGAAGAGTCGCCAATTTTTTATAGAGACAAGGTGCATTTTCAAAAAAAAAATAAAAAATTTAATAATAGATGAAAAATAATATGATATTAAAAATTAATTAAAATTAAAATTATATAATTTAATGATTACAGCCGGGTTGGGTATACCGACCGCCAGTTTCGCATCCCTTAGGTACCCTCATTCGCTGCACTCGTTGCCCTCGTTGTTGATTCACTCTAGGTGCTTGTGGAGTTGAGATCTCCGGAACATCACTAGACTCCCTTAGTAATTCTAGAATTTCTACAAAGTTTTATGTATAGAAAGACGACATGCCGTAATTGAGGTCATGACCCATGCCAGAGTAGTTTGGATGTGATGATGGGGTCATTGGTGTGCGACATGGACGATTGAAAATGGACATTGGTGTGAAGGCTTCGTTGGTGAAAGGTTGAAATGGTAGTGGTGTTTGAAATCCATAGGATGGTAGTGATGGTGTTGTTTGTCGGTTGTGGTGTGAAGTTTGTGTGTGTCGGCTATGGTGTGATGTTTGAGCATTTTGATAATATTCATTTTGTTGGACATGGTAAGGGGGACGCTCTTGGTATTGTGGTTAGGTGTCTGGCATGTATATTTTAATAAGAACTTGTTGTAACCTTATATTTTATTATATTAAGAAGTGGTGTATTATCTGAATTCATTGGAGCATAATTGGACAACATATCCGGATCTGAAGGAAGTGGTTGATAAGTAAGTCATATTGGACGAAATATTCATGTGTATATGTATATTTATAGTGTGATTGTTCTAAATTTACATTTTTCTTCTATAGATCAATACTAATATACCGAGCACAACGAGATCATCGAGTAGCACGGTCTAAATTGGACACTATTCAATGGGTCCATGTTCAGGTATATTAATTTTCATATTGTTGCTTAATAGTGATGCTAATTGATAACACAAAATAACTTTATATTAATTCTTATTTGTTTGTCTATGTGTAGTGTCCTCAACAAAAAAACGGCATAGACTGCGGGTATTACGTGTTGAGATTTATGAGAGAAATCATTCAAATGAATCAATTAGAGGTTCCTATCATGGTATGCATGGATTTATAACTTAGGATTTAATTTAATATTTACCGGATATGTTATAATTTATTATTTTAAACTAACTAATGCATATTTGTTTTGTTATGTAGTACTTCGATGAATTCGATGTTTCTCATTACACGCCCTCAAAATTGTATGAAATTAAGGAGGAATTGTGTGAATACATGATTGAAAGAAGGGTCTTCCAGGTATATGATAAGTGGACTTATATGTGAATGTATAGTTTTGTGAATGGTTTATTTTACGTACAGTTTTGTGAATGATATTAATGTAAATGACTTGATTTGTATAAATAGTTTTGGATTGAAATGGAATTAATGTGGTATATTAGTGAATGGTATTAGTTTTGATTTAGTGGAAATGATCTCTGATTAGTATGAATTGTGACTAAAATTGTGAAGTATAACAAGTTTAATACAGGTTTATGCAAAAAAAAGGGTAAAATTAGATTTTAAAAAAATCCAATTAAATTATAGGTATAGAAAAGACAATGCTTTCTAGAAAAAACATTGTCTAATGTTAAAATTATAGGACACCTTTAGAAAGTGCTTTAAAAAGTGTTGTGTAAAGGGGAACAAAAGAGAGCGCTTTGGGAAAAAGCGCTTTCTAAAGGTGTATAAAAAAATTTATTAAAATATTATACACATACTTTAGACAACGCTTTTTAAGGAAAAAGCGCATTCTAAAGGCCCACATTAGACAACTCTTTTTCCCAAAAAGCGCTGTCTAAAGATAGATACAAAAACTAATTAAAATTTTATATTTATATATTAGACAACGCTTTTAAGGAAAAAGCGCTTTTAAAGGGATACATTATACAACGCTTTCTACCTTAAAAGCGTTTTCTAAAGGTAAATACAAAAATTAATTAAAATGTTATAATTATACATTAGATAACTCTTTATAAAGCACTGTCTAAATGCCCATTTAGAAAGCGTTTTTTAGGTAAAAAAAACGCTTTCTAAATGGGCCTTTAGACAATGTTTTTTCCTTAAATAAAAGCGTTGTCTCTACCTACGACAGAGCTTTTATAGGCCAAAAAAATCGCTTTCGTAGGTCTTGTTTGACATAGTGTAGAGAATGATGAATTTTATTTTGATTAGGTTCTTCTCATGGTCACAACCAATTATGATCATCACAATTCAGAATCTTGGTAACTTGATACAAGGTGCTCGAATCATATATGATTGATCAAAAAGACTTATTGATTGACTTTGACTCAAGAATGAAGAGAAGACATGTTTTGTTGATATCAATATATTACAGCTAAAGGCGTTGGCAAGATCATGACAACGATATAATAATGGTTGAAATCAACCTTCCATTAGGTTTTTCTCCATCTAAGTTGTGTCTAGTTTTCATAATGTGCATTTCCATGACTCTAAAAATCATTGGGTCAAAATGTTCATTCTCATTCAATTCAATGGATATGCATTTGTTTATACAAATGTTATTGTAATATCCCGTAGTTTATTTAATGCTCTGAATAATATTATTTGTTAATAATATTGTTTCAGATTACTCTAAGATATTTTGATAGAATTAAATAGAGTAATAAGCGGGATTTTATTTTATTAACTAATATTAGTTGACTCAGAGGTTTTATAAAATGTTGAATTAAGAGATATTTTTCGATACTCTCTATTTGGACTCGTCGGTAGGAAAAGTTATGTTTCCTTTTAAGACCTAAAGTCTTATTTCTTTTGTTTTGACAAAAACATAGAAATAGAGAAAGAAGGAGAAGAGAGAAATGAAGAGAAGAAAGAAGAAGAAAAAGTCTTGAAGAAGAAGAAGAAGAGGACTCCTAATCTTGTTGCTTCCACCCATCCATTCACCATTCAATCTTTTCCAATCTTCTTGCTAGAGGTGGGTTCATTGCTAGAAACTTTTACTTTTGGTTTGGCAGAGTTTTTAGAGTTTATGAATTTTAGGTAAAATTTGTGAAAATCCTAGAATCGGTAGATTAAACGGTTAGGAATCAATATAAATGCTTGAATATGTTGCCTCTAGGTGTAGGAACATTGCTACTATGTTGTTTTGATGATTGTCAATGTTTGGAATGGTTTTGGGATGTTACTGTCATGGTTTTCACGTATTTGCTGCTGTCTGTGGTTGGTTAACCGAATCCGTTAACCGATTAACGTGTCTTGAGTTTGTGCAGCTGCCTCTATTTTGGCTTGGTTAACCAGTTAACCGAATCCGTTAACCGGTTAACACTGTAAGTATGGGAGAAAATACTTTATTTCCAAACTTTGAAAATCCATAACTTTTTACTCGGTTATCCGATTTCAGTGTTCTTTATATCGATTGAAAGCTAAAATTATGTACTTTCACATGATGCCACAAAAATATTATTTTCACCCGACTTTTTGATTATTCGGAAAAAATGATAAGTTAGGGAATTGTGAACTAAAGGTAATAAAAAGGTACAACTTGTGAGGTATCTAGGATTCCCTTGGGCTAGTGAGAATTGAGATTTTTATATCGCTTTGGGTCCTCCCTAAGGTCTTGTGTAAGTCTCAACGTGGTTACTATGTGTTTCACAAGAGCATCCGTAAGGACTTGAGGTACCCGTTGTGTATACACGGGCGTTGAATTGAGACGTGTAGGCTATAAGTCCTCTGTAAGGTCTTGTGTAAGTCTCAATGTGGTTACTATGTGTTTCACAAGAGCATCCATAAGGACTTGAGGCGAGTTCTATACTATTAAGCGTTAATCTTGAGTAAGTCTTGAGGTGGGTTGCCTTTAGTCCCACGTGAAGCATCCGTAAAGATTAAAGAGAGTGTTATATCGAATCCTCTGTAAGGTCTTGTGTAAGTCTCAACGTGGTTACTATGTGTTTCACAAGAGCATCCGTAAGGACTTGAGGTAGATGTCTCACTTAGCTTACGTTCGAGAGGTTGTATGGATCTTAGTTCCTTTAGATCCCAGTTTCGTGTGTGAGAATGGTTAGAGCATGAGAGTTTTGGAACCAAACCCTTAGAGCCGAGTGAACTCTAAGATAAGGATATCACTGAGATGTTTTATCTCACCCTATGTTGATGTTGTTATTTCAGCTACTTCAGGTTCCGCAAAGGGTAAGGATAAGGCGACTTGATTATCCTTGCTTATTTGATGGCTTCTTCCGCTGTGGACTTTTGTGATCTTTGGATCTAGTTCTTAGATTTTGTATTTTTGTGAACATCTTGTACTATTTATAATCTTTTTGCTAGTACCTTATGTTGTAGTGGCTATATTTATACAATGTGTTATTAAGAACTTGTTGTATTTCAATACCAAACTTAAATTTTATATATAAAAAATATGCTTTGATGTATGTCTTTTATATATGGGTATTACAATTGGTATCAGAGCAGGTCGTATCCTCGACCTAGCCTTGGAATATTATAAGTGTTTCCTTTCTTTTCATATGTGTAATATTACTGTAAGACTAAATGTTATGTTTATGGTATTGAGCCTGATCAACTTAATTTTGTTTTGATGACATTTAGGAATATGGCTGGTAGGCGTGGAACTCGTGCTCGACCCAGTGTCACTCCTCAGGGTAGCGATCAGAAGGGTGGTGACGGGAATGCTCCTATGTTCCAATTCATGCAACAGATGCAACAACAACAACATCATTTCATGCAGGAAATGATGCACCAAATGAATGGGGGCCTTCATCCTTAAGTGGCTGCTCCTGAATTTGGAAGTGGGACATTCCGAGACTTCTTCCACATGAACCCTCAGGAGTTTCATGGTGGATTGGATCCGGTTAAGGCACATGAATGGGTAACCGGAATGGAGAGAAATTTCCAGATTGTGATTTGTGGTAAAGAAGACAAGGTGACTTTTGTGTCACATTTACTAAAAGGTCCTGCTGCGAGGTGGTGGGAAAGTGCTTCAAATATTATGACGGTGCAAGGAATTCCAAAGGTGTGGCAACAATTTAAGACAATTTTTATAGAGAAGTACTTTCCGAGTTCCTTAAGAACCCAAAAAGAATTTGAATTCCAACAGCTTAGACAAGGGAGCATGATTGTGTCCAGTTATACTGAGAAGTTCGAGGACATGGCTGCTTACTCTAGGCAGGCTATGTATGCTCCAAATGGAAGATGGAAGACTGACCAGTTCTTGTTTGGTTTGAGGACTGAAATCTCTCATAGTGTCTCTCAAAGGGAGTTCACTACCTATTCCGAGTTGTTAAGGCAGTGTTATGTCGCCGAACATAGTTTGAAGAAAGTGCAAACCGAAGCTAGTGTTAGAAGAGCGGTTCAAAGTGATCGAGGAAGAGCAAATAAATCTTTTAGGCCAAGGCCTCAACCATTCAAAGGGAAACAAGTGTCGAATCCTAGATCTAGTGCTCTTCCTGCGTGCTCTAGGTGCCACAAAAATCATTATGGAAGATGTGATCCGAATGGGGTAGTTTGTTTCCATTGTCAGAAAGAGGGTCATTTTGCTAGTGATTTCCCACGAAGGAATAACCAAGTTCAAGCGAGAGTGTATACTATGGATGTTAGGAATACCAAAGCCGACAACTCACTCATTGCGGGTACTTGTCTCTTTAACAATCATCCTTGTCTTGTTTTATTTGATTATGAAGTTATGCATTCTTTTGTATCTACTAGTTGTGTGAAACGACTCGGGTTGCGAGTATTTCCTTTGTTTCCTCCGATGGTGGTTACTATCACTATGAATGAAACTGTTGAGACACCCGTAAGGTGTGAGAATTGTACCTTGTTTGTGGATGGTAGAATTTTTCAAATTGACCTCATTTGTCTACCTCTTAAGAAAGTTGATGTCATTCTAGGTATGGACTGGTTATCTGCGAATTTTGTGTTTATTGGATGTGAAGAAAAGTTGATCCTTATTCCATCAGTTGAAGCGCCTCCGAAAGATGTTTTGTAAACGATCTTAGAAGGTACGGTTGGAATGGTAAATTTTCTGTTTGAACAAGAGAAGTCTGTTTTGCTTGTCCTTACTAAAGAGGATAGTAATGGCCAACAAGTTTTGAATATTCCAATTGTTTGTGAATTTCCTGATGTCTTCCCCGAGGATGTCACTTCCTTACCTCCAGTAAGAGAAGTTGAATTCTCAGTTGACCTGATACTGGGAACGGCTCCTATATCTGTTTCCCATAATTGGATGGCACCGCTCGAGTTGAAAGAATTGAAGGATCAATAATAGGATTTGATGGCGAAGAATTTTGTTATACCAAATGTTTCACCGTGGGGAGCTCCTGTTTTGTTGGTAAAGAAGAAGGATGGTGGTATGCGGCTGTGTATTGATTACAACAAGTTGAACAAGGTCACTATCAAGAATAAGTATACCTTGCCGAGGATAGACGATCTCCTAGATCAATTGAAAGGAGCTTGTGTGTTCTCGAAGATTGATCTGAGGTCGGGTTATCACCAGATTCGTGTGAAAAGTTCTGATGTTCCGAAGACTGCGTTCAAAACCCGTTATGGTCATTATGAATTATTAGTAATGCCTTTCGGTGTGACGAATGCTCCAGCTGTTTTTATGGATTACATGAATCGGATATTTCACGACTACTTGGATGAGTTCGTAGTGATCTTTATTGATGACATTCTTATCTATTCTCGTACTCCACAAGAGCACGAAGAACATTTGAGGATTGTCCTATCGGTACTACAAGAGAAGCAACTTTTTGTCAAGTTTAGAAAGTGTGAGTTCTGGATAACATAAGTCAAGTTTCTTGGACATGTTATATCTCAGGGAGGTGTAGCAGTGGATCCATCGAAGATTCAAGTCATGATTAACTGGGAGAGACCGATGAATGTTTCAGAAGTGAGAAGTTTCTTAGATTTGGCCGGTTACTACAGAAGGTTCATTAAAGGTTTTTCTCAGATGGAGTTACCATTAACTAAGCTTACAAGAAAGGACTTCGCCTACAAATGGGATTCTAGTTGTGAGAAAATTTTTGTGTGGTCGAAGGAGAAATTGACAATTGCTCCAGTTTTGATCATTTCTGATCCTAACAAATCTTACAAAGTGTTTTGCGATGCTTCTAAGATGGGTTTAGGAGGTGTTCTGATGCAATAAGGCCAAGTAGTAGCTTATGCTTATAGACAATTGAGAGTCCATGAAAAGAATTATCCAACCCATGATTTAGAACTGGCGGCTGTGGGGTTTACTTTGAAGGTGTGGCGGCATTATCTGAATGGTGTGTGTTTTGAGATGTTTAGTGATCATAAAAGTTTGAAGTACCTCTTTGATCAGAAGGAATTAAATATGATACAAAGAAGATGGATGGAGTATTTGAAAGATTATGACTTTGAATTGAAGTACCATTCGGGTAAAACGAATAAAGTGGCAGATGCTTTAAGTAGAAAAGTGATTCATAGTGCCGAGCTGATGGTGTTAGAGTATGAACTGTTGGAAAAGTTTCGAGACCTTAATCTTCAGTTTGTTTGGACTCTAAATGGTGTGATAATGGGAAATTTGAATATCAATTATACCTTGAGGGATGAAATTCAACGAGCATAAGTTCCTGATGAGAAGTTGCAAGGGATGTTACTTCAACCGGGTTTTGTAAGGGCGTTGGATGGGGTTATCCTATTCAACCAGAGGATTTGTATTCTGAATGATGACATGTTGGAAAGAAAGATTGTAGAGGAAACCCATAAAGGTTATTTTACGATACATCTAGGTTCTTCGAAGATGTATCAAGACTTGAAGAAGGAATATTGGTGGTCCGGAATGAAAAAGGACATTGCGGTATTTGTATCTCAATATGTTGTGTGTCAACAAGTGAATATTGAATACCAAAGACCGGGCGGTTTATTGTAACCTTTGGACATCCCAATTTGGAAGTGGGATAGTATTTCTATGGACTTTGCGGTAGGTTTACCAAGTAGTCAAGGTGGTTATGACTCTGTTTGGGTGATTGTAGATCGGTTAACAAAATCTGCACATTTCTTAGCCGTTAAGACTACGTATAAAGCAAGTCATCTTGCGAGGTTATTTATTGCTGAGATTGTGAGATTGCATGGTGTTCCATCTAGTATTGTGTCGGATAGAGACCCGAAATTCACTTCTAGATTTTGGAAGGTGTTCTAACAAGCCATGGGTATGTAATTGTGTTTGAGTACTTCTAATCATCCTCAAACGGATGGTCAGACGGAACGTACGATTCAAACGATGAAAGATATGTTAAGGGCATGCGTTTTGGAAAGTAAAATAATTTGGAAGGAACTTTTGCCATTGATAGAATTCTCTTACCATAATAGTTACCATGCGAGTATCAGAATGGATCCGTATGAGGCTTTATATGGGAGGAAGTGTAGAACACCGTTGTGTTGGTCAGAGGTAGGCGCAGACCAGATTTTGGGAGCCGAAGTTATTCACGAGACTACGAAAAAGATTCGGATGATTCGAGAAAAGATTAAACAAGCACAAGACCGTCAGAAGAGTTATGCTGAAAATCGAAGGAGACCGTTGGAGTTTGATGAAGGTGAACGTGTGTATTTGAAAGTCACTCCGAGATTGAGATTGAAAGGATCGTTTAAGTTGCGCAAGTTAAGTCCGAGATACGTAGGACTATATCAGATCTTGGAGAGGATTGGTGAAGTTGCTTACAGATTAGCCTTACCACCCTCTCTATCTGAAATGCGTGATGTTTTCCATGTATCTCAACTTCGTAGGTTCGTTCCTGATCCTCTTCTGCCTATTCTGTCGGGTTCTATCGAGATAGAAGCAGATTTGACCTTCGAACCCCAACCAAGTCGTATTGTTGGAAGAGAACCCAAGGTGTTCAGGAACAAAGAGATACCACTCGTTAAAGTACAATGGGATGAGACGCATCCGGGAGATGCTACGTAGGAATTGGAATCAGAGATGCGAGAATCATATCCTCACTTGTTCAGGTAATCTTTTAAATTCGAGGATGAATTTCTATTTAAGGGGGGAGGTTGTAATACCCCGTAATTTATTTAATGCTCTGAATAATATTATTTGATAATAATATTGTTCCGGATTACTCTAAGATATTTTGTTGAATTAAGAGACATTTTTGGATACTCTCTATTTGGACCCGTCGGTAGGAAAAGTTATGTTTTCTTTTAAGACTTAAAGTCTTATTTCTTTTGTTTTGACAAAAAACATAGAAATAGAGAAAGAAGGAGAAGAGAGAAAGGAATAGAAGAAAGAAGAAGAAAAAGTCTTGAAGAAGAAGAAGAGGACTCTTAATCTTGTTGCTTCCACCCATCCATTCACCATTCAATCTTCTTCGATCTTCTTGCTAGAGGTGGGTTCATAGCTAGAAACTTTTACTTTTGGTTTAGTAGAGTTTTTAGAGTTTATGAGTTTTAGGTCAAATTTTTGAAAAATCCTAGAATCGGTAGATTAAACAGTTAGGAATCAATATAAATGCTTGAATATGTTGCCTCTAGGCGTAGGAACATTGCTACTATGTTGTTTTGATGTTTGTCAATGTTTGGAATGGTTTTGGGTTGTTACTGTCATGGTTTTCACGTATTTACTGTTGTCTGTGGTTGGTTAATCGGTTAACTGAATATGTTAACCGGTTAACGCGTCTTGAGTTTGTCATACCCTAAATTTTGACCAGAAATTTTTAAAATTTCATTCATCTGACGCATTTTTTATCGATTTATTTGATAGTCAGTCATTTTCGCATTTTTAGTCCATTAATCATAAATTATCCATTTTTCCATTTAATTTTGTCTTAATCTTGTTATCTTAGGTTTTGTTCCATTTTTAAGATAGAATTTTGTCTCACTTTATAGTCTATTTCTAATTTTTATTTAATTACATATTAGACTATTTAAAATTAATTGGTTTATTTTACTAATTTAAATTTGTTGTGTTTCATTTAGTTAATTAGGTTTCTATTAATCCGTCTAATTTAATTAGGATCTATTTCTAGTCTAATATATTTTGTATAGTTTAACTCCGATTGTTGGTTTAAGTTTTCTATTAAAATTTTGCTTTTTAAAATAAAGTTCGTTTTCTCCTTAAAATCATTTAAAATTTAGTTTAATGTTCATTTAGTCTATATTAACTTATATATATATATATATATATATATATATATATATATATATATATATATATATATATATATATATATATATATATATATATATTATTTATCAGGATATATCAGTTTTAATTATTATTTTATATTTATTAGTTTTAATTAGGTCTGGTTTTCTAGTTGGTTGAATTGGAATTATTTTAGTTAGTTTTAGAATATTTGCTTTTGATCCAAGTCAAAATAGCACAGCCTATCCTTACTTTTTCCTGCCACTCTACTCCAAAGCTTTCACCAATAAATCATAACATAAAACCTGTCAAAAGAAAAAGTTTTTTCAAACACTACACTAATTTAACCAAAATACAACATGTACATTGAGGGGGACTTCTCCTCAACAGCAGAGGGTGGCAATAAGAATTGGGGGGAGTTTTGTTTATAAAGAAAAGAAAAAAAGACGCATCGAGAAGGGGCGATAAACCTGATGAGACAAAAAATCCAGAGGTTGAAACACCAGCTTTGAACCTTTCATAACCTCATTTCATCTCAACTTTTTTGACTCTTTTTTTTTTCTTCTCCTTCAATCACCACCTCTCAGACCCTTCACTCTCACAACCTTCACCCTTCAATCAACAACAAACCCACCACAATCATGGGTACCGAAACAACATCAATGGATCAAATCACGGAACCCCTGATTCAAGATCCGCAAATCCACAACGAAAAGAGTGAATTTTTATCCGAACCAGTTCCTGAATGGAAGGAACATATCACGATTAAAAGGTTGGTTGTGAATGCGGTTTTAGGGTGTTTGTTTTGTATCATAACGCATAAACGCAATCTCACTGTTGGGATAATTCCGTCCCTCAATGTTGTTGCGGGTTTGCTTGGGTTCTTCTTTGTGAAGACGTGGACTGGTTTGTTGACGAAGATTGGGGTTTTTACTAAGCTGTTTACTAGGCAGGAGAATACGGTTATTCAGACTTGTGTTGTTGCTTGCTATGGCCTCGCTTTTAGCGGGGGGTTTGGTTCATCCTTGATTGCTATGGATAAAAAAACAAATGAACTCATCGGCCCAAATTATCCTGGTAATAGAGCTGAAGATGTTAACAATCCCAGCTTGGGATGGATGGTCAGTTTCATGTTTGTTGTCAGTTTCCTTGGTCTTTTTAGTCTTGTGCCACTTCGTAAGGTTATGGTCTTGGATTATAAGCTTACATATCCCAGTGAATCACCCCTTCCTTGGTTCTCATTTTTAAGTTTTTATTTACATTTGTTTGTTATTATTTATTTATTTATTTTTTCTCATTCTTCTTAGTTTTTTTTATATATATAAATATTTTAGTTAAATTTTGTTGTAATTAATTAGCTCTAAAATTTTAATAAGTTGAGGTTTAGAATTTTCATTAAAATCTTGATTAACTCTTTAATAGTTATTAGGGTCTAACATATGTTCTTTCTTTTCTTGATTATTTTTCCATTTAGGTTTAATAGACTTTTTTATTAGATTTTTGACATAGGCTTTAGATAATGTTTGAATTTCATAATTTCGTTTAAACTTTATTATTTGTTTATTGAGGCTTTATTGAGTTTGATTGTTGGGCAAAGTTGAATCTCGAGTAGAGTTTGGTATTATGCACTTGGGGGCTAATTGAAGAATGATCGTGTGAAGTTTCTTTTCCTGATGTTTATTCTTGAGATTCTTCGTACGTACATTGAAGAGGCGACGGACCTTCTCCGTTAGGTATCACCGAAACTTGTTTTACCTATTTCATACTTCATTTCTAACCTCGATGTCGTAGTTACTCTTATTTATCGCATTTACAACTATATTTTATCAATAAAAAAACGAATGCTCGCATTTTAGGAAAAGTCCTTTCAAGAATAATTTAATTTCTTGGTCCAACATCAAGTGAACAATTCATCGCGCCTACATTTGCACACACGTAAGTCGGTCACTACGTGATCGCCGCCTGCACGAAGTTACGTATACATATTAATTAACGTAAGAACTAAACTCAGGAATCCAGCATTCCTCGGGTTTTTGAATTGAATTACTATTGAGGATAGCCCCCGATTTGTAATTCATTCACTCTTTCGTTTTTAAAGCAATCGCGTCTTAATTCACAAATCAAATAACGAGTAACTGAACTCCGGAGTCTAGAACTTCGCACGTTCTTGAGTTAAATCACTCATGGGCTATCCCCACGCGATATGGTTTACTCACCCTCTCGTTCCTAAAACACAGAAACCTTTAAATAAATTATGCGAAGAACTGAACTCAGGAATCTAGCATTCCTCGGGTTTTTGAACTGAATTACTGTTGGGGCCAGCCTCTGATTTGTAATTCATTCACTCTTTCGTATTCAAAATAATTCAACAATCTTAAAAGAATTAGACATGATTCATCTCCATAAGAAGATATTCCTCCTATCAACCACAAACACAAATCAAATCTTACAAAGAATTTTTCTCAAAGGAAGAATGTGGCATTGCTTGTCGATACTCATATCCAAGTTTAAAGCTTCTTCCAATTTTTATTTATTCTCAAAAGAAGAATGTGGCATTGCTTGTTGATCATTATATCCAAGTTTAAAGCTTCTTCGATTTTATTTCTCAAATAAAGAATGTGACATTGCTTGTCGATCCTCGTATCCAAGTTTAAAGCTTCTTTCGATTTCTCATTCCTCAAATGTTTATATGAAAAATATCCTTTGATGTATGTCTTTTATATATGGGTATTACAGTTATCTCATATTTAAGACACATTGTCGTACCTCAAAAAATACGAACCTCGCGAACACGGTCACGGCTGGACGAACATGAGAGTCTCCACCTAATTGTGTTTATACCCAAAGAGGGAAAGGGTAAATATAGATAAAACCACTAGGAAGGGATAATACAAGGTCTTCGTAAACCATTGTCTGGGTTCGGAAGTCGGTTATGTAGGAGGAAGGGTTAGCACCCATACATCCATCGTACTCGATGGGAATCATCTAAATTGTTATGTGCGAAGGGATGTATATGCCTAATGAGTTACTTGTTAAATAAAAAGTTGATTGATCCTAAGGTATTTTTTAGAATAATGATGAAGAATAACAAACTAAGCATAATCATAAATTATACACAAACTCAAATAAATTTGCCTATATCAAAATAATTGAATTAAATACAATATTACTAAAACATATTGGACTCTATTGTGAATTGTCTTTAAAAAAAACTTTTATGAGATATAAGTAAAATTAAAAAGAAAATAATAAGAAAAATATTTCTTCACTTATTAAGCGCACAATAACATACATCTTTAAATCAAGAAAAATACACAACAAAACGAAACACTATTAGCAGTAATAGTATCTGACAAAATGAATAAAAGTAGAATACCGATCGATAATATCGTCTGAGTGTAGGAGTGGTTTGCCGATGGATCTCACGGAGTGTGAGATGATGGGGCGGACGACCACTGACGGTGGAGAAGTGTCTGGTTTTGTGTTGTCGAAATCGTCGTGGTAGAGGGTGCAATTGTTGAATTACAAGCGGCAGAGTTCCTCAATCTTTCCTCTTTTCTTGCACAACTTTTTCTTTCAATTTTCACTCCTACTCCCCCCCCCCCCCCCTCCCCCCTTGTCTTATGCAATGTACATATATATAGTACTAAGTTTTCAAACATAAAACAAGAATGATTACAAGAATTAAAATCATGTTTTTGTGTTTTTAATAATAAGACAAGAATAAAGTGAATTAAAAATCATATTTTTGTGTTTTTCATAATAAGACAAGAATAAAATGAATTAAAAACCATGTTTTTGAGTTTTTTATAATAAGACAAGAATAACGAAGAATTAAAATTATATTTTTGTGTTTTTTATTTATAATAAAACAAGAAAAACAAAGAATTAAAATTATGTTTTTGTGTTTTTTATAATAAGACAAGAATAACAAAGAATTAAAATTGTGTTTTTTTTAATAATAAAACAAGAATAACAAAGAATTGAAATCATGTTTTTGTGTTTTTTATAATAAGACAAGAATAAAAAGGAATTAAAATCATGTTTTTTTAATAATTAGACAAGCATAACAAAGAATTAAAATCATGTCTTTATATTTTTTTATTAAAAAGAAAAATAATGATTAAAAAAAATAAGTTTAGATTAAATAAACTAACTAAATCTAAAATGATTAATTAATGAAAATGGACTAAAAGTTAGTAACAACAAAAATAGAAAAAATTTCAAAATGTAAGGAGGTGGGATTTGAATTCATGACCTCTCATATATGCAATTTTTTATTCTCAATTCACTACCCGCTAGACCAATGCACTCATTTGGAGTCGAATGGTGTTTGAAAAAAGATGAAGGATGAACAATGAATTAACCCTGAGCAGAAACAACATACTATTGGATTTTCTTAATAATGGTTAGCAATATAAACACCACTAAGAAAAGTTATAGAGGTAGGACAATTTTTGGGTATGATAGATGCCCGTATCTAATTGTCCTGGACCCAAGAAATGAATTGTTGCATGTGGTTCAATTTTGGGGTTGAAGTCAATTAGATACAAGAAGACCTCGAAATTTGTCCGACAAAAATGCAAAAGATGTAATGCAATCATGAGCATAGTAAGATGCAAAAATAAGACACCTGAGATTCTTTGAATTAACAAGCAGTATCTCAGTGCAAGAAATGAAATTTTCCATATTGCGTGAAGTAGTACCTTTTGAATTAAGGCTCTCCGAGGATACAAAAGTAGTATCTCAAGAACAAATGAGATTCTCTAAATTACGCAAAGATGTACCTTAACAATAAAGGATCTTTGGGGATACATAGAATAATATCTCAAACAATGGTATAAGATTTTATAGATCATGCGAAGCAGTCCCTTATGAAGGTTCTCTGATGATACTAGAATAATGTCTCTACCAAGACATGAGATTCATTGGATGTACAAAGCAGTCCCTTATCAATTAAGGCTCTCCGAGGATACCAAAGTAGTATCTCAAGAACAAATGAGATTCTTTAATCCATGCAAAGCAGTACCTTAACAATAAAGACTCTTTGGGGATACATAGAGCAATATCTCGAACAATGGTATAATATTTTCTAGATCATGCGAAGCAGCCCCTTATGAAGGTTCTCCGATGATATTAGAACAATGTCTCTACCAAGACATGAGATTCTTTGGATTGTATGAAGCAATCCCTTATCAAATAAGGTTCTCTAGGGATACCAAAGCAGTATCTCGAACAAATGAGATTCTCTAATCCATGTAAAGTAGTACCTTAACAATAAAGACTCTTTAGGGATACATAGAGAAGTATCTCAAACAATGGTATAAGATTTTCTAGATCATGTGAACCAATCCCTTATGAAGGTTCTCCGATGATTCTAAAACAATATCTCTACCAAGACATGAGATTCTTTGGATCGTACGAAGCACTCCCTGATCAATCAAGGTTCTCCGGGGATGCCAAAAAAGCATCTCGAACAAATGAGATTATCTAATCCACGTAAAGCAGTACCTTAACAATAAAGGCTCTTTGGGGATACATAGAGCAATATCTCGAACAATTGTATAATATTTTCTATATCATGCGAAGCAGTCCCTTATGAAGGTTCTTTGGTGATACTATAACAGTATCTCTACCAAGACATGAGATTCTTTGGATCGTTTAAAGCAGTCCCTGATCAATTAAGGTTCTCCGGGGATGCAAAAGCAGTATCGTAGGAACAAATGATATGTTGGAGGAAAACAGTTCAACAAGAATTCCTTCCAGAGGAAATATGCCAACCAAGTTTTGCAGGGGAAAAGCTCGCAGGAGACTTTTTAGGATAACTTATGCTTGGGGAGCAACAAATGCGAAGATGCTATGGGTCATCATTATCAACCATAAAGTTGAGGAATGACTTGTTGGGGGATATCAATCTCGCGAGCGCATGCGAGGTATTAGCTCTTTTTATAGGAATACCGTCGACTTTGAGTGAGGATTGTCCAGAATGTTAATCAATTGATCATGGATCCTGTATGGAATGTTCGATATGAATTCCATGCATTGTATGATGCACGAAGATGTATATGATGATGCATTTGCAAACGACAGAGTGAGCTTTCACACTTCATTACTTTAAAAATTATAAAACTTCAGGTTCCTTACTACATTATCTTTGACTTTAGCACTTCACTGAAACATAAAATCTTCTGCCTACTATTTGATCAGAGATCATCACTGACTCCACCGAATGTCGTTTGAAATTTGGTGTTTCTCTCTAAAGATAAGCTTTGATATTTTAATCTCTAAGCACAAAAATTGATCACTGTAATAGATGATAAATTCATCTTACAATGTTGTCATCATGAAAACCATATAGACTTGATCAATACTTCTGATGAAGACTCCACTTTAGAGTGTTTTCATCATCAAAACTAAAATTATTGTTGTATACATCATACATTCAAGCACATTGATCCACATAACCATCCATCGAGCCCATCTGATGGGATCTCATCAAGACACAACCAAATGGTTCACTTAAGAATGATATAGGTGAAAAGAAGAAAATGTATTTCACCATTTTATACATACATATACTCTAAAGGGATTTTCAACTTATGGAACGACATTCACAATGTAACATGCTCCAATGGGAAACTATGTGCCATTTGGAAATATCTATTCATAAACTCACCCCTAAAGTACAAGACAAAAACTCAAATCCAATTTCTTGCACTGTATTGTGACTCTCCTTGCTCGAGCGAGAAGATATTCTTTTCTCCGACGGAGGAGCGCAAAAAATTCAAATGATATGATACCTCCTAAGGACTCACCTAAGATGGATAGGTCTTCCCCCTTTTTTGTTGTATGACAACAAGCTAGTTAATGGCATATCAAACCACCATATACCTATTTTGATGAGAACATTAAGGTATATCACATCCAAGTGAGGTCTTGTGATATCATGTACAATAAATTAGGCATGAAATCAATATTACCATCCTATTGTGGAGGAATTCTCAAAGGTTACGATGGTACCGGTACAAAATCCAAGGATAAATGAAACTTCCAGTGGCACTTTAGGATAGAGAACAAGAGAAAATCGCGAAGGTGAGATTTTTAGTGATTGGATGCATATTTGTTTTATAATTATCTCTTTGAAAGGCCAACTTTGACGGCTTGTGAGTTGGATCATCAATAATACTCTTGAAAAGTAAAGTTCCACATCATTACATAGCAAGTCATAATGTTCGAATCATATTTGGCAATCTCTCACACATGTTTTCTTGCTCTATTAGCAAAACAACAATCATCTAAGAAAATATTTCTAAACCAAACTCTAACGAATCAATAGATGTAGACAAGATGATAGAAAAACAATCCTCTCATCGTGTATGGCGACTCTATCCGCTACGATGGGGCCTTCTCATGTTTCTCTCAGACGTCTCGTACTTCTCATCCAAATGTCATGCGTTTCGCCTAAAACAACTCGCATTTGGGCCATAATAAAAATATACAAATTCTTAAATTTTCTTGAGACACACTCCACCGTTTGTCAAGCCTTACTCTTGTCTTTTCTTCTCCTCCTTCGTACAAAAGATCAAAGTTACATATTTTTGAGCAAAATTGTTGGTTAGAAGTTGATCTCATCTAGGAATGATGGTGAAGGAACATGTGTGTTTGTTGATGGCCCCAATATTCAAGTTATCTAACTCGCATCCATCTTATATTCTATTCGTACCGGGCCAAGAGCTCATATAGAATATGAAAGCCCTCAATTTTGGTCTCTCCCATCCTCACTTCACATGTTTCCACTAACATCTATTAAATGCGAGGGCCACATAAGAAATGGGACAAGTATAGTTTATTATTTAACCACCAATTAAACCATCCAAACACTTTTAACTTCTTGTCGTCATTTTGGAAATCTCTATTCATGGATATTCAATTATTATAAGAACCACTTAGGTCAACATGATACTGTATACAAATCATATCAGTTGCCATTAACTCATGTCCTTACAAGATTAATTACCTCAATCACTTGTAATGGGCCATTAATCAATTAGTCGTGTATGGTAATAATAGATATAGGAGAAAAATATTTTTACGTAGGATGGTTAAAAAAAACGTCAAACTAAATCCAACCACCAAATTAAACGGAATTTAAGTTTTAAAAATTGAATCCAACTATAAAATTAAATTGAAGTTAAAAAAATAAATCGTTATATTTGGTTAGTGTATTCCACAAATAATTTTATAATCAAACTAAATGATAAATAAATCAGATAGAAACTATCAAATTTAAAATAAGAGACACTGAAAATATGTATAAATTTTTTTATTAAAAAAGTATAAGAAGATATAACGGTTTAATCATTTAATAAATAGTTCAATTTTAAAAAAATTGATTTCTAACTATTTGATATGATTCAAACTTGATATATTTGAATGTATATCAAATCATTAATTTTGATTAAATTGAAACATTAGCTTTATTTGAATAAGCTTTTACTATACTTGAACTATAAACAACCCTAATTTTAAGCATATTAGTTGTAGTACACTTCAGTCATAAAATCGAATCAAACAAGATCAAATTACATATAAAATGATATTCGAGTTGAATCGATCCGTTTTAATTTATTTAGAACCAAATCAAACCAAAATTATTGGTTTGGTATACCGTTTATAAATTCTGAATTATATCGAATCGTTAGAAGATAATTTTTCTCAAACCGGATCATCTATTAAAGAATCAAATTATTAAACATTTTTTTTTTTAAATTTAAAACTTTTTTTTAATATTTTAAATTTTAAATTTCGATTTGATTCGGTTACAGTTTTCCATAATGGTTTTAAACTAATTTTTTTGTAATATAATTTGCTTTATTAACCAAATATACCGTATTGTTTATTTTAACTTTAGTTCTATTTAGTTGGACAAGTCGATTCAGTTTATAATTTCTTTTAAGTATATAAATCAATAAATTTTGAAAATATGATGGGATGAACTAGAGTTGATTTAGCTAGTATGGCATTGGCAAGTAGACAAACACCTTTGCTTTAGTAACCTAAAATCCATTAGGTAGAAAGTGTGAAAACCACCAAACATCACTTTCCAATGAAAACCAGAAGCCACATGATGATGCTTGGGGAATTCCCAAACCTCAAATCCCAGCCCCTCTTTCTCTCATTGTCCCTACATCAACACCCTCTTCACCAAAACTAAGTGCAAATATATTTATTATTGGCCGACAAATGTCAAGTGTTGATTGATACACAGCACACCTAAGTCACAAGTTTTTGCTTGCTAATTAGTCCCTATCACTCACTATAACCATGTGTGCTTATGAGTATCCCAACCTTCCATTCCTAACTCATTACTATTCTAATCACTAAAAGTAAAGAGTTTGTGTTGTATGTGTGGTCAGGGGCTCCCTCAGGGACCCTGAATTATGGATCATTACAAACTATACAGACTGTTTTCTTATTAATTCTTCATATTTCATTTCATCCAAACCTAGCTACTCTCCTTCATTAATCTATTCTGGACAAATAAACAAATTCAAATTTCAGAAAATATGTAATTTTGTTTAAATTTAAATGTTTCGCTTTTGTTAAGCTCATGTCTATATTATGTAATATTGATTCCGTCGAATTTTCATCTTTTAGCTCTCGCATCCACACACCCGATAATGGTTGAATTGAGCTTAGATGGTTCAAAATTTAAATTTTATTATTCATAAATAATTGTTTGAAATTTAATTTATTTTGTTCGATCTCGATCCAACAATCACTAATGTGTCATGTTACATAAATATGAAAATCAATTTACGGATAGGAATATGAATTTGAATAATAATATAGCTTTAAAGTTTTAGAAGTGATGTGGTATATAATTTTAATATAGTTATTCAAAAGTTTAATGTGCTAATTTTAAAATTAGCTTGTGACCAAACTAATGCAAAACTCATTGCAGATCTAAATAATAATTAATTTTCTCAACAAATACTTAAACTAGATAATTTTCTTTTTTACTCAAAATATATGAGATGTTAAATGATCTCTTTCTTCTTAATCAAAGGTTCCGAAAGAATTTTAACGCACACTACAAGAAAAATCTGATCCAATGACAAAAAGTTGTGACGTATAATTAACGTGACAAAATAAACAAATTGAGATGCGAATTATACGTCACAATCATTTTTAATAATAAATTTTTTTATGATAGAACATTTTTAAATTTAAAAAATATATATTATTTACTTCGTGTTAAACACATCGTAACAGATTTTTCAAATAATCTAACGTGATAATCACGTCGCAACTAACTTTTCAAAGAAAACAAAAATAGCTCGATAAAAATAACTCAATAATTTTATTATTTTTTTAGTTTTTCTCAATAAAAATAATTAAATTTGACATGTAACATCTATTAAATAAAATGTGAATACATCTCTAAGTCATATCTTAGTCAGATTCAAATATAAATACCTCAATCCTATTGGTTATCAAAAGATAATTATCCATTCAAACCATCTAATTTAAATATAAAAAAAAATTCATATAAAGAGAATAAATGCATGATTTTACTAAAATTTAAAAACTCTTTTATGTGACTGATTCCAACTCCATTAACTAAAACAGAGATAAAAAAGAAAACACATTCTCCAAACCAATCTCTCTTCTCTTCAACTCTCCATATATTCACTCATTCATCTCTCTCACTTTCTCTCTCTCTCTTTCTCTCATCTCTTCTTCTTCTCTCTATGAGATTAACCGAGATAAAACCAGAAAAAGAGAGAGAAGCCATGAGAAACAGCATAAGATGTTGCATATCTTGCATCCTCCCATGTGGAGCACTCGACGTAATCCGCATAGTACACTGTAACGGCAGAGTCGAAGAAATCAGTGGCACTATCAAAGCAAGTGAAATCATGAAAGCATATCCAAAACATGTTCTCAAGAAACCTTCTTCTTCGTCAGAAGACGGTGTTGTTCCTAAGATAGTTGTTGTTCCTCCGGACGCGGACCTTCAGCGCGGCAAGATTTACTTCCTCATGCCTCTCCCTTCGCCTCCGCCGGAGAAAAATAACCACCACCGCCATGGGAAGAGCTCTTCTAATGGAAGAAAGAAAAAAAAGGAAGATAAGAATAATAGTAATAGTACTGTCACTACTACCAACAACAACATTGGAAACAGTACTTTGGTTGTGTCTTCTGATCAGTACTTGACTGAGATTTTGTCTGAGAAACTTTCATGTCAGAGAGACAGAAGAAGAGGACGTGTTGCTGTGTGGAGACCTCACTTGGAGAGTATTTCTGAGTCACCGAATCATCTATAACGGTTCATCTTCTTCTTTTCTTTTTTTCTTCTTTTTTGTTCTTCATCTTCAAGAAATCATTGTCCATTTTTATTTATTTTGAGAACATGTGTTTATTTTCTTTCTGTTTTTGTTATTATTTTCTTAGTAAAGAAGAAAATAAACTCTGTTTCTGCCAATTCTCTGTACATATAAGGTTTAAAATAATTAGATATTTATATATTTTGTATGATTTTTTAGATGTTAAGCAGGTGAGTTTGACAGAATCACGGTATCGTCGCGATTTTAACAAAAATAACATGGTGTGAAATAACTGATTGCTATTATTTTTTTGTGCAATATTTTTAGGGTGTGTTCATAGTTGAGGTGCACATGGAAGAGTAAAAACAATTGAGAGAAGAGATGGAATTATTGGCATATAGGAGAGAAAATGGTGTTAATTAATTCAGTTATGTTTGGTTGTGGTAAATCAGTTTTGGATCATAATAGAATGTGATTGAGACATGATGCATGTTATGCTGTTCCTACCATTGGACTAATCCATTCTATTCACTGTTCTTATTCTCATTCACTCAGTCATAGGAAAAAAAATAGTGTTCTGTTTTCTATTCATTGGTGTCTGATATTCTTTAATGCCACAGCATGACATAATGCTTCCATCATTTTCCATATATATCATGATACAAGCTAAAGAAGAACTAGCTCAACTGATATGTATTAGTTGAATTAGATCAGTGTAAGTTAAATCATGATTTAATTATACAACTATACTTAAGAACATTCGAATGAAATTGTAAGATATCTCTTTTTTGAATTCGTATTAGTCCTGAATACTGCATAAGTATGCAACACTTCCGTCTATTATAGTCTTCCTCAGTCTGAAGAATTAGTCTCTCCACACAAAGAAAACTGATGTCCGATTTTATTTATCATTTTTATAAATATATTTATTGGATTTAATGGTGAAGTTATTTTCTGTTTAAAATATTCCTAGTAGATAGTACAGTATAAGTTAATTTAAAAGAATAAAAAATGATTGGGGACCCCCAAATGATGGAGTAGAGATTCACCAATGTGTATGCAGTGTAAAGCCAAAAGGTGTACTTTCTCCCACAAAATGAATGGATAAACAATATGAAAAAGACCAAAGTAGATGATTTTGAGGTATGAAGGAATTGAAAGTAGCCACCCCAAAGGTGTTTGCTTTCCACCACATTTCTTATATGTAATCATCATTTACTATAGTTTGCACTTTCCTCTAAATTATTAATGGGATATGCTTTTAAGCTATTTGTTCTAATTATTAGTGCCCATGGCATCCTGTAAAGTTGATTGATTATACATTGGTGTTTGACCTATCTAGTGGATTGGTTTGGATGGTAGATGATTGAGCCTTGGGACAAACTCATTGTTCTTATTCTCATTCTCATTTTATATCACCAAACATATATATTCTTTTTTCTTCTTCAATCCACATAACTTTAGTTCATAACATTTCAGTTTAAATCTCTCTCTCAAATCAGGCTTTGAATATTGTTGTTAATGCAAGAACCTTGTTGATTGATTAAAAAAATATATAAAAAAATTGGAAGCCCTACCATCTGGGACTAAATAAAAAGTTGACAGATTGAGAATAGTTACTTCATCATGAATATGTATGAATGAATGAATGATTGAAGTGTGATATTATTGCACAGATTATCTCATTTTGTGTGTCAGTGGTATCAGGTGAACTTGTCTGAATCTCTTGTATCTATACTGATTTCATTTACACAATTAAACCATTCTCATATTCTCTAAGCTTAGAATATATATATATATATAACCAGTATTAAAGTTTTGAATGTCTGAAAAAATGAAATGACGATGATGCCATGACTTATGATATGAAATGCTAACAACCCATTCATAATAATTGATTAAAAAAAGAAGAAGAAGCAAAGTACCAATGTACCATACTGCCACTCTGTATTTATAGAGTAGTTCTGTGTCCATATAGGATTGGTAGAGCATTTATTGAAGCTGACTCGATCATGTTCCTCTACGATTAGATCTTTTCGTTACCATTCTAATGTCGTATTCTATGACTAGATTTAGGTTAGCATGTTCTTTATTTTATATTTTATATTTTGAAAATTTTATGAATGCTCCCAAGTACATGTTTGGGTAAGACTGTTCTTTATTGCCATATAAGACAACTTGTTCATACGGGTTAGTGGTAATATGTAAAAATTAATATGTATTATTGTTATTTCAATATCAAATTTATTTTGGTGGAAAAATTAAATTTCATTTGTTCTTGAAATGTGAAAGAGAAGGTGGTATATAGAAAGAAGAATAAACCTAAAGATAAGTGACCATTTTAGATAATAGATTACATATTATGTGATTATTCAAGGCGGTTTCAACTTTCAAGTTTTTGGGGTTTTGCCTATGTAAAATCATGATTTTATTATGACAAAACATATATAAATCCTATTTTATTATAGTTTAACTTTAACAAATATTTTATAATATCTTTTTAGTCTGAATTTATGAGTAAATTTTTTTGTCCATATATGATAGATTCTCTTTCACATCCTCAAAAACTCTAATGTAATATATGGAATCTTAACATTGTAAATGAAAAATATGTTCATAAGTTGACAAAAAATTTCAAAGATCAAAATTTATAACTTTAAATGGGGTTAGAATACCTCCTAATCAATTAGTTATTGGTAGTCAATTAGTCGAGGTCTTCAGGAGTGATTTTTAATGTGTATCTTTCTTTATCATGAGCGCAGACCATGTATGTATATGAGTAGTAGGCTTTTTAGGATCCGAAATTTTGGAGGCTCCAAAATTTTAAAAAGTCTAATTTTTTATATTATTAATAATAATAAATATAAATAATATTATTAAAAAGTTAAATAAATTAAAAAATATTATAATAAAAACTCAATATATTAAAAAAAATGTGATATTAAAAAAATGTGATTGATCAATCTCAAAATAATTATAATTAAATCTTATTTTTATTAATACATAATATGTTATTTTTAACTATTATAATTGTATTTTTTCTTTAAAAAAAATTAGTCCATTTTGAAATTAGAATTGAGAGCTATTCTTTCTTAGTTACACACTTTTGATTTTGAAGAAAAAAAATTAAAACACAAGATCAAGTGAGTTTGTAAAATTTTAGTTTCTTTCGATGTTAATTTTTGCAGTTGACTATTTTTTTCTTTGAACACTGTAACCTTCTTAGATTTTCTTTTTGATAACTTCTAAAATAATATCAATATCATGATACTCATGATCATTTTACTTGTGTTATTCTTTCATCATCAAAATCTTATATGGTAACATCAAAATTTGCACAACACATAGAATCACGGTTTCGTTTCAACAATTCCATTTTATTAAGGGGATTAAACACAAGATCTTTGATGAAGAACCTTTTTTGGAAGGAAAATATCAATCGTAAAAAAAATACATCCGTTATCATTTCTTAAACACTTCAAATTAGTACTAAATGATTTTCAATGCAAGAAATAATAATTATATGCTTAATTTATCTTTTTGCCCTTTAACTTAATTTGTTATTTTGATTTAGTCCCTTAATTGAAAAACGTTACGCTCTAGTCCTATAAAACACTTATGTTAGCTTAACAAGTCACTTATGTTAAATTTTATAGAAAAAACATTAAAAATTACATACGTGGCGTGGCGTTGTGCAGTATTTTTAAAATATGACATGGCATATTATTAATTTTCCAATTATTAATAAAATTATTTTAATTATTTTATTTGATTTTAATTTATTAATATATAAAACAACTTCCTCCCTCTCTTCTTCAAACCCTAGCTGTCATTTTTTTCTTTTCTTCTTCCCTCTTTCATTCTTTACCCATTTAATTTTCACGAGTTTTTCATTACTCCAAATGATTATGATGCCCTTTCTCTTTCAATAAAACCCTTTGTTTCTGAGATAAAACCATTTCTTTTATTACACTATTAAATTCTCTTGATGCCCTTCTCTTCTCTGTGAAAAGAAAAACTTTGAAGATGATGATTTTGATGCAACCATTATCGATTCTAAAACCGTTTTTGATTATCCATTTGGGGAAAAGTTACAGTCTTTAGATTAAAATGGAGGAAACCCTTTTGAGGATCTATGGAAAAGTTGTCGTCTTTGGATTAAAATGGAGGAAACCCTTTTCTGAATTTAATAACAGTGTGAATTGGATAAATCTCTCATATACTTTCCAATCAAACTGGTATGTTTCCCTGTGTCTTTCAAAAATTGTTTTCTAATATTAATAGTGTTCGTTTTTTCATTTGGTTATTGTATTTTGTTGGAAGCAGAAAAATCATGGAAGAAAGATTCAATTAAAAAAACAGAACACGCTTTAGATCTGTTGGTGGAAGCTATGAATATTGGTGTTCAAATTGGTAATGAAAAATGTTGTTTTTAAATTTGTCGATAGAATACGTTTTTTATCATATAAATTTGTTGTTTTTAACTTATTTTTACTCTTACATATTGCTAGATTTGAGTTTTATGTTTTGACTCTTGTTACATTAATGATGGATTCTTGACAACACTTATTTTATGGAGGGAGAATCACATGAACAAGATGATGAAGAGAAGGTTTTGGACATAGTAGACAATAAATGAAGGTTCAACTACAAAGCTTAGTTCACGGTTTTCTAGAGAATGGAAGAATAATATGGAAGAACAAGATTTTCTGGAGAATGAGTTAATTAATGTAAATTAATTTTATGTAAATTAATTAATAGTTATTGAAAATTAGTTTGTAAATTAATTAATTTTTATAATGACTCAACAACAACATGCTTTTAAATAATATTTTATTAATTTATTTGATGACTCGGTGTCCATTTGGCACGCACAGTGACAATCACTAACGACTAAACACAAGAATCAACAGAATGGGTCAAAAGACTTAACGAAAGCAATATTATCCGATTAACGAGAAATATTTTTTTATTGAGGGACTAAATCGAGACTTAAAATTATTTTACGGGACTTGGAGACTAATTATGTCATAATTATAATATGATGTCCAATTTCACTTTTAAATTTCATGAGAATAATCTTAGTAACTCTTCTATAATCAACAACGAAAGGTGAAAAAATTATATTTTCAACAATGATATCTTTGAAAATAATGTAAAACATCACAAGGAGATAAAATATTATGATTATTAGTAATAAAAGGAAATTTTAAAGCAACACATATATGAATAAATAGAATCCAAGATATGGCATAACCTATAATGCCATAAAGAGTCGGAATCTATATCATTAGAAACATAATTACAATAATGTGTATATAAGGAATTATATAAATTGAGGTTTGGGCTTGCAAATAAGGGTGAGAATATGCTAGGTCGAGTTAGGCGTTGCCAAGTCTAAGTCTGATATATTAAAAATTTCAAGTTTAAGTATGACTTATGGTCTATCATAGGTTTCATTTTAGACCCGAGTCTGGCATTTTTGAAGGTTTGTTTGACCTATTAATCTACATGAAAAGTTATTGTAGTTGAACATTTATAAATAAGCAATTACATTAATGTTTAAATAGACTAAAAAATTAAAAGATCAATGAGATTAAATGTTTATTTGCATTGACTTAATCATTTTTACATATTAACATAAGTTTTGCGATACTATTTGTTTGAGAGAACTTATGAAAACAACTTATGACATTATTCATACGATTTTTTTTAAACTTATTTTCATAAGTTTTTCAAGATAACTAAGCTTTACTTTTTTATTTTAATTCAAAATACAAATACAATATAATAATAATAATAAGTTATTCATATTTATTTAAATAGGTCGGCGTGATAAGCTTAAAAGGTTTATTTATGGTCTCTGACCTAATCTTTTTAACTAAATAGATTTACAAAAAAGTCTAGATCTTTTCTATTTGAAAAAAAAAACATGACCTAGCCTGAGCCCGTGTAGACTAGACCGAAGATCTTTGTTAGTTAGTCTGACCATTCACATCCATATTTACAAAGCATACATATATATACAAATATCTGTATTTCTCTTATGTTTATGTCTCGTAATTGTAATGTCAATGTTCATCACTTGGTTAGTGTAGGGAGATCTTCTAGATATAGAAACTGGACTGATTTTATACCAAGTATGGTTGAGCATGATTGTATTGTTTCCTCTGTTATCTAATGGAAACTGTTTTTACATCAAAATATATATATATATATATATATATATATATATATATATATATATATATATATATATATATATATATATATATATATATATATATGTGTGTGTGTGTATTTCTCAGTTGTACTAGTAAAAAAATTCTTGGAATTCTGCTAAATCAAACACTTCTTATGTTAAAAGGTAATATGAAAATCCAATGAAGTAAATAACTTACTCACATAAATTAATTTAACATTAAAGGATGATTTATATTAATATGTAAAAATATTTGAGGTCTCTAAAATTTTATTGTATTTCTTCAGCAACACTTAGGATTAATTGGCAAGGTGATGCTTATGATCCTTTTTCTTTTAGAGGTTTTCGCTAAGGTGATCCAATATTTCTTTAATTATATGTTTTGTGTCTTGAAAGTCTTGGTCATAAAATTCAAGAAGTAGCTAATTTAGAATAGGCTTAATACCCTTTTTAGTCCTGTAACTATAGGCCAGGGTCCAATTTGGTCTTCTTTCTTTTAAAAGTTCCAAATTGGTCCCACGTTTTTAAATAGTTCCACGTTTGTCCAATCTGTTAGAAAAGTTAAATTTTGTGTTAAATTGTTGATTACGTGTAAGTGTTTTGCTGATGTGTAATGAAGTTAATGGTGATGTGACTTGGTGAACTGTTTGATCCTCCCTTTAGTTGTATGACCCAACCTTCCTCACATTTTCAAGACACAAAGAACTGATTGTGGGTGCCCTAGCAGAGAAGACGAAGACGAATACCATAGAAGACGCAGATTGAGAAGCTCCATTTGTTTAAGACGAATACGAGGTTAGTTTAATAGTTTCGCTTTCTGATTCTAGGGTTTATGTATATAGTACGTTTAGGGATTTTAGCCTGAGAGATATGTAAGTTATATGCTAGGGTTTTTTCCCTCTTTCTAAATCTAGGGTTGATGTATGTCGTTTTTTAAATTTGACATTGTAGGTGATTTCGTTTGAAATGGAAGAAATAATATCTCTTAACATTCACCATAGTGGTGAATTTCTGGATTCCGATAAGAGTAATTATGTTAGAGGAAAATGCAATGAGTTAAGGGTAGATGTTGATAGGTGGTCATATTTTGAGTTGATTGGTGTTTTAAAAGAGCTAGGGTATACTTAAGTAGAGAATATATACTATAAGGATCCTACCTTTGGTATTAATTTGCTTAAAGATGATAAGGGAGCCTTAGAAATATCTGACTTATGTAGGGTTCACCTGAAAGTAGACATTTATATTGAACACCCTCTGTCCCAACCTGAGTATGTTGATATTCCATTGGATGAACAAACTTCAAACATGGAGGAGGAACCCTTAAATGAAGAACCCCTTAACATGGTTGTGCCTGAACACTATGACATTGTTGCAGAGTTGGTTGAACAAGTGAGAAAGGATGTAGAGAAGGAAGTAAATGTAGGTGATGGAGTGAATGTTGATGCTGGTGAGGGAGTGAATACTGATAAGGGAGTGGATACTGATGAGGGAGTGAATGTTGATGAGGGAGGCAATCCCGGTGGGAGTGTGCATGTTAATGAGGGAGTTGACACAAGTTCTGATGATGAGGATTCTTCATTTGTTTATGATAGTTCTATGGAAGTGTCATTTACTGATTCTGATGTTAGTTTGGACAATAAGGAAGAGAATGATGCCAACATGGTTAGTTTTGATGATAACCTTGAAGGATGCAGTAAGTTGAAGAAAAATAAAGGGGAAGATAGTTGTGTACATGATAATGATTGTTTTTATGATAGTGATTATTTAGACAGTGGATGTGATAGTGAGGATAGTTTTGTACCAAGGAAGAAGAAACATCCCATATTTAAGCCTATGAAAGATATGACTGACTATAAGTGGGAGTTGGGCACTTACTTTAACAGCAAAAGTGAGTTTAAGGAAGCCATTCAAACATATGCAGTTCAAAATGGAAGAGGTTTAAATTTTTTGAAAAATGACAAAAATAAGAGTGAAAGTCATTTGTAAGGAAGTATGTGAGTGGGAGGCCTATTGTGGAAAGTTGTATGATGAGAAGACTTGGCAACTTAGGAAACTAGTTGATAAACATAATTGTCCTAGAGAGTATAATGTTAAAATGATGAGTACAAGATGGCTTAGTAAGAGGTTACAAAACTCATTGAAAAACAATCCAAAACTCAAGCTGAAAGATATAAAGGAGAAGACACTTAAGAAATGGAATGTAGGGGTTAACAAAACAAAGGTAATTAGGGCTAGGTTTGCTGCAAGGGATATGGTGGATGGATCCTTCATAGGTGATTACACAAGGATTTATGACTACTGTCATGAGATTTTAAGGACCAATCCTGGTTCTACTATGAAACTTAATGTAACACCTGTTCTAGAGGGGGTTGAGGATACAAGGCCTTACTTCAGGAGGCTTTACATTTGCTATGCTGCTTGCAAGAAGAGTTTCAAGTTTTGTAGGCCAATAATTGGACTTGATGGATGTTTTTTGAAGGGCCTATGTGGTGGTCAAATTCTGGCAGCAATTGGAACAGACCCCAATGACCAAATGATGCCTATTGCTTTTACTGTGGTGGAAGGTGAAACTAGAGATAGTTGGACATGGTTTTTGAGCCTAATAATTGATGATTTTGGGGGAAGAGAAGAATGTCAGATTTATACATTCATCTCGGATCAACAAAAGGTACCACTATAATTGTCTCAATTTATGTTTATTATTCTGTATGTTATTATGACATTTGGCTATTTATTATTCTGATATGTATGTATCTTATTGCAGGGTCTGCTTCCTTCTATGGATGAGTTATTACCAGGTGTGGAGCAAAGATTTTGTGTGAGACACTTATACGAAAATTTCAGGAAGCGATTTCTAGGAAAAACATTGAAGGAGATCATTTGGAGAGCAGCTAGAGCAACTTACCCACAAGCTTGGGAAAGGGATATGAGAGGAATGAGACAACTACATGAAGATTCCTACAAGAACATGATGCAGACACCACCAAGATTTTGGAGTAAGTCTTATTTTAGGACCACTACAAAATCTGATATTGTGCTAAATAATATGTCAGAGGCATTCAATAGTGTGATTATGGAAGCAAGGGCTAGACCATTGGTAACAATGTTAGAAGAAATAAGGGGGTATATAATGGAAAGATGGGTAGCCAATAGATTGAGGTTCTCTACTGTGGGTGATGGGGATGTGTTGCCAAATATCAAGAAGAAGTTGGAGAAAACCAGTAGCTACACTAATTCATGGATAGTAAGGTAGAATTTATTCATTCTGTTTAGATAGTTAACATTAGTTAACATTAGTATATTTGGAGAAAACTAGTAGTATAACCAGTAGTATAACAAGTAGTATACCATTTATTCATTCTGTTTATATAGGATGTCAGCAAAGTACATTTTTGAGGTGAAGCATATTGAGAACCAGGGTGATATCTTTGTGGTCAACTTGAAGGACCATGACTGTTCTTGCAGGAAATGGAAACTTACAGGTCTTCCATGTGTCCATGTAATTCCTTCAATGAAGGCTAGAGGTCTTTGTGTTGATGATTTTATGCCAGATTATTACAAGAAGGCTGGGTATATTCAGGTTTATGAACCAATCATTTATCCAGTAAATGGTGCCAATTTATGGGTTAGGACTAGGTATCCTGATGTCCAGCCACCCAAATACAAGAAGATGCCTAGAAGGCCTAAAAAAAGGAGAAATCGTGAACATGGTGAGATTGATGGATCAGATAAAAAAAATTAGGAAAACTAGTATGGTTGTGAGGTGTACCAGGTGTAGAGAAATTGGGCATAACAAATCTACATGTAAGGAAACACCACATACTACTCAAACATCTGCTTCAGGCCACTCAGCAACTCAATCAACTCACACAACTCAGGCTTCTCAGACAACTCAGGAAGCTAGAACAACTCAAGCAGCTACACCAACTCACAAGACTGCACCACAGGCTAGGCATAAACTTCCATTTAGAAAGCCAACACAGGTTGCAAGAGGTCCCACTACAAGGCTTAGTGCATTACAAAATGCAGTTGGTCCAACAACTAGGAGGACAACTCCTACTAAAAGGAACATCCCAAAAAAAACCACTTAGATAACGTGTCTTAGGATATGTTTGTACTGATTTAATATGTTGCTAATTCTGTTATGTAATATTTTGCAAGACCTACTGTTGCTTTGGTATATTGATAATTCTGCTATGTAATATTTTGCAAGACCTACTATGTAATGCCTTACAAGACCTGCTATAACTTAATGTAGTATGATAATTATGTGTATTTCCAAGTTATAAAATTTTGCTATTATGGTAAAAGTCTTTCTTTGGTAATTCTGCTTTTAGAAATTCTGTTTGTATTGCAATTTCAGTAAAACATATGGCTTTGGTAATTCTGCTTTTGGAAATTCTGTTTGTATTGCAATTTCAGTAAAACATATGAAAACTTTTGGAAATTCTGTTTGTAGTGCTGGTATGTTCAACTTTGGTATGGTAATCTGTTAGTATGGTAATGTTCAACTTTGGTATGGTATTCTATCAAAATCTGTTAGTATGGTATGTTCAACTTATGGCAAATTCTACTATTACAACATAGTCCTAAACCATAACAGTAAAACATAATAGTGTTATCATGTTCAACTTATGCAAATATCTGCTATTATGTTCAATATATGGCAAGAAATTGTTAATATATCAACACAATAACAGTAATACATAATAGTCATAAACCAACCCTTTTTCATTCAAAAGAAACTTGTTACGTAATAGATGACATACAAACTTGTTACATATCCATTTTCAACTCTATTACAACACATAATTTCAGAACATCAATACAACTGAAACAACCAACATTGAGTAACACACGCACTTCCATATAAGCTTTCATTTCGTAGTGTTCTTCAAGCATTCATCTTGTTGCAACTTCTCCACCTTCAAGACTTCCACCATTTCTTTTGCCTCGCACAATTCTTTCTTGAGTTCAACCAACTCTTTGTATTGCATGTCCATTTTCCATTGCATATTCCTTATGCTTTCTTCATTTTCACCATTACCAACATCATAAAACCATTCAAAGAATCCACACCCCACATTTTTGCTTCCCTGTACAATTTTTTTTCCAAGTCAGAACATTGAAAGAGATGAATGTCGATCAGGTGCTAAAGAAAAAACATTACCTTAAAATGTTGACAACCCCAAAACAGCTTTCCATAGTTGTTGGGTGTTCTTTATTTTTGAAGAACAGCTACTTCTCCACAACCACACATAATCTTCCCAAAACTTGTGTGCACTTGTGGATCGAACCTAGTTCTTGACGAAGAAAATGAACCACGTGAGACACTCATACTTAGGGAAGATTGTAGTTTCAATTAGAAGGAGAGGAATTTGTGCCCTAGATTTTGGTAATGAAGAAGAAGAAGATACAATGTCGTAGAAAGGAAGATGAATTCGTGACCTAACTTTATAAGAAATCACAGCAAAACGGAGAAGGAAGATGATTGTACATAAACAATGCCAACTCAGAATACACCTCAGCAATTTTAACACCGTTAGCTGCAATTTGACGGTTTGGACCAACGTGGAACTATTTAAAAACGTATGGAACCAATTTGGAACTTTTAATAGAAAGAGGAGCAAATTGGACCCTGACCTATAGTTACAAGACTAAAAAAAGGTATTAAGCCTTTAGAATATTGGCGTCATTTTACAATTGGTGTTAGATGAGTCATTTAGCCTCTCATATTTGCTTTGTTGATGATCTTATTCTAGCTGTTAAGGATTCCACTAACCAATATATGTCGATTAGATCTATTTTGAATCAGTTTTGTGATGCATCTGGTCAGAAACAAAATTTTCATAAGTCTCAAGTTTTATTTTCAAACAATGTATCAAAAGATTTTGCTCTACTGATTTGAGTAACAATTTAGGTATCAACATCACAAAGGACTTGTGAATTTATCTTGGTGACCCCATATTGCATAAAAGGGATTCTAAGTCAGATTATGTGTTTATATACTTGATAAAATCATAATGAAATTGTTTGGATGAAAAGATAAATCACTTTCTTTTGCTGGTAAAGTAACTGAAACTTATGCGTGATGTTGTAGAAAATTATGTCAAATTCAAAGATATGCATATCGTAGTCGAAGTTTGTTCTTGCATGTAGATGTCTTAATTAGCTTGTCGAAATATGTTAGTTTGTTATTTAAGTTTGGTTCTTTATATATGTTAGCTAATTGTTTAAGTTAGAATGTCGAATTGGGTCACTTTGTTGGGCCAATTGTTTAGTATGATAGTTGAAATCTAGGGTTTAAGTTTCTTATAAAAAAATGTATTATTCATCATTTCTCCGACAATCCCTGATAATCCTAATCAGAGGGAGGAAGTGGTGTGGTTGTGATTCAATTGTAAACATTATTCTCTAATGTGTAATTGAATCAAGAATCCAATTTTAACCACTTTGATTGTTCTTTCACTTATCTTCTCTCTTTTTTCTTTTACTTTGTGGTTTTCTTGTTAATCAAGAAATCGATCATACTCTGTTTTCTAAGCATCGTTTTCATAACAAATTCGTGAAGTGAACATGGAAGAGAAAATATTGTCAACAATGTATGAGATTGAAAAAATCATCGGTGTGAATGATTTCGGTTTGTCGTGCTTGAAGATACAAACCCTACTGGTTCAACAGGGTTTGTTAGAAGCATTGAAAGGACTAAAAAAAGATGAATATTTCTCTAATAGAGAAGGAGATGGAGACGATGGTCGATAAAGCCCATAATGCAATCATCTTGAGCCTTGGTGATAAGGTTCTGAGACACATTTCAAAAGAGAAAACTGCAACAAGTCTATGGAGAAAACTTGAGGGCTTGTATATGACCAAATCTTAGGTCAGTTGTGTCTACCTGAAGCAAGCTTTGTATTCATTCAAGATAAGCAAAGACAAAGTCTTGGTTGAGCAGCTGGATATGTTCAACAAGTTGATTTATGATCTTGAAAATATCAAAGTTAAGATTGACAGTGAAGATCAAGCATTGATGTTGTTGTATGTTTTACCAGTTGCGCTTGTAAAAACTCAAGAAATTAGAAGATCAAGTAGGACTAGAACTATATCATCCAGGTTAAATGACTATGATAAATTTACAGATCAAGATATCAGGGAAAATGGTGAATTGATTGAAGAAGAACGATGGCTAAGTAAGAACCAATTAATCATGTACAAGTGTTAAGTTCCAAATTGGAGTTATATTTCATATTATTTTGTGGAACTTTACAATACTTTCTTATTTGAATCGGTTGTTTAACAGTTGCTTTTAGTGTAAATACATAATTTACAACTTTTACTTTCCATTACTCGTATTATGATGTTTTCTTGCTTATTGTAGGTTTTTTATGCTTGGTTTGATGTCTAAGGCCCATGGACGAAGAAGGAGAGCTGGAAAGATAATTTTTTTGAAGTTTGGGAACTACTAGCACGCTAAGTGCGCCTCCAACACACTTTCAGCATGCTCCAGGAATTAGCTACTGGAATTTTGGCGGTTCGACCTCGCTAAAACCGCGCTCAGCACGCTAGGACTATTTGTCGCCTTTGGACCGGTGGTGCTAAGCGCGCTTTGTAGTCGTTTAGCGCCATGCCACTTAGATGCGGATTTTAGGGCACCTCTATAAATATCTTATTTAGATATTTTTGTTGATGGTACCTTCATTTTTACACATTTTGAGTTAGAGATCAGATTTCTAGGGTTTGAGAAGAGATATTTTCTTGGAGTATCAAGGATCAAAGTTTTACCGCATCCACTCTCGATTATTCTACTTTTGATGTTGTTAAGTGCCAAAATGTAGTTATTTTAGATAGTATTTTGTGGAACTTTCTAATTGGTTCTTTTATGTTTTAATAGTAAATCTATATTTTTCCGGACTAGCCCAATGACTAGGCATGGCCCAATCCACTCCTGCATCCAGGACGACCCAATAACCCAATGTCAAAGGGACCCACTGGCTTTATGTCCCTCAGACGAGGAGAACTTGTCGACCATGGCTACCAGTGGTCAGTTTCCTCTGCTCCTTCTAGACTTCTGCCCGACACCCAGAGAAGTCACCCAGATTCAGCCAAAGGCGGCTCCTGCTCAGTCCATCTCTTCCCGAAGGGTATCACATCCGTGCAAGCTGCTCGTCCCAATGGCTAGTTTGTGGCAATTACCTATTTTCGGGGGATCCACGATCCAGCCCAAAAATAGGGACCAATAGCTAAGCATTGGGGGCTCTGTATAAACCCTTTCACTTGAGAGGACCAAGTATCAAATATTCACTCTCTTAACTCACTTTACTCGTACTTGATCACTCTTTTGCCCTGTCTTACTTTGGCATCAGAGTGTCTTGCAGGTACACCCTCTTCTCTCCTCGACGATCGAGGATCATCACCAACGTCAGTGGCCCACCTCGGATTCTGATCTCTATGAATGATCATATATGTAGTATAAATATGCAAGTTTCCGTTTATACTTGTCCAATTCTCGTTTTATGATATTTTGTTGCATTTTAATTGGTTTCTTGCTTCCTTTGATGCTTAGAGCCTATGGATGATGAACGGGAGCTTCGAAGATCATTTTTGGAACTTTTTGGAAGTGCTAGCGCGCTCAGCGCGCTTCTTGGAGTAAGGGCAGTAGCAATTCTGGGATTTCGAACTGAGACCTCTTTAAGTGCGCTACCGACATTTTTCGCCTTTGAACTGATGGGCCTAAGTACGCTCTGATGGCGCCTAGTGCAGTGCCACTTACATACACTTTTTGGGACATGTATAAATAGGGAACTTTAGATATTTTGTGGGATAACTTTCATTTTTTCCATTTATAAGAACTTATAACATATTTCTAGAGAGAGATACTCAAACCCTAAGAGGGAGAAACTTAAATCGAAGAAAATCGAAGCTTGATCTTCGATTAAAAGCTTTGATCTCTTGTTGAGGTAAGATTTAATCTTTCGATACCTTATGTATTTCTTCTAATTTTTGTTTGTGAACTTGTTTTGAGTTAATATTGTTGTTTATCTTTGGTTTATTATTTGTGGGTATGACAAAAATCTTTAACAAATCCTAGATCTTTGATTTTTCATCTATCAATGAGCAAGCTTTTGACATGGTTTTGTGATTTGATATTCATTTGCATCTTAGATTTTTAGCATTGTGTTGATTGTTAGAATGAATAACTTCTAGTAATTAATGCAATAAAGATTGCGATAATGCTTGACGAACAGTATCGTGAGGGTGCATAAGAATATTGATGAATAACTTTGCTCACATACATGGAATACATTAGTTAAATGCACGTAAGAAAGATTAATCATGTTTACGTATTCTGATCATGGATTTATATATGAATTAATCATTAGTTTGATATGGATATTATAGTAATATATGTTGGATCGAGACGCTATAAATGGATTTAGGTTTAACATTCACGTAAGTTTTAAATACTTTGTATTTATTGGTAATGCACGAGAGAAATTATCGATCGGTACAAAAACACTCACAACATACGGGGACTGAGAGGATATGTATGTTGTGAGTGATACATGATGATATTAGACGAACAAGTGATTTGTGTATAAAATGATCATAAAAATGCATGTGTTATCGATTGATGTGATCCCAACCTGAACAAGACTCCGTTTATTTTAAGCCTTTTTTTATTTAAGCTTTTTGTATTTATGTTTTCCGCTTTTATTTTTGTGGTGTTGATCTATCAACCACCTTTTAACAAACAAACTTAGAAATATAGTGAACATGAATGTGACTCTTTCCCTCCACCGATCCCTATGGATACGACAACCCTCGAAAATTCTTTCAAATATAAATATTTGTTTGTCACTTTACCGCAGTCAACAAATTGACGTTGTTGTCGGGGATTGGTGTTTCGATATTAAGTGCATCGTATTGTTTATATGTTTTTAATGTTTTGTACATATTTGTTTATATTGTATATACTTGTTTGCATTCACGGTTGCTCAAATGTTGGTTAAAGATACCTGTTGATGGAGGAACATCAATAAAGTCAGAAATTAACTGTGCATTATAATCGGATACAGAAAAATAGAATCTTCAAATAAAGAAAAAAATTAATGTTTTGGTGCATTTATTTAAAAATAATTAGATTCTAAGGCCAGTCACTCACATTGATAGACTTAGGATACTAAAACATGTCTATATAGATTGCCACCACAACATCCAAGGACATACATAGCTTGACAAGTAGAGAATCCAACCTACTTCAAAAAACATTGATAAACTCTTTGATCAGATAGTGAATGAACACAAAGCTTGCATTAAATTAAAGGAGCATAAGAACCTTGTAGATATTTTATTCCAGAATAACTGATACAACTTTTATTAGGCAATAACAAAGCTGCTAATGAATCCTAATGAATCCCCATGTACAATTGGCCAAATTGTTCATTTGTTTAAGTCCCACGTTGATTTGTTTATAATATATGATAGGATTTGTAAAGCTCACACATGTTACAGCTACAATCTTAGGTGGATTAAAATGATATATGGGCCTTAGACCAAAAAAAATTGTTTTAAAATTAATTTATAAAATTACTTAATTAATATTTAATTTATTTTGGAAAAAATATTTAAAAAATATAATAATTTAATTCTAATTTTTAAATAAAATCATTTATAATATTATTAAATAATATTATAAATATTACTTAGGATAATCGCATGTAAAAAAGTGGAGAGAACAAAAAAAAAAACAATTTTACTTAAAATTAAGGATAAAAAAGCTGAAGTTTGAATAGAGGAAATAAAAAAATTAAAAATACCTAAATAGAAACTAAAAGTACATTTAAATATAAAGTTTATTTAAGTATTATCTAAATATGACTAGGTTTAAATAGTTTTTTGTTTTCTATAAGTTGACATATTTTTGTTTTTTATTCTTGAATTTTTTTGTTGATAAAGTTCTTGAATATTGAATTTTATTTGATTTTAGTCCATAAAATTATAATTTGCATGAAAATTCATAAATTTCTTGGATTATATTTGTATTTTCTTGTGGATTTTAATTTTAGAGATTAAAACCAAAAGAATTTTAACATTTAAAGAATACTTTTAAAAAATATAAAATTGAGAAGAAAATAAAAAACATACCAACTTATAATGATCAAAATACTATTTAAATCATGTGATTATAATTACTTCGCTCTAAAGGCATTCATTCCATGCAGATATAGAGTTTTTATGACGTGAATCTTTTTTTTGGCTCACTTGGCAAATATTATATCAATAAGATAGTTGAATAAAAATTTAGGATATGTTTTGGAGTTGGTTTTAGAGGATTTTGGAGGATTATATCTATATTTTTAAAAATATCAAACACATTTTATGATTTTAAGATAGATGCAAATCTCACAAACTTTTTACTCCGAATCCCTCCAAAAACTAAATACTAATCAAACCGTTAATGAAATGAGTCAAACAATTAAGCATATTACCTTCTATTTTAAATTATTTAAAGTACATAAGTTTCTCTCGAATAACACTTGTCTACAAAATTCTTAGATAATTTATGCATGTTAACTCATATAAACCACACCATTTACTTACATGAAATGCCAACTTGATCCTAAAAATTATAAGTGCATATCATTTTTCCAAACTTTATATATATATATATATATATATATATATATATATATATATATATATATATATATATATATATATATATATATATATATATATATATATATATATATATATATATATATATATATATATATATATATATATATATATATATATATATATATATAAATAAATGCCAACTTGATCCCAAAAATTATAAGTGCATATCATTTTTCCAAACTTATATATATATATATATATATATATATATATATATATATATATATATATATATATATATATATATATATATATATATATATATATATATATATATATATATATATATATAAATGCCAACTTGATCCCAAAAATTATAAGTGCATATCATTTTTCCAAACTTTATATATATATATATATATATATATATATATATATATATATATATATATATATATATATATATATATATATATATATATATATATATATATATATATAAATGCCAACTTGATCCCAAAAATTATAAGTGCATATCATTTTTCCAAACTTTATATATATATATATATATATATATATATATATATATATATATATATATATATATATATATATATATATATATATATATATATATATATATATATATATATATATATATATATATATATATATATATATATATATATATATATATAAATGCCAACTTGATCCCAAAAATTATAAGTGCATATCATTTTTCCAAACTTTATATATATATATATATATATATATATATATATATATATATATATATATATATATATATATATATATATATATATATATATATATATATATATATATATATATATAATCGTACCTAATCAGAAAAATCTTCCATGTGTTGAGCAACGAACGTGGTGGTTGATTGAGAGAAGGGGGGGGGGGGGGGGGGGTTGTACCTGCATGACACTCCGATACTTAAGTGAGTATGTGTACAGTAAAAATAATAATAATAAGTTCATAATATCTGACCCTCTAATGAAAGAAAGTATTTATAGTGTGTCCTCAACGCTGGGCCAAAGTTCTTTCTTGGGTTGGATCAGCTAGGTCCAAGGAAGAACTGCCAAGGAACGCGTAGGAGCGTGTAAGACCTAGCGTGTAGTCTTGCCCTTGGTCCAACTGTCCATATATTATAGGAGATAATAGTGATCAGTTGGGTGACGTGGCATACATGGGGAAGACGTAGTCTCCCCACTGCCAGTCAGTGGGTCATGGATGTGCCCGATGATGTGAACCTTTTGTCCGTCTGGTTGGATCTCAGCCCGACTGATTGGGCCTCTGCCCGACACAGGCTTAGAGACTCATTCCGGAACAATATATATATATATATATATATATATATATATATATATATATATATATATATATATATATATAATTCAATTCTAAATTTTATTACCTATACAAATTACTAGTTATTTGGTCTTGTTACACTAAAATCTTCACTTTATTATTAAAATAATACAACTCCTTATTAATTTATCAAACTTATGGAATCTCGCTCCATCATCTATTTTTTTCTTCTCTTTCATCACTTCCTCTCTTCTCTCTTCCACCGTTTTCTTTCCTCACCCTTTTCTCTTCAGTTTTTTTTTTCCAACAACAAAGTTGAATCTCAAATGTTTCTTTCAATCTTCATTCTTTCGTTTCTTTTAGTTATATTTTTTGAATCGTATTGAACAACTTCATTATTTTGTTCATACATGATTTTAGGTTTTATTCTTACTTCAAAGATTGTTTTTCTTTTGCATGTGTAATTTGAACTAGAATTAAAGTTCAATGCATCGTTTATGACTACAACATTTTTTCTCTTTGACAACAACTGAAAAGTGTTGTTAGAATTGAGATAAATGTTGCCTAAAAGAATAGAGGACGTTGTTCAGTCGTCCTCTATACGAGCGTTGCTTATTAGTTTATGGAACATTTAATTTTAATTTTTGGTCACACTTTTCAAAAACGTCTCCTAAACTATATGAAAATGAGACATTTTTCTGTGACATCTTAGACGACGATTTAAAAGTGTTGCTAAAAGTTTCATAACGTTTTTTTTTACTTTTCACCAATAATCTTAAGTTTTTTTTTTATAGTTTTTGAACTATATCGATTTCGCATGTGTGTTTTTCACTTGAGTGAAACTTTATACATTTCGATTATGAAGGATTTTAGGTTGTTTTGGTTTAATTTTTTATTTGGGCTTCCTTTTTAATAATAATGATGTTTTAAAGAAGATCTGTAAATTTTGAAAGAAGATCTATGATGTTTTTCACCAAATCTTTGAAATCGATGTAAAATAGTTAACTTCACCTTTATATTACCTCATTTTTTAGATTCGTGATCCTTTTGAAAATTGTTAGACCAATGATGTTTTTTCAGATTTGTGCGATCAGTGAAGTTTCTCACATATATTTTTTTTCATAAGTGATGTGTTTCAGATATGTGAAATCAAAGAAGATTTGGAAAATTTGAATGATCCATGATGTTTTTTTACACCAGGTAAATAAAAAACTCTCTTTCATTGATTCACATGTATCTTCGTTGTTCTACATCAATAAGGGAAAAATACAAACTTTTATGATTTATTCAACTTAACTAACACTATTTTATGTAGAGGTGTAAGCGAATCAGAAAAAACCAATTAAATCGATAATTCAAACCAAACCAAACTGGAAAAAAATCGATTGTTTTTTGTTCGATTCAAAAACCGAACCAAACCAATAAAAACCGAAGTGATTCGGTTTGGTTCTCGATTTTAGTTTTAAGGAACCGCCAAACCGAAGAACCGAATCGATGACTTTAAATACATATTTAACCTTTTATTTAGCCAATTAATAAGCCCAAAATTTATATCGGTCCAACATTTGTCCATCTTTGTTTACACTTCTTTTCTTTGAACCAAATATATAGCTAAAACCAAACTTCAAACATACGAAATATAAACCATAAGTCATAAAAACTTGCTCTCACCAAACTGCTGCTCTGACTGTCTGTCACCATTGTTTCTCTCGCCACCATCATTCTTATATGTTTTCCTTATGCATCTTCAAGTTTTCTTCGTTACTTTTCATTTTTTTTTAACTTTTATGTTTCTTCTTCAATGAAACTTTTTCTAGTCTTGTTATAAAATAGTTTTGATGTGTGTTTGAGGTGTGAAACATGTTAATTTATGTGTATTGAAACTTTTTGTCTTTATTGTTGTATTTTATTTGTTAAGCTTACAATTTCTTCCCAACCTTCTCATGCCAAGTGCCAACTTTTATATTCGACAGTGAACTTATTTCATATGCAATGAAATTATATAAATATTTCGTATGAATTAAGAATAACTTGTAAGTTGTCTAAAAAGTATAGCATAAAATATATCATATGAAATGTATTATTTAAAAAAACAATAGCATAAAATACATCGAACAATATTAGAACAAATGATACCCAAATAAATATAATGTTTAGAAAAAAAATGTTGTAAATCGACCAACCAACCAAACCGAACCAAACCAGTTTGTTTGGTTTGGTTCCATTTTTAAAAAACACTAAAAACCGAACCGAACAAAACCGATGGAGATATCATCGGTTTGGACAACTTTTTGAATAAAAACTGGTCCAACCCGAACCGATTACACCCATAATTTTATGGTTTTTATTTCAAATAGGTTTTGAAATAATGAAAAATCGTGAGTTTTTAACCATTTTCTTATGTATTTGGTTTTTCATTTTTGTTTACCCTTTCTCTTATTTGTTTTGCACTTTAATTTTTTTTTGTCTAAGCTCTTTTTCACAAGCTAGTCTGCATATTAATGTTTGTCATTTCTCACTAATTCGAGCATTTGGAAATGATTTTGCCAAAAAGTTAAACTCAATGTAAAATTACTTATGTTTATGTTGTTATAAAATGGATTGGACACTAAATTTAAGGCTCGCGCAATTCGATGATTGAAATGAATGAAATTGGTTGCGTTGTTTATGTAGTACATTGTTGATGGCATTTGTTTATGTAGGAAGTTGAAAAGGAGATGGAACAATATAAGGAGAAAAAAATTGCAATAAGATTGAAATTGTGGATGCCGCAATATTTCAGTATGTATCTTTTGCTTTAATCATCATTATATATCTATGTTTGTATTCGAAAGTAAATCCAAAGTTGTTTTCAATTTGTTTCAATACTTTCCAAATTCCATATGAAACAATTTCTATCACTGATCATGCTCATTCTTAAGGATCGACTTAAGGAACATTTTTGTTTTCTACTGCGTGTTGTATCGTGATTACCTTTCAAATTGATCTCAGGACATCCTCTAAATCCGCTGCATGGCTTCCTCCTTTTTATGTCTTCATGGTCATTTCATCAATGTAAACCTCCATGTTATATCATATCTTCTTTGAGAACACCTTGCACATGAGCGGCTAATAGGCGACACTAGCGTTCTTATGCCTAAAAGGCATGACGTTGTGGTAATAGTTACCTTGATTAGACATGTACACCGTATTGGTAGCATATATATGATACATATTGATCTGGTTATACACTAAATCGACTTCCATAAAACTCAACATTTTATAACACAAAGATCATTCAATAAGGCGATCAATGTTAAGGAGAGGATACATATCATTCAGGATGCTAAGACGTTCGTCACAAAGGGGAGACTGTCGTCACCCTTAGATAATGGGGAACATGCTAACGAATCTCTCTTCTATTTTCTTTCCACTTGTTTTAATTAATAATAATATTAATTAATTGGCTTACTTTATGAAGCATAAGGCAAATTTATTTATCAGTAGCATATATTAGTAATAGCGGTGCAATATATTTGTAACACAGAAGAATAAAAATGACAGTAGTAGCACTAGTGCAAACAAGTAGCAGAAAATGATAAACATTCATTTGCAATAGAGTACTTGTAACACTGAAATTATAGAAAACACTACTCAACACTTATAAACTTAGACATCAATTAATGAAGCAGAACTAAAAATCTTTATTGAAACTTAGAGAAATGCAGTAGTCATAAATTGAAACAAAATGAAAATTGAAAAACAACTAAAAATCAAATTGAACTAAATTAAAATGCTAAATTCAAATAAAAATATTAGAAAATTCTGATGCATGCTGGAATCAGATATTAGCCACGATGATTGCGAATGGACTCTAATACTTGACTCAGATGGTCGAACTGTTCTACGACCATATCTCTCAAAGTAATGATGTCTATACGCAAGTCGCGTATGTCATATTACATAATTTGCATCTCGGTGCGGAGAGTTTCTAAGATCAACTCAGGATTGGCTGGAGCAGGGGTAGGTGTAGGTACGTCAGCTGTTTTGGGTTTTTCCTCTTCTTCTATCATATCCTCAGGGTGGTCTGAATCATAATAATTCGAAGGAGTCTTAGGATCAATTTCAACCTCCGACTAAGCATCTTCTGGTTCATAAATCGGCTCATCCAGATCATATAACCAGTTGTGCTTATTATGCACACTCGTTCGCTCATTATCAGGTAAAGTTAGATGTGGCCCAACTACCCATTGATCAGAAGCTTAAAATGACGTGGTCCACGGTCGTACAATGTAGCTCTCTCAAAACAGAAGGTGATGTTCATTGGTCTGAATTCTCCTAGAGGGTTTATCTGAGATAGGCGGGTCCTAAATCCCATTACATCAACAATCTTGGTAGCTAGGCCACCTATTAGGATTGGATGGTGTTCATTTCGAATAATCCTACAGAAATTGGCAAACATGAAAGTTACCCCATTAACCCTTATGGAAGTAAAAACACAAAATATGATGAATAATTCATCTCTCGAGACATTGTTATCACTTTCGGTTTTTCCGAACAATGTGTAGGCCAACATCATATGGAAATACATAATAGTTGGGTTATGGATCTCAGTGGACAACATAGGGTGTAATTCATGGTCAGGTCATCCTGAGATACTACTTCAAAAGCGGTCTAGCTCGTCCTGCGCAAGCACGTTCTCCTGTGCTTCCGAGAAAACAATAGGGCCATATGAGAAATCTAAAAGGTTAGCCATCTCATGAATGCTAAACTCACAGGAGGTATCCAAATAGTCTGAATGACATCCTCCCTCTTGTAAAACCTTTTCCACAATTAGGATCGTAAACTAGTGAACTTAGGAATTCTAGAGTCAGCTCATAATAAGTTCTATGTTTCCTTGCTGCAAATCTTTCCCAACCTGTCTGATTAAACAAGTAGTCAATGCTTGCACCTATGCCTAAAGCTTTCATGGTAGGTCCATGGGAAAATTTGGTCAGGGCGATAAGTCTCTGAGCTAAGGCTTCATAATGGCGCCTCTGGGTGCCAACTCTAAAGTCCACAGTCAAGTTGGTGGTCATTGTCAGAGTCAGTGAGAACGAAAAATAGATAAGGAGTAGAAGGTAGAAAAACTTTAAAAATCCTGGAATCACACAATAAAACAAACCAACACAACAATCAGTGAATTTAAAGCATTTTGAAAATCAGAATTTTGAAAAATAGAATGAAAACTAAATAAATACAAAAAATAAAATAAATTCGAAAATAAAATCGTGGGTTGTCTCCCACAAAGTGCTTCATTTAATGTCAGGGTTCGACACAACTAAAAGGAAATTAATCTAAGGTTTCTGATGGCAATTCTGCAAGTTTAAAACCCGTCGTGAATTCTTTATCCTACACGTAATTATAATGCTTAAGGCGTTGTCTGTTTACTATAAAAGGTGATAGCTTCCCAAGGAAGGAGACTATCACTTTGGTTCGGGTAATGGAAAATTAAAGCAATACTGAAACGAAAACAAAAGTAAACTCTGAATAGAAAATTATGGCTTCGATCGGCAGCAATTTAATATGGTAAACGAAGTTCTCTTTGGAACTGGTGGAAGTTGTTATTTATAGCTTCTGTAACTTAAGTTTGTTGAGAATGATACGAATTCACATTTGTTGGGCCTTGACCACTTGAGTTGGACTGAGGTTGAGTAGGGTTGAGGAAAAATCTCTACTGAATGAGATGAATGCGCATACGGCTATCTCTGTTTTTGACTGAATTGAGGCGCGTAGTTAGGTTTCTGATATAAGCCTTGTGACGATCGTCTTGGGCTCATGACGCTCGTCTGGGATGTGGGACGCTCGTGTTGCTTCTGTGACGGTCGTCCTACAGTAAAAAACCAGAATCTTCATTTCTTCTGCAGTTTTGCCACATTTCTTGTCCTAAAAGTCTTGTTTCTGTCTCATTTTCATTCGTTTCTTCTACAAGTCAAGTGTAACTGAATATCTTCAAAATAAACACAAACTTCACATAATATTGTTCGAAATAAAGAAATTAATAACTTAAATGATCGAAAACTATACTAAATAATCGATACAAATTCATGATATCATAGGAGTACACCTATAACGTCTTCTCTCAAATACATTATTTCAAGCTCCCAGTCTGCCCCAATGACGATGATGGTTTTTACTGGTGTGATGTCTGCTGCTAATACCTGTCAGGCGTCTCTTCTTTGGGAGGAATTAAATTATTTACCTTTGGCGAAACCACTATCGATGGAGTTAGCAATCATTTTGGAACTTAGCTCGAACATCCTCATGAAAAGATGGTATGTGTATGGCCCAAGTAAGTTTTACTGAGTCCCATAGTGGACACCAACTATACTGGATAAAAGTACAATATAATGACAACCCCTAATGGATAAGAGTTGTCAAAGACTTTTAAGGTTGTTGGGTGGTTAGAGATATCTCATGCGAGGTAAGAAGTTGTTGCATAAGTGTATTTCTCGGTGTTCTGGATTATCCCCTTGAGTATCGTGATACTCATGTATTTATAGCTCTTAGAAACTTTCATAGGAATGAGTGATTAATATCCAGAAATTCAGGAGATGTAGTTAACACTACAACTTCCCAGATAACAATTGTTGACCTAGTACATACTCCACCCATATCGCGCATTATGGACAAAGAAATAAAATTCAGGCAATAGATCCCGACAACGACGATTAAATCATATGAAAGACACTCAAACTAATAAAATGACAACTTAGAAAGGACGAAGTGCATCCTCTCACCCTCGTCGCAAGTCCTTTCTCAATTATACCACTGCATAAATAATTATTTTGAAGAATATATAACTAAGTCAATTTATTTAAAGAAAATGATTTACCTTTATTAGTCTTTGATGAAAACATATAAATCATTATATTCTAGTCTTTGATGAAAGCATAAATCATTATTAGTCTTTGAAGAATATATATGTTTTTGGTGAAATGAAAACATATATTCTAGTTGTGATATATTTTAGAGTAGTAATAAAGGAAACCATCTCCATATTCTCACTTGAATTTTCATTCGATTTGTTAGCACGTGCTTTAGGTATTTTTTTCTCTAAATTATTTATTTATTTTTTATTTTGCTTATATAACAAAATAAATTAAATTTTAATGTTATTTTTTTTTTCATTTTAATATTACTCCCGTAATTTACTTTCTAATTTTATCAAATAATAAGTTTATATAAACTATTATATTGATTATTTAATAAATTTTTAAAATAATTATTTTAATAACAAAAGAGAAAATATATTTATTTGAATTATTTACTTTATAATTTTTCTATTTCATACACAATACAACTCTATTTGGTAAATTACAATTTTGAGCTTATAGCTTATAAACTCATATGATAATTTAGACCTATTTGATACCAATCTTTTTATCACAAACTTATCATTTATTTTACAAATTTATGGTTTTTTTCCTTCTCCAGGTGTTATTTCAAATAGCGTTTTAGCTTATAAGCTTATCATCTTTTTTTTTATTTTTATCTTTATTATGTTAACAAAAATCTTTTTTTATCCTTTATAGTATATTTTAATTTAAAATAAAATAAATATTAATTAAATATCTTTTATGTCATTCTACATTGTAAATTAGTTGAACCATTAATTTTATCAAACACTTAAATTAATTTATCAGTTATCGGTCATCAATCATCCGTTATAAATTATAAGCTATGAGCCATAAGTTAACTTATCAATTTTACCAAATAGAGCCTAAAATATTTTATTCTCTACACATGAATTTTTTCTTTTAATTTTATGTTTTATTTAAATTTTTAGTGGTACCTTATTATTAAAAGTAAGAAAAAAAATCAAAACAGAGAGATCTAAGTGAAGTTAAAGGTGCACTCTACTTTAAATTAAGAATTTCCTAATTATAAAATCAATTTTAATTTTAGATTAATCATAAAAGATATTACAAAACACAAAATCTTAATTTTTTATAAGAAAATTCTGTTTTTAATTTGGTCTTCAGATTTTTGTTCTTCTTTCTTAATTCTTGATACAAAGTCTTCATATAGTCCAAAGATGCCATAACTTCCGGTTCTGAGCTCATAATGTTTCCATCTTCATTTCCAGATTTCGTTTTGTTTCAAGATCTTCATCCCATACGAACAAATTACACGTATCAACACTCCTCCAATAAGAACATCTTCAAAACAACATTCTTTTATTAGGCACATTCTTGCATTGATACGAAACCATATGAACTTGACACCCACAAAACTTTTCAACTCGCGATTTTTAAAGACAACATTAGGCTAGATTAGAATGACGCTCTTATGGTAATACGAACAAAATAAATGAAAAATAAGGAGGCCTGCGTGGATGCAAACAAGACTTTGAGGAAGATGAACGAAGAAGATGAAAGAAAAAAAAATGAAGTTTAGAGGGAATATGAAACATAACAAACGAAGATGAACAAAAGATTTAGGTCAAATGAAAATGCATCAGCTTTAACTTATGACATATTTTCCACGTTGGCAATCATGAAAATATTTTTTTTTTGATCCACTTGTCTTACCACGTAAGTATCTGTTAGTGTCATTTGATGTCCGATACCACTTGTATTGATGGAACATTTTAGAAAAACCGTTATTTGAAGAATTTTTTTATAAAAATTAAAAATAAAAATAGATATATTTATGAGGAGAAAAACTTATTTAACTATTTATTTTTTCATTTGCTTGTATAACAAAAGAAATTAAATTTTAATGTTATTTTTCATTTCAATTTTACACCTGTAATTTACTTTCTAATTTATTAAATAATCAATTTATATAAACTATTATATTGATTAAACATATTGATTTTTTAATAAGTTTAAAAAATAAATTTTTTTCATTACATAAACAAAAGAAAGTATAATTATTTAAATGATTTAATTTTTAATTTTTCTATTTGGTACACAATAAAATACTTTATTTCTCTACACATAAAACTTTTCTATTAATTTTATATTGATTAAATTTTTTAATGTTACCTTATTATTCTTTGTTACCTAAATAATCAAAACGAAAACAAAAGTAAAAAAAATAAAAAGAGAGAGATCTAAGTGGAGTTAAAGGAGTACTGGTTTAAATTAAGATATTTCCAAATTACAAAATCAATTTTAATTTTAGGTTTATTTTTTAAAAAAAGTTTTGGGCTTTCCGATAGTAGTTGTTTCGGTCAAGCCGAGCCGATCCGATGACGCGAGCCACTCACACACTGGGGGTTCCCCAACAACACGCGCCCTTCCCCGGCGACCGTACTGTATTATCCCATTCTTTCGCCTTTGTTTTCCTTCCGCCGTTTCTCTTTCTATATCTCTTTCTCTCTCATCATTCTTCAACCCTAATTTCTCT